>VXBA01002923.1:24290-695630 GCA_013399895.1 Serilophus lunatus | reverse complement strand
CGCCCCGCAGGCGCGCGCGCGCGCGGCCCCTCCCCTCCCTTCCCGCCCTCCCGTCCCTCCTTTCCGTGCCATCCCTCCTTTCCGTGCCATCCCTCCTTTCCGTGCCATCCCTCCTTTCCGTGCCATCCCTCCTTTCCGTGCCATCCCTCCATCCCGCTTTCCCGGTTGGTGGGGTTTTTCTCCCCCTCAAGAAATCGGCCCCCGACGAGCGAGAGGCCTGACAGCGCCTGCCCTCACAACGCGCCCCCCGGGACCCGGCCGCAGCAAAAACTGAGGATTTTGCCTCAGAAATAAGTTGGGAGATGAACTGACACCACCTTACAAAAACTCCAGAAATACTCTTTTTTAAAGAGCAGTCGCAGTTCCATTAATGCCTGAAGTTGAGGCATATTCATGCTGCACATGTCAGAAGTTGGGAGACAAACTACACGTTTTTTAAAACGAGAAATCCTCTCTTCCCCCCGTTACTCCCATTTTTTTTTTTAAATTTGAAATCCCATTATACCTGAAGTTGAAGCATATTCATGACATATAGTGAGCATCCTGTTTGAGGATTCACCCTCTAAAAAAAAAAAAAAAAAACAAACCAGATTTAGTTTTGATTTATTTTTTGTGCAGACACCCATATCTGTGAGGATGAGAGTTCACACTTTGGACAGCAGCTTCATTTGATTAAAACTTGCAGGGAAAAATATTTCATCTCTATAAAGCTTTAGTGGTTCCCCCTCCACCCTCCCTCTTGTGCATTTGTTCACTCCTACTTGCAATCACTAAGAAAAAAATTAACAATAAAATCAACCTTACAGGAGAAACCCCTCAGCCAGGGGTTTCATCCCCGGGCCAGCAACAGGCAGCCAGAGGGATGAACCACCCTTCCCCCTCACATTGTTTGTTTTCAAATAAACTCAATTACACAAGAAGAGATTAATGCTCTACATCCTTCCTTGAATGAGCTGTTCCTGTCCTGCTGCTCATAGAATGGCCAGGTTAAAAACCAAACCGACCAAACACACCTGTAAACCCAAGCAGAACCCCCACATCCCAAAGTTTCGTTTTTGAGCCACTCAAGAAGCCATCAACAGCGATCATTCGTTTCCAGGACCAGTGCCCAGGTTTATCCAGGAGCTTCATAAATAAGGGATTTCTCATAGTGCCAGTGTATGTAACCACGTGGGAAATTAAAATGCATTGCTAGCATTTATTTTTAAAAGCACAGCAAAAAGCTTTATTTGAAGCTCTAGGATGAGTTGGTTGGTTTTTTTAGGTTTTTTTATTATTATTTTTTCCCCTGAAGAAACAATTATTTCTGGAATCACTGCTGTGTTCCAGCTTTAGTCTCCCGTGAACACTCATTTCCCTATATTATATACATATTATTCTAGCAGATACCTTTGCAATGTGAAATTAGGCATATCTGTGGATAATCAGTACTTTGCTTTTCCCATTTTAATATTTTAGCTATTAAAATAGATAAGAAACTAAACAGCAACAATAATGATTGTACACACACACACACACTTTAGAGCTCTTATGGATTTTGCCAGCAGAGCACACTTTTTAAATTACAGCGTGTAAGTGATCATTTAATTGGGACTTGGGAAGCCAACAAAATAATCATTGTCTGAAGTGAACTTAAACACGTTGTAGATAACCACCGCAATTTTCCATCCTATTTGCAGACTGAAAGTAAAAGGCCCATTTGCAACAGGGGTAATTTAGATGAAAAAGTGGTGGGGAGAAGCATTTTGCAACCTGAATTTGAAATCCCATCATAGGAAAAGCATATTCTACCTTTAATCCCAGTACACACAGAAGTTAAAAGGCGAAGTTCTGAAACTGGGAGCTTGCCTGTTCCCAGCCCAGGCTTCTGGACAAGCTCCAGCATTTCCTATGGCAAACCAAGAAAGGTAAAGCTGAACCGGCTGCAAGCTAGGGAGAGCTGATCAAAGGATTTTAGCTGGTGTCTCCAGAGCCATTTAACTGGGATAGGTTTCTTCTCCGTGGTGGTAGTAAAATAAAGCTAAACATTTATGTTGAGTCACATTCAGACTCATCCGTTCCTGTCACAGGCCTATTTTCCAGGTATTGAGCACTGCTTTCCAAAGACATGCTAACTTAAAGAGCCATTTAAATATTCATTTTCCAGTTGAACTTGCATGCTGGGAAGGATCTTCCAAGTGCTCCAGGGTATAATTAGTTTCTCCAAAAGCATCTTCCCACCAGGCCCTTCACTAGCACTGACCACATTTCCCCTCCACATCTCCCCCCCTCCCCAACCTCTTAAAGCTTCGCTGAATTTCTGTGCACAGCCACCCACAAAGGTTATCATCTTATGTTTAATAGTGGGGAAAAAGACAGCACAAGAGATTTACTGCAAATGGAAGCCATTACTGGAGCAGTTATCAAATGAAAGAACAATATAATAATGTCTAGTCATAAAGATATGAGGAGTTTCCTGTCAGAGGCAAACACCTGACTTGTAAAATTACCTTGGGCAGCTGCTGGAAGCTTTTGGCTGGCAGGACAAGGTCCTTGCAACACACGGATGAGCACCCAGGTGTTTTTCAGCTTTACAGGCTGGAAACTGGGCACCCAAACTGGGACCAGCTGGAGGGAGATGTATCACATCCAGGGCCACAGGAGGTTTAAGTGAGGCTGAGCCAGGGGGATCAGCTCAGCATTAGCCCAAATATCCCCTGGGTTGGTTCAGGCATCAGGTGCCTCCCAAAGCCAAGCCCAAGCACTGTTACTCCAGTTACAGCGGTAGCTCATTGAGGCTGATGGCCCTAGTTTTTAGGTTAAATATTAGCTAACTAATAGCAGATGGTGTTGAATTTTGTCTGCCCCATCACCCATAAGGTCAGGTCACACAGGCTACGAAACTCAGAAGATTCTGATTTCCAGTCCAGTGTATTGGCACAGATGATTTTCCTCCTTTTTCCCAGTCTTGCCCTCCTGCTGAGACTTGGGGCAAAAACCCCTTCAGGCTTAACTAAATGCTTATTAACCTTTCTAAAATAAAAATACACAGACCAGAGGGTGCTAGTGTCCATCACAAGAGAGCAAAGCATTACATTAATAGAGGAATGTTTGACTTCTACGAGCCAACATCTTTTATCAAAGACTTGTCCATATTCTCTCACCATGCACATCAGCACCTCAGCTCTTTCCTCACCACCAAAAAAAAATCACTTATATTCAGCAGTACTATCAGTTCTCACCACAAGTCCTTTTCCACCAGACACATACACTTTCAGTATTGAGGCTACCCCAGGGCCAAGATCCTAGTCTCCTTTACAAAAGCTTGTGCTTCTCCTGCAGCCTTTTATAGCTGCAATTTGTCATCATTAGGCCCCACGTGCAGGAGTCCCAGGTGCTTTTTAACCTTTTCTCGCCTGTCTCAGGAGGAGCAGTGATAAAAGTGTCAGCCAGAGGTGCTGCCTCTCTCTTTGGTGGGTGCAGTACCAATTACTTAGGTGTCTGGGTGTGAAAGTTTTGGCCCCTGTGAGTTGTAAAACACTTTAAGACACAGAAAAAAGCCTGACTTCCCAATACTGGCTGCTCACAGAGGCAGTCAGCTGAGCCTAAATGCAGAGAAAATGCCATTGCAGCCGTGTGAGCAATACTTGCTTTTAGGCAGTATGAAGATTGATTCCTCCTGTCTTTAGCCATAGCACTTGAGAAAGAGCTGAAGTCCCTGTAGTATCTTCAGGAGCATCTGCATGTTTAAGAACATGTGAGACTAAGGCATTTGATGCAAGTTGAGGAATCCAATACTTTAAAAAGCTGCTTTTCAGCATTGCCTTTTAGAGACAGAGCTCAAAGATTATCTCAGAGGGAGCCTTAATGTCCCTAGAGACTGAAAAGCATGGAGGAAAGCTTCCCTTAACTTGAAACTTTGGTTCAACCATTCAAACTATGAAGAGACAGCACTGTGTCTCCACCAGGTGAACAAACTTCTGCTTCTCTGAGTAAAAAAATATAAATTACAAAATAAGACACTTTTTTTTCGTAGTCAGGATCAAGGAACCACAGTCTGGGGTAATGTTGTTTTCTTCCTAACAGGGTTATCCATCAAAAAGGGAAAGATAGAAATGTGAGGTTTTCCCACATGAAAAATGTGAGGTGGGCTGCAGCTGGTGGTGCCCATGGCTGTGGCACATCAGTGGTTTTTTGCCTCATCTTGGGAACACGGGGAACCAAAGTCTGCTCCAGTGCTTGACGAGTAAAGCCTCCCAAAACCTGTGGGTGTTTAAACCTACCTCAAGGTCCTCAGAAATGCTCTTAATAACTGGCAGGGTCTTTGCAAGCAGCTGCTTGCAGGATGTGATGAAAGAGCTGCACAAGCTCCCCCAGTTTCTGGCTGGGCCAGCCGACAGAGGCCTAACTCAATTCTGAGCTCAGATGGCAAAATAAGATGGTGCTTTAATAGAAAAACTAGAAAGGAAAATGGTTATTGAATTTTACTTCAAAACCCTAAGGCAGGATGAAGAGTAGAATGTAAAAATGTTCAAGGAAATCGAACTGGCAGTAGGGAAGGGCAAAGTGTTAATAGCTCAGCCTTAATTATCTGAACCTATAGTGGGTGCACCCTGTAATAATTGTCAAGTATCATCACAACAGGTTTGACCCACCTCTTCTTAAATAATAGTGTAATTATTAATATGCCTGTATTATCAGGAGCTGCTGGAAACAACATCTCGAGTCTATTACAGCAGAGCAAAAAATGTGGGTAGAAATCTTGCCCTTGACAATTTTGTTCACACAGGTTATGGACCAAGCAGGAGACAGAGGGTGTGCAAGAGGGTGCGCTCAGCATCCACACAGCGTGTTGGAGGAGGCACAGATGGATCTTTACATCCTTTGAAGTGATTTGAAGGGATCCTATGCACATTGCTTCTCCTCTAGAGACATCCACTTACTCCTCCCTTATCCATCCCTTTGCATGTTTTTTGATGACAGCATAAGAATGGGGTGGATAATCCAACCTCAGCACCATGGGGAGAGTGGTAGCTGTGATATTCACCAGCTTTTCCACCTGCTGACTAAGTAAGTATTTTTTTAATCCTGTCCTTTTGGTGCCTGGAGGAAGAGGACAGGCTCCTTCTGCTCCTTGCTTCTGCAAAAGAGGGATGGATTAGCCCTGAGTGAGGCATCTTAAAAGCCGTGACCATCTGGCTGTCATTAGTTTGATTTGATGGAAATGGACAAATGTAATAATTAGCATAGCAAAAACTCCTAATTAAAAAAAAGAAAAGAACAAAGATGGTGGTGATTGAAGATGGATGTTTTTAAAATTTTGTTCATGACTGAAAAAAACACGTTAATTAAAATCCAGGGGCTTTTTTATTCATAGAATCATGAATAATTTAGGTTGGAAAAGAATTTGATGATGATAGAGTCCAACCACTAACCTAGTATGGCCAAACCCACCACTAAACCATGTCCTCAAGAGCCACATCTGCATGTTTTCTAAATACCTCCAGGGATGGTGAGTCCACCATTTCCCTGGGCAGCCTATTTCAGGGCTTAACAACCCTTTCGGTGAAGAAATTTTTCCTAATATCGAATCTAAACTCCCCCAGCGCAACTTGTGTCCGTTTCCCCTTGTCCTGTCTCTTGTTACTTCGAAGAAGAGGCTGACCCATTTTCAGGCAGTGTTAGAGAGTGATAAGGTTGCCCCTGAGCCTCCTGTTCTCTAGGCTGAACACCCCCAGCTCCCTCACCTGCTTAGGCTTTTGCTCCAGTCCCTTCATCTGCTTCACTGTCCTTCTCTGGACATGCTCCAGCATCTCAATGTCTTTCTTGTTTGTTAGTATTTTTATTTTTGTATTTGTTATATTTTTCTTGCACGATAATGTTCTTCAGCCTTTGACATTAACTGGCTTTGGAGGTGTCTGGCTTCATGACTTACCTTTCAAGCTGAATAGGAAGTCCAGAAGAAGTTTCAAATGGGAACAAAATATACTACAATTCCCCAAGTTCAGAAATAATGCCATAATTTAGTGTATGATGGCAGAGGATGCTTTGATCTGATTTGGGAAACCAGTGGATGGCAAATGCTTTGAGTGTGGTGGTCCTGTCATAGCACCATCAGTACAGGATGGATGACGGTGCTATCATCTTGCAGGGTCTTGGAGGGGTGATCACTTCTCTCATCCATTTCACAATAAAAGTTACAAAATTAGTTTTAAAAGGCCACACAGCAAAGAGGATTAATGAACCTGAAAATGCATCTGAACAGTTTACAGGGCTTTTTTTGCCTCTAGTCTCCTTTAGTTCAGCCAGTGCACCAAAACCTCCCATTATTCTCAGAGCGGGAATGAGTTGTATCCGTGTTCAGGAATTAAATGCAATTAAATATGCATACACAGCCCAACAGCAAGGTGATTTCTCTGTGAATTGTCTAGCTGTGTATTCAGAGTTGCTGTTGGTGGGCTTGTCACCGAGCTACATTATTTCCCCTGAGATCAAAACAAATCAACATTTCCCTGCTCCGTGGTTTTGAAGACGATGTTTCAGTAACAGCTGAACAGCAGGGTCTGGAAGAGAACAGGATTGTAGACAGAATATTAAAGGAGGAAAAATTCAAAGACTATAAGAACTCAAGGAGAGGAGATGGAACAAATAATTATTTTAAATTATTTCGGCTTGGTGTGATTTCTCATGGTCACAAGTTTAATGCAACTGCACCATTCCCTTGTGAATTATCAGTCTCAAAGTAATTTGATAAAACCAGACCATAATATGATCAAGGAGATGGGAAAAAGGAAGAGTGGGAGATTCAGAAACAAGGGCGCCAACCTCTAAACATGCCAGATTTCCTGTTCTGGAGGAAAAATCACAAGAAAAATGTAACTGCTGGCTCTCAGATATGATACCTTGCAGCATATACAATACTCCCATTGAGGGAATAAGGAGGATGTTATATTGCTGTTTTTGTCTTTGATTATACACACTTCTGTATGAGGTCAACATCTTAAGATTTTTCCTTTTTGTACAATGTTTTGGGAGCACTTCTGCTGTGTCTTTCCTCTGTCAATCTGCGGCTTCCCTTTCACTGTAGCTCCTGGCTTCACTAAATGAAGGACAGGTTTTTCTGCAGCGAAAGATGCTTTTTCCTTTGGGAGTAGCAGGGGGGAAACCACAACAAAACAGCAAGTGGTATATAATTGTACTTGTCACCTGCAGGCAGATATATTGCAATTTTTATTCGGTGTTTCAAGGATATGATGAAAAGTCCAGTTTGCTCATCTGCGTTTAGCAGAAGAAATTGAAGCTGGTTTTCTGCAGAGGCATAAGAAACTGTGTGATTAAGGATCCCCACAGTCTTTGACTGGACTGATCCCCACAGGGGACAGTCCCCCATCAGTTATACTACCTGGTTCCCATAATCTGTGTGTCCCCAGGGTTTTCCAGGAGTAGGAACCACTGGAGGAAATGGGGTGGGGTCTTTCCTGTTGCAAACATTGGAGCCCCTCTCAGTTTTCAGACTGATCACTGCTCACACCCTATCAGCCCTGTTTTATCTCATTGGGAGCAGGACACGTCATAGGGTCAGTTTCAGCCTGGAAATGCTGTTCTGGCGCTGCAAGCCTGATTTATTATTTAATAATAATTCGTTGTATACATGACTTTTATCAGCCTTAATGCTCCTGCTTGCGAATCTCTCTGTCGGATTTGGTGTGAGACACAAATATCCTTTAATTTGATCAAATAAACAATAAACCCCATCTGGCTCAGCTGGCACAAGCACTCTCCAGCCAGAGCAGCTGTACTGCTTTTACACCCACAGAGATTTTGGCCCAAGTTTTGCTATAGCTGAGCTCCAGACAGTAAAAAATAACATTGATTTTCAATTCTCCAAGTAACAAAAAAAATGGATTTTTTTTCCCTGCCAGCAAGCAGAAAAACGTTACCACCAGCACAGCTTTTCTTAGCATGAAACTGGGCTATTCACTCTGCATCAGCCTGCATGGTAAAGAGCATGGTTTTAAAGAAATGTGGAAAAAACCCCAAACCCGCATTTAATAGATATGTTTCTTCATATATAGAAATGCCATTGATTTGTACATAGCGTGGGGCATGGTTCATCACAGATGTTTTCCTTGCATGGCAGAGGCTGCATTTCAAACTAATTTTCCACTATATATGCATGATATAGGTGTGTGTCCCATATGGAACACATGGAACATGAGTTATCTGACATTCCTTTTTTCTGTCAGAAGTACCTTAAAAATTTTAAGGCTTAAAGATGACTGAGATCCAGGGCAATGGCAGAAAGTACCAGATGAGGGCATCAGCGTGTCCAAACTTATGTTTTGATGATTTTTTTAAACAATTTGATTTAATTAAAGACATCACCTTAGGCTCCCAGTGTCAGGCTATTTATAGACGGTGGGGGAAGGAGAAGCTCCTCAAACAATTTCATGCATCTCTTTTGCTTTCCTCAAGATTTCCCCACAAATATTTATTGAAGAGCACATTGAAGCAGGCTATTTTTATCTCTTTGAAGAGTGGGACATTATTAATTTATTGCAAAGAATGTAGTAAAAAATAGTAATGGATGCTCTTGCCTGTCATCTGCTGTACAGGACCCACATCTGCAGTCACCAGCTCCAGACTGAAAGAGCTTCTGCAACATGAGGAGAAAAATCTTGTTCTATTTCAAGCAGGACTGCAGGGCGGTTAGAACATGCCTATCTAAAGCAACAGTTAAAGTGAGGCATTGGTCCTGGGAAGCCTCATCTTGCCAAAAAACCCACCTGGATCACCAGTGTTTGAGTGAGGAGGCAGCATGGTGCACCTTGGGGTGGTCCAGGGGTTCCCCATCCCTAGCTCCTTGCCATGGGCTTTCCTTCCAGACTGGGCTGTGGCTGTTCCAGATGATGTTTTGTGAGTGGGAAACTGAGGTGGAAGATGATAAAAGACAGTAGGAGCAGAGCAGAAAGCAGAGCCAAAGGAGGTGCTGGAGCTTTGGCAACATAAGCTGCCTCTGCCCATGGATAACAATTCCAGCCAGCTGAAGTGCAACTTCCTTCCTGGACAGCGTGTTTGGTATAAATTCAGCTAGAAAAATTAATTGCATAATGAGTAAGAGTGACTCCTTTCTCCCTCATGCCAAATTTGGTCTAGAGGTCTCCCACCAGATCACTGACTAGGTCCTTCTCCTAAATCAGCCAGATCTGAAAGGGACAAAGTCCTACCATGTCTAGCTGCCAGTGCAGCAGGAGACAATGCTTGTATCTCTGGGGGAGAATATTTTCATCGTTAGAATAAACTTGAAACTGAGTCTCATTTGTGTAATCAAAACATCTTTGGTGATTCACTTCCCACCGTTCCCGTACAGTATTCAGGCTATAAATAGTTGTGTTTTAGGTATAAAAGACTTACAAACTGTCCTCCCCCTAGTCTTCAGTGCAACAGAATGACTCCAACAGGGTTAATGGCTGCTGGGTATAAAGGGAATATCAGTCATAGTTCATTTGTCATCAGGTATCCAGGGTGGACACACACTCTGCAGAGCAGGATTGACAGACTTGTCAGGATGCATGGGGATCAGTACCAGGAAGGGACCCTTTCAACCAGCAGTGAGACATTTAGGGTGAAGACAGAGGATAACTGTGTAATGACAGGTGAAGTATTTCTTAGTTAGTCACCCAGGGACAAGTAGCATTAGAAATGGAGCTGGAGCTTTCCTTGGCCAAATAGTCATTAGAAGCAATGAAGAAGAATAAATGTGCAGTGAAAAGCCTTTCTAAAATGGTGATGTAGCCTGCATAATCTTTATAAATGCACTGGCTGAAATACTTGATTTCATCTAAGTGTGTGATAATGGAAAAGTACCAGAGGTTTCAGATGAAGGTCAGGCGAGTTCTTGATCGTGTGAGGATTAACTCCATTACAGCTGAGAGTCTTTAATGAAACATCTCCCATTAAAGACAGTTGCAGGGCTCAGCAGAAACTTTGCCATCCTGATTTCTTCAGACACAGGCCCAGGCATTCAGTGAAAATCCTGGTTTCCCTTAGACAGCCCTTAATATGCCTAAAAATGCAGCAATGGCATGGTCCTGTTGGCCGAGGCCTTTGATAAATAACTTGCTGCTGTGGGAGTTATCATAAAATCAAGGAATATCCCATGTTGGGAGGGACCTACAAGGATCATCAAACCAATTCCTGCTCTGGGAAGGGTGAGAGTTGGCAACCCACTGGAAAATTCAAAGCATTGTGGAGGGTCAAGGCCTATGACAATAATTGCTGACTGGAAATGGTAATGGGAGCCAGATATCCATGGCATCACCAAGCCCCAAGTATCCAAGACACAACTACAACAGTTAAGTCATGCTCTGAAGTAGAGAACGTCATATTGCAAAACATTTTGATCTGTAGTGCCAGTATTAGATCTCTTTCCAATTTCATGTATTGTTCACCTTTCATGAGTGTTTCAGCTCGAGCCTTTGGGAAGAAAAATAGTCTATGACTCAATTCCTAAATGTAAAGTGGAAGCTCTGCAGGTCTTAAGCAGAATGCAGCTGCAAGCAAGCCACTTTAGCCCAGTCCCCAGGAGCTGGGGTTGTCTGGAAACACTGGGGTCAAGACCAAGCATGTGTGGCATCAAGAGGAGAGAGTGCTGCTGGCCAGATTCCTAAATGCTTCCACTGTGCTTTTGGCTCTCAATTGCCAGTGTTTTGAAGAAAAACACTGGATATGGCAGCTTAAAGGTTCACCCGTTCTGGAAAAAAAGAATAAAACCCCACAATATATTTCAGATAATGCCATTGTTCAGGAAGGCTTCAAAGAGCTCCCAGATTGAGAAGCCTCATATGGAGAGAAAAGATGGAGCAACATAGGCTGCACTGACAGCACAGGCCACGTGCAGTTTATCATATCCTTTAATGTGGACATCCCGTTGCCACCCACTCTCCAGGTCTCTTCTCGCATTGCCGACACTCCCAAGATGCTGGGAATGGCTGTGGGCAGGGAGCAAACGCTTGCCGTGTGCCTAATGAGTGTTCATGAGCAGAGGATTGATAGGAAGGAGAAATCTGCAGGGAGATCAGCAAACTGATTCGGACACCAGACCAGGCAACCTGAGTCTCTCTTTAAGGAACACATTTGTACATGAGCTAACAACTCTGCTACACTTTCATACGTCATTAGGCAAATGTTCTGTTTAAATAGAGTCATCAATCATTTTGTTATTAAACCCCTTTGTGCCTGGCAACAAATTGATGGGAAAGGAAAGCATTAGCAGGTTGTTTGAGGATTATAAAACAGTACTTGTAAAGCTCCCACTGCTTCAGTGGAAGGTGAAAAAGCACAGAGTAGCTAATTGATCGTGCCAAAACAAGCCTGCAAAAGTGCTATGACTTAAATGGAAATAACCAATTGAGTTGCCTTTTATTTGTTCAGACATGTTTCGGCGTTCCAAGCATACATTTGGATTGCATTTTCAGCTTTTTTTCCCCACAAGTCCTTAATTGCATTTCTTAAAAAAAAACAAAAACAAAAACAAAAGATAAAAAACCCTGAAAAACCCTCAACTAAAAACCGAAAAAACCCCACCAAACTAAAGGAAAAGGAAAGCTGAGAATCTCATGAAACCTATAGTTCCAGCAGCTTTTACCTAAAGTAGGATGAACTGACACTAGGTTTCTTAGACTCCCTATTTCAGAATAAATCACTGTAGTCTTACTCAGAACTAGTTAAATACCTAAAAATGACATATTTCAGCATTTGCTCTTGGATATTTTTATTTTAGTAACCAGTTTCAGGGAGATCATAGTGCCCTGCTTAATTCTCTATTGAAATTTTGCACTTAAACCAGGAGCAAAACTCCTCCTTCTCACAATCACATTGCTCAGTTTAACTTCCCTGTTACAGCCATCGGTTTTTCAGGGAAACCACACTTTGTGCATCACATCCTGTATGAAACACATTTTGACTTTTCCCAGGAAGCTGTTAAAAATCCCATTTATTAGCCCTGTCAACAGCAGCTGTTGGAAGGCTATAGTCCTACTTCTTCATTTCCACAGCTGTAGCTCCTTGAGGAGAACAATGAAAGGTCAAAGGTGACAACAGCCCATTTTCCTGCACCTAAGGTGTGAGTCTTACCCCAAACCTTATCAACTACAACAGGAGACCACAGCCCTGAGTGGCACAGAGCAGGTGAAATCAGGTTGTTTGCTCTCTCTTCCAGCAGAAGGAGGTGCCTTTGACTGGCATTAGTAAGAGCCATTAGTAAGAGTAAAACAGGCAAGAAGAGATGGTTCTTCACATGAAGGGTAAAAGAGTCACAGCCTCCCTGCCCAAGGATGCCAAGATGCAGGTACTCCCATAGATTCAAGAACAGCACTTGGACTATGCAAGCTCTTGGAAGTCCCATGAGAATTAACAGCAAGCAGAACACTTAAGGCTATGGACTTTTTAGGTGTGGGAAGAAGAGAGCAGTTCCTGCTCCCTGCGCAGGCTCTGGTGCAGGGATCATAGAATGGTTTGGGTTGGAAGGAAGCTCAAAGGTCATCTCGTTCCAATCCCTGTGTCATGGGTTGGGATACCTTTCACTAGATCAGGCTGCTCAAAGCCCCATCTGGCCTGGGCTTGAACACTTCCAGCGATAGGGATGAGCTACAAGGTAGGAGGGAGACTACTTTTCTTGTGCCAAGCAAATTTCTGATACCCACCTTGCATTATTGACACTGACTGGTCTGAGAGTCAGTTGCATCAGCCCCCTGCCTATCAAGAGGCTTTTCTATTTACACAACAGCTTGAATTACATATATGAAAATGGGAAGCAAAAGGCTTTTGAAGCTTGATTGTCGCACTCCAGCTCCTCACACCAGCAGGGGATGAGAAACAGCAGACTCTTGTCTGCTTCCTAAGTCCCACCAAATGAATATCTTTTGCCTTTAATTCTACTGAAGAGAGAGGGGCATCAGCCACCTGGCAGAGTGCCTGGAGAGGGTTCCAGCTGGTCACCTTTCTCTGACACACTTCAGACAGTGGCTCTGCAGAGCAAACAGACATACATTTCACACCAAGAGGACAGCAAAGCAAATTGAAAGGATCTGTGAAGCAACAGAGTCTTCTGGCCATCTACTGTACATGCTAAAGGCAAAACAGCTCCCTAAACCTTTACATGCCATAAAAAGGCCAAAAGCAGAAAAAAGAGACAACTATTGCACTGTTATCCATAACAGTTTTATGTCTCAGAATCATCCGCGTATAAATTTTTCATTTTTTTCTTTAATAAGTACAAGCACGCCAGAAAGTATCATAAAAGAGAAAGAAGGCATCGGGGTAATATAATGTTGGGGAGAGGAATAAGTAAGAGTAATCAAGCCCCAAAGTCTGGAAAGCAAGTTTGTTGTCAGGTATTTAAGGGTGAGAACAACTTTTGTTTTAACTTAATGATTGAAGCCAACAGACTTAATTCTTCCTTCATCACTCACTAGACCAGTTAACCATGACTAAACAAATTCGGTTGGAGACTAAACAAGGAAAGAGAATAATCCTAAATTAACATTTCCACTCATAACCTTACTTCAGGGCAGAATTAAGGTGACTTGGGTGCTTATTTTTTCTACATTTCATTTCTACACTTTAACACCTTTGGGCTTCTCTGTCAAATGTAACTTAAATTTAGGTTTGAATCCAAATTCCTAAGTGTGTGTTTGCCTGGGGCTGGAGTATCCCTGTGGTGTGCTTTGCCCTTAAGCTCAACCCTAACTCTCTTGTTATGGTGCTTTCTAGAGCTGTAGCCAAATAGATGGTGTTAATAATACACGTTCAGGCTGCAAGCTGTGCACTGCTGTGGCATCCTAACAGAGACTCCCTTACTTTTAATGCAAATAAGTACGATATCAAATTGATACATTTTCCCATTTATTTCAGTTTTGAGAGTGGATTAGCAAAGGAAGCAGATGCAGGAGCATTTACAGGAGCACATGGGACATTGGCTGGTATAATTTGCCACAGAGTCACTGCTCACTCATGTCCTCTGAAATATTAATCAGCTGCTGCGTCGGCAGTGCCATCGCTGCCTCCACACTGAGCTCATTCCTGCTCTGTTCCCCTCCTCAAGGAGGTAGCACTGCCCTGCAAGCAGCGATGGGGCTGTTCCGAAGTGGCACCAGGGGTGAGCTGCGTCTGATGCCAAAGCAGATGTCAATTTACGAAGGTTTTTTTTTTTTTCCTTCTGGAATCTTACAGCTCAAATATAATTAGATAAAAGCCTTTCTAATACTATCATCCTTTTGACAGGCTGCCTTTCTGGAAGTTCAAGGTAAAATTTTGGCTGATAAGGGATTGATGGTACAAGCCTGAGTGGAAGCATAGGGCAGGTGGATGCTACAGGCCAACAAATAAACCTCTCTCCCCTCCCCAGCAGCCTCTACCACTCCTGCACTCCCACACCCATCCTTTCCCAGACATAGCAACTCCATGATGGAGATATGTAGTTATGGACCTGATTTTGGATACAAACAAGCACTAAATCCACAATTCTGGAAACACCAGCTCCATGATAGCCTTGCTGAGCTGCCGCTGCCAGCCACACTTTCATCGTCCAACCCTGCTAAAAGTCTCAGAGTGAAAAGGCAAGCAAACACCATGGCTCTGTGGGCTGCTTTTAGCCTGCAAGTTGAACTACTGACATGCTGGCACTATTATTTTGGTTAACAATATGAAAGAGAGAATGTTAGAGCAGGGCCTGGGGCTGGCCTGAAAAGGGCACTATGATCCCTTGCAGGTGACTTATCTCTGTAATGCAGCAAGTCAAACTTCTGGTGAATGTGCTTTCTGTTAAAGCTAAATGAGAAAATGTCTCCTTGGAGTAGGACTGCCAGCAACTAGCTCTCGGAATGGGCAGTCATGTAGTTAGCCAAGCTCCTCTCTGTGCAAAAGGTTTTTTTACCTCAACAGACCTCCTTTGTGCTCATTCCCTGCTCCTGCACCTGCATCAAAACAGTATAGGCATCTCCAGGTAAAGGGACCAAAGTGGTTCTCTCAGGAAGCAGGACACCTTTAGAGGACAGAAAGCTCCAGCAATACAACCCAGCCATCAGGGCATCAACCAGAGCAGGAGAGACCCCAGAAGAAACCTCCCAGGGAAATTCCATCCACCACTCCAAGCTGCAGAACGTTTGGGGTAGAAGAAGTCTCTGCTGTTAGAGCTTTGCCATTTTTTATAGGACAGTTAAGGGTTTGTTAGACCAGAGAGGGAAAATATGCAGAAACATGCAAAATACATACAAGATACTGCAGCTTTGGGGCACCAGAGAGAGCTCTGAGATATAACTATACTGTGTAAAATGAAGGTGCTTTTCATGAAGCAAGCCTGAGACCCAGAGCTTCTGAGTTTCTGGGGAGTATCCAAACAAACAGAGCTCTCATGTTAACAAAAGGATTTAGCAGCAGCACCTCAGACAGAAATATAAAGATATTTTCAGGGCTCAGGCATGGGATGGACCCTTTTTAGTGCCTTAAGGTCAGCAGCCCATCGGTGCATATGCACAGGGATTTCTGACCCTCTGAAATTACTCCACTGCCTGCAAGCTTAATAGAACAGAATTAGACAAATACTTAAATGCCACAAATATTCTGCAGGAGCTCCAAACACAGCTAGAGAAATTTGTTATAACAGGAACCCTCCACCACTGCTGTTTCATACACTAAAACCTCAGAACAAGTACCACTGCTTTAGCAGCGCCAAGGAGAAATTGAAGAGGAAGAAGCAAAATAAAAGAATCTCTTCTAGTTTGTGTCACAAGAGCTCTCAGAAACAATAAGTCATGATACCAAAACCCATATTAAAATACTTTGTGAAATACTGTGTCCTCAAAAGAATTATAGGAAATAAAGGGCAGTGGAATTCACTACCTAATGAAGTCATTGGTGGAGATATCTTGGAGCATGCAAACTCAATCCTTCTGTTCATTTGCCCAAATTTGGAAGGGAAAGTCTTCAGGTTTCAAGTATGAATCAAATTAGTTCCATCCTTGGCCACTGACACTGCCCATGTTAGACTTTTTTCAACAGCAAGGTTAAACATGGAGAGACACTCCTGGCAGTGTTCAAGGCCAGGCTGGATGGGGCTCTGAGCAGCATGTTCTGCTGGAAGGTGTCCCTGCCCATGGTACGGTGGATGGAACTATATGATCTTTAAGGTCCTTTCCAACCCAAATAATTCTATGATTCTATGATTTTAAAAGCCTACAAATAAGTCATAGTCAAAGAATTTCATAAAAATGCACAAGTAGCAATTCAGTAATCAGACAAATCAGAAGTTGAGAGACAGAATAAACAGCACCAGAGACATCTGTAGCGTTAGGAAAAGAATTGACCTCTTTGAGGACTTGGGGCTCATATCTCATTACAAATAGCATTTTGCCTGCTGAAAGCCCAGAGCCTTTTGTGCTCGCTGATACCATCAGGGCTCTGGAACTTCATATGGAAAACAACTGTGTTGAAGCATCTCTGTGCTCTGCAAAATACAGCTGGATATGATAATTCAGTGAAATCACATCTTGCATCCACCAACACTATTAGCAGCTTTTGCTCAAAAGCTGTGTGCCCAAGGAAGCTGAGGCTGGCCCAGCTTATCTAGTATTTGTCAAAGCAGCAGTTCTGGTGAGCCCCATGTAAATAAGGTGTCATTCCCAGCTGATAGCCAATAAAGTGATGTGTGCTACATACCAGAAAGCACCAGGCTTGTTGCTGTGAGACATCCTTACTATAGGTCAGGTCCAGGGGTAATATATGAGGGTTTCCAGACTGTTTTCAGGAGTTCTCAGCACCTCATTGCAGAGGAGAACTGGGCTTGAGAAGCCAAAAAAATCCCCATTGACTTGCTCTGCAGTGGAAAGCTACTGCAGCCTGTGAACTCCAGAGAAAGTTATCACTAAAGTTAAAGTATTGAAAACACTCTTAGGACACTAATGGAGACCTCCCAAGCAACACTGAAGTGAGTGGAAAAACTGAGATCCATATTTTTTATGATACCTGAGAAACAGAAATCAAGGATTTTCCCCCCCTCTCATCCCACCATGATCAGGGTTCAGTACATCTGACACTGTCCTGGGGGCTTCCAGAAGCTCCAGCTGGTGATGGAAGATGCCAAGCAGGAGGAGTTAAGAAATTGCTCAATCCAAACTAAATGTTTTAATGAGGGAGATGGTTTGGTAACAAAAAAATATTTCTGCCCATAGCCCTGCGCTGGGAAGAGTTAAACACCCCAAGTCTGCACAACAGCACAGGATTTCTTATTTCTTTGCTTTTTTTTTTTTTTTTTCCTTCCTTTGAATGGGTTTGTTTGTTTCCCTTGAAGGCTGCAGTCACACACAATAGGCAGATTTTTCAATTCAGCCATTTTTTTCCACATTTAGTCTTCAATGGAGCCCAGGTGCCAATTGTTTGCTGCTTGGTTTCTGCCTTCCCTTTCCTGCCTACAGCTTAACCCCTTTCTCTCCTTCCTGCTTCTGAGGGTGTCATTGATCAAATCCACTCCTAATGCTGATGGGTGATAAGTGATTGCTAAACAACTTAGTAATGGTCTGTATCAGGTATGATTGACAACAAACAATGCAGTATATGGACCTTTCATTGATGAATTTAGCCACAAAAAGTCAAATATTACTTAGCCATCTTTCCTTTGAATCCCTCTTCATAGGGTATTTATTTGTAAAGCATTTGGCTTTTATTAAAAAAACAAACAGCCATAAATCAACAGCCAGCTTAGGCAAGGCTCTTCTGATTTATTTCAGGAAGACTAACAAAGACATTGTAATTTTTTTACTTTTAAATGCCTCACCACCACATCACTTACTGGGCAGGCGGCTCAGCAGGTTTTAGCACACAGCTGCCATCCTGTGCTCATGAAGAGCAACCTCTCCCACTGTCCCAGCCTCTGCAAAGCATAGAGGAAGGTTTTACAAAAATCAGGGATTAAGTTAGGCCCAGGTTCGGGCTCAGCTCAGTCTCAGTGTCACCGCTAGAGGTATTAAACCCTTCCATAGATCACATTGATCCTGGTTGTCATATAGCTACTGTGCTGCTGTCAACATGCTCCGTTGCAGCTTACCCTGATCAAGTGCTTGGGGTTCTGCCTCATGTATTAAACATCAAATCAGGCGAGCAGATAAAACCCTCTCCCTGCCATGCATGTTGCTCTGCATCATTGTCATCAGAGAAGGGTAAAAGACACGGCCAGTTCTAATGCCATAATGTCACAGTCGAGCACCTGAATCCTGTCCCCTACAGCTGCCAGTTGTTGTGCCAGCTGGGAATGGGAGCAGGGAAAAGGGAGGCTAATAAGGAAACAGAAGAACCAACGAGGCTGGAGAATGTGAGGATAAATCTAAAACTATACTTTCGAAAAAGCACGTTTTTAAGAACAAGA
The DNA here is from genome assembly GCA_013399895.1 of Serilophus lunatus. NCBI lineage: Eukaryota > Metazoa > Chordata > Aves > Passeriformes > Eurylaimidae > Serilophus > Serilophus lunatus. Next base: position 677,233 of record VXBA01002923.1, on the reverse strand, counting down.
CAGCCAACCAGTGATGAGGGACTTGTGCTGTTTCCAGATCCTCATGGCACCAAAATCCATTAAAAAAGCCATCTGTGGAGATAGGATGTTCCTTTCAGCCTCACAGAGGGCCTTCTCCAGCACCATACACCAGCCAGGGCTCTTCCTGTTCACTCAGAGCTGAGCCACATGTGGCCACCTGGCTTTTGTGTGTGGTTTTTTTCCATAAAAGCAAAAAAAAATTAAATTTTGAAATTTTAAAGAGAACTCCAAAAGATATGGGGAAAGTGAGCGTAAATGTCCAAATAAACCAAGACTGAGCTACTAAGACACATCATACTTTAGAGCAGCAGTGGTGTGGTGGGTGGGAAGGAATATCAAGAGACAAAGCTAGAACCACTTAGGAGAGTTTATTCACAATGTTTATATCCCAAACAGCATTTGGAAGTGAAGATCTGGTGACTTATCATATCCCAATTCAGTCCTCCCCTGCAAAAGCAATAGGCAGAACCAGCAGAACATGTCTCTGAACATGCTGTTTGCTAAAGGGCATCACCCATGAAACCAGAACAGCTTGACTCTTAGCAAACACTGTCCTCCCTGGGCCTTCTGAAAAGCTGGGATTTAGGAGAAGACCTTGCAAGGGAACAGAATGTCAAACGTCAAAGGATTTAAAAATACATCAGGCTGTGAAACCTGATGGGACCCGGAAGAAACAGAAGAGAAATATGTTTTTAGTGAGTAAAGCCAGATAACCCTCAAAATCCACTAATGGAGGATCTGGGAGTGAAGCCCAGGTGAAGTTACCAGAGAGCCCAAAAGCCTGTGCCTTGCAGCCAGGGTCTGACTGGTACCATAGCACCTGCCTTGGGCCATCATATTTTTCATGATCACACAGAAACATGGTGTGTATATGATTGCTGCTTTCTAGACTTGGTTGAAACTGGCACTGGATCCCAAAACTGAAGAAGGAGCCTTGTGTGGACAGTTCCTTTGTCAAAGCTCAGCTCTACTAGCAGGCTGAAAAACTGGCATACATGAGCACTTGGCAGGGATTATTAAATCAAGTGAAAGAACATTTCAGGGCGTTCTTCAGTTGATCATTTAGGCATTTGTTTGGAACAAGCTTCCTCCCCAAGAAGTATTTCAATTCTACCCATGCACACAGAGGAGAAAAAAATTAATACAGTGTTAAGACAGCTCAGCACCAAGAGCAGCCTGCACAGGCTGAGCAGAAAACCACTGAAGTTATGGTGAGACCCAAAACCAGATATTAGCAATTTTTCAAGGACAAAGTTGTGAAGTTTCCAATGACAACAGCAATCTTCCCCCTTGCAAACTGGCCTAGCAGATGAGTTCCCCTCTGACAAAAGTGTCAGGAATAGTCTCTCCTTAAAGGAACACTTTAAAGATTGCACTTTGCATAACAAAATAAAAAAATCTGGAATCCCAAGAATGAGGTGTGTGCAGGTGAGACTTGCCCCCTGGCTGTGCTTTCCCTGCAGTTTTCCGGCTGGCTTTGCCTTCAGGGTCTTGCCTGGTTCCAGGCATTACACAGCTGTAGTGATTAATTACAGCATATTACAACTGAGATTTAAGTTTCTGTTTAATTTGTGGTTTTTATTTACCCACCATAACCAGCTTGTGCAATTTGTGGGTTTGGGAGCCATCAGTAAAATGGCTCATAAAATATTAAGGGGAATGCTTCCCAATGCCATTGATGGGAGAGCTGTGGGAACTGAGCTAGTACCAGGATATAACTAACCCAAGGTAAGTTTAGATCATTATGTTTCCCAGAAAAAGGGGGTTGCATAATAGCTTTGGGCCTTCAGTGGCCAATGTATTTTGGAAATAGGGTAACATATGTAGTCTTTCTGAAGACTCTGATTTCAAATCCATGTGTGGATGTAATTTAATGCACAGTGCTTTATGCAATTATACCTACAGATGCCTAAGTGAGAATTTAAATTAGCATTAACTTGATAGCATTTGCTAAAGGCAGACAAATGCAAACAGGCGCTGGGCAGATTTTCCTGTAAAGCTCTGCCGATCCCCGTCAGTTCCCAAGGCATTGCTCCAAATTTAAACCCTGGGGATCTTTTTAGCAATTAGGGCCTTTCCAGCAAGACCCTCTCTACTGAAGTGGATTCTGAAATGAGACTCCATCTCTGCACATACCACATCTCCACGGTGCCAACTATCACCATTTGAGCAACAGAAATAGTGATGCTCAAACGTAAGTACCCCACTGGTTCACATAAGGGAAATCTTTACCCAGAAATTCTTACAAATGTACCAGTTTGAAGACCTGGACATTATGTGGAAGAAAGCCATTATTGACAGAAATCTGTGTGAAGATTGACCCATTGCCTCCAACAAATGCTGTTTTGCTTCTGAGAACTGTGAAACTCGCTGCAGAGGCATTCACAGTTGGTTTGTGCACAGGTTGAGTCTCAGGATGTTGTACATACTGCACATGGTTTGTTCCTGCAACACCTGCACCCATAAAACAGGGCAACCCCTCTTCTTCTGCCCAGAAAGCCTAATTAAGACAAGTTATCAAGTAACATATGAATGAGAACCAGTGTTTCACAGTTCTTCTGCATTGAACCAGAACTCATCACTTGCCCTCAATGCTTCTTGGATGGTCAGCATCCAAACCCCAAGAGGACTAAAGGACTCTATAGGATGTCTCTTTTGAACACTGAGGTTTGCAGACACAGGTTGTTGCAAATTGAAAGGTGCCTATACCCCAAAAGCAGCCTTTATTCTTATCTCAAACCACTGAACTTAGCTACCCAAAGGGAATTTCTGATTCCTCCAAACCAAATAAGTAGTGTTTTTATCCAGCTGTGGTGGCTACAGAAGACTGTAGTAGCAGAGAGGTTTTTCTCCCTGTTACTAATGAGTGTTAGGAGGACTGGCTTCCTAATGAACCAGAAGTGTTGGCAGCAAACAAACAGCATAAAAATGATTCAGAAGCAACCTGATACCCTAATTTTATGAGGAACCAAAGCAACGGGACACAAACAGCTGTGGCAGGGAAATTGTCAGCTAGGGAGAGCACCATTCGTTTGCTGCAGAAGCAGCAGCAGACTTGGATCCTTCCCCCCTGAAAGCAGGTGCAGGTCAGGCAAGCAGAGAGATATGTAAGGGCATTGCATCTCTTGGGCATCTCCCCACTGGGCAGAAGGCAAACTGATGTTAAAGGATTGCATGTCCCCTGTTAAAGAGCAGATTTCATTTTCCCCACTTTGCTGAAAGGAAACATCTTTTGGTGAGCTGAATTCAGAGCTGCAGGTTGTCACCTTGGTAATCACTGCTTGGGAGCAGTTTGTCCCTTCAGTACCTTACAATTGGCACTAGAAGGCTGATAGGTTTTTAAAACAACTGAGAAGCATTTCTGCTACCTCTCATCTGTTTGAGAAACAGCATATCTCAATGAACACACACCACTGCTCCCATAATCCAGAAGATGAATTTCCTTCTTGGCACAGATTGGGTAAAGAGGCACAATTGCTTTATATGGAAAACAGGTTGTGAAAAATTTTTAAAGGAGTGATGTTAAGACAAGCTTTTCTGCTGTACCCAGAGAGGGGACAGAGGGCATTCACTCCTTTTCTAGCATATCCTGTGGGATTCTGTATACCTGTAAACTCCACAGTCTGGTTTGTAGCTCCCAGACTCCTGTGGAGAAGTTCCAGCAGCAGTAGTGCAGTTACATGTCCTTCGGCAAGACTCATCTCAAGGCAGGAAAGCTCACATCCCAAAATGCACAACAGTAAATTCTCAAGCTCACTAAAAATGTTTCGAGCCTCTTCATCCCTCTCTCCCTCCCCATAAAAGAATAACATGACCTTGGAGTGCTGCTTTGTAGTTTGTTTTTCATTTTTTTTTGTTGGATGAACAACAAAGGAACAGCTGTAGAGATTTTTTGTTGTTGTCGTCTTTCATGGCAGGAATGTGTGTACTGAATATTTAGGGCATGTTCTCTGAAAATAAAAATACTGTTACTAAAACAGCTCATGAGCAGACACATGATTTCTCACACACCGAGCTCCCAGTTTATGTGGTGACATGACCAGGGAAGTGGGATGATGCTCTCTGGGCATCAGGGAGGCAGATGCTTGTTGCAGGGAGGTGCTGCAGTAGTCAGCTGGATAGAAAAGCCTTGCTTAGGAGGACAAAAGTGACTCAATTTCCTTAACCCTGATTTTGTGGGACAGCACAAGCAATAGCTCACTTCACAAGCTATTTTCCTGAATAATATCAATTTTTCTATCACTAAATTCTCAGATAGGAATGCATTAACAGCAAAATGGACTTGTACCTGCTGACCCTGATCCTGACTCAAACTCATCCTTTTGCTCTGCTCTGTTCTTCAGTCCATCTCACCCTCTCTAAGGTAACTTGCTTAAGGGCATATTCCAGCAGCAGGAGAAAGGGAGGATCCTGAAGGCAGAGAAAGCCTCACATTACAGTACTTCATCTAAGACAAATCCAAACTCTTCTCCAAGTCCAGGAGGGTTTATAATTGAGGTTTCAATGCCATGTGGTTTATTCCTAGTTAGGAGGAGGTAGTGCCCACAGAACAACTCCTGGAAACTGCTGATTTAGAAAGCAGACAAGTGTGTTCCCTTGTAAATACAATTAATTACTAGAAGATGCTTTTCTAAGAGTTATACCACATCTGTGGGCACACAGGGTTCCCAAGTGCAAAGCCACCGACATCAGCCTAACCTTTGCTACCTAAATAGGAAGTCGTTGGCCTCACTTACATGTCCTAAACCTCTTCAGCTGCCAATACAACTCACCCTCAGGAACAGGACAAGAAGCTTGGCCTGAAAGGCTCTTGATACTAGAATATTGCTGTTTGCTCATGTTCCTGCTGTTCTCCAGCAGTAATCAAAAGCAGCCACCATCCGCCAAGCTGTAGTTGCAGCTACAAAATGCATGGACTCCATTGGAGGAAGGCAGTCTGCCAGAACTTGCACAGAAAGGACATCTGTACACTGAGTTCTTTAAAACTTAGGAATCTGGACTCCAGAAAAACACGGTCAAAGGACAATGATTTAGATTTTTAAAAATGCACAAAAGAAAAATTCAAATACTGTCAGCACCTAAAATGTATTTGGGACAACCACAGCTCTTGAGGTTCTTATCTGGAGTTGCATGAAGCAAAGAGAAGATGAGGATGGCTAGAAAACAGCAATCAAGTCCATGGAGTCCAGGCTTCCAGTGGTTTTACTGCACTGAGCAGCTGCTTATCAAGAATGGGAGGAAACTGATTTTGAAACTTAGGTCTCAAGGTATTCAAGATAAATTGCTCTTCATTTCTTAAACTCTCATTTTTCCAAGGATTTAATGGCTATTTTAAAAAAAATAAGGCTTAAGTCACTTGGAAGAATTAAACAAAATCCACTTCCATTTTGTTTATCTCAAAAATACCTGTAGCAGGTGGAGAGGATTTACACTCCAGTCAATAAAGGCTTGAATAAAACCTCCAGCTATTCCAAACCTGCCAGACCAGGCCATAAAAGGACATAAGCCAAGATGGGGCCCCAGTGAGGACTACAAGAGGAAAATCTTCTGCTTTGAGCTGTGTTTTCCCATTTGCTTCATTCCCATAGTTAGCTCCATTAGCTTTGCTGTAAGGAGAGCTTACATACATGGCCTTTAAGGAAGATGAGAGAAAAAGGCAATTTTCAAGAGGTGATGTTGCTGATGCTCCCCCTCCATGGAGACTGCTGACCCCTTTGTTAGTGCTGTAACTTCACAGTTTACAATTACATCCCAAAGTACCTCACCCTGCAGTTATAAAAATCAGAGTCCAGAACCCTGACAACCAATTTGGGCCTGTTGTCTTTGTTCCAAGCACAGATACAGGCACAGCAGAGAATGGATTGAGAGCAGCCCTGAGGGGAAAGACTTGAGGATGTTGGTTGATGAGGAGCCAAATATGACCTGGAAACATACACTGGCAGCCCAAAAAACCATTCATGTCCTGAGCAGCATGGGCAGCAAGTGAGTGAAGAGATTCTTTCCTTGACCCCACTCTTGTGAGACTCCACCTGCAGTGCTGCATCCAGGTCTGGGATCCCAGATATAAGGACATGGACCTTCTGGAAGAAGTCCAGTGGAGGCCACAGAGATGCTCCAAGGGCTCGAACACTTCTCCTGTGGAGACAGGCAGAGAGGTGGGGTAATTCAGCCTGGAGAAGGCAAGGCTACAAGCAGCCCTAACAGCTAAAGAGGCCATAAGAAAGCTGGAGAGGGATTTCTTACAACGGCACGTAATGATAGGACAAAGAGGAATGGCTTTAAACTGACAGAGGCAGGTTTAGATTAGATCCTAGGAAGGAATTCTTCCCTGTGAGGGCGGTGAGTCACTGGCACAGGCTGCCCAGAGAAGCTGTGGATATTCAGTCCAGGCTGGATATATTCAAGGCCAGGTTGGATGAGACTCTGAGCACCCTGATCTAGTGGAAGGTGTCCCTTCCCACAGCAAGGCGTTGGAGGTAGATGATCTTGAAGGTCCCTTCCAACCCAAAGCATTCTGTAATATGACAGACACTACTAATAGCCAGGGAATGGCAGTCTGGAATTTTGAGGCAGCTGGTAAAGTTAACCCAGACTGAAGCACTCAGGGCTTTGCTCTTCCCTTGCATAGGCTGCACCTGAGCACAAGACAGATTTTAGCAGGGTGATGCCAAGCTCCCCTCCCAGCCTATATGTTTTCTTGATTATAATGCCCAGCACCAGCTTACAGGAAAAAAATTTTGCCTTTTTTTTTAATCAAAGTGGAAACCTGAGGGTATTTGCAAGGTGAGGAAAGAAGTATTTCACTTCTGGTTTTAGAAACCCAGAAGCCTCACATAACCTTTGTCTCCTGTACACTGCCATGAGTTATCCAACTTGGCACCAGAGCTGGAGGCTGCAGCACAGCCCTGCCTCAGCCTCTAAGGAAAGGAGACATCACATCTGAGTATGTATCACAGAAAAGCTCAAAAATCCTCTTGAGATTAAAAAAAAGAAAAAAAAAGAAGAAAAAAGTCAGAGATGTGCACAATAGACACTACCTGTGAGCAGGCTCAGAGCTCCCACCCCTCCTTATCCTTCAGAAAAGCTCTCCTCCAGAGGTAAACAACATCTTTCTATATTTATCTTACTCACTGAGCGGAAAAATATGCCCCAACCCAGAATTATTTACCCAGGACATGCTATTGAGGGATGTTTTAATGCAAACACAGTGCTGAAAATAGGATGGATGATTAAAATGCTGACATAGCACCCCATTTATGTCTCTAAAGGTTGAATATAATTTTCTATCTTTCACGATTTTTCTGTCTACCCCTTTCTTTCTTTTGCAGAGGATCTGCTCTTTCTCCTCTGGCCTCAGATTTCTAAGTAAAGCTCTTTATTGATTCTACACTTTCTCTTCCCTCCAAATGAGCATCACTAAGGCAGAGAGATTGGTCAGCAGTGATTTTTCCCTGCTATATGTATTTTTTTTTCAGTTTTGACAAATATACTGTACGTTGAGGATGGAAACCTAAGCCTTGCTGCCTTTCATACAGTACCAGTACCTGTGGTTTGATCCAAACATGGACACCAAGGAATGGGTCCTGACAGCCTCCTGTTCAGTGCAGTGTTATATATCTTCAGAATATAACCAGGCCACACTCTAAGGCTTGCTGAGTCTATACCCAAAACCCAGCTCATCTGAAAAGCAGATGCCAGCAAGGTGCTGTTGTGGGTTTAAGGTTTAAGATCATTGCTGATGCAGTTACCTGGTGATGTCCTGATACAAGATATGATTGTTCATATTCATATTTCAGAGTGCCCTCCCTTGGGCTACCTATCCTTCATTTCTTAGGGGCATCTTTGACTAAAGTCCCCATGGTTATTGTAAAACACAGTGTTGTTGTTGTATGGCTTCACAGACACAGTTTCAGTGACAAAATCTTACTGTTTTTAGCTGCCTTTTGCTCTTTAAAGTCAGGATTCCTCTTGGGAGCAAGCACACCCCACTGAGCACCTCAGTCTCAGCCATAAAGGGCAAAGAGGTCTCTCTGTGACCTCCATTCCTGTAGTTATGTCACCCAGAAGTGACATTCCTTGGGGGTGGCAAGGCTATGAGCTTCCTTGTTGACAATCACCACAGCGCTGATGTTACTAAATGTGGTTTCTTCTCCATCAATAGTAAAAGTACACCTTGAAGCGATTAGAGTGTGCCCCTGAACAGCTTTGATTTACAAGACAGGCTTTCTGCTTGCCAGTCTGCCTCCAGATCACAGAATCATGGAGTGGTTTCAGTTGGAAGGGACATTAGAGATCATCTAGACATCTCCCTGCTCTATCCAGCTTTTTAACAGGCAAAAAATTAGCTCATCTTCTTCAGAGCTACTTGCCTTTCTCATGTGCTTCTCTCCACAATCAAAGCATGAAGGACAAGATCTCAGTAAGGAAGTATTTACACAGGGATTTTGGAATTTATGCACAATTGTTTTGTCACTAGTGAACAAACAAGGCACTAAGGCTGTCCCTGATCAGCAGGGTTTAGTTTAAGAGGCTGTCCTGGAAGGATAGAGAACTCACAGCTTGAAGGAGGCAGAAAGATCTCTGCAGATCCTTGTCAAAACCAGATCCTTGCCAAAGGCTTTAAAAGCTGAAGCTTTCATATAGGCCTACATACCAATCTAACAGCCAAAAGTGGATCCCTCAGGAAAAATATAAGACTAGAGCAAACAACCACACTGCTTCCAAATACTCCTGCAGCCTCCATTTATTTGCTGTTTATGAAGAGCATGAGAGGACATTTCTGCCCTCTGTGCTGGAAAAAGCAACGAGTACAATCCCTATACACCCTCACCACGTTGCCTTACAGACAAAGGTAGGTTCTGTGTCTGAGGAGGGATTAGCAAAACCTGGACAGAGTGGTAGATAGAACAAGAGATCAGCTGCATATCCATCAGCAATTACAGGCTCAAGGCATGCTGGCCTGAACTGATGTTTTAGTGGAAATACCGATCATAACCCCCCAAAAAATTCCATAACTGAGTGTTAGAGGCCAGCTTTGGCACAGCTTTCTCTCAGAGACTGATGGCCTGACTGATGGTCAGTCAACTGCCTAAGTGTCGTTTCCTTACTTGCTGAGCATTTTGCGTGCCAGCCAGGATACTCCTTGTTTGAAACACACAAAACAGACGGATTTTGCATCTTCATCATCATCCCTTTCCGTTCAATAAGGGGTTTTGTAGATATAGCCAGGAGATTCACATTCCTTTGGCATTCTTGAAAGAGCATTTTCATCCAAGAAGAACTCTGAGCTCTCCTCCCTGCATTTCCTTTAAATGCCTCACTGAAGGACAAGGTCTTTGTGCCAATAAGACCAGTAATAAACAAACCACCTCACAGGACACTGACACAAGCCCAAGGATGGACTACAGCCACTGGGCTGGCAAATAGCTACTACCTCTCCATTAAAAGTGCTTTCAGTTCTCACATTAGAACATCATAAAAGCTTTATTTTATCATCTGAGTAATTAAAATACATGAGGCACAGACATTAACTGAAAAACATCCAAATAAAACATCTCAGCCAGCAGCCAGGCTCAGGAGCAAGCAGTTCCCTGTGCAAACCTGCAAAGCCCAGTGCCCAAAAGCAAATACCTGGCATTGCTGTTGAGGGAAGTCACCTTCACAGCCCTGATACCACACATCAGCAAGAGATGGGTTTGCTCAAAGGTGAAAAAGCAGTATCAGAGCTTTGTGCAACGAGAGGATAAAGTTCTCATCTTCCTTCAGCAAAAAGGGCCCCACAACTGTCACTGTGTGGAAAAGAACACCCTCAACATGTGCTGATGGTTTGACCATCTGTGTGAAACCGTCCTAAGCCTCAAATGAACTGGGTTTGTTTTTTGTTTAACTGCAATTTTGAATGAATACTATTTATCAGCTTTCCTCCAGTGCTGCACCGCTTTCAGTCACGACATTGCTCCAAAGGATTACAGCTCTGCAAATATTTATGCTGGGTTTAACTAGTTTTTACATAATTATTTAATTGTTCCGCAGATATAAAGCCTTACAGGGGGTGCTGATAATGTCTAAAATTAAGCCTTTATAGGAGCAGCTCGATATCTTTCTAAAAAATCAAGGACTTCTGGACTCAAACTTGTGTCAATAATGGAGAAATATCTGTCTGTTAGCAACATGCATTCCTCTTCCTTTCTGGTTAAACCTGGGAAAGGATTTTTTCCCATCCTCCCAGCTGCAGCTTTATCTTCAAGTGGGGTAAATAAGCATCCCTAAGCAATGAACATAGGGTTTCATTGCACACAGTGGCCTCTCATTGTGCATCTCAGCCCAGCATCCCTTTCCCTAACTAGAAAGTAGTTGTGTTCTGCAAAAAGCACCGGGAGATCTTGAATTAGCACACCGTGAAAGTCGGGATTAGGAGGCAGTCATTAACAATAGCTGCATGTCCTGAAAGCCTCTCATTTAATGGAGTGGTAAGAGATTATTTACGCTGTGACATTAGGAGTCCTGATATCCGGATGTCTCATCAGCTCAAGATGTGCCCTTTTAATTCCTCTTACCTTGCTGAAACCTCATGTCAAACCTGCATGGACTCTGCTCACACCAAAAGTGAGTCACTTCTCACTGCTGGAAGGCGATTTTTCCTGACTAGATTTATGTATCTGGGTAATGGGGTGTAATAGGAAGGTGTTTAGGATTGTCATGTCAGTTTAGATGAAAGGATTAGCACATAAAAAGCACAGATTCATCTTTTTGAGACTCAAAAACATCCCCTGACTCCTGCCACAGAGACCTGCTGCACCTAAATGACTCACTTTAATGCATATAAAACTAAAATGACTTAATTTATGGAGCTAAAACCTGTTAAAAGAAATGGACACATGGTACAACTCAGACGCAGACCTGTAGATCATCTCCACAAAACCTTGGACCTTGTGCTTAATTAGGCATTGGGAACATGAAGCCATGCACAGGCCACACTTCAGTGCCTTCGAGAAATACAGAAGCAGTTTTTATGGCCAGGCATTGCCCAGACAGGAATGTGCTAGAGGCTCCCCCTTGCCTTCCTGCCCTCCCTCCCCATCCACCAGGACACGGGACACTGACTCACTTGACCCTATATTGAGTAATTTTATTTCTTAAATGCATTAGTAATTTCATTAACTTGGATGTTTTGGAGATTACTTTTTTTTTTAGACCCAGCCTAAAGCCAACAAGAGCTTACAGAGAAGATAATCACTACTCGCACAGGAGGACAAATAGGCCAAAGGGAACCATTCTGATCCTCTTGTCTGATCTCCTGCCATCTCCCAACAAGGTCTGAACAGTCTGCAGTAAATAAAGCCTAATCTTAAACTCCTAAGAACGTCTGACCCTAAAAAGACAGGTCCTTTACAAGGGGTCACTTCCTTTCTGGTAAGAATGTCCCAGGAATGGGAGTCAATGCCAGACGAGCAGGCTTTAGATATTAATATTTTTTAAAATATTAGTAGGCTTGAAAGGCCAATATTCAGCACGCACCAAGTTCATAGTTTCAATTTTTACAATTATTTTGAGAAGTTAATACCACCTACCACTGAGTGGCTACAAGAAGGCAGGAACAACAAGGGCCAAGGCCAGACTGTTGGAGGGGCTGCAGCAGTTGTAGCCAAGTGCAGAAAGACTCAACTATTCTGAGTACACTCAGGTAAACACCTTACTGTCCCAGCCACTCCAGCATTTTTCTCCCTGTACTGGTTTTTCAGACTAACTCAGTGCATGAAGACCCGCATCTGCATTTCTTTCCTCCTTCATCCCTCTACTTTTATCACTATGTCTCTTCTCTAATCTCAGAGTTGCCTTTCGTTATCAGTGTTGTCCCCTCTATCACTATTGATGTCACAGGCCGGGATTTTCTTAAAAATTATTTTATTATTCTTTCAATTATTTTTTTGACATGCAATGCTCCACTCCACTCAATTCTTGTTTGATGCTGGCATTGCTTCCCCTTGCAGGGAGCCACCAAGGAAGCTCTGAAACCAGCAGAGGTATTCCCTGCTCTTGTTTCCCAGTGGCAAGCTCAGAAGTGCATTAAAGCTGTACCGACAAAGAAGCTGTAATGTTTTTTCTTTTGACTAAAACCATGAATCATGGAAAGGTTTGCATTGGAGAGGACCTTAAAGATCATCTTGTTCCAACCCCCTGCAATGGGCAGGGACACCTTTCCCTGGACCAGGTCGCTCAAAATCCCATCCAGCCTGGCCTTGAACACTTTCAGGGGTTGGCAGCCAAAACTTCTCTGAGCAACCTGTGCCAGTGCCTTACCACCCCCAGAGCAAAGAATTTCTTCCTAATATCTAATCTAAACCTGCCCTCCATCAGTTTAAAGCATTCTTCCTTGTCCTATTACTCCATGCCCTTGTAAAAAGTCTCCCGCCATGTTTCTTGTAGCTCATTTAGGCACTGGAAGGCTCTCCAATGTTTCCCTGGATCCTTCTCTTCTCCAGGCTGAACACCCCAATTCTTAGCCTGTTTTCACAGGTGAGGTGCTTCAACCCTCTGATCATCTTCATGACTCTCCTCTGGACTTGCTCCTACATGTCACATCCTTCTTATGTTGAGAGTCCCAGATCTGGATGCAGCACTGCAGGTGGGGTCTCACAAGAGCAGAGGGGGAGAACTCCCTGCCTTGACCTGCTGCACACATTGCTTTGGATGCAGCCCAGGATAACACATGCAGATTACTTTGTGGTGCAAACTGAAATAAACACACAAAACCTATATTTTTCTTGAATGAGTTATTTGCTAAATCATATCAGATGGCCAATCCCACACTCGGATAGATTGATCAGCCCTGACTCTGGAGCGTGCTTGTGGTAGGAATTGCAGATAATTCAATGATTCTTTGTGCTGGCTCAGCTCAAGGCTTCTCTTGAGTGCAGAGTTCAGTGCTATGAAATTCGCATCCCAATAAAACAGCCCTGTGATGTAACTAATACCCATTTGCTTTTGGCTGGAACCAACGTGTTCATTAATCCCAGTGCCTCAGGATGGACTCAGTCTGGCTCACCTCAGAGGAAAGGTCACTGCTTTGTCAGCTTTGCTCCTCAGCATCCTCTCATTAAATTTCCATCTAGGTGCCACATACTTCGCTTGTTAAGAAGGATTTTTGGGATTAGCCTAATGTTTGCCAGACCAAACAGCCGGACTGAGAGGCTCAGGGAATGGGACAGATGCATCCCCCAAGCATGACACTGCCAAACAATTCACTTCTGTTAAATATCTGATACATGATCTTTTTATAGGTCTAGTGAGTACTGGCTATTATTTTGGGGTTGGGTGAGGAAAGGGAGGTGTAGTGCTTGGATGTTTGACCTGGCTAAAGCAAACCTGCCTCATTCAGGTACCATCTTGGGGGCTCCAGGTCTGCTTCTCCATGGATGCTATGCTAGAAGTTCAGGTAGAAACAGCAAAATAACTGAAGGAGAAGAGTCTGAAGAGACACCATAAAGAATACTGGAAAATGCTTTTGGTATGAGCTAAAGCACACACAAGAGATATCCAGCAACTGATGTCTGGAAAACTGATTGCCAAGGAGGAATATTGGCAGGTTGGCAGCCTCATTTCTGGATCATTGTCTGCTTTTCAGCTAGGTGCTAGCTCATCTCCCTGGCCCAGCAAAGGTCACTTACAGACTCTTCTGGGAGTTGAAGATGGCACTGCCAACTTTGTGCCGTACCAAGTCTGCCCAAAGCCTAATTCCATTTTTGAGAACTCTAGGCTTTCTAATCAGTTGAGCACTGCAAGTCTCATCCATCCCCTGCAAGCACAAATTGCAAGAGCATCTCTGAGGCTTTATGCTAGAAATACTCCCCACCTGCCAACGCTTCTATCCACACCACAAGCACTAAGGATCCCAGAGCAATGAAGATGTGCCAGTGATAATTTTACCTTTCTACCTTAGAATAAATGAGAAGTCAACAGGACATGGTCTGGAAATACCTGTTCCAAACTTAAATAAAAACTATGCTATCCCAAATAAAACTTTACATGTATTTTTCTTGTTCTTGAGAGAGAGAGCATGAGAGAAGGTGTCACATGTAAGAAACACGAGGTCCATTGCCAGCAGCAGAGAGGGACAGCTGATACCTCAGATGATTACTTTTCTCTCATCACCAGATATGCTTAGCAGAGGTGAAAAATTCATTTTACGATGACAATCATTTGTCAAGCTCTCTCTGTTGGAGAGTAAGTTCTATGACCAGACTGCTTAGCGCAGTGCCTGCCATAAAGTGACCACAGGAGATAGCCCTTGATGTGAGTTACGGTCTGCAAGCAGAGTAGCACACAAACCACATCACTCCAATTAACTTTTCCTTGCCCCTGTTAAGATTCATTCTTTATTTTTCATGGACTGGATAAAAATGAGCCTTCATTAATGCAATCTTCCCACCACCTACATCCCATTACCAATGTCACCAGAGCTACAGGCAACCCCAGGAAAGCCAAGATTTAAGAAATGAGCTGGAGAACAATTCAGACTGGGTCCAACAAGTTAGACCTGTTTGTTCACCCCAAAGCTTTGTGGTCTTATCTTTCTGCTCTACACTATTCTGTGTCTGCTGCAGATTGTCCCAGTTCAGGGTAATTTGTCATTCATAAAACACCAGCTTCATGAATTTGCTGTGGCTGGCAGGTAGGAACATGCTTTGCTTTGCAGCTGTTCCCTGTACATCTACTAAAGCATTCCAAAGCCACGGGGGTAGGAAAAGCATGAAAAACTCCATTTCCTCCTTTCCATCTTTACTGCAGTGGGCCAAATGCACAGCAGGTGCAAATAAGCATGAGATCCTCCACCTTGTTACACCACTTGCTTTGCACTTTAATCACTCAGTTCAGCCAAAACTATAACAAACATGTAATTCTAGCTTTCCCAGCAAATTCTCTACATTGAAACAACCAAATTGAAGGGTTTTTTTTTACCCTAATGGTAAGTCAAGAAGGCTTCCAGCTTTCCCATTGCCTTCTGCACTCAACCTGAACAAGATTCCATCACCAGACTGGGCAGCGCATCTGTATGACCACCTCTCATTTTTCAGGTATATTGGTGGAGACATGGGAATGTCTGAGTCTCCATCCATATTCTTCCACAACCACCCTCCACAGGAGAAGGTGCTCCAGGGTAGAGCTGGCACTGCACATGTATTTTTTGGAATAGAGGGTAATAGTCCACTGTACTGAAGGTAAGGAGAGACAAAAGCAAGCACTTACCCAGCCAGTCACTGCGTGCCACAGCCTTTCCTCTCTCCAGCACATCACGCTTCTCTGAGGCAGTGATCTTCCCAAGTGGCATTAGAGAAGTTATGCAAGAAGCCGGCAATGAAGTAGGCAAGCAACTCCTTATCTCTCAGTCTGAGGATCCTTTGGGAAACTCCCCTCTGGAACAACAAGAGAGGCTTCTCCAGGACCATGCTGCTGGTGGGCTTTGCAAGGAGGGCTGGGAAGCCTGAGCTCTCCTGTGGCATTAGCTAAGACAGGCCATCAACTTCACCAGCCCCCCAGAGACAGGTCTGGATCCCAGGGCTGCATTCAGAAACCATGAAACATTTTGAAAAGTAGCTGGAAATGATGGGGAAGGAAACTGCCAAAAGATTCTCTACAGTTTTCTTGGAAATAAGTGTTAAAGGATAAAGATTTTCCATACCATCCTCCCACCACCCAGCTACCCTGATGGGGGGACATTTCTAACCCCTCTTTAGATCCTCTCTCCCCATATGCATCAGCAGCATCTCCTGGGAAAGGCAACCCCCCCACCTGGAGGTAGGTGAGGATGGTGCTTTCCTCAGCAGCAGCACAAACAAAGCTGATCTCATGTACACAAAAGATGTGTCCAGATCTCTGCAGAGAAAGAATTTTAGCAGTGAAAACAACAACAACAAAACCAACAAAATATTTTACATTTTATCTAAGGCTGATGATGCCAGGAAGAAGGTGACTCAGCTCTATCTCTACTTTGCTCCTTGGAGCTCAGTGCTTGCGTTATCCTGCGTCAGCCATCAAACCAGCTCTGCTTTACTACTGCAGAAACCTGTTTTTCATGTCGTTATTTCCTGCACAATGGTTTTCTTGTGTGGGTGGCAACAGAAAGTCTATGGCACAACATTTGTAGAGCCTGTCTGATGAGAGATGATTTCATTTGTGTTTGAGCTGGTATTTATTACACTAGGGAGATGACCATTTTATCCTGCTCGTTCAGGCTAAACAGCTTTATTTCGGTTCACATTCCAAAATGATTGAAAAAAACAGCTCTAAGGCATTTCTAAAATAAAAAAGATGTTAGCCAATTAACAGAGGCTTTAAGCCATGCCTTATATTTCTGGAAGGGTGAAACCTCTGTCCCCTATCCTCCAGCTACCTCAGGCTCATCACTTGGGCTTCCTGCGTTTCTCATACTCTAAAAGTATAATTACCCCACCAGACTCAAATTTGTCTCAATCCTAATTCCTGAATCATCCTTCAGGTGTATTTTCTCACAATGAAACTCAAGTAGAAAGTGCTTTAGGAAATGTTTTGCAGCCCCTCCTTCCCCAAAGGCCCAATCTGCTTTAATTAGGAATACTCCAAGTATTGGATGCAGCCAGTGAGACTCACATTCCAGAAGGGCCATAACTGATCTGATAAAGACATACCACTTTCAAGCAGGCTACTGGGACTTAGAAATTTGAAATCTGTCGACATGCAGTTCTAGTAGTGGGAAATGAAATGCTGTTAGACGTGTCTGCTCCCCAAATTAGCTTTACCGGGATCCATCTGTCCTGCAGCGTGGGCTTCCTCCTTTCTCTTTACTGCCCTATGCTCAGGATCTACCCAAATCTGGGGTATTTAAATTCCCAGAAGAGACAGTGCAGCTGGTGGACATAGGATGCAGTCTTCCCAAAGAGACTGCTGATGATCCAGCTTCCAGGGAAAACTTTGGGCAGGAGATGAGTGAGTGAGTTTCCTGAGTGAGTTCTCATGTCCTCTCTGTGATGATGTGCAGACGACGACATGCAGGGCACAGGGCACAGCTCCATTTTGGCAGCCAGTTCCAAGACAGGGCTGTGGTGAGTACATGATGAAGCTCTCTCCGACTTGTTCTAGCACCTGGGCTGGCAGTGATGACACCGTGACCTCGGTGACCTCATGTCCTCTGTGGCTCAGAGCCAGGGAGAGCTAAGGCAGCCTTGTTCTGCTCATGGGTTTGATGATTCAGTACTTCATACACAGCAGGGAGCTTTGGTTAAGAAGTCAGCACTGCCAAAGCCTGGGGGAACAAGTTCTTGCTGACAGATACCCAGGCTTAAGCCTCCCTCTCTAACAGGATTAGCACATAGGCATTTGTTTCCCTGTCCCAATTAGAAACCCCAATTATGGGGGGTTTAGCAGCCGTCTGAGATCTTCAGTCAAAACCAAAGAGCCGTCACCCTCTTGGTCTCACTTTGTATCACCTCCCATTGTGGTTAAACGCAAAACATCACAAATTAAAACCACTCCTTGTGTCTCTCTGGTCACTTGTCCTGCAGGAGACAGAGACCAAGACTGAGGGGAGGAACCCTCTGACCTCAGAAGTTTTGGAGAAATTTTGTACACCTACAAACCCTCTCCTTTTCTAACTCTGAAATTGGAGCAATCACACAAAAGGTTGGCTTTCGCTTATCTTTTCCTCAGTTTGACTAATTTCTAACATTAATGTCCTCTTAAAATTAGCAGATGAATATGTCTCACCAGTGGACCATTCCCAGGAGTGAGCCCTTCTCAGGTAATTGCAAGATCACCAACACATGGACACTCTGCTGGACTCACGGAGTCTTCTGGTTTCCAGAGTTTGTTTTTGTTTTGTTTTGTTTTGGGTTTTCTTGGTTTCCAGACCCTTCTAACTTTTCCACATTTCCAGAAGTTTTTTGCCAAGGCTTGCTCTTTCCAGCAGGGACTGTCTCTTGCCTCTCCTCCCTATAACTAAACTACACAAAATTCATATAGATGTAATTAGAGAGCTCAATGCTTACAATAAATGTGGTTAACACTGGACAAAGGATTCAGAAATTTTTAAGGAGAATTTGACAAAAAGAAAGGTAGAACAACCTTATATTAAAAGCCAATTGTTTTCTTTCAGGAAATAAGACAAAAAAATGTATATTTTTCTACCATGCTGATGAGAACAAAGTCCATCCTGTCCTGAAGGCTGGGGCTCAAGCAAAGGGCCAGTGAAGGTTGGGGGTTTTTTAACTTCAAAGGATATGGGAAGACACAAAGGGTTTTCCAAACTGTGCTGACTCCTGCTGTAGGTAGGCAGATGCATAACAAAATAAGCAATAGATTTGCCCAGCACATTTCAAGCAGCAATATGGATATTCTCCTTGCTAATTGCATCATTAGCTAATCCGCCCTCAAAGTTAAAGGACTTGTGATCAAATTACTACTGTGATAATCAGTGATGTGATCTTTCTCCAGCTCTGCAGAACAGGTCTCTTGCCCTTGTTTTGTCTCTGCTTTCCCATCTACGGTGGGAGGTGATAATTTGCTTTTTCTTTTTTCTTTTCCTAAGAAAACAGGAAGTTAACCTCAGGAAAACTACACTTTTCCTTTTCTTTTCTTTTCTTTTCTTTTCTTTTCTTTTCTTTTCTTTTCTTTTCTTTTCTTTTCTTTTCTTTTCTTTTCTTTTCTTTTCTTTTCTTTTCTTTTCTTTTCTATGGAAGTTAGCACATCAGACAAAGTATTTGTGGGTGTTAAATAAGGTAAACTTCAAGACGTGTTCCACTTTTCTTCTTTTTATCCAAAGGATAATGAATCCTTAGCTCCTTTTTTTAAAGTTTATAAATAAGGTTCGGAAGCATGAGGCGAGTCATCATTCTAATGTTGCTCTGCAGTGCCAAGACAATACACTGGTAAATTAAACATCCT
The DNA here is from genome assembly GCA_013399895.1 of Serilophus lunatus. Classification (NCBI taxonomy): domain Eukaryota; kingdom Metazoa; phylum Chordata; class Aves; order Passeriformes; family Eurylaimidae; genus Serilophus; species Serilophus lunatus. The sequence goes on along the minus strand of VXBA01002923.1, from coordinate 658,297 downwards.
TTTATCATTCCAAGGGAGGGATCTGCCAGAGAGTTATCTCCCATCCACTTTGTAGGACAGATTACAGAGAGAAGAGGGCAGCCTGCCAGGGAGGATTGCTCTTGCTCTTAAGATTGTAAGCAACCTGTCGCCAATGTTTCTTTTTTCCCATTTTCTCTAAATTTCACAGTAGCTTCTTGACCTCATTAGAAGACTCTAAGGCCCAGCTTGGGACTCATGTTGGTAGAAAATTGAACCAGACCCAAGGAATATTCAGTCTAAATAAATGAATCACAGAAAAGCCCATCACACAATTAAAAATTAAGATAACTCGGTGGCTCGCCTTCGGCTGTGAGAAAGCCAGCAGTGCTGCAATGATGCAGCCATAGCTGCAGGATGGATTTGGGAATGCTGAGAAAGAGGGGATTTGTTTCCCTGGTTTTCCTTTCTGAAAATACAGACAGCAATAAGGCAGTGGGATTTTTCCTGTGGTTTGTCATTGGAACCTGGCCATGACCAACCCACCCTTCCCATGCTGCATATGGATAGAGGGATTTGCAGCACACAGCTTCCCATGTTCTTATCTTCAAGAACTCACCTGTGCTGAACATCCTCAGGGTCTGAGCCCTGTCTGGGGGGGTCATCCAATGCTAGTTTTGTGCCAAGTACACTCCCTGGCCTGGATTTGGTTTATGCCAATTCATTTTCAAACTGTGGTCAGACATGGGTAAGGCCACCCTGGTGGAGGGGCGAGAGGTCTCAGCTGTAGCGACACAGGCTGGGTCACACTGCTTTCCCTCAGTGCTGGCCTGCTGTAATTACTGGTGTAGTTATACTCTCAGGTCAGGGCAAAGGTTGTTGAAAATGTCAAACAGGCTAATTAGTGAAGGTTTTCAGAAGTACCGAGTGCTCATTAATGCAGAGAATGACAGAATCACAGAATGGGTCAGGTTGGAAGGGACGACAGGGGGTCATCTGGTCCCATCTCCTTGTTCAAGCAGGGTCATCCTAGAGCACACTGCCCAGGATTGCCTCCATCTCCAGTGAGGGAAACTCCATAGCCTCTCTGGGCTATCTGTTACAGAAAATTGGTGTGAATTTCATCTGCTCAGTGTGTCTAGAAACTGGGTATCTGAACACTTGTGTGACCACTCCCAACACTGAAGGCATCTCCCAAGTGCACTCTGAACTCACAGAGCTGGTTAAAGGGCTGCTTACCTGCTGTGATCACTTTTTTTGATGAAGCAATAGCAGGGAGTGGGATGGGCTCAGCACAGAGGGGTGCTTGGCAATGTCAGGAACCAGCTCTTTTAGAGGTGACCATTTCCTTAGAGCACAGCAGATCAACTGCAGCACCGCAGCAGAGAAAAACCCATGGCAATGCACCAGCCAGCTGGAAAAGCAAGGACAATTTGTCATGAAATGCCTCCTTTGCTGTGTCACTCAGGTGTGCCTAAGTGGACAGAGAGCAGCGAGGGAGTAAACGCAAAAAAGTCATTAAAAGACCATGAATCAACACCAGCTCCTGCTCTACAGCTCTCACCAGCTGAGCTCTCTAGGTATGGACTCATCTCTGGGAATTTTTCCAGAATTATGTTTTATTTCCCCTCCATCACCAGTGGCAAAATAAGCACAGATGAACCAGGAGAGCCTATGATGTCCCCTGTTGACCATCTGGTCGCCATGAGAGGTTTCCAGTTCCAACATCCACTTTCAGGGTCTTTACAGACAATCCCATAAACACCTATTTCTTGAAAAATGCCTCCCAGCTTCCCTTCTTGGTGCCCAATCTCTTACTTGTTGGAGGTCACACAGAAAATTATTTGCCTCAGGTCTGTTTAGGCCATTTGAAGTGTCCTGGCTTCTTCACCCATGAAGTGCTGTGGCTGGGATGAGTGTCTGCCTTGTGAGGGTCTGGCACCACTGAGGCAGGAACTCTATTTGGCAGCCTGTGCTGTGCTGCTCCCAAAGCAGTGACATGTTTCCATGCACCGCTGCTCAAAAGTTAAAAGCTTGTCATAACATGTCAGGTGGCAAGGCTGAAATGCAAGTCTGATGAGACAACTCTGAGTCCAGCACAGACAGCCTGCTCTGGGTGCTGAGGAGATGGGGAGTCTGTGCTACTGAAAAAAAAGGCTTCTTTTGCTTATGGCTGATCTCTCTCTCTTCTTTTGCAAGAGGAATACACTAGCGAAAGGAACCACTTGGAAATTTGGGGAAATGGTAATTTCAAAAATTGTAGCCATCCATTTTCTTGGAACTGTAAAGTATTTCCATGTGCTTGAGATTTGAATGAACTGCAGAACAGAATTTCCACCTATATTCCTAAAAATAGCCAAAACAAACAAACAAAAAACAACAAAAAACCCACCTGAATTCCTCAGAACAGGGAAAAAAAGCCATTTGCCTAGTGCCAGGCCAGAACAAAGAACAATTTGGATGTTTCTCACTACCAAAATAACGTGGCCCAAACCCAGATTCCTTAATATTTGGGAAAGCTTGAAGCTGGTCCACAAATTATTGCTGCACACTGATTACAAAAAACAAAAGTGGAATGGGTTTCCCAAAGGAGCTGTGGCCGCCCCGTCCCTGGAGGTGTTCAAGGCCAGTTTGGGTGGGAGCTGGAGCAACCTGGTCTAGTAGGAGTTGTCCCTGCCCATGGCAGGGGCTTGGAACAGGATGATCTTTAAGGTCCCTCCCAACCTAAAACAAGAGGAACTTTAAGATCTCTTCCTACCAAAACCACTCAATGATTCAGTGAATATTGCTTTGAATTTTTGGGGGGTCTCTCATGGGATGGGAAATTGCATATAAGAGAGAAAGATAGCTGGCTATGGACATTTCACAAGGTAATGGTAAAAGGTAAATGAAGTCTTAAGAAGAGAATCGAGGCTGATGCACCATTAGCTGACTTTCCCCTTCACAGTTTTTCCATGACAGTGCACATGTCCAGAGGGAGATGGGGGGATGCTGGTTCACATCAAGCCTGAGATGAATGAGGGCCAAGGCTGTCTTCTTTATGACGATTTACCTGTGATCTTGGGTGATATAGTACTTTGATTTGTTTTCTGGGGGGAAAAAAAGATAAATAAAAAAAATACTATTATTAAAGGCACTGCAAGTCAAGAATTGCTTCAGCAGCACAACCCAAATATGTGCCCTCGATAGATTATCCCAATTTCATACCCTTTAGGCAACTTTTCAACATACCAGCAGTAGGAAGGAGAAATCCTGTCAAAAGCATTTTTTTCTATCTTTATCCTCTGAATATCCAACTCTTTTTGCTAGATCTCTACAGTTTGGAGCTCAAATTACCATTTCTGACCAGTGCAGAGACCGATGATGAAATATTCATGAGTTGTTCTTACTCTTCTTCTTACAGAAGCATCAGCCAGCACTAAATTTGCATGATTTACCCAGGAAGACATTTCAAGAGAAAAGCAGTTTATGTAGAGATATTGAAAAACTTCCATGTATTGAAGGAAAACCATCAAATTTCTGCCCTTACTGATGCAGAGTCACATGTTTGAAGAACATCCCACTAAATTTTCCAAGGATGTATAAACGTGTTATCTGGACCACAGGAAGTAAAACAGGGTTAAAACATTGAACAAAACTGAAGTTAACAAGCCCAAGGTTCATAAACCTTGCAATAGAAGCTTGCAGAAGCCTTTCAAAGCTCATCCAAGGCCCTATGGCACTTTGTTCTTCCTCCTCCTTTTAAATCTCCATCTGTCTGAGCCAGCATCATCAGGAAATTTTTCATGGAAGCTTGCCAGATAAAATAGCTACTTCATCTGGCTTTCAACTACCATTAGTTTCAGAGAGTTCTTCAAGGAATGTGTTAAAAATCTCCATTATTTTTAAACTATGTCCTAAGTTAGAGATGGGCCAAGTCTTGTTTCTATGTATTTGGTATCTGTATCACAAAAAAGGTGATTCGCACGTGCTTTAACATTGTATGTGCAAATATTTTCCATCTGCATTTTGCCCTCCTCACTTCACCCTATACTGAAAGCTGAAAATGCTCCTTGGAAGTGCCTTTAATTCAATTAAATCTTTCTCATTCCCCTTTGAGTTCCCCCAAAACTTCCAGATACAGCTGTCTCACTAGACTAAGTGGATTTGACCTTTAATCCTTGGAATGGGTTAGACTTTGATATATATCCCTGTTCACTTGCTGACACAAATAGGAGTTTGCCACCGTGATCTGAAGTGACAATTCATCTCAGCTCCTGGTATCTTATTTTACAAATAACCTCTTTGAAATCCCTTCCCACAGTATGGCACAGGTCATGCAATGTGCCTTTAAATGCTTAAAAAAAATATTTAAATTTGACACCTTGTAGATTTGTTTTCATGAGGATAAAGAAATCTGGCAAGATTACAGACGTTTTTTGCAAACTGTTTTTCCTTAAATAACATAGAAACAATTACATACAGTCTCCCCATGAGCAGCACGATCAAAACACAGCACCTTTCTGCTTCTGACAGGAGCTCAGGCATGGCTTTTCCACCCTGGCCTCCACCATTCCTTGTTTGCAACCAGTACCCCAGTGAGAGTGTCAATCTCTCTTTTTTTAGGCAAAGTTGATAAACACTTTCTACTGGAATTATACATCATTTACCAGGTATTCTTGTGATCAAACTCCATGTCATTAACAGCCTTCAGAATAACCAGACTTCCTCAAAGTTTGGCTGTGTGGATCAAGGTGCACTTTTTTATTCTCAGGTTTTTTTGGGAGATGTTGGCAGGTTCGTCTAGAACGTCTTGGTCATTTCAACAAAATTAGAAGGACTGTGCTCTGTTATTGGAGTAGATCCCACGCAGATGATTTCCAAAGTGAAAGAAACGTAATGCTCACATAGTAAAATGTCCTGTGATATTATTTGTTACCATCTGCTCCTCCTGTCACGTATAGGGAAAGGTTACATAGGACCTTCTCTTAGAATCATGGAATGGTTTGACTTGGAAGGACCTTAAAAATCATCCAGTTCCAACTACCCTGCCATGGGCATGGACTCTTTCTGCTAGACCAGAGACTGATCCAGCCTGACCTTGTACACTTCCAGGGATGAGGCATCCACAACTTCTCTGGGCAACCTGTGCCAGGGCCTCACCACCCTCACAGGGAAGAATTTCTTCCCAATATCTAATCTAAACCTGCCTGCTGCCAGTTTAAAGCCTTTCCTTCTTGTCCTACTGCTACGTGTCCTTGTAAAAAATCCCTCTCCAGCTCTCTTGTAGCCCCTTTAGTACTGGAAGGGGCTCTAAGGTCTCCTTAGAGCCTCCTCTTTTCCAAGATGAACAACTCCAGCTCTCTCAGCCTATTTCCCCAGTCAGCCCTTTTCTACACAGCCTTTGTGAGGAGCCTTGAAGGGAATTTCAGCTCTAGCTATGCAGCAGCTGCTCCCAGAGGCAGAAGCCTACTGAATACCTCAGCAGCCCCTCTGAGCTATGAGATGCAAAGGGCTTGTGTGGGGTTTTTATGGAGCCCAGGACCCTCTTGGAGGGACCACTGGCCAAGTTATTCCACCTTGCAGAGACTGTCACCTCTCTGCACTGTTATCCACAGCCTGTTCAAGGGGTGCTGTGTCAGGGGCATCCAGAGGTACAGGATGATGCTGTCCTCATATCGTAGAGCTGTATATAAATAACTGAATTTTCACTGCTTTCTGAAACTCTCTGAAGCATTTTATCATGTCAAGGACACAGAAATGCTGGAAATTTGCAGAGAAATGCAGGAAAATAAGATTTGTCATATTTGGGGTTTACCGGACTTGACAGCCTCTCCTTAAATTTGTAAAGCGAACATTTTCAGAGCAATGAATTTTATTTTGGTGCTCTTTATTAATGCGGCGGAGGACTTCTCTTTCTATATTTTTTAATAGCTGGGAAATGTCATTTTTGATCTATGCTTTAATAATAAGTCAAATATAATTTCAAATGAAATATGCCAAGGAGGGTATTTATGTGATGCTGTTCTGCCTCGGGCATTAATGAAGTATGAGGTGGTGCAGCAGGCACAGTTGCCTTATGTGTAATGATACAAATTGAATGTAAGTAATATAATTATTTGTGGTGCAGCACAAATAGTGTTCCTGGCAGTAAATACCACTGTTATGATAGGAAGGCACTGCTAATGCCACTAAGCATTACAATCAATTCTTGATAACATCATGTGAACCAAGCTAATAAATTGGGAATTATATGCCTCCTGCACATTTCTGCCTATGTGAGCCAGGACTTGTTTGCTAATGGAGTAACAAATAATCCTGCTGGAAAAACAGTCAAGAAAGCTGGAAGTTAACAAACCAAAACTAGTCCAAACATAGCACTGAAATTGTGAATGCCCCATCCCCGGAGTTGTTCAAGGCCAGGCTGGATGGGGATTTGAGCAACCTGGTCTAGTGGAAGGTGTCCCTGCCCATGGCAGGGAGGGGTGCAACTAGATGGTCTTTAAGGTCCTTTCCAACCTAAACCACTCCATGGTTTTACGATGCTGCTTATCCATCTTGCCAGCTGCACGTCTGCAAAATACAACACTTCTATGGGCATGAGCAAGAGGTGTTCCATGCATCTCTGCTCGGATCAAAACATCCCATGGGAGTGAAGAGGAATGGCAGGCTACTGCTTTTTTGATGGAAAGCTGCTTTCCAAACCCTCAACACAAAACAGTTCAGCAGGTCTGGAAAAGACTGTGAGCCACAAGCCACTAGACTAGAAAAATAAAAGAGAAATTATTCTGTGAAGTTGCACAAAATCCCAAATAAATGGCTGGTGCTCCCTGTGCAAGGAGCCTTTGCAGCTCTCCTGTGATAGACTGAGAGGAGAGATGAAGGCTAACACAAGCTTCACTATTTGCTGAAGGATAAATTGGAGAAATCACTCAAATGAGGCAGGGATTAAACTGGGACTGAGCTCTCGTGAGAGAGCTCAAGGAAATTTAGCTTACAATGATGGAGAGGAGGAGAAGATTAAAACTCAGGGCTGAGTGAGTAATGCACAACAAATGTATTCAAATGAATCTCTTCCATCGAGGCCCTTCCAGGGCTCCCATCACCTCGCAATCTTTAATGCACTTACTCTGCTGGAAGGAAGGCAGTGGTGCTATTTCTGTCTTTCATTTGGAGAATGGACACACAGGGAGATTAAATATCTTCCCTCAAGGTGACCCAAAATATCTGTTCCAGAACAGGAGAATTTCAGGTCTCAGCATAGCCAGGGGAACATCACTCCCACATGCCTGTGAACAGCAGGTACCTTTGGGGAAGGCATTTTCTCCTCAGGTTTTTCCTTCAGCTGGTAATTGTGGACTGCAGATCCCTGTCCTGGGACTCAAACCAGTGCCAGTACCTTCCCCAGCCTCCTCTTTTCTGCTCTTCCATAGACTTCAGCTGAAGGCACCAGGAAGTTTTCTGAGGGCATCAAGAGGCACAGGGTGAGGGTGACACATTCATGCTGTCATGTTTGGCATTCCTTTAAGGACTTCAGCAGGAGATGGGAAGGGTATTGCTACCTGCAGCACCAACAATGCAGAGACTGGGCTGTGGGAGGGAAAGAGTTACTGGGGGACTTGCCTGACAACTTGATTTGCAGTGAAGTTGACTCCATTCAAATCCCATGCAGATGTATGGATCTTGTCACTGCAGAGCTGGATCCTCTCCTGTTTGGATCTGTGATTGAAGTAAGCTTTTGGGAAGTCTCGTGTCTTCTGAGCTTCAGCTGGCAAAATTTGTGAACTATCTCCTGTGGTCATTTAATTTTAATATAACTGAATTTGCCCAGAGCTTCTAGAAATTACACTGCTACTTCTTCCCCTGCTACCAGATGGTCTATTAGTACTCAAGAGCTTGTCATACAAAAATCCTTCACTGATAGCAGACAAGGGAAAAAAAATCATTTTAGACCCACAGCTGTGTCACCGTTTGTCCCCAGTACTCACACCCCTGTCCTAGCAGGGACCATTGACTCTATCCCCTGCCAGCAAGGGGCAAAACAACAAATGAAGTGTCCAGGCAGCACAGATTGAGGCCAGCCAGGGAAATGGTCCAACTATTTGATTACAAACCCCCTCCTCCTTCATCTTGGGAACACTTCTGTTTGTGGTTGCCCACTGGTCCAGCTCCAAGGAGGATTAATTGCTACTGGAGCCAAAAAAGGTGCTTTCCAGGTGGAAGAGGACATGGCACTGGCTGCAGAAGACAGCCTAGACCCAAGTCCTGGTGAGCAGAGAATTCCTGGGCTTAATGCAGCTGGGCCTAAGGTCAGCTTAGCACATTTGGGAAAGGGAACCCTGCTGTCAGAAGATGCCTAGAGGTTCTTGCTTTCAAACAGGTGGGAGCAATAAAATGTGCTTTTCAATCTCATGGGCCCAGCGCTTGCAAGAGGTGTGGACAATTTTTATTTTTTATTTAATTAAAAATTTAAAAAAATCAGAATAGCTCAGCATTTTGTGTTTTGTAGCCAGCTGTCTGGAGCTTCCCACTCAGACTTTGCTCTTCAGAAGCACCTTCCTCTGGTCTTGGTGCCCAGAGCCTGCTTAGCCATCTGCTCCTATCCCTATGGCCTCACTGGTGCCATCCAGGTGCCCGTTCTGTTCTCCTTAATGAAAAGTGAGTTGGATGCCCTTGAGTGCTTTTCAAGATCTTGCAGTGTCTGTGCAGGGCTCATGTGAATGTGGGGGAGATGGAGAACCACTACAGCTCCCAGGACATACTGTGACCTCCTGCACATTCCAGGGATTCCTCATCACTCGCTGCAGGCTGATGAGTACTTCTGGGGAAAAAACCTTGCTTCTGCATGCAAATTTGGGAGTAGCAGTGACCCCAAGGCTGGCGGCAATTTTTACCCCATCTATATTTTGCCTGGGTTTTCACAGGCCTGTCCAGCTCCCAAAACATATTTTCTGTTGTTTCCACATTAGCAGAAGTTTTTTCATTCCTCTTTCTCTCTTTGTCACACACATTTTTCCTGAGTTCTGCTCCCAGATGGACCAGCTCCCAGTTGTTCTCTCCAGTGTGCATCAGCTTGCTTCTGTGCCTGCCGTGAACCGCTCAACATTTCTACAAAGTTTCATCGCAAACTATTACAGTCCAAGGAAGTGTTCCCATCTGCTTCAGTAGGTGATGGATGGGGTCACATCACTCCATAAATTGAGCCACGTAGCGGCCAGTTCATCTTTGTCCCCATCCCTGACTTGGGTTTGTTTAGCATCTGCCACCATCCCTCCCACCCTCAGCTCCCAACCATCACCCCATTGCCCTACACATGTCCCTGGCCATGTGTCTCCTTTCCCACACAGTTCCTCACAGCAGGCACAGGGATCGTGTGTATCCCCCTTCCCATAGCAGTCAGCACCAGTGGCCAAGTGAACGTGTTAGTAACTAATTTATATGGGCATGATTTACATGCTTAATTAGCTTTGCTTTCATTTGCTGTGTTCACAAGGCAGAATATTTTCCCACAAAGAGCTATGCCTAGAGCCTGTTTGATTAGCTACAGAAAGGAAAGCATTCAGCAGCATAAAGCTGAACCACCAGAAAGTCAATACATATTAAAGGATTTGAAAGGCTTTTTTTTTTACCCCCACTAAACACATTTTACAAACAGCAGGGAAGACAAAATTCTGAATTCAATGCTATTTATGACTTTTTTTTTTTCTTGCTGCTCTTCTGCAAATCTGTTTCAAGGTCTTTTTTTTTTTTTTTTTCCCCCTCACTGGAGGACAAATAAGTGATGCAGAGCCTGGAATTTTTCTCAGTCCAACTTATTTCCCTTCACCAGACTTTGATAAAGTGCCAAACTGGAGACATGTAACCCCCTTGGCAGGGACTCTGTCAACACACCAGCAGTCCTAGAGGCTCATTCTACTCAGGGGAATTAAGGTAAAAACTGTGCTGTTTGCAGCAGCTCCCTAAAAAACCCCAAACTCAACAAACTGCATCCTAAAATGCAGAAAGCTTATGTGGCATTTTGGGATGAAACCTGGAGTAACTGTATGTACGAGCACCATCTGTTGGCTGCGTTACTGCTTACAGGGTGCAAACTGCATCCCACTTTCAACAAAACTGCAGCTCCATTGCATGGCATGAGGGACAGCCCCAGCTTTTGGGAGATTTTCCTAGAGGCAGAGGGCAGCAGGAACCACCAAATAATCCAGAAATTTGCCCACAGTCATTCAGGCTCTAGAAGGGGAACTTGGTGCCTCACTACCCAGGGTCGCCATCCTGACATGCTCTAGACCAGCCTGAGAGTTGTCACAGTTAAAGATGCTCCATCACTGTCCATCCATCCTTTTCTTACACAAATAACATATTTTGGCCTCAACAGCTAAGAAAATTAATTCAGTCGGGGTTTTGGGAGAATTCCGGGTATTTGGCCACTATTCCTGTTCAATCGTTTTAGGAACAAAGGGCTACAAATCCGCAACAATTTACTATCTGACTTTCCAATTAAGGATTTGATGTGTTTTTATGCCTTTTAAGTGACAGTATTTGTCAGGCCATTTGTTCAGTGCATTGTCTGCATGTGCATTTACACAGGAATTGGTTTAATTAAGGTTAATTGGTGCATAATTAGAGCTGCTGCCAACAACAAAAGAGTGGCTGCAGACCAGGAAGAGAGTGGGTTTCCATGCAGCTCCAAAGGACAAATAGTGTAAACGGGAGATTACAGCTGAGTGGTAAAAACCTAAACTGTTTCATATTTTAGCTCTAATTTTTGTAAAACCACATGTCTAGCTGCTTGGCAGAGCTCTCCCCAGAGCATGGATCCGTTTTTAATGGTAGAAGGTGTTTGTACTAATAAATCTTTGCTGCTGGATAATCTCCTTTGCCAGTGCAAGGGAACCATGCAGGATGCAATTCAGGGAAGCAAAATTGAGGAAAAGGAGGAAGAGGGGAGAAACTTTGAGAAAGAAGCTGTGATTTATTGCACAATAAGCTAACCTGGGATTGCTGCTCTGGCACAAGCCCAGTGGGAGCAGCAGTTCAGCCCTGGCTGTGATGCTCCCCCCATGTGATGCTACCAGTGGTTGAGGAGAGTCTGGCACTGGTGACTTGTTTCTGCAAAGATCCAGCAGGATGGTCACCACAGGGAATTTGTTATGTTGTATTTAACTCTCCCTCCCAAGGGCACCCCATGTTTTAGCAAAAACAAAGCCAAAGCAGCAGTGCCCACGAGTGAGCTCAACTGCCACCTCCATCCTGGCCCCACTTGCAGCCCTCCAAGCCCAGAGGACAGATTTCAGAACAATGAAGGAATATGAGAAGGAGGGAGTGAGAGGTTATGAGGGGATTGAATGGACTGGAAACAAGGTGGAAAACCCACTAGACAGTAAATAGGTTCTGCCTACTCTGGTCCTATGCTGGAGACAACAAAGTAAGGAGGGAGGGGGTGTCCGCCATCTCCCAGGTACAACTTCTTACTCTGAGTTATTGTTTTAGCACTGACAGAATCCTACACCTGCTGAGGGAAACATTATCCTGCCTCTGCCAAGCAAAGAATTGGTGTGATCTACCAAAAAGGCTATTTTCTTCTTTGCTCCTCTTGACCAAAGAGTTTTCACAACAAAAACTCCACTCATCCTCATAAAATACTACATACTACCCTTCCCATACCTAGTGCATACAAATTCCTCCTTGTTACCATGGTAAAAGGAGAAGCAGTGACTTTCCAGCCAGATCAGCAGCATCAACTTCCCCTCTGCCCCTATGCACACACTCTTCAGAAGAGAGCAAAATGGTTAGACACATGCAGAGAGGAAAAAAGACCTGTTGTTGGCACAACTCCTCCACGCACACTCTGTCCACAGTGGCTCTGGAGAGCCAGGGCATTCCTGTGGGTGAGAAGCACATGCAGCTGCATCAGGCACGACTGGAGGCAAGTTACCCTCGAATTAGTATTTTGAGAAAAGCCAGGGAAATGGCTGTATATGTTACAGAGAGCTCCAGAGAGCCTTGCCAGGATGAGTGGTGGTGTGTGCTGGAAATGAGGTCAGTCTCTTGCTGCTCGAAGTTCCCATACCCCCCCAGAAAAGCCCATTTTCAAAGTGGCCACTGTCGAAACAGACTGATTGTTCGGGGGGGAAAGTTTGGATACAGCAGAGCAATTTTCCAAGCACAAGCTGCTGAAGTTTATTGATATACAGAATTGCCTTTTTTGCCCTCATTGGAAAGTCTCACACTTTTCCACTTCACGCACACTAAGGCACAATGGCTGGTAATGTCAGATCTCTGCCCGTGCAGCCCCTGTGAATGTTCAGGAGCTTCTTTGAAGAATTTTAGACTGGCAGGTCTTTGCACTTTGTGTCTGGCATTGCCTCTGAGGGCACGATGAGAGCAGGAAATCAAGTGTTTGCTCTGAAGGCAACAGGACTCCTTTGGTACCTGATAAGGTACCCAAAATTAAATATCTTGCTTAAACCACAGAGCACCTGAAGCTCCATGGTGCTTGCAATGGGAATCATTCTCTCTAATTTAGCTGTCTGGGAATTAGGTGAACAGTCCAGGATTTCTCTGTGGTCCTGGAGACACCAGGACCGCCTGAGGGCAATTCTTCCTTCCTGAAATGAACATCCCAGCCCAGAGGGCTGCCTGCTAAAGCAGCCTTGTAACCTGCTGAATGGGATGCAGGTCCCACCCCAGCTGCCTCATCTGTCTGGCTTCAGTGAGTCATGACCATAAGGAAAGCTATACATCACACAGACTTCCATATTAACTCCCTGATAATCATTACATCCAGCAAAGTCTAAAGGCAGAGCCAATTCCAGACCAGTCCAAAGGAGCAGTCAGCACTTAAATGTAAAAAACAAATTAATTATGAATTAAAACTGGGCTAGGCTGTTGAGGAAAGAATTATATGCCCAAGACAGACTCATGTTATATAGATGGTTTCAGGTTGCTAAGCTGCAGGGAACAATTAAGTTTCTAAGGGGCAAAGCAATAAAATCACAGTGTCATAGAAATCAAAGGGCTCAGTACACACATAAGCAGGAAAAGCAACTTCATTCAAGCTATAGGTAACACAAAATAAGAAAACACTCCTTCACTGTGATACAAGTACAATAATAACAATTGTTATGTATTTTTAACAACCATTTTTTTGTATTTAATCTTTGCATCCTTTTTAACTCCAAACAGTTCCTCTGACTATGGAGTTGCAAAGTGCTGGCGCCAAAGCATCAGAAAAACACTGTGAGAGTGCAACAGCCAGGTCTGGGGTGCAGGGAATGTGATTCAGCATGAGGCATGGAGAATATCAGGTTGGCAGAGCCATCTACACTGCTCAGACCATCACCAGACAGTCACCAAACAGTCTGACAATGTAGAGGATTTATGAATTTCACAGTGCTGCTGTAAGAAACTATTTAGCACCTTAGTAAATGAGGGATGAGCTTATTTCCCTGGTCAAAGTCAGGAATTGCAGCTTCCCAGAGATGTGAAAAAGCCCGAAGTAAAGACGAAAAAAGTGAAATTAGATGCTTCTGAAGAGTTTCTTACACAGAAGCCAGAGGACAAACTGGCATAAGTCACCATGGCTCCCCTGATGGACTGGTTGGTGCCAAATCTGAACTCAAAATGGAGTGGCCATAATTCAAGGCAACTAAATCCTTTGTTCTCCTTTTAAACCAAATATACCTTATCCTGGGGAAGGAAAGGCAGCTCAGAGGTCTCATATGTGACATGGGATCCTCACAGTAAGGTTGCCAGCCATTTGTCCATGACAATTATTAATTCCAGGCTTTAATGGACAACAGAGGTGTGTAGATCACTAACCCCAAAGGCCAGCCTACCTTTGCAATGACCCTGGTGGCCCTTGAATGGGGCCATGGATTATCATCAACATCACAGTCAGTACTTCAGAAGATAGAAGGAGTGTATTCCTGTCAATTAAATCTTTCTACACATTTTTTATCACCTCATGGTGCCCACAGGGGCATAACTCCTCTGTTGGTTCAAGAGGGTAAAAGTTGTGTTGGGGTGGATGTTGCTGCTGAGATGACCCCAACATTTGAAGGAGTGAGAATTAGTTCCCTCTAAATCTATGAAGACCTTCATGCAGGAGCAGGGCAAACATCCAGACAGCCCCTTGCTCCCCTGCTTTACATCTGGATTGTCTCTCCCCTCCCCACAGAGCCGCTGCTGGGACTAGCACTCAGCAGCAGTCATGGTACATTCTGTGGGCAAGTGGCCTTCAGATATTTGCTATTCTCTGAACTCTTGCATTGGATGCACATGGAATTTGTTTTTTTACTTTCTGGGTGGGTATTGATATTTCATGTGCTCAATCCCAAGCATGTTTCTTACCAAAGGTTTTTGTTCTCAGGCTTAGGTTTACACCTGAACAAGCAATCCCTGGTGGACTGTGAAGTTTATTTGTTGATCCAGAACATCCTCTTTAAATGTTGGTGGCATGTTGGTCACCCTGTTTACTGATTGTAGTCAATAATATACTCCTAGTAAATTTCTAAGTATAAAGGCACAGAAGACTGCTCAGCTACAATTCTCTTCTTACACAGCCTTGCTCCAGCTCATACTAATAAAATTCTGAATATCATCTCTAGAATAAGTCAGATGAGCCTGATTAGAAAATCAGAAACAGCTCATTATACATTTATTATTTCCTTGTTACAGTAGCCTCACTGAGCTATCAATCCAGTCAGTTATGCAAGGGATGAGGTGCCCATTAGGTGCTTTTACTCTCTTAATGTGATGAACTTTGTTTTGTCATTAATAAGTGTGTTGAAACAAAATGTACGATATAGGAAAAGGTTATTATGACTTGCATAATGAAACACATGTTAGGCCATAACTCAGGGACCAACTAAAAGCCATTTGCCTGTTACAAGAAAATTGTGCTTCAGTCCATTCCATCAAGGCAGTGTACGTGGGAGAGGAAAAGCAAATGGGAGCATGACAAAGAAACAAGGGAAGGGAGATGTTTGAGACACAGCTGCATAGATTGGTATTATCTCTTGGCTTTAGCCAAACTGTGTGAAGAGGATTTTTTTAAGTGCAGGGGTCAAACCCCAAAAACAATTACACACCCCCCCCCCCCCCCCCCAACCCAAAAATCTTCCAACCAGCAATATCCATGACTATAAGGATACTTTTTCTAGTCAAGGATGAATAGAATAGAATAGAATAGAATAGAATAGAATAGAATAGAATAGAATAGAATAGAATAGAATAGAATAGAATAGAATAGAATAGAATAGAATAGAATAGAATAGAATAGAATAGAATAGAATAGAATATTTTGGTATTTGGGAGCTATAGTCCCTGAGTATTTCCAGGCACAGGGCTGTGGCACTATCCCACCTCTGGGTGCAGTGTTCTTACAGCCTTGCTCTCCTCTCCCAAGCTTTGCCAAGGTGGGGGAACCCACTGGGCATGAGACATTTCCACTCATGTCCTAATTATTTTCTCTGCTACCTGTAAAAGATGAGAATTAAGGCAATACTCTCAGCCCTGCACCCCCAGACGACTCCTCAGACAGTCTGTGAGGACCAAGCCAGGGCCACAACTCTGCCAAGGACTAATGCAAAAGGAGGTGGCAAACACCCTCACACTTCATGGAATGGGTTATTGTCAAAATGTGGCAGCCTGGTTCCTTTTTAGCATGAAGCAAAAGTATCTGTGATGCAGCAATTTTCACTGGATTGCACATAATGTGCCCAGAAGGGGTTTTTTCCTACCATACACCTTGATTTTGTGTTTGGGGATGCTGTTTGTTGCTTAGCTACTGGATGCTGCCACTGCTGAAAAGCGCTGCTTGAAGAGTTGACAAGAAGGAATTGCTTCTTCAGAGGGAGGAGAGGGGAAAGGAATTATCTCCTGGAGACACTGATGGTATAAAGCAGTGGTGGGAAGGATGGAGTAACATCAAGGCAGGACATTACATGTACTTCGCTGTTCTACATTTGGTTAAGACATAATAGTAAAAAATCTTGTGCAATGTGAAAAATAATAATGAAAAAGAACAATAGACAAGAGCACAAAACTGCTGCCAGAATCTGAATATACTTCTGATGAAATGAACCCTGTTGGAGCAAGAAGAGCCCCTGTCCCTGGTGGTACCCATCTATTATTACCACTAATGGTGCTGCACCAGCTCTGTACCTGCAGGCAAATTTGCTTCTGTGCAATTTGCACTTCTTTCCAGATTAATGAAGTAATAGGGGGTTGGAATTATTTTTATTGCTAATTACATTGGTTTTATGCACTTCTGGCTTGCTTCAATAAGCATTTAAGAAGAGAGAATTTTAACAGAACATTAAGTAATACAGAGAATTAAACAAACAGCATAGAGTGATAGAAGAGGTTTTAGCTACAGTTTTCAATGGAATTACACTAGGTTGCTGCATAAGATCTCCCTTTTGTGCACATGTAAAGAACCACCCTCTGCTAGGAAAGCTGACCTTGGAATCACACATGGTTAGATCACAGATAGCACTTGGGTTATCCAAGATGCAGCACAAAGAGAGGCTGTGGGAAGCAATGCCAGAGGCAGGACGCAGTGATGCACTTGCTCCCGTGGCTAGGAAGTGAGGATGTGTTTGAAAATCTGCTAAAACATGAGTTTCAACCCCTGTCTACTTCTGCTCTCGCCTGCAGACCAGGCTGCTTGCTCCTGCTTTTCACAGCACAGACAAAAGAATGGGAAACTAAAGTCTGAAATTCTTCAGGCTCTCAGTGTTTCTCAAGACCAAACCCAGAAAAGCTGTTCCAGTTACTGTTTTGCCAATGCTCTGTATGTGGCAAACACACATGCTGATACCTCCTGAATAGCAGCTTTGTTTCCCAAGCTCACATAATGTTTTGATCCAACTGGTATAAGGATGTGCAAAAATTCATTTGCAGGAAACTCACGGGGTATAAAACTCACTGTTTTCAAACAGCACCAAAAGTTGGACTTTTTCTGTATTTATTCACTTGTCTATCTATATATTAGCTAATAAGAAACACCCAATGTATTTTTAATGGTTAATACACATCTGCCCAAACAGAAAAGCACTATCACAGTCCCCTCAGGTGCTTCTGCACACGCAGTTTTCCCTCCCTACGCTGGTTCAGAAAAGGCTGAGATCTGCACCACACAGAAAACTACCATGGGAATGGCCACATGCCTGGATCTGGAGTTGCACTCTAATGCTCTAATTTGTAAGTCTCCAGGTCTGTGGATGTTTTGCTTTCATTTTTCCCACCATCTGTCCCCTTCACCCTGTGCTTCAACTCTGCATTCACTGTCCAGTACTAGAATTGACATGACAGAAGCTTTCCTCAGGCTCTTGTGGGCATATGTTCACCCTTCATTTAACCCCTACCCAGCCTTATTTCCCCAAGGGGGGAGACCAGTCTTCCTGAGCATGGGCAGGATGAGCCAAGTTCAAGATCTGTGTATTTAGACAGAGGTGTGGTCATTTGTTTCCTGAGCACAGATGCCCCTTGATACGTGGATGGTGAGATGCAGGAAAACCTTTTCATTGTCCTCAGGGGAAATTCCTGATACGTGGTGCTTCTGTAATCAGAAGGTATTTTGCAGCACGACAGCACCAAACAGAGCCCAACTGATGTTGTGGGACTGGTTCCCACTGCCTTTAGCTTGACTGGGACAGTCCTTCAGTGACCCTGAGGGGAAGATGACTGACTGAAATACTATATCCCATTGACTGACTGAAAATTGCAGGGGAGAGTCAATGACAGGTTTTATTAATGCTTAATTAAGACAGATAGAAGATGACTTCCCTTAGCTAATTCCCCTCTCCTGAACTTGATCACACCATTTCAAAGGGAGTAAGACTTAGAAAGATAAAGTTATTGTGTTGAGCATTGCAACTGGCTCTCTTTGCCTGGGGAAGTGTGCATAATCCTAGCTGGGCCTGAAGGCTGGCTCTCCAAGGGATTCTGTCCTTACAAGAAGATAAGGCAGTTGGTGCACTGCCAGAGCACATTTATTACACAGAATAAAGCTGAGCCAGCAGCTTTGTCTGGATGACTGCCCAAACCACTCTGGAGCAGGCAGCTTGGACTGGCAGGCTCTGTCTGAATAGCACCACAACTTGAGCTGCTGTTCATGGCTGCTCTACCCTCTTGCTCCTAGCAAAGAGTAGGGAAGGCAGCTGCATTCAGGGTCTGCAAGGCAAGGTGGAACAGAGAACCTTTAAATGGTCAGGGGAAGGAAAAATGTCTCTTGCCCCCTCCAGAATTGTACATCCTTCTCATCCCTGCCCACACTGTTCCCTGTGCAGCTGATATTTTGTGATGGAACGTTTACTGCTGTTATAACCTGCCTTAGCAACTATGTTCATTGTTATTGTTGAGGATAGAAAAAGTAAAAAAAAAAAAAAAAAAGAAAAAAGAAAAAAAGAGGGATAGTCTTTTATGCCTTTGGGCTGTGTGACATGCCAGTTACTTCGGGGACTGACCTTCAAAACATTAAGATTTTCTTCTTGTGCTCAGTCTGCCCAGAAGCTGCCTGTCACCAGTTTTTATGCTTAGAGCAGAGCACAGCATCATAAAATCATTTAGGTTGGAAGAGACCTTTAAGATAATCAAGACCAAACATTAACTCAGCACAGCCAAGTCCACCCTTAAACCTTGTCCCCAGTTGTCACATTTACACATCCTTTAAATAACTCCAGGAAAGGTGATTCCACCACTTCCAGAGCTTGATAACCCTTCCAGTGAAGAATTTTGTTCTAATATCCAATCTAAACCTCCCTTGGCACAAATTGAGGCTGTTCCCTCTTGTCCTATTTTTTCATTATTTGGCAGAAGAGACCAACCCCCAGCCCACTACAACCTCCTTTCAGGTAGTTGTAGGAGCAGTATGATCCTCCCTGAGGCTCCTTTTCTCCAGGCTAAACACCCCCAGCTCCCTCAGCTGCTCCTCATAGGAATTATCGGTTGTCATAGATTGATGGAGTCCAAACCCTGGCAGAAGCCTCTAGGCAATGCTATAATGAATTTTATAGAATCAAGACTGCAGATGTCTGTGTATTGTGTATGCATTCAATTATAAGATAAAAAGATAAACCAGAGGCATTTAAAGGAAAGATCAGCCAGTGGCACAGAGCCTGTGTATACCCTCACACAGCAGCATCGGGGACGCCAACAAGCCCACCCCAGAACAAAGGCAGTCACATGCAGGGAGGCGAGTCCTTCTTCCAGGAACACCAGGCAGCACAGGATATCAAGCCCTAAGAAAACACTGCACTCCCCCAAATCAGTTCCACGTGTGAGGAAAGAAGCAGAGGGAAGATTGTTTGCCACAGCTTCATTCCAAGGATTATGTAAGAGAAAAACAGTAATAAAGATGTCTAAGAGGGAACATTTGTTGTCCCGCTGCAAACAACAACATCCAAACTTGGAATGGTAGCTGTGGGTACACCACCTGATGGATCAGGCACAACATTATAGAGGGTGGTACAACATTAAAGACCATGGAAGGTCAGAGCCACCCTACCCCTGCTCTGCTGCAAGCAGCAGAGATCAACTGAAACAGGGTCCAACCAAATCCACCACAACTGCTGTGCTGAACCACACAGGAGAAAAAAGGATAGTGGATATCAGCTGTTATAGGGCAGGATGTACTCCTACTGGCTCCTGATATCCTGAGACTTTGTCTCAGGGATAATGACCACTTCTGATGGCATATTGCCAAGGGGCAGCCTTATCAATGTTTTTTCACTGAGAATATCTCATGCTTTCATCTTAAAGCTGCAGGGCATTTTATAAACAGAAGTTAGATTTCAAAACACCCCCAAATGCAAGCAATTATCATTAACCCAGATTCCACAGCCATTATTCCTGTCAGTTGAGCATGTTTTCATATATTTGATCACATGAGTTATGCTTCATTAGTGAGACCCCAAACATGGACTGCAAAACCAGTAAAGAAAGTGAATTTGATTCTGTTGCTGCCTTTGAAGAGTCTGTGTCATCCATTACTCTTTTATGAGTAAAAAGCTTTCTCTGACATGACTCTCCTGTAATTTGAAGCCAGCAGTTTTATTCTCATTCTGAATCATCCACTCATGAGACCTTTTTTATGTTAGTTTTCAGCAAAAGATTATACTAAACTAGAGGTAAAATGAAAAATCTCTCCTATCTGAACCAAGGTACATTTTACTCACACGCACAGGGTTGAAACAGCCATGTAGTCTTGAGACTTGGGAGCTCCCACCACTAGGAGCAGGGCAGAAAGCACCATTCCTTGTGCCCCTCCCAGGCTCAGGAGGGTCTTCATGGCATGGCTGTAACAACAAATTAGGATATATGAAATTCACAGTTCAACAGACATTCAGCTGGAGGCCAAACTGTGTCTCTTGCATAAAGCAAAACTACATGATTTGTCTAGAAATTTCCTGAATGAAGCAAATAACTTGAAATAAAATTTTTAAACCAGCTCCAAGTGAACAGGAGTTGAGGTAGGGGGCAAAGAAAGATGAGAGGATTTAGCAAAACCAAAGTAAAAAAGGTTGTTTGAACAAAATCATTTCTTTGAACCAAAATTAAGTGGCTTCATTGTAACTTTATTAAAAAGAAATTCAATCTAGGTCCATCTCTAAAAAAGATACTGCTTTAACATAAAAAGTTGTAAAAGTTCTGCCTTGAACATGTCTCAATGAGCTTTTCCAAATTTTCCAAGTTTTTTCTCTCCCTTTAAAACATCTCAAAGACTTTGATGTGAATTCCCGACTGGTATCAGTCCACTCCAAAAGACTTTTTGTGTAAAGAAGTCAAAACAATAATTCCAGTTTGATCTTTTTTCCCCTGCCTTGCTCCAACATGTCCTAATCATGCTGCTACCATCCTGCAGCAGAAGTTTTCCCACTGCATCCCAACAGCAGGAATTGTATCATATCCATTTCCCACACTCCCTGTCTGCCTTACACATCCGGGCAAGGGCTGTGCAGTACCTAACAGCAGGACACCTTATTCTTCTTTTCCCTTAGGCATACTTAGAAAGATTAACATTTTTTGTGTGATTAGCATGCTAAAAAAGGAGGGCAGTTGTTATTGTAGCATTCATAAGGGTACAAAGAAATCCATCTATTGAGTAGATCCAAACACAGCCGCTGGGAAACAAACCCTTTTCAGATATTATTCTTTCTTTTTCTCTACCTGTTTACTGAGAAGGATTCAAACACAACAAGATATGAGTAATGATCCTTTTGCTTCCCTGCTACACTTTCAGTTATTGTTCTCCTACAGTTGCCTAATTAACAGGTTCTAGTTATGCACAAAAAACACAACGATGTTGTTAATTATGGTCATTGTATTGCCAGAAGAAACAATAAAAAAAGGTAGGACCAGCCCTACTTGCTTTGGTCACCTCAGTGCTGTGTAAGTATGATGGTTTATATCCAAGAGTACCAGGTTTTCTTAATACTCTTGAAAAGAAATAGAAAATATTCTGCAAGCAGATCGTTCACAGAATGGCATTCACCCTTAGAGAGAAGTGGTGTTCAGGAATAAAAGGAGGATACAGTCAGAGCAGACCACAAGCCAAGCCCTTCAGCCAGGGAGCTACAGCACAGGACTTAATTGAGTCCATAATACAATCACTAAATCTTAGAATTATAGAATGGTTTGAGTTGGAAGGGACATTAAAGATCATCTCATTCTGACTCCCCTCTCATGGTCAGGGACACCTTCCACTATACCAGGTTGCTCAGAACTCCATCCAGCCTGGCCTTGAACACTTCCCGGGATGGAAGGTTCTTCTGGCAACCTGTTCCAGTGCCTCACCACCCTCTGAGTAAAGAATTTCCTCCTAACAGTCAGTCTAAACCTACTCTCTGTCAGCTTCTAATCCATTCTCCCTTGTTCTGTCACTCCAGGCCCTTGTAAATAGTCTCCCTCCGCATTTCTTGCAGGTTCCCTTCAGGTACTGAAAGGCCACAGTTAGGACATCTGGAAACTGCTCTTTTCCAGACTGAACAATCCCAATTGTCTTGGTCCTTCCTCACAGTAGAGGTGCTCCATCCCTCTAATGGACTTGATGGCCCCCTCTGGACCTGCTGTAACAGGTCAATGCCCTCCCCCAGAGCTGGATGCAGCACTCCAGGTTGGGTCTCTCCAGAATGGAGCAGAGGGGCAGAATCCCCCCCTTCCCTGCTGCCCACACTGCTTGGGATGCAGCCCAGGACACGAGGGGTTTCTGGGCTGTAAGTGCACGTGGCTGGGTCATACCCAGCCTCTCATCCATCAGCACCCCCAAGTCCTTCTCAGCATCCCTGCTCACAATCCCTTCCTCCCCCAGCCTGGACTGATAGCAGGGATTGCTCCAATCCAGGCACAGCACTTGGTCTTGTTAAACCTCATGAGATTCCCATGGGCCACTTCTCAAGCTTGTCCAGGTCCCTCTGGATGGCATCCAGTAAGAGTTTGGTGTCATCTGCAAGCTCACTGAGTGTTGAGGGATACACCAAGCCCAGATGCCAGATTTGGAGACAACAGACCTGGAAACAGCTCCCCAGGCTGCCCACACGTGTGAGCAGACATAGCCAGCTCAGCACTCACCCCTGTGCATGCCCACAGCTCAGACACTACTGTATCTCACATAAGTGTCCCTCATGGATACTACATGGTGAATTCCACATTAATATGCCAGGAGTTTTGCAAAATACTGTCAGTCACGCTCGAAGTTGCCAAATATTTCTCATCACTGTGGTTTAACCCCAGATGGCAATTGCATACCCTACTCACCATCTCCAGAAGGCTAGGGTGGAGAATGAGAGAAAGGTAAAACCTGTGGGGTGAGATAAGAACTGTAATAATTGAAATAAAATATTATTATAGTAATGAAAATGATAGTAATAGTAGTAGTAGTAGCAGTAAAAGGGGAAACAGCAAAAAGAGAGGAATAAAACCCAAGAGACACAACTGAGGCTTCATCAGTGTGTTATCAACATCCTTCTCATGCTAAATCCAACACACAGCACTGTACCAGCTACTAGGAAAAAAGTTAACTCCATCCCAGCCAAAACCAGGACTCTTGATAACATGTCTATGCACACAACAGCCATAGCCAGGTAATTGTTACTTTCGTGGTGGTATGAAGTTTACTGCTTACTGAAGTTACAGAAGTTATTTTGTTCATTTGCAATATATAACATCTTTAAATCCCAATTTTATAAATTCTGCACCATTTTGTCCTCCTAGGGCTGGCAACATCTGGAACTCCACGAAATGCTGAACCAGCACCACATTGCCCAGGGCTGCCAGCTAGCTGATGACATCAGCACTCCTCAGAGGGTTTTTAAAATGAGAAGTTTTGCAGCAGGAAATAGTCTCAAGTAGGAACTTCCTTCCAAAACCACAGTCTGGGATGCCCAGTACTTCTAAGCAATGTGTTAAAACACTTCAGTGATTATTATTATTTTTTTAAGTGGAGTTCAAGCTGAACATTTTGGTTTGGATGGAGGGGAGCTAAATGACAGCAGAGGTAAATTTTAAAATAAAAGTATGTTTTATTTCAATAGAAATGGAAAACTTAATTTTGAAAGTCTTAAAATCAAATAATACTTTGGTTTTGTTATTTCCTCAAGCAAAGCAATATGCAGAAATCCACCCAAAAGCTCCGGGCTTTCCATTGCCCCGAAATTATGAATGTTGGCAGAGACAAGAAAAAACGAATTCCAGGTATTCCTCAGCAGTAACATAGCAAGGAACACAAGGTAGAGCAGTATGTGCCCAAGAATTACTTGGGACACTGTTTCAGAGTGAATGGAACATTGGATTTCGCTTTCTTCTTCAGGTCATCAAATTGGTGCTAGCAGCCATAGAGAGCAGCCAATATCCAAGGCTACACTCCAGGTTCTGTGTTTCCAGTAACCAGGGATGTCTGACTCTGTGATTCCCATGTTCAGTTGCACGGGTGCTTGTCCCTGGGAGGGGATTTTCTGCTGAGTGGTGTTCATACACATGGTTATGAGATTAGTGTATCTGAACATGGGTGTTCATGGCTCCAGACGTTACTAATTTGGGATTATTGTCTACAAATAGTTGTGGCTTGGAGCCCTATATGCCGTTGCCATTTAGGTTGTGACTTTTGTTAGTCATCACTCAGTTCTGATAAATCTATATAAGAAAAATATTCTCTTATTAAAGCTGATAAGAAATTAGACTCTCTCATGTTCAAAGACAGTTGAAATTTGTTCCAGCATGGATGAATAGGGCTGACGGTGGAATAAAAAGTTATTTGCTTTAACCAAACTCTCTTTATAGGGAGTAATATAATTCACAAAGAATATGTAGCAGATTGCTCCAAGTAACCATAAAAGTAGATGGCTGGCAAAGACTTATCTGAACAGCTTATCCTCACACTGTTTCCATTACTCTGTCTGGTTAGGCAAGAAATCCTATGAGACATGTTCTCTGGGAAAAACTGAAGGTCCTAACCCATGTGTCAGTAGCAATCATATAGATGTAGGGCTGGCTGCCATTTGGTAAATGCTTATGCTTTTTCAAAGTTGCTGGCTTGGCTACTTTTTGACTTTTTTAAATAAATAAATAATAAATAGCTATCAAAAGCTGAGATATTGTTATTTAAGATGACAAGTTTTGGCAAAATTTTAATTGCTGAAGAAAACCATGAAGTATGGTGTTTTTTTTCTTGAAATTCATTGCCACTTCTTAGTAGTGCTTCTGCCTGGCAGAAGGAGCAGCAGCACAGGAAGGCAGAGTTGCACCCACACCATTATTGTTCATTTTTGTTTTCTCACAGGTATAAGGCAGAAAATAACCCAACATCCACCTCAGTGAAGAGGCTCACACCTCATGCCTCCCTTTTCTTTGCATATTATAATTTGAAGACCAAATGATGGATTGTATATTCACACCAAGGTTACTGAGCTATTCCACAGTGCCTAAGGAAAGTCTGTCAATTCCTGTTACACCTCCTCCAACAACACATTTCTTTTCTCACTAGGAGCACAAGTGATGGACTGAAGTTCACCTTCACAGTGGTTGGAGCAAGGTGTGATGTGTCCCCCACATCCTGCTTGGGTGACAGTGGGGCCCAGTGCCCTTAGGTGCAGTTTATCCTTGTGCTACTTGTGAGTCTGAGTTGCACATCAAGCATTCACACCTTTTTTTTTTTTAATTGTTATTGAATAAACTGGGTTGAAAAGGCTTTTTGAATTTGTATTTCTCTGCACTTATGCCTATCTGGAAAAGGAGGTTAACACAGCTGAGGGAAAAGAAAAAAATAATAAAAGAGTAAATAGGTTGAAAGTCAATTCTTTCAGTGATTTACAAGTGGATATGTTTTGTTATATTGAAAACCAATAAAGTTATTTTTACTGTCTTCTGGAATAAATCCATTTTCAAAAGCTTGGCTGGCAAGTCAATTTGCACCTAAAATCTTTTCCTCACTCACTTTCATTCCACTTTGAGAACTGCAGGAGAAATTCAAGGTTGCCTGATGTATGAGTGTTTTTTTGGTGTTGCTTGTTGTTACAGAATATAAAGCATAGAAGGCCCATGACTGAGGCTCCCTTTTTCCTTTCCTAACTGTATTATGTTGTCATTTGGCTTCACAGCAGGGATGCAAAACTCTCCTCCTTTGAATTACTGGCATGTCAGTAACTCACTTACCACATGCTGCTTTCTGAAGGAAAAACACTCTCCGAAACCCATCAAAGTGTACAATTTCCTTGATATGGACAACGTTTCCAAACCTTTATTTTAGTGACAGATTAAGTCATTTGTGCAATGACCTCTGACATGAGCATTAATACCTTGGTCCTTGCTTTCTATATTCTTATTCACTCACTTTGCCATGAGTGTTGGTGACAGTATCCAAATACTTTGATGCATCTAGGCCATATAAGGCTGCTTCTTCTGACCTTCTTCCCTCCAACTTATTCCTTTAAAAACATCTTTCAATGTGCTCCCGGTTAAGCCTAGCCAGCTTTTGGTCTGACTGTGAAGCACCTTCGATTGGGGACAGCTGGAGGATGGGAAGTTACAGGGCAAAGCGTGCTGAGAGTGTCTTTGCCCATCACAGCGTTTAAACTGTGTCTGTAAATCACAGTCGCTTTTAATAAGCTCTTGAAAAATTAAATCCTGGGCATTCGGTCTCCTGAGAGGAGCTGTACCTCCCACAGCAAAACAGCAACGTGCCACCTTTTCCTCTGACAAAGTTCAGAGGAAAAGGACAACACTCCTAAACTCCCCAAACAGTGCGAAGGAAACCACATCTCCTCACATCCAGCAACCACGCCGAGATCCACAGTGGCTGGAAGAATGGCTCCACTGTTTCTTCCCTCATTAATTCTCCAGAGAGTCATTGTTAAGAATATTCTGCTTTTGATGTGTCTGCATAGATTATAAGCAAAGAAGCTGCTGACCACAGGGGGATACACACGGGGCTGGCCCTATGTCTGTTCCAGAGCCACGAAGCTTTGGAGCCCAGAGCTGAACTTGGGGTGAACAGTTCAAACAAATCCCAAATCTCCAAGCTGAACTCAGTCAAACTGCTCTACTCACCTTCCATATCAAAAGCATACATAATTATGGAGATAAAGGGATACATGAGCTCTGGTGTACTCAGAAGTCTGGTGAACTTTAGCCTTCACCTGGACATGATTCTCCTCTGCTTAGTTCTGCTTGCGAATGACATGATTCATTTTTTTAATTTTTTTTTTTAAACAAGCATTGAAAAAGCACTGACTGCATGGACTTGTTTTTGCAAGCAGATTCACGTATCAGTATTTTCTGAAGAACCACTTACATTGCTTTTCTGCTACTCAGTACTACAATTTGCAAAATGAAAGATGTTACTATTCAGAAAACTAAAATCCTCTTGGCCGTGCACCATGTAATGCCATTCGCCTACTAAAAGTAGCAGTAGCTTTTTCCTAAGGAAGTTTTTAGAAGAGAAACAAAAATACTTAGAAATGTTTTCCCATGAAACCTGCTGTGCAGCCACAGACCTGAGCTTCTAATTTATTGCAGACCTCAAACCATGTTGGGGTCCCAACTATAATTTCAAATGCTGCTGCAAACACTTCTCGCAGCCTGATGTGGAACACAAGTCCTGTGCTGAAAAACAAGGCAAAGCCTTGTGTCCTTGTTTCTTACAAGACAGAATCCTACAAAAGGCATCTGTTCAGAGGGGAAGCTGTCCCAGGCCCTGCTGAACCCACAGGCATCCAGATAACCTCAGTGTGGCCATTGTGAGGTTTCAGGGCAAGTTGCTTGGCCTCTCCACTTTCCCAGGTGTTAAAGTAAGATGAGCAAGCCTGAGGTCCCTCTGTAAAGCAGTGCATTGAACTGGTAACTTCAAAATTAAGGCCCAAAGAAAATAACTTCACTGGGCTTTGTATATACTTCAACTTATGAAATAAATATTTTGCTAACCTGAGGTTGAAGTAATTTTCCTTACATCAAAAATATATTCCTTTTGAAGGAAATTGTTTGTGAAATGTTCTGGCTGCAGAGGAGGAGAAATATATGCATGTCCAGAGCTGTTTTACTGCTGCCCTGGTACCTCTGCTGGACTTGGCAGTCTTTTCTGGGGCAACTTCTCTTTTACTGGGTTTGGTTTAGTCTCCTGTTAGCAGTAGGAATACTTGAGGTGAAATGACACAAAAAGTTTGGTTGTAATCCAGGGTTCCTTGGGTGAATGCTTGTTTACTGTGTAAAGACAGTCAGCAAATATTTGCATTGTAGTTGTCACTGATTGTGGGATGTCAGAATGGTCCTCAGAATGAAAGCACCAAAAATCCATCTGAGCTGCCCAAGCCCCTCATCAGGACAGACAGGCAAGTCTCCAAACACATCACAGTCAAGCCCAGTCCTGCTCCAAGGCAGCCTAAGGAACACATACCTTCAGGCTCAGAGCTGTGACATATGGCAAACGCTGAGCTGTGACAGCACTGAGGTGTTTGGGAGAAGACACATGACAAAACTCACAGCCAGAAACAAGGATGAAGCTGTGCAGGCGTCGGTCAACATGAATTCCACACGCTTCAGCTAGAAAAGAACCGCAGCTGGGCTATCCCACAGTGCTGGGCACAGCCAGCACCCAACCTGCAGCACTACCAGAAAAATCCATGGATGAAAGCAGAGAAGCCTTTGCCAGCTGCCCCATATGCATGAACAGAGTATTACATTAGGTTTTGATTTTTTTTTAATAAATGTGATAATTAGATTTTCTCATATAAAGGCTAGAAATCACACAGAACACCCAAAGCAGCAAAAAAGAAAATTTCACCTTTCATTTACTTGCTGAAGTACATTCTGGATAGGAGCAGGGCCTCCTCTCAGCAAAATCTTGGCAGCTTCTGCTTGCAGGCAGGTACTGACCTCAGCCAGCTCCCAGCTCACCAAGCCAGGTGCCCAGCCAGCTGTGACTGGAGCTGCTGCAGAGCTTTTCCCACCAGGCTTTCTAATTAAAATTGAAAGAAAAAGAAGACTAATTCAGCAAAAGCAGAACAGCACAGACGAATCCCTTATCACATACAAGAGATGCTAAGCACATATTTGTGCTGCTGGCTCCATTCACCTCTGTGCTTGCTGTGCTGCTGGAGGGCTGCTTCAGCTTGTGGGGCTGATGTTGTGATGTAAACTCCTTGGGTAATTTGGCTAAGAAATATCTGTGCCTGAGCTTCCCCATCTGTGAAAAAGAGGCACCATTTTTCCCGTAAGGGCTGTGAAGATCCAAGAAGGAAAGGAGAAAAGATGCTCAGCTTCAGTAACACAATCAATGCAGAAATGCTAAAGTAAAATTCCTGCTGTGCTTGTCCTACAACCTGCACCTGGCTGGGCTTGTCCCCAAATGATGGTAACCTAAAAAATCAGAGGGCTATTGCTGCTACTAAGGCTCAGATCCCATTCCCACTATGCTCCTCACACAAAATCTGAGCTGATTGTGACTTGGCCTCTGAACCACCTCATGGGGCACAATGGCTGTTTAAAGGCTGAGGGTTAGGTGTAAAACACTGCCTGAGGGGTCTGACATAGCTATGCAACCTCCTGCCCCCACTAGCAGAGGTTTGTGTGTAGCTCTCCCTATGCTTATAATATTCCTGTGGTCTCCACAGCCCTTTCCAAGGCTTGTTTGGCCATATGGAGCACGCATCTCTTTTGAAGGGTGCTCAGGTTATGATGCTTCAGGGCGAATATAAAGACATAGAAGGGGATTGGTAGAAGAAAAGTACAGTGTCAGTGCAGAGGAATTATAAGGGGTGTAGGGATTTCAACACAGAGCAATTCAGCCTGCCCTGGATATACATACACACTCTCTGAGGGACAGAGAGTACTAGCAATGGTACAGCAGCCATAACTTTAAACTAGGCCTGTGCTACTGACAACTCTGGGATGGCAGCAGACCTGTCCTGATCAGGCTGCCCCCAAATCCCTCCATCCCTCCCTCTCTCCAGGCCTCTCCTTAACCTCTGAATCCCAAACTCTAGCCTCATCCAGATGAGTTTTAACATGGCACTGCTGTGATCTTCTGAAATGCTGAATTACAGATGCCTAAAGGCTGGGGTCTGCTGAGCCAGGTCCTGCAAAATGCCATTTTTCCTCATTTAATACATGAAAGAAAATGGCTTAGGCAATGCCTTCCCTAAATGGACCAGACACATTAGTGTGTTTGGTATATGGTGAACAAAAGTGGATAAAATGGAAGGTCTCTCAGTTTTTTCATTACAAACTATGTCATCAGAGCTTTACTTCTCAGCTGCAAATAGCTGTAGGCTGGAACTCGGCAACGTGACCCCCCCGACAAAAAGTGCATTTTTATTTTCCGAACCTTTATTTTTGTTGATACCCATTTTTGCATCGTGCATACATAAACAGTGGGCTGCTGTTAGAGACGCTTTTGCCCTCCTTATGGAAAAGAGGAGAGCCAACAGCCCATATTTAAAGGTGAACTCAGAGGTGCAGGCTCGTGGCTGACCCCTTGATGATTTTAACATAGCTTTAGGAGTGTGAAAATAGAGCTATGGGCTAAACCTATACTGTCAAAGGAAAAGAGCAATGAGATCCTTCTCAACGTGCTATAGACACACGGTGGCTAGATGTGACATGTTTTTCTCTCTGATTTTACAGCGCTGTCTTTGTTAAACTGACAAGCTGTTCTGTGGAAATAAATACACCCAGCACAGCCGTCTGTCTGTCCAGGGCACTGAACTTCCCATCAGGATTCTCAGCTGTGCTGGTACCTGCAAAAATCTGATGTGTGAAATTGTGGGTGGGAGGCAAGCGTGGGGGAAAAAAAAAAGACTTATGGCAGAAAGTACCAAGGCAAATCATGTTATGGACTTTGCTGTTATTCTTGCCCTAGACTATCTCTGTCCTCTAGTGGAAAATCTCTCCCTCAAAACTGGATTTGAGCCTGACCCTGAATAGCTCTTTGCTTTTCTGTGTCATATGTTTTTTGCTCTCCCTTTTACTGTCAGAGGGGATTCTTTGATGCTTTTTCTCTTACAGAGTCTGTTTTCCAGTTGCTATGGCCATGAAGAGCCAGAGAAGCAGGGTTCCCAGGAACCAAAGAAAAATGTGGTTGGTCATGGCTTAGCACGGTGTTTCAAAGGAATAAATCAATTATCCCGACTAACAGATCATACAGGCTCTGATATAAAGTTGAGGTCTCGGACTTCAAGCCTGGATGCAAATAGTTGGAGTTCGGTAAAAGGACAGATTTTCCTCCAGGATTACCTCAGTGTGTCCAGGCTGGTGAGAAATCTGCAGTCAATTTAAGAAGGTTATCATGCTCAAAACTAAAAAGCAAAACATCACAAAAGATAGAGATTTTATCAGATTTTAGCTGATCTTTGCTTTTCCCCGACAATTTCTTTGATATTGTTCCAGGAGGTGTGGTGGACCATTCTGCCCAAATGTACATTTGCCAGGAACTTACATCACCTTCATGAGCCCTGTATGAGATCTGGAGGCTGTTCACTGGCAGGAGATTCAGGGCTGGGATGGATTATCTCATGGAAGTTCACTGAGATGTTAAACACCTGAACTGAACCTGGGGACTCTCGAGACCTGTGACCAAAAGCTGACAAAAGAAGAGACAAAATAGAGGCACACAGGACGTGCCCACGAGGAGTGTTACAGTGCAGCCTTGGAAATATGAGAAGTGGCAGTGGGGAATGGATATGTGACATCCAATTCTTTGTTCCTGAAAGTAGCCAGCTTCAGAGGATGATGAAAGATATATTCCTAAGGCAGAATGAATTTGCCCCTGTAATAGTTCAACCTAACTCGCAGTTGTAGAAGTTTGGGATAATCCAACAGCCTTTGCTATTTTGTGTTTTCCCCTTCAGTATGATAAGGCTGGACTGAAGACAAATGGAACTTTTCAGTCTGATATTGCAATCACTGGAAAACATTGATTTACTTGGTTGAAACACCGCACAAGCCCATATCAGATTCCTTGATTAGAAAACAGCGCATAGCAATTGATGGGGAAGGAGGGTTCCTACGGCCTCAAAATGAAACTCTGTGACCTGCTGTTCTGAAACCAATTCATCTGGAGGTTCACTTAGCTTTCATTTTAAAAGATAAAAAGATCTTTGCCATCTCGTTCCCAAATTTCATAAACTTTGAGTTTAAGCCAATCTAAAAAGCAGCTATTTGTGCACTTGTGCATTAGATGTTCATCACCTGTCAGCTTCTGTGTTTCACTCTATGCTTTACTGCATTTTCAGTCTTAGTGCTGTCCTGCAGTGATGAATTCCACGGATGAATTTCCACACGTTAAGAAAGGATTTTCCATCCTCTCACAACTAAGAGACTGCCTTGAACTTCAAAACTAGTTTTCTTAGTGTATTATAATAAACTGCAAGCTTGCAAGGAAATACACACACTCATCATTTAGCTCAAGGTTCATAATAAGCACATTGGAGCTCAGACTTAGTTGGTTCATAGGTCTGTGCTTTAGATAGCTGGAAAAACTTCTGATTACTCTGTGTTCCCATAAATTGAAGTGTAAAACTCAGGTCAATCTCAGAGCCTCAGGGTGAAGCAGGGAACACATCCAACTAACCCACAGAAACCCCTTCTTGGGCCACTGCATTGTGCTGAAAAGGGGAGATATTCGCCAGTAAACAGCAGCTCAGAAATAATTATTTTCTAATGTTACCTGCTCTACTTGGGTCATTTTCTACTCGTTTCCTTCTGCTGTGCCAATGCCTCTGATCTGCTGTGGTCTGGTTACGACGTGGGGGAGCAGCAGGCATCTCAAACATCCATTTGTGCAGAGCTGAATTTGGATGTCAGCAATTTGTTATGGATACCTCCTGCTGCATGATAGGGATGTTTTCTGCAGAGTGACAGCTGAGTAATCTCTCACTGCATGTACCCAGATTAAAAAACCTGAAAATCCCCTGTCCCTATAGACTGCCACGTAAACAAGCATAAGGAGAGAACGATCACCTGGGACTCTAGAGATAAACTAAATAATTACCTGGTGGTTATTAGCAGCTTATTAACACAAATCTAATTTTATCTTTGCAGGTAGAATTCTACATGGAAATGTTTGATGAGCAGTGACAAAGGTTTCACTCCCTGCCACACAGCCTGCAACACCCTTGAGAGAGCAAAGCAGTAAATTCATAAAACTCCTGAAAGGATAAAAGATTACTGTGGGAAGCACATAAAAAAGGGAATTAGTCCTATAAATGCACAGACATTTGCTTTTGGAAGCCCAAAGTTAAGCATCTACTCTAGGAAGCCAGAGCTAACCTAATACTGTTGAGATTTTCTTTTGCACAAGATATATATATGTATATATATTTTTTTCTTGTGAAGTTACAAGAAGATTTCCCATCTTCAGTTATTTAGGAAGAAATGATCTCTGTGACTCAAGAAAGAAGGGCTGCCTGATTTTGAATCATCACAGCTTTTTGGGTTTCCCATGAAAGCAGCAGCAGCCAGAGCTGAAGCTCAGCAGAGGCTGACCAAGGACAGCCCCTTCATCACTTCCCCGCATCACAATGACATCCAGACAGAAGGATGCAAAGCTGTTTCTTTTTTCTTTAGTGCAAATCGGTGAAATATTTAAGCTTTGAAATAACGAATTACCCTACCTTTGAACTATCCTAAGGACAGTTTAAAAGAATAAGACAGAAGATTGATGGCAAATCCATATACTTTTGGGTAAGAAGGAAAGCAGGGAGGGTTTGAGGACCAGTGAAGACAGAAGCGTGCCAGGCAGTGTCACATCCCTGCCACCTTGTGACAAGGCGCTACAACTGCAAAACCGCCAAGGCCTGCAAGTCCTGGAGCTTTCAGGTGGACCTTGTTCACTTCCAGGATGTCCAGAGGGAAACACAAGGGCAGGTGCCCAGAGCCCCAGGCAGGGATGAGGCCACTGGCCTGCTGTTTGGAGATGAGACCCTCTCTGAAGGTGACAGTGGCTTGTCCTCTCCCTGTGTGATGGGAATCTCCAATGTCTACCATGAGCCCTGTTTTGTCAACTTCCAGGTGCTGTGTTAGAGCTGGAAGAAGTCAAAGCTTTTGAGAAGCATAGAACCATTTAGATTGGAAAAGCCCTTTAAGACCATTCAAGCATTAACCCAGCACTGCCAAATTCACCACTAAACCATGTCCCCAAGTGCCACATCTACACATCTTTTAAATATCTCCAGGGATGGTGACTCAACACTTCCCTGAGGAGCCTGTTCCAATGCCTAACCATCCTTTCAGTGAAGAAATTTTTCTTAATTTACTATCAAAACCTCCCCTGGGGCAACTTGAGGTCGTCTCCTGTTGACACACCTCTTCTTGCTTGTGAGATCTCTTGTAATTTAAGTTATCTGCTTGTCACTTAGAAGGTCTCTGGGTTGCCTGGATGGAAGGAGAACTACTCCCACCACAGGGAATGGAATCTCAGGAGTTCCCACACCGAGGCAGTGAGAGCTGTGGGTCTTCACCAGAGCTCAGATATCATTTTTCAGTGATTGGCTCTGTTTTTCCTCATAGGCAGAGTTCTGTAGAGTGCTTCAAACTTGGCCGTTTAGGAGGGGAGAAAAATAGGTTAGCCAAGTTTTTTATCCAGACTTATCTGATGTTTTTGCCTGCTTTGCCTCTTCCTGACTTCCTTGTCCTAGGAAAACAGCTGCCTTTGGCCTTCTAAGGGGAGCTTTTATGTAATGCTTGAAAAAAAACCCAACAAAAAAATGAGTGTCTTAAAGACTCAGCCAAGGAGACACGTTATCACAGTTTCTCCATCCTCACTGCCTGCAGAGCTGTGGCACTGAGCCAGCACTGCTCCTCCTTCAGTTTTTTCCCAAATCTGCTGGGAGAACTGAAGGCCACTTTGGTTTTCCATTGTTCTGTTTTTCCTGCAGAAGACCTTTAAGTGCTGTCAGCCCTTGATAGAAAGGGCCTTCCTGCCTTACATGCTGTGTGACAGGTTACTCAAGCTGCAGCAGCCTCTGCTCCAGCTGGGAAGGGGTTTCTTCTGGCTGGAACAGGTTGCCCAGAGAAGCTGCGGCTGCTCCATCCCTGGAAGTGTTCAAAACAAGGCTGGATGGGGCTTGAAGCAACTTGGTCTAGTGGAAGGTGTCCCTGCCTATGGCAGGGGGATTGAAATGAGATGATCTTTAAGGTCCTTTCCAACCCAAACCATTTCATGATTCTATGAACTTGACAGAGTTGGGCACACAAACAGATTTGCGCCTCTGATACTGTAAAGGATTAGAGGTCATCTGTGGGAGAGAGATACATTATCTTCCTTAATAGTTGCTTTGCAGAGATGCAAACACCCAAAGGAAGAATTTTTCCTTGCAGGAATTTTCCAATGCTACAAAATTTCAGTGCAAGGAAACAGATCCATCAAAAGCATATTGGATAAGTGTGCAGACAAATATTGTGGACTTAGTCCACAAAGCAGGTGCCCACTGACCTGGCAAGGTCTCTGGTGGTTCCACAGGACATGGACAAGGCCACAGGGAAGCTGAAGAAGGAGATTGGCAAATTCCATGACAAATGATAAAATAAAGCTGAAAGAATTATTTGCTCTGCTCAACACCAGCTTTCCACGGATATTGTGAGGGGTTGGTTTCACCATCAACGAAAAGACAAAATATGTGGTTATAAAGTCCTAAAATCAACCAGCTGAGTAAAAGAAGAAAGAAGCCAAGAGTTCACCATCATTGCTAGTGTAAGAATATGGGGTAACAAGGCAGGGGATCAGAGTTCAAAGCAACAACAGGAGAAAGTTTTTCCTGAAATGGCTTGGAGGCCTGCAGAATGTACTGCTGCAGGATGAGATGGACACAAACAACTTACATAGGCTTGAGGGAAGGCTCAAAAATACATGGAAAAGAAAACCTTTAGGGGTCACTCAGTACATAAAAGCACATCCCCATCAGGACATCCTTGAATGAAAAATAATTATAAAAAAAAAAAGAGCACTATCGTATGCATTTGCCCTTTTCTCTCTAGCATTCAAACCTGATTATTGTTACCTTTTAAAGTTTGAAAAAGAACCTTTAAAAATAACATTAAGTAGCATCAAAAGTTGCATTTTTACACTATTTCAAAAAAAGGAACTGCCAGCAATGAGGCCATGTCAGTCTTTATGGAGTAAAGCCACAGAAATCTATGACAGAAATTTGAAAAGTCACTCCACAGTGAGTACAAACTTACATGAGTTGGCAATTCAGGTTCTTTACATCAGAAATCTAACTAGAACAAGACAACCTCAGGTATCAAGACTGGCTGGATAACAAGAGACACACTGGGGACATGCCTTGGTAATACCACCAATACAACTTTCACATCAAGTAATAGTATGGGTGGCACAGAGATGTTGCAGAGTCTTTGCTCTCTTGTACTAGAAGTCCTCCAAGCCACAGTAGATCCTTGTGATCTGTGTATGTTAGTTTGAAATTAGTGGATCAGTGTAATTGAAGATGATTAATTCTGCTAGTGAAGGGTAATAGAGGTTCTTTAAGTAATAAATAGGCTTGTAAAGGTGCAGGTTGTCTCTGTCCTCACACTGAGCCAAGTCAAGGCCAATGAACATAGCCAATACTGTCTTGGGTTTGGGCTAAGTTGCCTTTACGCCTTTTTTCCCCGGTAAACTGGCAGTGACAACTCCCTGTGCTGTGAAACAGTCCCCAGCACCTCTGGCAAGGACTTATGCCTTAAATATTCCTTGTTCTGGAATTCAAAGGCACATTACAGGACAGTTTATATGTAGCGTAAGTATACCTTAGAGACAGTGCAGTCATGAGTCCTATTCTCAGCTTTGGGGGGGCGTATTGACTTCTACGTTGAGCATGAGATATAAAGCCTTGTCAGCAGCAAAGACATTTTCTAAACCCTTCCTGCCTTTGTTAGCACCAGCTCAGATTCATGTAATCCTGCAAGCTGGAGGTGATCAGCCACCAGCAACAGATTTAATGCCATGGCAATTACACCTCATAGATTAGATTGGGGTCTGATGACATGGTGTTAAGAATGCCTGTGGCAACCAGCAACCTGTCTGCCTTTAGGCTGCTTGCAAGCCCACGATATCATGTGCTCTTACGTTTTACAGAATGATTAGCCACAGAATCTTTAAGAAAAGGAAAGGATTTTTGAAGACTCCTGCTGTGAAGAAAAGATATCTGAATGAGAAGGAAATTATATTCAAAGCCTCTAAAAATCCCATAGGAGCAGGCAGCAGAAATATTTCTCCAAGCATGATAGTTTGAGAAAGAAATAAATGAAAACACTGTAGAAATAAATTCTCGATTTGATGTGCTGGGATGAACAGAATGTTTAGGACTAACCTCCTTGTGTAAAATTTGTGTGATCTCTGGGGGAGCATGCACAGAATGGAGATTGCTCAGCTCAGGTAACAGGCCTGGAGGCATAGTACAGCAACCTGGCCTAGAGGAAGGTGTCCCTTCCCAGGGAAGGGGCTCGGAACAAAAGGGTTTTTAAGGTCCCTTCCAGCCCAAACCATTCTATGATGCAATGAAACAGAAGAGTTGCAAGAGAAAGGAAGGATAATTTCCATAGGAAAGTATAATACCTGCCTCTCTAGTAGGAGTTATTTTATGGTTTTGCTCTTACAGTGGTCTTGGTTGAAGGTGTTTTACTGTGCAGAGCATAGTATGAGTACTTGAGAAATCAGATTGGCCCCAGAGCTGTACAGTTTCTGCCCAGACAATGTG
Organism: Serilophus lunatus; assembly: GCA_013399895.1. Taxonomy (NCBI): domain Eukaryota; kingdom Metazoa; phylum Chordata; class Aves; order Passeriformes; family Eurylaimidae; genus Serilophus; species Serilophus lunatus. Next base: position 621,173 of record VXBA01002923.1, on the reverse strand, counting down.
TGTTCACTGCAGACATGTACATGTATCTGGTGCATACACAGTTCTTTGGCACATCACACCGGACCTACAGGGGAAAAGCCTGCCTTAAAAAGCACAAAAAGCTGCAAATATTTCTGCCATAAGAACAGATACACTCCTCTTCACTATGTCTGAAAATATCCATAAGGGATTTTTCCAGCAGATGGCAACAGCAGACCAGTTTGTAGTGCACGGCCAGTCTTTGCAGGCTGCAAAACCCCTCTCTGTGCTGTACTCGAAGCATCTTACAGACACGCTTCTCCTACTCCCAGTATTGTGCTTACTTGATACCCTAGGGCATGGTTAATGTAAAGTCCAGAAGAAATCAGTACTGCAGAGAACTGCAGTATAAACTTGGAAGCTCTCAGTGTGTTTAGAGGGCTTAAAACATACATGATACATTTTAAACAGCCTAAAATATGGCTCTTTTCCCTGAGTAAATGTAATTTATCTCCTATATATCTTTTTGCAAAATAATAGTAAAAGAGGTGATTAGAGTGGGAGCACAGACAGACATGAAGAATAAAAAATACAAGGTGCATGTCCGGTGCTTTATCCAAAGGTGTCTCTTCCCTGCCATGTGCCGGATTCATGAACCAAACTTTTCCTCACATTCTTGTTGCTTCTGAGCCATCGTACACAGCTGCTCTTGAGGAGTGCTTGTTAGTTTCTTGGAAAGGTGATTACCCTGCTTGAAATTACAGACCCAGCTCTTGGCCTCTGGAGAAAAGAGTTTTGCCAGGGATCCCAGGTGCTGCAGATGCTGAAGGATCAGGGAGACTCCCCAGCCGAGCTCCACTGAGCTCTGCCCAGGCCCTGGGGAAGATGTGGGAGTTATATTTAAAAATCATCACCCCTGTGCCATTGTTTTTCCACCAAAATCATGAGAATGCTATTGTTTTTAATAAATAGCAATGTTGTTTTGTCATTTGCAAAGTATAATATGAATGAACCTCGAAGACATAACACAGGATAAATTTACAGCTGAAGATTCCAGTCTTTTTCTCCAAAATTCAATCAATGTGTGCTTTTCCTTTAAGCTGAAGTACAGGCCAGATCCATGGAATCATTTAAGGTGGAAAAGACCTTCAGGCAGTGAAAATGAGCATTCAGGTGTGATATGAAGCTTGGGGAGCACTGAAGAGGCTGTGAATGTCAAATGATCCTCTTTGGAAATAAAAAAAAAATGGAAGGAATTAATTCACAATGAATCCCCTGCAGAAATGATACAAGGGACAGATGGAGGGGAAATGCCTGAGAGCCAAAGCTGTGCTTCAGCAGGCTCTAGGTTAGGAATTTTGCAGTGTGCCTGTACACAATTTAACTTTCACTGAGATCAGCGAGCAATGGGCATCCCAGTGCAGGCGTTCCATCAGCTGAGGCTCACAAGGAGACCCGGCTGCAAGAAATTTCAAGCCCTTGACGGTTATTGTCCCCAGTCTCATCTTGAGTGTGCTGGAAAAGGGTGGTTGATATTGGTTATCGTTATCATCGTGCTTGCTAAATGAAGAAGCTGCTTCAGTGTTCAGTCCTTTTCACTAGACTAATGCTCTCAGTCGTGGTGCAGGTAAATGCCACCATTTTGCTGTTGTTTCACTTCCCTGGATATTTTCTGTGCAGGGAACTGCAATGCTATTTTACCTCTTTTCTGCTCTAACATAATTCTTCAAGAAAAGCCGGTATGTTGAAGAGGAAACTGCCTTCTCACTGCCTTAAGATCTTTTGTCACTCATGGTAACTCATGGCACACTCAGTGTCTGCATGTTATCTTTATGTTCACACTGTTTACAAATGATGTGAATAAATCCAAATCCAAGAGCAGAAGTTCTCCTTTGCTCACAAAAGAAAAGATTCTAGCCTATGAGTGCCTGCCACACCACAGCACACAAAACTACTTCTTTTAATAAGTTAGATTGAGGGCTTTTCAGTTGTTCATTTGCTCTTCTAATAAGAAGGACTGTGAGGTGTCTTTGAACTACCTACAGACTTGAAAGATGTAGTAAACAAGGATTCTTTATACCATTTCTGGTAAAAACTTGTCCTGACAGAGGCCTTCTTCCTCCTGAGGTTTAGATCACAGTTTGATTTTGTTGTTGTTGTTTTTTTTCGTTAACCCCTGAAGCATTTCACAACACAATAGGCAAAGTCCCAGCGGTAATTAGACTGATTGAGCATTGGAAGTTAGACAAGAGAGATGACTGGAAATCATTATTGTTTTCCAAGCTGACACTGCCAGGTCCTCAGGTATCAATCACTACAGCCCACGTTTTTGAGAGTACCTGGGTCCTGGTGTGTGGAGACCTTGGGTCCTTGCTGGAGCATTGGAGGACGTGTGCTGAGATGTCCACAGACAGCTGGTGCATCCACTGGGACAAATCCCCTTCTCATTACTGCTGCTCCTGTGGAGTGCCTAAAGAGGAGTGAGGGAAGGAGAGGTGTATAGGATAGCACAATGGCAGTGTACAAACAGCCATCTGTCATTCACCTGGACTGAAGAGGAAACCTTTTTATTTGCAAGTTTCCATCATGCCATACAAAACAACCCTTCCAAATCTGGAAGTGATAGCCTGGCATAATGCCCCGGCCATGCCTTGCATAGTCATTTGTATCCTGTACAATGCTCTTTATCCTACTTTTACAGTTACTCATCAAAACTACCTTAAATCATAGCAGTAAGGCCACAGTAAGACTCTAGTTGTTCTTGCTTAGCTCAGGACCCTTTCCCGTTCCTCAGGACTCCGAGACTATTGAAATCCTCATGTTTTCCTGATGGCTCCCTACTTGCAGTCCCCTTCACACTGACTGGGTTACTTGGCAGGTTTTTTAATGCACATGATATGGCAGCCAGGGTTGAGGGATATTATAGCTTTGAAGGTGCAAGAATCATTAGCCCTGAAGCTTTGAAGGTCACCTGATTTTGTTGAGCACACCCTCTGGACAAGTTACCTGACTTAGGCTGGAGAGGTCCATTTCCCTCTATTGGAGTTAGTCCTATCTCCATCCATGCTTGGTTCTTCCAAGTGGAAGTATCCATGCTGTGAGAAGGTGTTCATCTGGTTCTGGGCTGATACCACTTCCCTGGCTTATAAACACCCACCCATCACTATGAGCAGTCTTTGATGCCACCCCAGCCCAGAAGAGATGTGAGTCATTTTCACAGTGTTAGCACCACCACTGAAGCCTGTACTTGAATCCCAAATTTTGCCAGAGCTGTTCAAGAAAGAAGTCCTCTTGGGAACTTCAGTCTGTGCTGACTTGAGAGGAACAAAGGGTCTGATGTTTAATTTAAGGGCTACTGTACCCAGGACAGCAGTTATGGCCAGGATTTGAGCTGATTGTGCAGTGTCACCACTCCTCAGAGGGAGGTGGCTCTGAATGCCTTTACTTACCTTATTCATTGAGGTTCATCACAAAGAAACCAGGTTACAGTTGTCCCTGCTCTGCTTAAAGCTTGATGAAGTAGGTTCAGATGAACAGTTACCATGAGCTTTCCACTGGTGCAAACTAGAAATTTGCCAGAAAACTGCACAAGACGAAAAATTTATCCCAAATGTAATTTCCAGAAATTCTGAACTTCAGAGATGTTCAATTACAAAAGTCAAAGGAAAAATAAAAGGAAAGCTGGACAGTGATATTGAAATACCTATAAATGTCAAGTGTTTCTCATCAATGTTTTATTTCTGATGGTAGAAGGGAATAAAGAAACACACAGACTCTTAGGCCAAATGGAAGCTATAGAGTAATTAAACTTGTATTTATCAACATGCATAGCCAGCACAGAAATATCATTGTCTTTCTTTTCTCAACATCTGTCTGATAATAAAGGCCTTTTGGCTGTAATGTTGACATTTTTGTGACTATTAACTCACTGGAGACTCCCATACTTTAAAATAATAATAAAAAAAGCTTCTTTAAAGCACCAGATCCTCTTTACCACAGCCACTGTTTTACTGTTGTGAATTGGGGCATACTGGGAAGCTTATTTTCATTCAGAAAAATCAAATAAGCTTTCCTAGTACAAGAATCCTCTCAGCAGCAGACTTGCAGCACCGTAATGCTGGCACTGGTGTAATCAGAGATGTCAGGAATTAGGTAACACCACCAACATTATTTTATCAACTGAAAAAACGTAAATAAATGCCTTTAAAAAGGTGAAGCTGCTGAGGCCAATGCATTGGGGGTTTGGGATGTGCTTTATTTGTGCAGTGCTCTTGCACCCCATGCCAGGTACTGCACGAGTACAACAAACCAAGATGTTTGTCTGGAATTCATGAATATTCAATTATGGCCAGCTTTAAGCATCAGACTGAGCTTGGACACAGTACATGGTAGTATAATTTGTTGGAATAAACTGGTCTACTGGAGAACAATGTTTTGAAAGATTTTAAACGTTAGGGGAAAGAGCTGGCAAAGTCTGCAATCCAATTCCCATCATGAGGTAACTTATCATCAAACACTGGCTTCGAAAACAAAATCTGGCAGATTTGAAGTTTACCACATTATGTCTCCCAATCTGCTTTTGTAGCCTTTCTCTTCCTCAAATGTTGAGGCTGCATGGTGTTTTCCATGCTATGCTAGGAAAACAGAACACTTTGCCAACACGCTCCTTACTTTTGGTTATTTTTAAATCTCTGCAAGAGCTCCCCCTTTTTTCTGTATCCAATGCCTATTGTTTATGGAAGCAGTTTCAATTTACTTTCTATAAGGGAAGAAAAAAATCTACTGCCTTGAAAGCGCTGCAAGTATCCGCATTGTTCTGCTGCATTGTTTTCCTTACAAAAAAAGGAATTATTTGGAAACACAGAGGCATTGAGTCTCCTCTGCTCACTCTTTTTCAACTCCCCCTGCTCTCAAATGGTGGCTTTCAAGCAGTGACCTTTCTTTTTGGTGGAGGCCAGCTTGTTATTTTGGGTTGGATTTCCCTGCTGATTGTTCTGCGCTTCCTCCCGTGCTGCTTTGCAGCAAAGCTGCCGCCAGTGGGGCGACCAGGGTGACCACCCTGTGCTCATCACCCACACAGACCTGGGTGGCTGTGTGTGACCTCGGGGAGAGCCAGACCACTGGGCAGCCTTTCCCACCTGGATGGCTAAAAAAGCCATCACCTGCTCGTAATAGCTGCAAATGATAAACATCTGGTGGAAGCGGTCATTAACCACCTTGTACAGGTATATAACCTTCATTTGGATGCTAAGAAATGCAAGAGCAGCTTTCTGGAACTGCTCTCAGAGAGCTTTGTCGTAGTAAGACACATGTAAAAACCTGACCTTATCTTTTGTGGTTAAACAGCTGATACACTTCTCTGCATGGGAATCAATACTTCATATATAGTCTGTGGGAATAATTACTTGTCCTCCCCTGAATATTCTCTTTCCCGTAACAAGCTTTTTCTTTAATATTGCAAACCTTTTGGAAGGATGTGCAGAATCCATCCCTTTTCAAACAGTACCTCTGCAGGGCTAGATTGTGCCATTATAAAACACTGAACCCCCAGGCAAAAAGCTCGGGACACATGTAGGATTCAGAGCGAGCCTTGAAATCAGTAAAAATGTCTAAAATAATCTTTAAACAAACATCTTGGCTACTCTAAGGACGAGGAGTAAAATCTCCATACCCCATTTTATTGAGAAAGCAAAGTTAGATTGTAAAATACAAGCTCACCGTGCTGAAGGATCTCATATTGATTTCTAGATGCTGCCACTGAGCCTGTCAAAAAATAAACTGGAACACCTCAAATACATTGAGCAGCAAAACATGTACATCCTGATTCCTTGAGGAGTGCTGCAGGCCAAGGAATCTGCAGCTCTGAGGAAACAGGCTTTATTTTGGAAGCAACGTGTTCTGGTGTGTTCATTAGAAAATATCCTCAGAAATTCTATTGCACCAGGAGTTTGAAAGCTACTCAAGTGCAGAGAGAGACAAGTTTTCTTGGTTTCTTGTGAACCTGAAGTGCTGCTTTTCAGTCAAAGCCCATCAAGACGCTGCTCTCAACTTTCGTGTACAAGGCACAATTAGTGGAGTTGTCTAAAGACTCATTTAATTTTGAAGCAATTTATATTTCAGAATTCCAACTGGGACAAAGTATATTCTGTCCCCCAAAATATTTGTAAAATTTTTTGTTTCTGTTTCTTTCCCAATAATAGTTTCCATCTGTCACTGACTGCATGAAGAACCTCAATGTCCGAATTTTAAAAAATGCTTATCTATTTTTATGTCTATTTGATAATTTTACAGAATTCAGGTAAAGGAGAAAAAAAGATGATTCTAATATAATGTTTTGTCTTGTACTTATTCCATATTGTGGTGTGATAGAATGCTGAGAACCTGTGCTAATGCTACACTAATAATATAGGTAAAGTTTTAAATAATTGGAAAAAAATGATAAAATAAGTGAAAAATAAAAAGAAAAATGACCACCACCACCACCACTGAATACTTCAATCTTGGCAAACATCTACTGTGTTCAGAAAACAGAGTGTAAGACAGAAGGAAGGTGACAAAAAAGGAGAAAAAACAACATCTGAAATTTCAAAATGTTTTCTAAAAACCCAAACAAGATGAAAATTTAAATCTAAGGGAAATATTTTGCTGCACTAAGTACTTTTTATACAGAAGTCTCTATTTTGCAAGATAAATGTTTGAGACACAAATGTTGGCCATCTGTAAGTGCAGCAGTGAGCTAAGGCAGCAAGATGGAAAAGGTGTCGTGGCAAATTGCCTTGCCTCCCTCTCTGGAGCACTGCATTGCAATGAGCTGGCCCATGGCCCAGAAGCAGCAATGCCATATTTGTGTTATGAGAAATGCAAGGTGCTAGGCCTGGGAAAAGTGGCTTCCCAGCAGCACAGCCAGACCTCTTCTTGTGTCCACACTTGCTGTTCCAGGATCACTTCAATAATAAACTTCTCAGTGTGTCCAGAACGAAAAATTTCCTCATCTCTATTTCTGCTCATAGACAAATCACTTTTTCCTCCTTGCAAGTAATTTGGGCTAAAAATACTGCAATGAATATGTTACCTAGTAGCAAAAAGGGAAATAAATATGTGTAAGTGGCTCTCATGGTGTTTGTGTGGGCCTGTGTGGGCCAGGGCTCAGGCAAACATAAATGAACACGCACATCTTAGGTCTACAGAATGTCCGTGTGTGTTCAGTGGCTCAGTTCTAGTACACCTACATACACCCATGCTCATTTTATGAAAAATCTGTGGTTCTTATTTTGAAACCCTCTGAAATCTCTAAAAAATATAAAAGTACCTGCCTCACTTCAGAACCTGACATGAGGCATCTCCCCTGCACTTGTTTTATCCAGCAGTGTTTATACTCAGGATGTACGAAACCCTGTTCGTGTGAGATACTGTTACCCAAAAGTCCTCCAAAGTTTATTCTAAACTGTCTGAAAAAGTATCAACTTCCTTCTTCAATCCTTCTTTTAGCCAGTTCTTAACACATCTCCTCACCTCTTCATCGATCCTCTCCCTTGGAATACTTCTATTCATCCCACTAATGAGAGGCAGATTGATTTCTATCATTTCACCTTCAGGTGCCTTATTGATGCACTGACCGTCTAGAGGGAGGACAGAGGAGCTCAGTCAGAGGACGCTGATGCACAGCTGCAGTCTGGGTTGCAAGAGAGACGGGGCTATTCAGCTTTACACAAATTCAATACCTTTCTCTTTAATGATGAGCATTTTTTGAGAGCTGAATGTAAATTACAGACTGATCAGAGGATCCTGGCAACAGTGAGTTTGGTGTTTGCTTTAAAATGAATGGCTGTCTTTTCAAAATCTGAGATTGTCTGCTAAGTGATTACGTGTAGCAAAAGATTAGCACTTTCCACACACACCTTCCATCAATGTTATTCTTATATGCCCAGTCACCTCCGCTGGTCTATTCCAAGACATGAGCTGTGAGAAATGCAGCTGTTGTTTTACAGGAAAAGTTAAGAAAGTGATTTGTAGGGAGTATCTTTCCAGCAGTTCAAAGCCTGTTCAAACAGTTCTGTTTCTTCTTTNTTTTCTTAATTTAGTCTTTAGTGCCTCTCTCTTACTCCAGGAGTATATGTTAAAGGAAGTTAACCAATCATCAGGCTATATCCCATTTCCATGTTATTCCAGTCTTACTTGAAGAGATGATATATTTGATAGCTTTTAGCTTGGCTCTATCACTCTGCATTATCTTCCTTTTTTCCACTTTGTACTTATGATTTGTGATGGGCAAATCTCAAAAGATTAGAAGCTTGGCTTGGATAAGCAACCATATGTTTGAAGTTTACTTTTCAATTTGAGGAGATCAGGGTCACTGCAATGACTGTATGATCTATCTGCCTCAGATTCATGGGATCTGAAGGACCAAAGACTTTGGCATACCTCAGGAAGAGGAACAAACTGATAACTGTATTTCCAACTAACGCAGTTCCAGTGCCCAAAAATTAAACAGGCTGAGAGGATTTATTATTTTCAATAACATCAGGAGAAAGAAGGGCTGAAGGCATCAGAGGATTTTTCTACTTTGGAGCAGGACTCAAATGCTGTACCCCATGTAAAGTGTAAAGGCTTTATTACCCTTTGTGTCTCCTCCCCAAATGGACCAGTGACTGGAAGGCACCTCTGTTTTCCTCTGGGCTGCAGATTGCACTCTTAGCTCATCCTCCCTACAAAACTGTTGTTGTTCCTGTGGAAACCTTAACTATGATTTTTCACTGACATTTGGCACCACTTTAAAATCAACTTTCCATAGAGATAGATCAACTCCAGAATTGGCCTTGACTATATTTTCTCACTGAGAAAGCAGACAGGAGATGAAAATCAAAGTTTAATCCTGTTGCCTGCTGTAGCAAAGCACAATACAACGCCTATCTGGGATGCAGCATCTCTCTTTTTATTTATCTACTGTATGTCTGTGTCTGAGACAAGTATATTCTTGCTCTGTTTTCAAACAGAGTAACATCATAGGAAATAGTTCTGATGAACAAAACAAATAGATCTACTTTTCTTGTAATGCTTTTCATCAGCTCCAAAAAATACAGCTACAGAAAGGTCTGACTAAAAATGGGGTGTGTGGGGTTGATGAAATTGTGCCTTGTCGAAAAAATTCTCATCAGGGACCTCAGAGGGTTCCTGTGGGTTATAAGCAGGAGACAAACAGTTCACAAGTGTTTTAGGTTTATTTTTTGCAGACCTGCAGTCTAGGATGTAAGCATTTTGGGGCAGGAGTTGGGGAAACATTACTGATATTTGGTATCTAAAGTGGCAACCTGGGTACTGCAGCTCTTTCACACACAGAAAATAATTTCTCTAGTGTAGGCACAATGGGTCCGGAGTTCTTTGGAAGATCTGGCCTGAAAAAGTGGTACAATAAAAAAAAAATTATTTCCTCAAATGGGTGGTGTGAGGCTTGCGGAGTGAATGTTTGTGGAGCACTCAGACCCTGGTATGAAAAGGTGCTGTAAAAGTTCAAAGTATTATTGTTATGGAATACTTACTCAGCAAGGCAGGGGAATATCAAAGGCTTTCTTCTGCTAGCTGGCTCGGGCTTATCTCAAGGAACTGTTGGTGGGTGGTGATTGCTCTCAGGGACTGGTGATGACAGAGGAGTGAAGGCACTAACTTTGCTTGCAGAGCTGCTCTGGGCACCCTCCTGGATCCGCCAAGGCTCCAGTTCCTCCTTGGTGCATTTTGGTGTGCACACACCCTGTTCCCAGAGAAAAGCCTGGAATGAAAACAGAGAGCTCTGACACTTGGCTAATGGAGGCACTCAGGCAAAGGCTTTCACTTGTGACTGGTATATTGGGAAATAATTGATACAAATTGCTTCAGACATTCAAGACTGCTGGTTCTCCTTCCCACAGGCTATTTTTAGGCCCAATTAGGCAGATAAAATGACACTGGAATTAATTTGGGTGCACTCGAATGTTTGGACTTGCTAATTTTTTTATTTTTAATTTTTTAGATATATGGCAAATGTCTGCATTACAAAAAGCAGATAATGTGATTTTTTTAGTTCCTTTCCTCTGCTAAGCTATGTTTAAGCACTGAAAGACTTGCTTACTGCAAAACCACTTAGGGCTGATTGCTGGGGAATTTCCTCTCACCACTTTAAACCCAAAGCAAATAACAGAATATGAAATAACACATATTCTTGGCATCAGGCTGCATAAGAGTTCCCCCAAGTCTGCCGCAAAGCAAAGGCTACCAACCCACCCATCAGAAGAAGATAAAATACAATTAACTAATTCATTATATAAATATTTTGGGTGGGGAGATATGAATTGGCTTATCTCTATTATTGTTATCATTATTATCAGCTGCTGTTTGCTAAGATTGAGTTTTTCAAAGCCTTCTTTCACATTAAGAAGCCCCAAATCCCCAAGCTAAATCCCACCCTTAATGTGATGTTGATAGCTTTTGCAAGCTACTGGGGAACACTGGGAGAGAAATACAACTGGTGAGATAGTATTATTCACTGTTATTGCTGCAATTTATGGACAAGCCATTCCCAAGCCATTTGAACTTAACTCATACGTTTGGGCTAAAGGGAGATCCGTGAGTGTTCTCTAGCAAAGCCCCAGCCTGTGTAAAGTTTTTTAAGATAAGCAGCTACTGTAACTACCTCGGAAAAAGCAAAACCTGGTTATTGCGCTGAGACCAAACTCCTCCAAAATCTGAATGCTTCCCAATCCTCTAGAACAGGCAAGTCATGAACTGCACCTTCTGCAGCCAGGCTTGTGGACTCAGGGGCCGGTGTTCAGACAGGAGAAATGTTGGCTGTGCCCAAGCCAACAGGAGTTTTGCCTCTGAATCCGGTGGGGCAGCACTCTGCCTTTGTAGTAGAAGCCGATGAAAAGCTCTGCCTCATAATCACATTCCTGTGGCTTCACATGTAAGTGCATGTTGGCTGTGTGGTGGTGACGGCTCACGTGCACAGCTCTCGGCCTGCAGGACATGCCAGCGATGCCACTGGCTCTACCCCGCAAGGGAAGGGAGGTGAAGAAGTCGGGTTTTTGCATTTGCCACATGGAGGGCTCGTAGGATCAGCAGCCACAGCGGATCTGGTGCGCAGTGGCTTGATTATGACTGAGCCCTCAGTAACCCCAGTCTGATACAGGATGGTAATGAAACAGCAGGTGATTATGTGTCAGAACCATCACATCCCCAGGGAAATGAGTGTTTAATTTTCTGATGTAAAGACAGAACTAGTTCATAGCATTCCAAGTGGAAGCAAGCAACGGGCTTCCCTTACCCCGATATGTCATAGTCCTAACATTTCACTGTGTCATCTCATAGTACGTACAAGAATTTTGAGTCTGACTGCAGTTTACCTTCACATAAACCAAACTCTAATAGATATCTGATACTTAGGAAACAAATCACCAGTAAGTCAGCAGGAATGAAGCTTTCTTTTCTGTGTTATTAGTACCTTTTGTGGTATCACACATCCTATTTCTCCCTTAATTTCTTTCTCAAGGCCACACATACACAACATTTGAGGTTTTTCCTCCCTTGTGTCTCCTAAACAAGTCTCAGCACTGGGATGGATGGTGACGGAGGAGTAACTAGTAGTCCCCGATAATGTAGTTCTTTCCAGTATTGCAAATTTGGAAAAAAAATAAAAATATCACCAGCAGCTCCATAATGAACTGCTCCAAGATACATTTATTTTAGATAATGCATGCTGTAACCTTGCCTCAAAATACTGGGCTGTAGTAACTACTACATGAATAAAATTTCTGATCCATTCACAAAGTCATTTTAAGGATAATTATTACATCTAAGGACTTCATAAGGTACTTGCCCTATTTCCTCCTTTAGAAGGGTTCATAGTTACTGTGAATTCCTGTCTCTGTTCCTACTTCCTTGCCTGGCATCTGAAAACGATGTTCATCTTTATCCCTCCACCTATATTGAAGTCTGCTTTGCAGTGAATCTTACCATGCCAAATCTTTGTTCAATCCCAGCTGATGGTGCAGAAACAGAAATATCTTCTCTGAAAAAAAAAAACCAACAAACCCAACCAAAAAACAAAACCACCCCACAGTATTTGTTAATAACATTTTCAAAGAGTTGCAGGAAACATTGACAACAGGTCTTCAGCAAGGACTCTACCAAGATGATGAGCCATAAATGAAATACTGAGCTTCTGAACCAGCAAAAATAATGATTTCACAACCTTGTCTGTGACAGAGACAATGGATTCTTCAAAAATTCTGTCTCTTAGCAGCTTCATAGCAGGATATCCCTGCAAGGTCATCGTGCGAATACTAAAAACTGAATTTCACAGAGAAAAGACATTTTTCCATAGCCTTTCAAGAAGCCTTTGTAAAAAGGGACAATGGAGGGGAGAAGAAAAAGGAAAAACTGCTGTAAGCATCTGAAATGTTCAAGAATACAGGAAAGTTGAAGTTTATCTGTAAAATGTTGTTGTTGACATTAGATGTTTATGCATGGAAATTTTCTTGACTTTTCTAATAGAAATGACTCCAAAGGAGTAAACACTTTGCATCAGTCCCATCTTGTAATGCCCATGAACATACCAGAGATGAAAGGTACCTGGCTGAATTTGGGTAAAAATAGATGGGATTTTGAAAAGCGGGAAGAAATGCCTGGGAAAAGTCACCTACATATGGTCTTAATCATGCCAGTGGATAACCCCCACATTACCCTTTAAAAGGTCATCTGATAAACATCAACATTGGGCTTTTCTCACAAACCCAACACCTAAAATTGCTTCAGGCTACTGTAATATGGCATGAGAAGTTAAATTAGAAGCATATATTTGGTAATAGCACCTCTGAGAGGGAGTCTTCAAAAGCCTGTGCCCCCATTAAAGGATTAGAAGTCCAGCACACATATCAGCAACTATTCTCCATCCAAAGGGAAACAGAACAGGAGACAGAAATCAGCATTTTGTTCTGATTAGCTGCTTTGATTGATGTAAATGTCTTAATTACTTCTTTTTTTTTTCTTTTTTAAATATTGCTGCAAGCCTGTCACTGGAGGAAGTACCATAAAGAACACCGCAATGAAGTAGCACTTTCAAGCTTTCTCCCATCTCTCCTGAGTCTGGAGATGATCTTTCCAGAACAAAGCAGTCTCCAAGGAACTGGTAGTCTAGGGTTCAATTGTTTTCAGGAGTATCCAAAATACAAGTTACATACTTGGAGATAAAACCAGTCAAGAATAAGAATGGGGTCATTAAATATTTCTGAAAATGTACTAATTCTGTATGAAACAATGGAAGAGATGTTAAAAAAAAAAGAAGCAAGGATAATTAGAGCATATTCAAAAGCACTTCCTTTTTATTTGAGCATCTGCCCTTCTGGAAGCATATCCATCCAATTTTCCCAAGTGCCAATATTTTGAGGTTATCTGCCCCAAAGGCAAGTAAGAAATAGGTCTAATTGATCAAGAAATAAAGATGAAGGCAAAGGGCACATCCTAAGGATTGAAGACTGGCTGAGAAATTGGAGGTCTTAGGCTGAAAGAAATTCACTGTCTCAAGGTACTGGCGAGGTTACAATGTTCTTGAATGGGGGAGGAAATTCCTAACCATATGTTTTCACACTTTTGGTGGGTTTTTTGTGCTCCTGATTCAAAGTGGGACAAGTTCAGTGCATCTCTCCATTTATCTAAATAGACACCTTAGTTATGCTCTAGCACTTGTTGGCTCTAAGGGAGGCTAAATGGAAATGGAAACTTGGTCCCATTTTGATAGCCTCCTGCAGCTAGTTAGAAAATCTCTGCATATGGATTTTTGTGGAATTTCCTATTTATTTCATCTCCATTTCAGCTTTTCAGCTCACACACCAGGGAACAGAATTTCTTCAGTGCTCTACGACTCTTGCCCAAGAACAGGTGATAAGGCTCTGCTCCTTCTGCTTCAGATTTCAGGATTTGTGGGAGTACAGCCTTAATTTCTAAATCTGTTAAAGGTGAGCATGGCATGACAGAAGTGGCCTTGCCCTCTCACAGGCACAGTAGCTCTGAACTCCTAAATATCTGTCTAAAAAGTGCTAAGTAATCCTCATGGGTTTTCTTTCCTGGACTCATGAGAGCAGTAGAGTAATTCAACCAACTTTTCTTTCTCAGTTCCCACTGAAGAGAAGACATTTCTGAGCCCATTTCTCCCAGTGTCTCTGTATTTCCCAGGTCCTGCCCCCGCAGTCTCCTATCTCAAGAGCATATAAGCAGGAGCGGGCTGCTGCAGCAGGATTCCAGAAGCTGGAGCTGTCAAACTGAGTCTTATTAGATACCAAAGGGGCTAATAAAAGAATGGGTGTTTGTTGTATTTCTGGCAGGGATGGTTGCTGAAAAGCCTAGGGAGAAGGATCTCGAGACACCTCAGCTCCTAGGTTCCGATGGATGTATTTCTAGTTGATCAGTCTCTATGTCTTTGTGGCTGAACTAACTTCCCACTTCAGCCTTCTGACAGCTGGACAAAGCAGGGTTTGAGCCATGCCTTGCTTTAAGTAAGTGTGGAGAGATGCTTTCAGTCTGACCTTGCCAAATCAGGCCCTGGCTTGGGGCGTTTGCTGAGATCCAGGAAAGATTTTCCCACTGAGTTGCAAGTGGGAAAAACTAATTCCATCCACAGCGATGTGATGGAGTATTGAAGTGATAAGTGTTTTGGGAGATAGGAATCTACCTTGTGGTCTGCAGAGCCTCTAGCTTCATAAAGCAGAAGAAAATACATATTGTTTTGGTGGTGGTGGAGATAGTTAAAAGCTGATTATAAAGCGTAAATTTCAGGGACAGAAGGAATATATTTAACCACACAGTGGACATATTCATGATTATTCTTCTATATTGAAGAGATAAGATTTATTAAGAGTAAATACAGAGTTTGCTGGGCTTTTTGTTAAGTACACTTATTTTGTTGAAGTCCATCAGATAACGAGTTTTAAAAGCATACATAGATATAACAGGGAGCAGAAGAACAGCACAAAAGCAAATGAACAGAATATAAATGCATAATCCCAGATAGCAAAAGCAAACCCTCCACATTTAAACATTTTCATGTATTTTTCCTTTCTACTTGTTATTTCCTGTTCTTAAAACTATTAAAAACCCCCAATTCAAGTCAATAGCAAAACTCCATTCAGGATTTTACCTGGGATTTCCATGCCATACGATAGTTCCATTCCCTCGCTTGCTGCCATGTTCTCTGTTTCTTTCCTCTAGTCAGTCATTGCTGTGCTATGCAATTATAATATCACTGAGCTTTGTAGGATCACTTTTGAGACCTATGGCTGCTTTATTTCATATATTGCTTTGAGTATTTTTACTGTCATTATCAGTGTTGCCCTGAGAAAATACTCTGAGTGTGTCATATATTAATGGTAAATACAGTAGCTGATACTTCACAGAGACATTAATGAGCCTTTTAACCTATTGCAGAGAATTTCTGTTCTGCTTTTAAATATCACCTCTTCCATGATTTCTGTAGTAATGATGATAATAATAATGAGATTCTCAGGCCTCTACCAAGTGTACCAAGTTCTGCCAGAGAGAGAGAGATGCCATGTAGAGAGCTGATTTCATCATATTACTGTCCTCCTCCTTTCTCCATACAAATAGAAAAGGTGGACATAACAACAAGGCTTGCTTTTGAACCCTCTTTTCACCTGGCCACAGCTAAGATTTGGGACTAGAACAGGGCAAGTATTAGCAAGGATTATGCAGTGGGCAAGCAGCCAGGCACCTCACCTTACCCTGGTATTTCTTGGTACCAGTCTGGCTCTACACTTCTGTATTTACTGGTAATGCTCAATCAGACATGACTGTAAAGATGAGCCTGGAATGAACAAGAGAAAAATGAGTCGTCAGATATTGCATTTAGAGGATTTAGCAAAGTGTGTAAATAAGTTACAGCACTGATATCCTGACAGATTGCTCAGCCAGGGGAGTGGAATTGGAAGAAAAGTCTATTGATCAAATAAATTAATTTTTAAATCTAAAAGTGATTTTAATAGATTAATAGCCCCTTACACTAAATGCAGATTTTCTCCCCTAAGCAAAACCTTGACTTATACATATGCTGAAACTTCTCCACCTGAGCCAGTCAAGCCTTGCTGTTTTACACAGGGGGAAGTTGTGACCCTGATTTCAACAACCACATCATGTGTCAAAGGCCAGGAATCCCGGATTGTCTCACAGAAGTCAGTTCCCAAACTCCCTACTGGCATATTAAACAGCGACATGTTCAAACAAAACAGTGCAAGGGAAAAGCAAAACTAACTCTTGTTGGTTGAGCACACCCTTAGATGTGTTTCTACCAGCTTCTGTGAGCAGCCTTTTCCAATGCAATCCTTCTCTGGCTCCCAGAGAACTGAATATTTCATACTGACATAAGAAACCTGCTCCTACAGACAGTATTTATTTGCCAGATTTCTATTAGGTGAGTTGTTAATGGGAATAGCAGAAAAATGAGGATAATGTTCAGTAGATGGAAATGTGGGCTCGGAAGATGCGGGTTCCATGTCCAGGGCTGTCATTGACCTGCAGCACAACGTTGGGCAGGTTATTTCATGCCTCTGTATAATGCAGAAAATGATATTGAACTCCTTTGTAAAGTGCTTTGAGGCTCCCTGTGAGAAAAAGTCTGTAAACCTCCCAAATATTTCATTCATAACTAACTGCAGGGACGAGAAGACGTAGAACGTGTCACAAAAAGCCATTTAAAAGTTCAGTGCATTGCAAATTAACAAAACATCGGTGAACTGTAAGCTCAATTCTCATCATTTTCCCTCTCATCTAATAAAACATCTACAATGGCTTTTTGAAGTCTGGACAAGTGAAAATGGGATTACTAATTGCATCTCACACAGACTAATCACAGGAGCCAGATGTTTGAGGTTTTTTGGCCCTTGACTGAGTTACTCTAAGTGGTCAGAGACATTAGTAGAAGGTATTAAGGGGAATCACTCAGCAAACACAGTTCTGTCTGAAGCAGATGAGGAAAAATTAGTCCTTTGCTCTTTGAGCTTAACTCTTTTGTTCATTCACTTCTTTCAAACCTGCAGCAAGTTGATCCTGAATTCTCTGTGCTGCATTTAATTCCTACTGGAGCTACTTTTCGACTGAAGACTTGGGAGTGGATCTGCCAGTTGCTCAAACTTAGTGGGGAGAGAAGGTGACTTTTGTGAGGGGATTCTCCACAGCCCTGATTTATTCCAATAAACACTCAGAGCTTGATTGCTCTCCATCACAGATTTCTGTGTAATTTGGCTGTGTGGAGGGTGGCTTTCAGCGTGCTTTTACATGTGGTTTGGCCATGTTGAGTCTGTTTCACAGCTTGCTTTTACATGTGGTTTGGCTGCAGCGAGGCTGATTTACTGTGAGTTTTTACATGGGGCTTGGCTATGTTAATACTAAAGGCTGCATGTTTGGAATTTTACTACCCCTATACTAAGACAGTGCAGGTCATAATACTGGAGAACAATTTAGATAAAGTGAGAAGTCAAAACCAGCCTGGCACTGTTCTCTGGAGCACCATAATAAAAAATTCAAGCTCTATTATGCCCCGGCTTCCTCCATCATGACCAGAGTGCTGCTGCCCCAACTCCTGATCTGAAGTCGTATGTTTTCTGTTTCAAATGCAGGGGATTAGATATAAATCCTTCCCTCCATTTCAGAGGTGGGATCCAAATGGCTTGCAGCCACGTCAGCTGCTCTACCTTTGTGTAGGTTTAACATATAGTCAATAACATATTACATAAAGAATGTGAAATATTAAACCTTTTCTAACCAGCACACATCTCCAAATGTAGCCATCTACAACCAACATTTCTTCAGGCAGTTTAAGCTGCATATATTTTAAAGTGACAAAACTTACATGAGAAGCACTATTTTTCTCAGCTAGACCACAACAATCTCACAGAAGTTGTTATTCCCAACACCCACAAAACACATTGACAAACTTTAATGACTAACTGTGAGGTACAAACATGGAAGTGTTATTTTGATGCAAAGACTCAGGCCTGTCTTTTGTATAACGTGAGTTGCTTTTGAAAGTTTCGTCTACAGATTGACTCATGCTAACCGTAATAATTTTTGTCTGTATAATATTAATCGGGTCAATTCCTTTCAGAGAAAGAAAATTATTCACTGATTTTTCAGTCTGACTCTTCTCTCCCTTGTACACCCCTGATTTTCATTGCCTGGATCAATATTCCCATTTTCTTTTTTTATGCTTCAAATGCAAGATGGAACAAAAAGCTTCCAAGTTTCCCATCACATGATTCCCAATACTATTCTAATTCTGATTTTCCTCCCTTTTATGTGCAGTAACACGTGTACACAGGTTTTATATCACTTGTCTCATAACTTGTCTTTATTTTTCCCTGTCAGGTCTCAAAGGAGATAAGGCTGGGAAGGAAGGTAAAGGGGGAATTACAGTTATAGTGAATTCTCTTCCAAGAATCCACCTAAAGAGACAGATATAATTTCCAGATGCTATTGTAGGATTTAGCAACTTAACAGGGCATTAGGTGTCACTTAAAACTTTTAATTGCATTCCAGGGGCTGAGCTACAAAAAAAACAAAACAAAAACCAACAAGCAGAATATAGCAATAAAATACAGTAAATGCTACCCAGTGTGCAAGGTCTCTAGAAATAAACAACCTCAGCAGATGAATTAGAAAAGACAGAACAAATCCCTCCACCTCTGCTCAGTTCTTGAAGCAGTAATCTGAATGAGTCACCATCAGAAACAAATATTTCCTCTGTGAAAATACAGAGGAAACATTCTACCCATTTGAGCAACAATTTTTAAATGCTCATCTGCAGTTGCTCTTTGTAAATTCTGCTTTTTTCTGCAGCCAGTCCCACTGCTGTGACATGGGTGAGAGCTGCATCTTTCAAAGAAATTGTGTGACTAAGCACAGTGTCTTCTTGATATCAATATATTTTACCTTTTGTATTTTCCCTCAGTACAGCAAGTTTACAAAACCTTCCCTTTTCTGAGTTCAGAGTTGGCTTGCAGTATTTTCCCTTCCAGAACTGGAAAATTAATAAAAAAAAATAAGTTTAGAGGAGGATTTTGCTTTGTTGTTCTTTGTTGTTTTCTTTTGTGTTTTGTTGTTTTGTTTTTTTTTTCTGGGATGCTTTTTTTTAAGCTTTATTTCTGAATTCCATGATGTAAATTTTCAATGATCTAAATACATTTCTTTTGGTTTCAGAGCTGTTTTGTTTCAGTTAGCATTTATAGAATAATTGGCAATTTCAGTTCAGTTTTCATAAACAGATGCAAAAAGAACTCATAATAGAAAGTATTTATTGAAATTTTGATATGCCCTTAGTAGAAGGGTTGCACTTTAGATTTATTTTTTTTTCCAATTTGTTTTTTTGTTCAGAAGAGTTCATGACTTACCGTGCAGTGAGGAGACACTGGAATTTAACAGCTTTAACCATGTTTCATTTATCTTTGCAATCATGCTGTAAACAGCCCCTATGAAGACACCCAGGTCATCACATGAACTCATAAAATACAGCAAGTAACACTGGCAAGGGAACCTACACAGTCCTCTCAAACAAAATTCCTGCTTAAGCCTCTCAAGATAAGAGTCAAATTAAGCTGTTCTGTTAAAAAATGGCACCACTGGAAGTAGAAAGGCTCAGTATTACTTGGGCGCTCAAATGATGAACTAATGCTTTTCAAACCCTTCCACACGTTGGTTGAAATAACTCAAGGGGGTTTTGCCACTGTTATCCTACCACTTTGTATCAGATTCCACCATCTGAAGTTCAAGGATTTGTTTTTAAATTAACCACATTTTGCCTTTATTTGATCTGGGATTTTCACTGCCACTCAGCATTCCATTTAGTGAATCCTTCAGGAGATGGATTTGGAAGTTTGCAAAATCAAGAGTTTGAGAGTTCTCTCCCGAAACTTAGAACTTCTCATTTTCAGGTTTATCTCCACAAACAAGTAAAAGCCAGAAGCCTTTTTAAATTTGTTTTGGAACAACAGTTATGACTTCGACTTTGAAAGCATCATACCCATCTCAAAGTAAAAGTGCTGGTTGCAAGTTTGGGATACAGCTGGAAGAGCTGCCAAAAACAGAAGTGAGGTTTCTTCAGCTTTGCACCTTTTGTGGATTCTGGTGTTTTCCCTGTAGATTTTCAGAGATACTGAATAAAAACCTGGGCCCTTGTCCTCAGAGGTAATATGACCTCTGCTATAGCTATAAACACCTCATACCTGTAGGATCCCACAGGGCAGATGACATTTTCAGAGCAGTAGGGCACCATCATATCCATGGTATGGCTATATCAATATTTCTGTCACTAGAAGCAACATGCACAGCAGGAGGATGGACTATGCACAGAATAATTCTTTATGAATGCCCAGCTGGCACACAGCACAGACAGTGTTTCCCTCAGGAACTTAGTGCTGAGCTTTGCTCTCTCCCAAGGTTGGTTCTCATCGTTCCCAATGACCTATGCTGGAGTGGCAGACTTTGTGACACAGCCAGCTGGGACTGTCTGAATTATTTCTTTATAATACCCTCTGCCAGCTCTCTCTCTCATCACATTACCACCTGTGTAGCTGCATTGGCAGCTGCTGGGAAAATGCTGCACTCACTGACCGCCAACATTCCTGCTGAGGGCAGATACAGGCAGCTGTACAAAGAAGGATTGGCAAGTCAGGCTGTTTCCTATCTCTACTGTGAGCAGAAACCTCTGCTGCATTGCTCAGGCAGCACTGAAACGCAGACATGTTTCCAGGTATCTCCAGGGAAGGTGAGATGAAAAAAGTTTTGAGAATACTGAGATGAATAATATTGTTCTTTTACTAATTCTTGTTTTCATCCTTTTTCTTTGGAAAACAGACTACAGGGTAGCTGAATGACTACTGAAAAACCGCCTATTCCATCAGTGCACCATGAAAGACCTTGGGGTAAGAGGTATCAGGGTTCTGCTGTTCCCTATCTTTGCCAGTGAAGGATGCAGGAAATGAGGGTACTGCAGGCAATGCTGAATCTCTCAACACAAGGAAAGGAAAAAGAAGAGAAGAACAAAGAGCAAATTCCAACTGATAGAGTTTTAGAAGCATGTACTAACCCTGAGAGAATGGACACCACCAAGCCCTGACAGTAACACATGAGGATAATGCCCTTTCCACCCACTTCTGTGATTAATGAAGGCCCTATGAGACAGCAGGGCTAAACTGGCTGCCACTGCTCCACAAATAACAAATCCTATCCAGTCAGGGTGAGCCAGTTATGGAAGTTTGACAGAGACACAGAAAGAGTATGTTTTCCTCTCCTTCTATTGAAACAACCTTCCTGCTGAACACAACGTCTCTACATATTCATATACAAATACATATTGCTGCTAATGGAACACATAACTGAATTTCAGTAACCAAACATTCACAGCATCAGAAGAACACTTAAGTATGGACTTGTGTTTTGAATTGACCACTCAATATGCTGTGAAGATACTGAGTTCCAGGAGCTCAGGGTTAAAAAAAGAATAACGCAGCACATCAGTAAATGAACTCAAATTTTAAAAGTTTTTCCTATTATTGTTCTACTCAGGGATGACTCCTGACTCAGTCTATATGGAAATTACTTTCTTCTTAAGTGCTAAACTTTTACTGGACCCTGCTGATGTTTGAAGCAATCTGTCTTCCCTCACTGTTCCTTCTACAGATCTTGAATTTGGTCTCAGCCTACTTCTCATGTTGAAATGAAGTTCTTCACATTTCTCAGAGTTGTTTCATAGTGAAGATGACATTGAGAGAGGATGCCTTTGTCTACAGTTCCCAGATTGGTTCCTAAATTATAATCAGTAGAAGAAAGAGTTTGCCTTTAAATAATGTAAGGTGTAAGCAATGAAATAGAGGAAGGAATTGAGGTAGGAGATCCAGTTTCTGGAGATTCCAGTATAATAATTCATTCATTACTGGAGACAAACCACACTGGAGATGCCTATAAATGTCAGCTTTGACTAACATTTATAATACTCTCCAGAAAGTATCTAGGTACCATCCTCATTCTATTTGTATTGAAGAAATAGGGACCTAGGAACCACAGAGTTGTAAGGACTTGAGTAGGATCCAAACTGTTACATGAATACACGACCAAAAAAGGCTACTGATCTAGAGACAGTCACAGTCTGCCCTTTCCCCTGTTCCTTCTGGCCTCAAAAGCACTACAAATTAAAATTAATGGAATTTCAACACCTGGAGAACATGCAGTGTGCCACTGTTCGGAATTTCCAAATGAAGTGATGTACCTTGGTTTTATAACCAAAGAAATTTCACAGGCTCTCTTGCAGTGCACAAAAAAATGCCCTTTACTGAATATGCTTGCAAACCACTTTGTTTCTGGAACTGGGTTATTATTCAGCTGAACAATTAGAGTGATTTTAGTGTTCCTGAGATAAAAATCAACCAGAAACAAATTCTTTGTTTCTTATGTTTCCCTCCTTCTCTGGGTTTGCTGTTTTCCTTTGATTTTTAACAGCAGTTAAAACTCCATTACAGTTTTTTGTCAGCACTTAAACCTCAGCATTACAATCTGAACAGGTCATGATCTACACAGAGAAAAACCCAAACATGCTGAAACACTGGGACCTGCCTAACCCAGGTGGAAAAGTCCTGAGGCAAAGGAAAGAGGGAAACTGGGTGAAAAGACTGTCTGCAGCGGTACACCCCATTGGAAAGTTCAGGTCTCACATCTGCCTTGGTTGGCATGCAACAGCAATAGTTCAATAGTTTGATCCACTTGCTCATTTTAGAGTTTGACTGCTGGAGAAAACATCTTTCCCAGGACTTACACTGGTGTACATTCAAATGAGAATGCTGAGCACAGCCCATTTTTGAGGCAAAGAGAAAAATGTAAGTGCTTTAAATCAAAGCACAAAATGACTGTACTTTGATTTAAAATTCATATATAAATAGATTTTTAATTTGTGAAAGCCCTAGACAAGATGCAACATGACTCTTAACAAAATTGTTCCTATGCTTCAGCGGTGAAGTCTTGATTATGATGGTTCCCAAGTTGCATCCAATTTCGGTGCAATTCTGAGTGTAGTCTTCCAACAAAAATCATCATCTCAGCATGTTATCCTGAAAGTACAGCTTAATAAATTGCAGTCACTATTGAGATTAAAGGGGGGAAAGGGAAAACTTCTCACCAACTTATAACCAGTAGCCCTTGGAAATGAAATATTCTTGCTAAAATTTTATCAATTTTACTCCTGTGAGCAGACCACATTGAGTCTTATAGATAAACAAATCATTGCTTCAATTAGACCAACTAGTTGCATCAAATTTAATTAAAATTCTGAATAGCTAAGGAAAATGGCTGTTTTTTTGATTAGCCATACAACAGGCTAGATTTCCTACCTCTCTCACTCCTCAACACCATAGTCCTAATGTATCCTCCCTACCTCCTGCTTAGATTTTATTTCCATCATTGATCAATTTAATCATTAATTGGTTGTTAATCATGCAGATAATCTTTACATGGAGACAGACAACCATCTTCTGAAATGCTTTATGCTTTACTGGAGCCTTGGAGAAGTGAATTTTTTCCTCCCTTCACAAGATATGGGAGTAATTTTTCTGTCATTTTGGAAGTGAAAAAATGCACAAAGGCCTGAAAATTTATTCTTTTGTCTGTATTTAAGTCAAAGAGAGCATGGAACTTTCTGCATAGTGTTTACTGTCATCCAACCATTCTTCATTTCTGACACATAGGCATCTATAAAAATCAAGGGTTAAGCATAAAATATATTCATCTCTATTAGTACTAGTTTATTATTTTTTTTTTAATCATTGCTAAGAGCTGTTACCAAATTCTCAAAGTAAAACATGCTCTTTCTTTTATGCCATGATGGAACTATGTGCTTTGATGATGGGAGGCTTATTGTGTCTGACTGAAAATAGGGAAGGATGGCAAATGCCCTGGAAGAAAATGGTCTGGGTGAGGGAGGAAAGCAAAGACATGCAAGCACAGGACAGCCCTCACCACTGGATAAAAAAAAAAGTCGCTTAAAAGATCGTGGGAAAAGAGGACATAAACTTGGAGAAACAAAAGCCCTAATGAGAAGTTGTTGAAGATAGACAAGAATCTATAAGCCCAGATAAATCTTATAACGGCATTTGAGAACCTGAACAACCAACAAGGCCTTTCCTCTTCAAGCTGCTGAGCTCCCTGCGATCTTGCCTGATTTCTGGAAGATGTGAAAAGCTGATGTCTGTTCAGAACTCATCCTTACATTAATATTTTATATTGTCAAGAAGTGACCTACACAGGAATACTCGTCTTCACAGAGTGACCATGTGTCTGTGCATTCTCAGAATTCACATGTATTACCTGCAGAGCTTTTGGATTTGCACTCTGGCATAAATCCCCAAATTTGGTCTTCCAAGTTGGCCTTTTTTACAAAGTTACCCCTAGATCTCAATGAAGTCTAACTATGCCAGAGATGGCCTTTCCAATGTCACAACTGAGAACTTAAGGGTCTCTCAAGAGCATAGGGCTGGTTTTACTATTACAGGGACATCCATCCCCAGTGCAGCTTCTGCAGGGACTGGTTTCCCAAGCCCGAGGTTAAACGCATCTCCAGACCAGTGAGGAAAAGGTGTGTTTTGGAGGGGCTCTGAGGTGTGGCTGGTGGCTCCAGGTGGAGTTGGGTCAGGGAAATTAAGGCAATTAATGCATTTGGGGCCTTGATAAGTTGTCCCTATTTTCACAAATCCCTTTGGAGAGGAGGGTGTGTTTTGTGTATGAGGTTAAGACATCAGTTTGCCTTTCTTAGCAGCTGATCTACAGTCCATAAGACTTCCAAAAACAGAATTTGGGACTGGTCAGGAAATTAATGCTTAAGAAATAGGAGCTTGTTTCATATGGTGCCTGACAGTACATTAAGCCAAAGGGGGGAAAGGACAAGAATTTGTTCTTAGAAAAAAAACAAAGCCTTCATTCAGAGGAAGGTCAAAGGAACTCCCCTTTTTCTCTCCCGTTTTTCTTCACTTTATAACCTTCTCTATATTTATATACAGAAGTGTATAAGATATATATTCTTTTATGTTGCCAAAATCTGTAAACAAAAGTCCATCACTTGAGTTATTATCCTACCTTTTAAGATATTCTAATCACAACCTTCAGGAGGTAATAAATTAGGAAAAGAAATAGGTTGCTTTTCACAAACAAAAAGTAGAAGACAAAATTTATTGCCAGTGCTACATTTAGGTAAGCCCACGTAAGTCTGATGTCTGAAGGCCCAGCATTAGGAGTACATCTCATTTCTTATATTATAGTGGTAAACAGTTACATTGATAAATGACTCAACGTATGTAGTTAGAAGGTAAATGCCAAAAATAACCCTTGGAAGTTCTAGCCCCTGAACCAGTATAAAATCCAGACTGTCAAAAAGATTCACAATACACCCCAGATTGTGTATAACAGGCCCAAAACGGGTCTATTAACTTGGATCCAGAGCCAAAAGCAGAGGCCAGGATATGTAGGTGGCCTGTTTTGATGGAACCATTTTCCCCACTGCTGCGACATTAGCAGTCTGTTCTCCGGTCAGATAGAAAGAAATATCCCTCCCTCCCTGACCCATCCAGTTTCCTAGATGGAATAGGCCTTGCTGGCATATTCCCTGCTGCCCACTCCCCCTGAATTTGGAAATAACCATCCACTTCCTCCATGTTATAGTGTGAAATTCTCAAGAACCAAGTGAAATTAAGTCAAACGCTCAACGGGAGAAAATTTTGATGATTACAATGAGCTTTTATAGTGTCAGAAACAGCTCAGGTTAACCTTTTTTCCTTCTCCCTCCCTGGACATAAGCCATTCCAGAACTTGTATCTGAATATTTGCTTCTCATGTATATTTATTTACTTAGGAGTGGCATTCCTATTTTTATAGCTTTGAGTTTTTAACTTTTTTGTTACCAGCATTAACAAGGTTTATGGCATATAAAGTGAGCTGTGGCATTTAAAAAATGTTGGCCTAATATAACACCAGCTTTTTTTTTTATATACATGTTCAATGGCAAACTCCTACTGACAGGCAGAATGCATTTCTATGTCTGGGCAAGTTTATAGATGGTGTTCCCACCTCTGGGCCACAAGGTCACAAATTTGTTTCTGATTCTATTAAAGAAACACTCAACAATGGTAAGTTTGTGTGCTTCTTTTTTTTTCTTTTTTTTTTTTTTTTTTTTTTTTAATGAAAAGGGACTGTTTTATGTGATCCATGATCTTAAAGATACTCCAAGGAATCTCTGTTGAATGCTGGGCTTTTCACCCCCATGCCCTGACCAAATAACACTGGCTGCAGATTTGAGAAGCTTTGTCTGTTAGCAGTTAGAGAAAACAGCTTTTGGGGAAATCTAGCATGACTGAAAACAGAATAGGCAATGTCATCTATCCATGTGTCTACCCTGCTTTCAGTGGGATTTCATTAGAGTGGGATTTTCCTCTGCAGTAAAAGGATGTGCAGGAGTTACAGATTTACCATACCTATTGTCTGTTCCTATTTCCTCAGCAGATCTTCTGTGTGCTCCACAATTAATAAGGATATTTACTGAACTCATGGCAAGGACAAACAAAAAGATGAATCAGAGATGGCTGCTATTGCCCTGTGAAACACCAACCTTGTTTTTTCTTGGAATTAAATTAGGTATGTCCTCCTTTATGCCGTGGGGTGGCTCCAGCTGCAGCCTCCTCACCCTAAATGTTTTCTGCTCAACACCCAGCCTCATTTAACAGGAGAAGAGGCATATCCAGCCTGGACTCAGCCATCACCCACCTAAAATCTCTTCATGCTGGAACACGTTGTGCTCTGAGACTCTGTGGCTGCAAACTTATATACTTTTGGCTTGAGGAGTGAGTGGGGGCCAGCAGAAAGACTGAGTTGATGGGGTGAAATTAGGACCATGGGAGAGAGAAAAAATGCTGGTGCATTTGGAGGAGGGAGGATAAGCTCGTGTGTCTGCCAAAAGAATTCCAGCATCATCTATTACTGTCCAGGAGGCAGTCAGGAAAAAGCAGAAGGGCAAGAAGCGCAGCCCTTCTCGTGGGATGCTTTGGCTTATTGTGGTTAGGAGGATCAAGGCTAGGTATCACATGCCTCCACTGAAGGGAGATCACCTGGAATAAAGAGAGGAGCCAGAATTTCTAGGCTACTAAAAAGGCTGATCATGTAGAAACAGAGCACAGGAAAGAGAATTTGGCTGCAATGTCTGAGTAGAGGACTTTTAGCTGCAAGAGAGGATGCCAGGTCTATTCTTTCTCTAATCTCCTTATGCCCCCAAGGAAGTTTTTGGTGGAAATTGGCTTCCATTTATGGAAGGACTGGAAGAATGAGGGCCAGACTGAGACTGAGCATCTGGCAATCAGAAAGAGGGTTCAAAGGAGAGGAAGCTGCTCAGGCAGGATTTGAGAGTGCTATTCTGCGCTGAAAATTGACCTGTGCAAGTGACAGACTGCTGCTCATTACAAGTGGGTATTTTTGCAAAGTGATAGTTCAAGAAACTCTCTGAATCTTGGATCCAGGATGAATTTGCCCTCTGAAAAATCATCAACAACAACACAGATTCTTGTGGCACAAAACAGATCTTTTCTTCAAAATCACCTGCTTCAGATTCTCTCCTCCATGATAACTGTGGGTCTGGCTGTTTAAAGGCAGTGTAACAACATCACACAAAACTGTAACTGAGTGTCTTTGCACAAAGGAGACACTGCTTCCTAACAACTATATTTATTCTTCTGTGCTGTATTTGATCACTTCAAAGATAATGGCTTATGAACACCATGCAAAACCTTTACTAAAACAGGCTACAAGTCATCTTGGTCTGCCTAAGCATGGCAAGTTTTCTTCTGGCTTTGGAGGAATTGGCAATTTTCTCATGTTTTTAAAAAATCCCTACAGAAATTTCCTTAAGATAAAAATCTACAAGTATGGAGCAGATATATACCTCTCATGATGCACAGGTAGTTCTCCACTAGAGCAAACAATATACTTCACTGCCTGAGATCTCTGTTAATTTAGTTACTGTTACAAACCACTTCAGTTGTTTATAGCATCAATTCTATGAGAAAAGCAAAAAGTGTTTTTAATGGGTTTGTGTATTTTTCAGAAAAGAATCCAAAATAGCCAGAGTGGCTTGTTTGTGAGAGATATGATTAATAAACAAGCAATGATAAATTGTTTTGCCACATGTTGAGGCTTTCTGCTCTCTCAAATAATATGGATATTTTGATTGGTCTGGGAATGCTGGTGAAATTAATGTAAGGTAATGGAGGTTTTTTGACTTTTTGGGGTTTTTCATTGGCATCATAATGCCAAGAAAGAGGTTGATCACAATTTTCTTTACAGAAAAATAGCAGGTATTTACCTTTCTTTTTTATCCCCACCTACAAGACCTTCTCGTGAGATAGTTTTCCATAGCTCCTCTGTCCCATCAGGCATATGGAACAAAACATTTCCAAGCACTTTAACTCTCATGTTTCTGCTGAGGAGTTTCCCCTCTCTCTATTTTCTGCATATGTGAAATCGGTGCTAAAACAACAAAGTACAGTGACAAATACTGTGGTTCATTTTGCTCAGCAGCATTCCCTATAAAGCACTGTTTATGCTTTGTGCCAGAAGACTAAGAGCTTGCTCCAGGGAGCAAAGGATGAGAACCAGGGCTGCTGTGCATGTCTTGTTTGGTTTGGATCCATCAGCATCCACAACATGCACTGCAAACACCACAGAAGTGGCTGCTCTGCAGTACAGTAGCAGATCTTGAGTGTGCACTGAACTAGATCCTTGATGGAATAAATCAAACTACACTGAAATCAATCTGGCTGCTGCTCTTTGAACACATGTTACATCTGGTGTGAGGCTGCCAAGTACCACAATCACCACTCCAATGTCTTCCTATAACCAGCCATGAACATGCCACAATACACCCAGCTCTTCCAGGAGTTATCCCTTTTTCTGTGCTTTCAGGGATTCTTTCTCTTCCCTCTGTCTTTCCTTCCCTCCCTTCTTCCCCCCAAAACTGGCATCACTCAGCATTTTGGCCAGGAGACCAATTCTCCAAGCTGAAAACATCAAAGCATATCTCTGGTTAGATCTCTTCCCAACCCTCCGAGCTTGTTGACTTGGAAAGCGAATAACTAATAAGGCAGCATGCCATTGTTTTCTGTTTATTATAATGGAAATAAATTGTTGGCTCTAAGTCAGGCACTGATTGTTCCTTTGATATCATTGCCAGGAAGCAAAATAAAATGGATTTTTAAAAATCACCTTTCACAGAGAGTGCCACAGGCATTTGAAAGATGAGCCTTTTTCCATGTCAAAGGCTCTACCAGAAGTGCCAAATACACTAGAAGAAAAAAAATAACATCTTTCACTATTAAAAAAAAACAGAAAAAAAAAAAAAACACAAGAGAGAATGTGAGAGCAGGATTGTGAGGGCAGCAAGATGGCCTGGATGGGCTGGCATGTCACAAATGTCCTGTGAGTGCTCATGAGGGTGCAGCAGAGCTGGCTCCACAGTGAGGAGCATTTCCTGAAGAACACATCCTTTACATTTTTTTTGCCCCCCTCAAAAAAAGCACAGGTGGGCTGGATGAATTACTCTGTCTGCCTGGCAGCTCTTAAACTAATAATGAAAGACCTTAGGAGCCAAAAAGACAAGAGGGGTGCTTTACCTCAGAACTTGAACTACTCAGAAATCTTGCTGCTGTGTTTCTTTCATGGTTGATTTTTTTCAAGCTACACAGAGCAGCAATTTCATTGCACCTCCAATGACCTCTCATTTTAGCTCCGTCCCCATGGAATTTTAGGTGCAGGCTTTCAAGTATTTGAATTCCTCTAATAGCACTAGTAGCTACTACCCTACTACTGCTCCCTAGCAAACATGGAGACACGTTGGGCATTGCCACCACTGTAACATGAACAGAGAGGAGCTTCCTCATGAGAGTTTATATCTGGATGCAGATCTTAAGTGATGCAGAGCACAGTGGTGTTTGGTTTTCATGATGTGCTGCAGTTTGATTTGGCTCAGAGCGGAGGATAAAGCCGAGTGCCAGATTCAGATCTCAGGCCAAACTTGGATTTTGTATTTCAGCTACCAAACTTCATCATGTTTTGGCAAAGTCATGCTCTCACCTGCTCACGCCATGTGGAGAACACCTGTGACTTGCTGGAAAGGTGGCTGCTGGTGCTGGGACAAACTCGCCATTGGAAAGCCAGATTATGAGAGCCTGTTTCAGCACTGGGAGTGCAGGACCACTGAAACAATCTTAGATCTCCAACTGCAAAGGAGAAAAAAAACCAGTGTAAAGAAAACTGTCAGGAGCAGAGCGCAGCTTTGTGCCTTTCATTGGTGTCGCGACTCCTGGAACCAATGTGACCTTTTTATTTCTAACACTGGGATTCAGATGCACAGGAGCAGCACGGTGTGAAAGTAAATTGGGAGAACTACAGAACCATCAATTTCTACAAAAGCCTGCTTTTTGGAGAAACCACCATACTGCCTCCAGCTACAGTTCTTGGATATAATTTTTTGAAGAACTCTAAAACCTTTTTTCCAAAAAGTCAAACTTTGCTTCAATGGCAAAAGATCTGTGCGTGGCAAACGGTGTGGCCTGCTAAATATTAAAGGCTCTGTTTGACACAGGTTTTAGGCCTATACTTGGCTCTAAGTGCATTCTTATTTCTGCAAAATCTTTAAGAAAACGTTTAACTTCAAGGCTTTTGTTATGTCCCACAAAATGGGGCAATGTAATTGGGACCTTATGAAGTGCTTATGACATAGGTGCTGTTCTGAATCGAAAGGTTTGAAGGGTTCCCACCAAAGTGCCCTGGGATTTAGTAAAAGCTTTCCATTGGCTTCAGCAAACATTCTACCAGGTTCTAATTTTTATACTTATTACTAGCTTATAACAGTATATTTAGAAAGAAAAAGGAAGGACCTTTTTCTCCAGATAATACCATCTACTCTGAATTATTTCTGAAAATTAAGGGTGTGATTACTGACCCATAAGTACTTTATGATCACACTTTGGTTTGAACTTTTATGAGTATACATAGGTTTACTAACTCTACCACTGCCCAGTAATTTATTTCCCAGGTGGGCTATGAAAGTCATCTGGAAGAAGGAAAACAGTGTCCAAGGACTTGCTGTGCAAATGGATGATTGTGCTAGCTGGATTTGTGCATAGATGTTTTTGGAAACAGTTTTCAGAGGAGAGGTAGAATTTAGTTTTCTAATGAAATCTAGAAAACTAAAATAATTTATTTTTTGTAACTCATAAACACTTTCAAATTCTTGCTTATTTTATTAAAAGACTGATGATGACTATCTGCTGCTCTTAGATGTGGACAGAAACTGGGTTCAAAGACAGCAACGAGCCACTCAGACCCCAAAGGCTGCTGTGACAAAGGTGTGTAGAAGCTCAGAATTAATTAAGAGGGTCTTTGCAACCCTGTCACCCTTTCTGAGCATCTTTCTTTCCCCAGAAGACAACCAATCTCAGGGGCTTTGCATGAACTTTCACACATGACGCAGAGCCAGGGTACCCCCTAGGGCAGCACAAAAACCTCAGGTGCCAAGGGCACCTTTGTGCTCAGTAACTGCCCTTTGCTGGTGAGAAAGGCTGAACCACGACGCTCACCTGAGGCACTGGCAGATGCTGTGAGACTCTGCAGGTTGACTCTTTTGTGCTCTTTGAATCCTAAAGCCCCGCGGTTTGGCTGGCAGGAACCTGTAAATGGCTTGCTGTATGTTGATCTGTCCTGTCTGAGGAGACAGAAGTAAATGTCAGACCTGAAAATCCAGTCAGCATCGATGTTCTGGCACATGAACCATTACATGATATTTAAAAGCCCCTGGAGACCTTCAAAATGTTATACTGTGCCATACAAGCACAATATTAAACAAAATTTCTACTTCTGCAGCTGATGTGGCCTCTACTCATTCCACCCAGCAAGTTCCTGGGAATACTTCAATGCAAAGAAAGGTCATTACTGTTAAATCTACTTCTGTTCTTTTTTTAAAAAAAAAAAATATTTTTGGCAATATCTATGAAACTTTAGGAAACTGATTCCCAAATAATCACCTCCTGGATACAGCACAGTTCAGATTGGTGTGACACTCATGCTAAAGTTATCTTGGTTTAACTTTAAAGCAGCACCTCCCCGAGGACCCCTCAATTCTGGAATGAGCGACGTGTTTCTGCTTTCTCTGAGAGCCTGGATTATTTTTAATCCTCTGGACATGTTACAAAGATCAATTTATAGTCTCAGAGAGACGGTTAGGACAGGGGTTTGTGGGCACACAAAAAGGGAATTTGTTGGTGAATACTGTTATTTTTTAAAAGAGGAAATTTTTCAGGAAAATTCTGACTTTCTTGCACTGCTTGAATCATTTTGGAGAAAAAGTAGTGTGAACAGGCCCAGATCCATGGATTGCAGTGGACTCATGTTTCTTTAGGCCAGCAGAGATTTTTTGATCAATACAAATTTTGCAAGGCCTCACAGCTCTGTACAGGTGCAGTGCACTAAAAAAACACAGAAGATGATGAGAAGAAAGCTTTATTACTCTCTCTCCCACTGTTTTATATATTCTGTGATGAATTACATCAATGACTTTGTTCCCAAATTACCTGAACCTGGAAAAGCACCTTGCTCGTCATTTTGAGAGATAACTTGTTAGCACTTCCAATATGATGCAAGGCTTCCAGTGAAACCAGCAGAAAGGCCAGAGCTTGAGCCAATCTATGTATGTGCTTCCCATAATATTTAGCAATACCTGCTTTAAAATTATCTATTCTTTCAGGTTGCAGCCCCAGCAGTTCAAAAATTTACCAGAAGTCAGCACAGACATGCAGACTGAATCCATACACATTTCAGAGGTAATAAAAACCAGTGAGCAGATTTTTTTCCAGTTCTATTTAAATCTCACTTGAACCTTACTAAGCAATTCAGTACAATTGTTTCCTTAATTTTGGCAGATGAAAAGTAAGAAACGCAGAGTTTTTTGTAACTTCCAAGCAAAAGAGTCAAAAAGCCTGAATTTGCCCAATGTTTCACAAACATTTTTGCAAGAAAGGATGGCAGGGCATTTTTACAAAATTCTGATAATGTCCAGAGTTTTATATTCCTGAATCTAAAGCTTTTTCAGGTTTGCTGTTTATTTCACTCAGCCTCCACCTTGATGGTTTTCTTACCCCTGTGAGCACTGCCAGGACTTTTTAGACTTTTTTAGAATTGAAATGAAGAATTTTAAGTCTTGGAATAAAGAAAGGGCTTTTTCTTTGGGAAATGTCATTCCTGGAAGTACCTTCCACCAATGTTTCTTCCTGGACAGTCCCAAGGGACCAGTCAGAGGAAGGGCTGAAATGAGGTGATGCTCTGCAGGTGGCTCCCAGGGCAGGTCCCACAACTGTCATTTCAAACCACTTGGGCCCCTTCAGTTCTTGGAAAGGCTTCAGTGACACAAAAGACATTTAAATATGTGGCACATCACAAGTCTATGCTCGACTTTCTGTGGGCATTTGCCCAAGCTCTCCAGCTCCACCTTGGCTGCTTGTGTCCCCATGGAGGTGCCCAAGTCCTTGGATGGTGGGACAAGGCTTTGCCCTGCTCTGCCTGTGAACCCAGGCCCTGTGAACAGGACTTACGGGAGGTTCATTTCCAAAGCATGCTCCTAGTCTGAACTAACTTCTTCTGTGAGCCTACAAAAACACTCATGGAGATGCTACTTTAGTGGGAAGATCTGCTACAAATGCAAAACAGATGCTAAAGGCTCGAGAAATACAGATATGAAGGAAAAAAGTGACATTTTCAAAACCGCGGGCAGAAGCAGGAGCCAAAACTGGATTTGCTCACTTCCTCACCATTGTTTTATCTATACTGCTGCTTCTTGAATTTAATCTTAAATCTTGACAATTCATAGCCTTTCCTGAACATCTTTTACCTCGTGGTTACCATTCTGTAATGTTAAAGGTTTGAATATTAAAATAAACATCCCAGTTTCAGACAGTTATCCAACATCAGTGAAATGGTGAAGTTCCTATTCCCTGATTACCTGTAAAGCTTTCATTTTCCCTCTTCAACAAAAGCAAGGTGACCTTCTCTTCCCCTTCCCCTGGTACTTCTCTTCCTAGGGCCCATGGGGCTTTCTTGGCCAACTTTAATTTCAAATCAGAAGACAGATGGATTTTCAATATGAGCTTTATGGTGAGTAGTACCCCCTTCCCACTAAAATATTGCAGATTTCTGTGGTAATTCTACTTCCAGCATTGTCAGAAATATGCAAAAACCAGGCTTGTTACATGTGGACACAATTTAAACAGATAACAATCCTGTAGGGAGTTATTTTTAATAGAGGCAGAGTTTTTGTGAGATACAGTATGGTCCAGAATTGGAACTTCCTATAAACTTGTGGGTTTTCTGCTGTGGATGTCAGTATGTTCCTTGTCCTTTTATCCTTTTCTAGTAGCTCAAATATCGCTAGTTGCATTTTAAGTCCCTCACTGACAGCTCTGATAAAAGCACTCAGTGGCTTTGACCTCAGCCTGGTCCAGAGAACTTTCTTTAAATGATCTTTTACATATTTCACAGACTAGGTATTTCAAGCATCTGTGGCTGCAGCAAAGAGGTGCAGATTTGATGTTCTCTAACCAGAGTGAAAAAAAAACATCTCCACAAGCTGACAGGTCGCCTCTGAGGTGTTGGTCCCTTCCAGATGAATCACTCTTCCCTCAGAGCATCAGACAAATGGTCATCCCTTACACAGGTCTGTGTAGACACAAGTTTCTCTCCCTACCCTCCAAGTTATCCAGCACATAAACTGCACCCTCCTATTAACTCTGATGACAAGACACATAACCGAAAGAAGCTTACAAGAAAGACAAAGAGAAACTATTTAAAAAGGCATGGAGTGACAAGGCAAGGGGAAATGCCCTCAAACTGAAAGAGAGTATGTTTAGACTAGGTATTAGGAAGAAATTCATCACTGTGAGGGTGATGAGGCACAGAAACAGGTTGCCTAGAGGAGTGGTCCATGCCCCATATGTTGAAGGCCAGGTTGGATGGAGCTCTGAGCAACCTGGTCTAGTGGAAAGTGTCCCTGTCCATAGCAGCAAGGTTGGAACAGGGTGATCTTTAAGGTCCCTTTATCCACTTACCATGTTTGCAACAGCTGTGCTCATGTGCTGCTCACATGGATCCCCCTTGGGTCTGGACTTGGCCCTCATCTGGGGCAGCCCTGCTCCTGCTGCTCAGCAAGGCGCAAGCATATCCTTGGGAAAGGATGTTTCAGATTCTGGTTAAAAACCCAGTCCTTTTGCCTTCAGTGCTGGCAGTGGTGTTGCTCTCCATTGCTCCATGTGTCTGAGCTGCAAGCATGACAGCTCTGTAATTTTCTTATAAAGCAAACATGCTTCATTTTACCCCTAACAGCAGGAGACCCAGGGCCAGCAAATTACTGGCAAATGCCTGCTATATTCATCTCTTTAAGTGTTTTGGCTTTTCTTTACTTTTAATTTGCCTGGAGGCAGACATTTGAGATAACAGCTGTTATGGTGATATTATCAGTCATCTGCATGTCTGAGGATGCCAGGAAAATGCCTGTGGAGTAGACCTCTTGGATTTTTGGTTTTAACTGCTCTGAGGCAAATTCATTCCTTTGTCAAAGCCCTGCTCAAAACATGAGAAGGGAACATAATGGAACTGGTTTCTACCCTCTACTTACAAAGAAATGCCTTTTCCTGCTGTTAGAGCACAAGTTCCCTTCTTGCTCTTTGATGTTCTAGATCAGCCCTTTGGCAGACTCTGTCACATTTTTTCTTGCTGGTAAAAGCAACGTCAGAGCACACCTGGCATCAGGGAAAGTCCCCGTGATTCTCTGGTGATCTAATTGCTTTAGAATAAATGGGGAGGTTCTTTCTGAGGTGGAGGGCCTAATGTCAAGAGCTATGAGGGAGTAGGTCCAGAACTCTCTCTCACAAAGCTGAACCACCTGCAAGAGGGCCAAATAGATTTATTGGTTCTTTAGAGAAGATGCCAAGATGCCACCAGGAAGGCATTGGGCTTGAGAATTATTACTGTCCATTCGTCTTTCCAGAGAAATACAAGATGGAAAAACAAGCTCTGGAAACAAACTGTGATGTGTCCCTGTTGGGTGTATTGATGATAATAAACCAGTTTGTCCAGTGAGTTTAATGAAACCCAACATCTTTTGCACAAGAGAAACATATTCATTATGCTCTGTCTGAAAATAACTTGTATCTGAAAATCTTAAACTACTTTACTGACATTAGGCTTGTGGGAAGATAAATAATTATGGCTATGAAATGACCATTATCCCAAAGGAGCAACGTAGATACAGGCATTTAGTGTGTCCACAGTCCTGATGAATCTGTGAACAGAAAATAAAGGCTTCTGCATGTATATTTAACTGCTTTCCCATTCCCATGATCTCTTAATTATGTGGTAACAGCAAAGATTTCTCTCTTCCATTACCTTGGCATTACAGAAGGCAGTTTTGCTGGATATTTAAAGCTGAGTTCTAGTTTGCAACACACACCTCCTGACCAGTAGACTACCGTGTTCTGCTTCCCCACTTGGAAAATGAGAATACATCCTAAAAATATAACCATTCAGATACCACAGACACAGAGCTCAGGCAGATACCTGTATACATGTGACAGAGAAAGGCGACCTTGAAGGAAAGTCTTGAACAGAGATCACAAAAGTTGACCATCCAAGTAAATCTTTTCAAAGTAAAGGTTGCTTGCTTCCCAAAGGTGCCTTTTTCAGCTTTGAAACATGTGTTCCTGAGTATCATCAATTTATTAAAAGAAGCTGGCACTTTTGTAAGCTTTGAAAATGCACAAATTGATTATTCTACCATTGCAAAAGGCATTTCCTTCTCTCTGTTTCCATTAGGTGTGTGAAACTTATTTTCACCCAGGTGCAGCAGTTTGGAACAACATTAAATGACTACAGAGGAGAAATCCTTAATACTCCAAAAATTTTCACTGAGCTCAAAAAAAGTATTCACAGAGGAATAAAGAACCTTTTTTTGGATCTTCCAAAGACAGGAAGACTATGCTGCCTGCTTATGCTTGGTGGAACCAAAAAAGGTAAGTTTTTTGACACAGTAATTTACTAAGCACAGCTTTGCCTACATGCTTTCATCACTGCTGATGTGGTAACACAAAGGATTTCAGCTTCAGTGAACTTTCTCTTCCAGATGTCTCCAGGCTTTTGAGCAATTCCAGTTTCTGGAAATGAAGTCTCAAAGCCAGTCAGTTAAGTCAGTTTTGAGGGCTGGGAATGCAATTGTGAATTTTCTACATCATGGTGGCAGTAACTGGGCTAAATAAACTGGTTGAAAAATACTTTGATTTCTAGAAAAAAATTAAATATGTTCCTCATTTTAACTGTGAAATTTTGTATTTCTTGGGAAAATCTGGGTAGAGGTTTGGTCCATGACATTTGCAATATCACCTAGACAGATATGGCCAGGAAGGCAGGGCTATACTTTCCTGTTACACATCAGAGACTGACAGGCTAAAAACAGAGGTTGATATTAAAGGAATAACATCTGCTAAAGACATCACATTCTTGGAGCTGAGTTTCTAGAAACAAAGGTAAGAAGAAGGTTTCATTACTTTAAAGCTACTGGTTATTACTTACAGCTTCACTTGGACACTATCTTTCTGATATTATAGTATCAAACACACTCAAAGTAATCTTCCACTAAGACGTGTTTTGTTGGATAATAAACAGTGCCTTTCTCTGGACTCATCAGCTGGAATTTAGAAGAAGGGCTATGCAAAGCTGCAGCAAGGAAAAACACAAGAGACAAACAAGGAAATGTCAATTAAGATTAATAAGATAATACCTGGAGTGACTGGCTTGGCAGTCATGCATTTCCTTTAGCATTTTCTGCGTAATTCACTTCTGTGAGATGAATACAGTGATGGAAG
The DNA here is from genome assembly GCA_013399895.1 of Serilophus lunatus. Taxonomy (NCBI): domain Eukaryota; kingdom Metazoa; phylum Chordata; class Aves; order Passeriformes; family Eurylaimidae; genus Serilophus; species Serilophus lunatus. The sequence goes on along the minus strand of VXBA01002923.1, from coordinate 583,203 downwards.
CTAAGGGGGGATGACCAATGAATAATTTTCATAAAAAAGGTCTCTTTCATACTTTTGGATTTTTTTTTAATTAACAGTAACATATTCTTTGTTAGGTGTGATAACAGACAAGTGTCCCACACCCAGCGGTTGGAGTGGAAGTTCAAACACCCGAGAGGGTTATTGGACATGTACAAATAATCTTTGTTGGTAGCACCTGCGATCTTCCTGAGGCTTTTGGGCTCTAAAGGAAGGAAGGGAGTGGAAAGGAATCCAGGAATGACTCTAACTGCCTGAAGAAGAAAGATACCTTCCCCAGAAAATAATTATGAGTTTCAAATGTAATCATCTTTAGACAAAACATAGAAATAGTCTGAGAGAAGAAACCAAAACAAGGTGTCTCCTGCACCTCCTTTCCCAGACAGCATCCCTCATCACCCATGATTACTTTCCTCTTTTGGCTCTATTCACCTCTTTCACCACAATGGCATCAACCATGATGGAGCCGGGAAAAAGCCCATCCCATCCCAGCCCACAGCCTGGTACAAGATGCGGGTTTGATGCCCTGGGGCAAGGAAGCCATGGATCCGGGGCTCCCAGGCCTCTGAGTTGGCTCACTGTGGGAAAATTACATGCAAAAAAATCCCTGCCTGCCGGGAGGGCCTGCCGGGGGCCTTGCAGGGTGCACCAGGCAGAGGGAGGCAAAGCCTTTATGTTGTAAGACAAATGTGACGGGAATTCAGGTGTCTAAATTCCCACAGGAAAAGAGGAACTTCCCTTTTCTCTCCTATCTGATCTATGACGGGTCCACATGGGAGGGAGTAGGAAAACTACATTTTAAAGGGAAAAAACCTAGGCACCACTCTTCTCAGAATTAAAATGCTCCAAACTGTGCTGAAACATGGCAGATTGGGGGGGGGGGGAGAGATATTTGGTTCCTTTTTTGCTTTCATTAATTTATATTTAAACTGTGGTGGGTTTTGCCTGATGTGTGTAGCTGTATTATTCTTGTTCACTGACACAACTGCATACAGGAGTACAGCTACAAATATTAAAGAAATAAACCTGTGAGGGTCAAGGACACTGGAAGGGAGATGTGTAGAAAGTCAATAGCATTAACTAAGAAATCTCACTATTAGGATGGAAGCCAGAAGAGATGTTGGCCAAGTGAAATAAAGGGCTTGCCACTCAGTCAAGTCATGGAGCCAGACATTCTATAGCTTTGTTCTGGAAACCTCAGTCAGGGACTGGAAGACAAAAGCAGACTATTGCTACCCTAGAGAGAGTGCCAACCCTCCTTGAGGAACACCAGAGCACTTTAACCTGGGCCTAAATGCTGAAGTTTGAGAGCATTCCTGTACGGCAGCCTGACACCTCGGGTCCTTTGTCTCAGACACTGCTTCAAATTTCCCTTTGCAGAGGTACTGGGTCTCATTCATGTCCCTTTCTGGGCACAACTGGTGCGGTGGACCTGCACTGCAGTACTCAGCACAAGCTGCAAGAGCTTGTAGGATTACCAGTGCTGTTGTGGGGGTCTTGTCAGTCTTGGAGGCAGGGTCTGTAAGAGAAGCAACAAGTAGCCCCTGGGTACTTTCTTCCCTTTGAATTCAGTCTGATTTTCTGTTTTATTGACCAAAGGCTGCAGAGACAGCTCAGAGGAAAAAAGAAATGCATATTGGAGTGGTTACCAGCAGGTTACTCTGCTCCAAGGAGGTTGGCTGGCTGGCACAGTAAGAAATTGGGATATTTCTCTGCTGTTCCTTTGGATGCAGGAAATTCATATAACCTGTAACCACATGTCTTTATTGCCAGAGACCGTGTCGTCCTCTCTCGCTTCATCTACAACAGCCCATTATTTTTCAGTCCCTCTCTCTGAAAGCATTGTCTGCAGTGAGTGACCCACTGCTTGTTTTTGTGGAACTCTGCAGGGAAGGGGGCCAAGGATACCTCAATGTTTACATACCGGGATGTAACAGCCTCATGTTGCCTGCAGATGTATTCATATCAGTGCAAGTCCAAGGTCAGATCTTGTTGATGAGTGGTATTTCTGAGTTCTTGTTATTCATCCACACACTTCCAAGCCATGCTAGACTTGCCATGAGCTTCTTTACAAGAGGTTAACCCCATGGCAAATCAGCCCTGCCATGTAAGTCCTGCTCTGCTCCCTCTGCTCTGGTTGATGCTTCTCAGCTGTTTATTCTGTGTAAGGCAGGAACACCACTGGACATTGGCAGTGCTTTGGAGTAAAACCCATTATCCTGCAAAGCACTGGATGCACAAGACTTATGAACAGAGACCTGGAATCATCACCAGTGGGATGACCCAAATACTGGAAGAAAAACTTGCTCTGGTGATTTCTTGGGATGGATCTGCAAGGCTACCAGTGACTCCCTATTGACTTTAATAGTAAAAACAATCAAATGCTTAAACACCTAGGGGTGCAATGTTGACATTTTAAACAATTGGTTTACTCTTGAAGTATTTGATCTGTGAGTGCTACAATCAGAATGTCAGTGTTTCAGGGTTAATTGAAGCATATGTCTAACGCATTAATTGAGAAGCACGAGAAAGAAACTGTGCAATACATATATTTTAATTTTAAATCAATGTGATAATCTGGGATCAGGTGGGATTCTGAAGCTGGAAGAAAAGGACAAAAGGAGGCCATTAGCTATACTTTTATAAATCAATTTGCTAATTAGGGATCAGGTGGGATTTTCCAGCATGAGACAGAAGACAAAGAAAGCTCATTAATTGTGTTTTAAATAAATCAATGTTTCAGTGACTGTGGGATTCTCCTGGAAATACAGGAAAGGGGAAAATGCAAAAGACACTAAAAACTATCATTGGAGAATATGCCCAATGTAAGAAACAAGAAATGTTTAATACTTTTTTAGAGCATCCGTATTTTCTATGTGCCCCGTAGTATAAAACCTGTGTGGTCAGGCTGGAATTCTTGGAACATTCAAGGAAACAAAGATAGAAGACATGTATTACATTCAAGGAAATAAAGAGGAAAGGTTATTTCAGACTGGTGGGGCTCAGCACATCTGGCAAATTGATTTCAAAACATTCAGTGTTCAGAACACCAGACATGTCGGAAAACCTGGGTCTTAGTCCTTTACCTGATCCTGGCACAAGAAGATGTCAGACGTAAGGTGTGATGACTTCTGCCAAATTCTCCATAGCAATAAAGTTCACTGGGCACTGACCTCATCTCCCCTGTGGCACATCCAGACAGCATTGTATGGATGCAGCATCTGAAAGCAAAACATTACCCAATAAAGAGAGACAGGAAGGAAGGGAGAAAGGAAGGTTAAAAAGGACGATGTTCAAATTACCAAATTGGGAGCATTCAGCCTATTTACTCTTTGATGCTGCAATAGAGGACACCAATTCAATGCCATCAGGACATATTAAGGAGTGCCAAGCACTAGAGGAAGCAAAGGGATCATCATAATCAGTACTCATTTTTTCCCGGGTGTGCTGCACACAAAGGGGAGCTTTTGAGGCAGCTTCGCTACTGCTGCTTTTCTTCTTGCCTTGTTTCTGTTCTGTCCTACCTACATTCCACAAAGGCAGCCCTGCTTACTGCTGATGGCATCTTGCAAGGCTCATGTTTCCTGAGGATGCATCTTCTCCTGTTGTCCGCACAAGGAGATGCATGTGGTAATTACCTCCTAGGAAGGCAATGGCTCATCTGTGTCACTGTCACATCTGCTCATGGCTAATAGGTGTGCAGTATTTGCTGTGAATTTAAAAACCATCCCCTTTCAAAGGTCAGAAGATCAAAAGTTCAGATTTCCTTGGGAATTGCCAAACTGCTGCTCACTGCCCCAGCAGGCTCCTCGTCTGCGATGGCCAGGACTCGGCAGCAGCTTCACTAGCTGGTGCTGTTGTTTCAACAGACACATAAAACCAGAGACCCAGTCAGCTGTAGCAAGAAATAATAAAGATATTGAGTTTAAACACAGTCTTCAAAAATTTCCTCAAAGTCTTGAGTTTATTTTCTCACCTCAGTGTGAGGCTGAGCTTTAACAATATGGCTGCCAAAGGGGTGATTTACCCCGCGGCCCAGACGGGCTGTTGTGATGGATGGTGGATACTGTTTCAACAAAGAATCAGGGCCTCGATTTTTAATCAGCTATGTAAACTAATAGAACCTTGCTCAAAATATTTTTGGCCCTTCCTTTGTGAACAGATTCTCAACAGCAAGTAGAAAAACACATATATGACTTACAATGCTACTCTTCTTCTAAGCAAGAGTCATGTGGAGTCCAAGCACAGCAGCATCTTCAGAGGTTCAAAAGTCAGCAGCGAGATTGAGTCTCTGCTGAAACACATGAGAGAAACATCAGTTTTAATTTCCAGATTCTTCAATAAAAACTTTAAAGTAATTTTAAATCTTAAGAATGCAAATAAAGAACATAAGATTAGTATTTCAAGGCTTTTTTCTTTCTTAAGGCAGTAATGTAAAGAACATTTCTTCAACTGAAGATCCACAATCCATTGCCAAAGCATTTTCTTATAGAAAAAACTCAGTGGCTTATTTAAAAATCATTTTCTCTACATAACATCAAAAAAAAAAAAAAAAAAGAAAAGAAGAAGGGTCTTTGGACCTCAAGAAAAGGCTAGTTTCTTGAAAGCTCTGACCAAAATGAAACAAATGTGATCAATCTTGTAGTTCCTAGTCAGCCACATTAGCTTGCTCTCCTCCTTCAAAGGACATACAACATCCCTGGAAATGGAAGACACGAAAATGCAGTTGCAATTCATAAGATCATCAGTCATCAGAATACTCAAGTACATACTTGAGTGTTAATAGCATAATTGGGACACAAGTGTAAGATTGAAGTTAAGTATGATTAAAGTTAAGTTTCCTTAAGATAAATGGATTAATGCAGATGTTTATACAATTTTGAACATTAAGGACAGTACATTTAAGCAATTTGTCCAAATTTATATATTATCTTCACAGGAAACCACTGTTTGTGGTCTCACAAGTCCCAGTCTCAGCCCTTCAAACGTCTAAAGGCTTGTCATTCTACTCACATTAATACTAACACTCCCTATTTTCTACTATTTCCATGATGCCTTTTGGAAACTTCCTGAAGGAAACAATGGGTCCTTAGACTCAGCTTGATGAGAGTACAGGGCTGAACTGGCCAAAACCATCATTGCTAAGGTGATTTCTGGACACTGACAAGCTCAGACACCAAAATTGTGTGCCTGGCTGTTCTATAAAGACAGAGGAGAATCAGGGATTGAACCTTTTTACCTTTAATTCTGTATATACAAATGCTGGCTGCAAACAGTTGGAAGATCCCTTAACAACTCACCGTCCCCCCACAGAAAAGTTCAACACACCATGGTATTGTTCACCAATTCACAAAAATTTCTTTCTCTTCTTCACAGTCTGTGATTAGAATTTGAAAATCAAAGCCATTAACCTTCAAAATGCTAAAATGACAGACAGTCTATGAGCAAACAAAGAGTTTCACTCCCTTCAAAATCCACCAGAGAGAGACAAACACACCCTGGGCTCCAGCCCAACTTTATCAAAGTCTTCCACTTGATATCCACTTCAGTGATGTGAAGCTCTGCTGGATGGCTTCAAATCTGCTTCCAGACTGTTACTAATTGGGAGGACTTGTTTTCCTTTATTCTTTCTGCAGTGTTAGCAGAGACACACTGGCAGTGTGCTGGCAGTGGAAGCTGCCACTTTGGGAAGAATTTTGATTAAAATATACATTGCTTTGATCAGTGGCTTCCCTGTAGTGTAAGATAAACACGATCAGCAGTTTTAGTTGATGTTCATTCCTAAGGCACATGCTGTGAAGTTACTGCTCTACATTAAGCAAAAGTTTAAAAGGAAATTATTGTAGCCAACTAGGACTTGGAATTCTCCTCAAGCTAGAAATCTTAACTAAAGTTAAACCAGCACTGCCTTTCTCGCTCTGCCAGTAGGGTCTTCCACAATGGCAAGTACAAGAAGTTAGGGATGAGATCTTTCACAGCCAGGTCTGCATGTCAGAGGAGGAAAGGTATGAGACCATGTTCCATGACTGATGTAGTGCTTTATGTATTTTCATTCAACACCAGAAATATCACAGATGTACACTTCCCTTCAGTCAGTGGAGCTTGTTTGAATCTCTTAGCTGGAGCCTGGAAGAGTTGTCTGAAGTGTAGTCATTATCTCTGTGTCAAACATTTAAATGCTACTTTTTCCTCTTTTTTTTAAATTTTCCCCCTTTTATTCTTTGTGAAGCCAAAATAGTATCTATTACAGGAAACCAGTATAGTTGTTAGTACAAAGAGCAATCATGGAAATAGTTTTCTGTACTACAGCTTTGTACACAAAATTAAACTAGGAATCTGTTTAAAAATTTCTAATGCTAGAGGCTTGGCATTTCTAGACAAGAGAATGCAAAAAGATTACATTATTAAATAGAGATCTGCCCAGAGAATGTCAAGTAGCTTCATGATGTTACTTACAAGATCATAAAAGAAACACAGGCGTAAGAGGAAAAATTAGGGTTATACTTTTTTTTTTTTAAGCTGGACTTTCAATAACATCTTATTAAGCCTTGGAAAAGGGTAATTTCTTTGCTCAGGGTAGGAACCAGCCCATCCTTCCTTTTGCCATCCCCAAGACTGGGCCAGATCCTGAGCAAATACAGAAAGGTTGAACATCACCAAAATCAGTGAAGCTGCCCTAAACAAGATCCGGGTGATGGATTCTCCCACTCCCTGAAAGAGCTGGGGGCAGTTGGGTGAGTGCTGCTGTCAAGTGTGGCCCACTGGCACCGACAGCTCTGTACACCTCTCTCTGCACCTCTGCTCTGTCTGTTCGAAGGCCTTTGCTGATAAAGTAATAAACATGCCATAAAACTGCTTTACAAGCTAGGTCTCACTCCGCTCTCTGACTTTTTCTCATTAGGAGCATTGCTGCTTCAAGGAAATTCAAGCTGCAGCACATTTAACATCTGCATTCCTTGATGTGTTTTGAAATTATTTTAAAACAACTGGGAGAGGAGGACTGGTTTGGGGGAGGGGGGGGGAGGGGGTGTGCTGAGTGCTTCAAAGAGAAAGTAGATCAACATGTAAGCCCTGAATTACATAACTAGCCCCACCAAGGAAATAAATTAATTTGTTTCCCAATGGCTTATTTATATAACCCTGTAATTATAACCAACCATATCACCGGTGTTATACCATGGGAAAATATAAAACTGTTAAGCAACCTCCCACTCCGCCCTCTCCAGACCGACAACACAATCATTGAGCAACAGCTACATGTTAGGACGTCGTCTGCTCTTTTGTCTTTCAAAGGTATAGTTCAATAATGTGGGTATGAAAATGCGACCTCAACTCTAACTCTTTTTCTAGGGCTTTTGTGTGCTCCTAAACTCCATCTCCCTGTTGGATCGTAAAAAAATGGGACAGCACTTGACCTGCCTGCAACACAAAAAGGGATATTGTTTAAAAATTCAGTATTTTCCCAGTCTGCCCATGAGTCACAATCAGCAGTTGAGTGCTGTAAACTGTGGGTGCTGCTCAGCCAATGCTGGCTCCTCAAGCATTGGTTAAGTTTAGGTAGCTCTGTTGACTTCAATTAAAGCATTTTTAATTGTTTCTAATTCAGCAGACACCAGCTGAGATGCTGCCTTTTGCCCTACAAAGGGTGCAGTGTGTTAGACCAGCTCCTTAAGACTTAATGAACACGACCTATTAGGAGTCATTAGACTAGCCTGAGGTGGCGAACGAATCTCAATTTACCCCAGGGAAGATTTTGCAGGTGAGATATAGCAGAATTGTCTGAAATTGTCAAAGCTGCTGTTTCAATTCATGTTCAGTCCAGTTCAGATGACAAATCGCAAATATTTCTAAGAAAAATAACCTTCTGATGATAGGAGATAAAACTGCTTGTGGCATGTGGAGAATGCTGTCTCTTCAACCATGATGAAAATTCTGCCTAATGTTTTTATTGTTTGAATTGGCTTTCAATATTTGGATTAGTGGAATCTTTCAGGTACAATGATGTTCTCTGTGGAGGGGTAAGTCTTGATATCCTAGCAGCACTATGTTATGAACAGCTTTATTTAGGGACAAAGGTAACTCATCTTAATGCTAGAATAGCCAATAGAATAGAGTTGGATACTAACACCATATATATTTGATCAAATTAAAACAGATTATCAGGGAGGCTTTGGAATCTCCATCAGTGAGACTTTTAACCATCAAGCTGGGTATCCTAAAGATAGGCATCATTCCCACCACATGTCAATAGGTCCAGTTCAGGATTGTGTCAGGTGTTTTGGGAAGGCCTTGAAATGAATCTTCTTTCATTAGAAGGGTCATTCCAGGCTCAGTATTCAAGAATCTAGAACACTGTGTCTAAAGTTCAAAGCTAAAGAGAAAGGGCAGTATACACAAGCATTACCCACAAGAAAACTCTCAATTAGGTTGCTAAATAATCCTTTCTTTGTATTAATTTTTAATTTAAAGATGGCATAAAGTGAGTTTTAACAAACCATTCCTGCACAGAGATGAGGCAACACTATAATTCCATCTTCTCTACTCTTTGAAGCAGCATTTTGTTGGTCATGTCTGTGATGCCTGAGGTTGGCCTTTAGAGCAAGTTCTGTATTAAAAACAGATCAAAAGAAAATTTGTCATCTCCTTCAAAAGGCAGCTGTTCTCTTTTTTCACAGAGCTGCAACATGAAACACGGCTTAGCATGAGGAACACCTTCCCTAATTCAGTATAAAAGTTTGGGCTCGCGGTCTCTGTTTTTCGGATGGGAATAGTAGGTTAGCTATTGCAAGGGAGATAAATTATTTTAATCTCAGTTCTGAACTGAGGGGGCAAAAATCGAGGCTTTGAAGGAAAAGTGGTGGATTTATATTTAGCAAAAAATACAATATTGGGCCTCGGGGTAGCTGGTAATATAGCAATGGCATTTTACCTCAGGTCTGTATTATGACTAAACAGAGATACAAGGTTATTTAAAAATCTTGCCTATGATTGCAGTAAGAAATATATTTCCAGCCCTCATGATGGTAAAGGAATGCTGACAAATGCGACTAGTGTCTATCTTCCCCCAAGGCCTGAAAACAAGAAAAAAATACAAAGGAACGAAATATCCTTGAACAGTATGCTATCATTTATAGCTAAATATAATAGAAATATAATACTAAAATGTATATGCTATATAATCTGGATTATTCCTCCTCCAGATCTGATTTTTAATCAAAAATTAATGCTTGCAGTGATGAGATCTATACAGACCCAGACACCTCTTGATGACATTTCAGATGACATCTTGGAGTAACTGTGTTGAGCTGTAGAGGATAAGATTGATCTGAAGAAAACACAAATTGGTCAAAATCCAAAAGCCACATTCCTGAGTTTTTACAGAAGTTTAGTTAATATATAATTATATATTTTTCTCACAAAGTATCATTTCCTGATTTTGGCTGGAGATAGACAAGTATCTTGAAAAAGACTAATTCCATGTTGTATTTAGCTCAGCAGAAGCCAAGACCTACAAGGAATCTTTAGGGAAAACAGCCTTTCCTTCTTTTGCTGGTTGTTTGACTGTCAATCTTCTCCAGGATTCCCTGATGATTCAGCATGGAATTAGAAAGCAACATAAAATCTTTCGCTGCACTTCAAAGTCTTATTTTAAAACAATTGTTCCCGTTCGGAAAGGCAAGACCTGAAGGCTGAGGCTCTCCAACACTCCGCGTTGGTCTAAACTCATCTGGCTCAAGCTCTGCAGCCCTGGGAGCTTGGCTTTAGTGGGAACAGCCTACTGGTGAGCCTGGTCTGCATTAGCATTTATTTCTGCACTGTGACATGGTTGCTTCGTTGCATTTTGCAATAAACAGAGCTGAGTGGGAGCTGTGATCGGGTAATTGGCAGCCAGATGGGGCTTCCAATAATCTGCTCTTCTTTTGCAAAGAGCAAGGAAAATACGTTTTCTGGCTACCCAAAGTTTAGCAGAAGACCTGGAAAACAAGGATATGACCTGGAACTGATTTCCACTCTCCCTAATATTCCTCAGTAGAACAAAACATCTGTGAGCTGGATTCTTGCAGATTGCTGAGTCTGGGGAAAGGCTGGAATTTACCCCACCAAGACATAACCTTCTCTAACAGGAATAATACCACCAGAAAAACACATCAAACCTGAATGGTCCTTGCAGTTCAGGAAGTCAGTGTGCTCCACTGCTATTTGTAACCAATATAATTTTATCTCCACTCTGTGCCCACTTTCTGGTAATGCAGCGTAGTCACTCTGCTGACAATATGTGTGGAAATGGGGATTTATGGTCCACTATTGCTACAGCTAATGAAGTTAACAGGGAAGAAGAAACCCAAAACCAAGTCCTATATTCTTGGGGTTATGTAGCTGAACAAATGATACATGGCAAAAAACCCCTGAACTTTTGTTAACAAGAAGAAAATGGAATAATGTTTTCATTGACTGAAAAATACACAGTTAAATTCTGCCAAAAGAGTATTTTCAATGGAGAAAAACCAAAATCAGATCCCTTTGGGCAAAATTTACCAATAAATAGATATTATTTTTCAGTTTTCAGAGAAAATTTTGGGATTTTCAGTAATCTCATGAACATTTAAAACAAGATATTCAAGGAGCACAGGCTCTATCCCATGTTCAGTGAAAGCTCCATTTTCAGACTATAGCAACTGCTGGTAAAGAATTATGACCAGCTTAGGAAACCTTGGCACCTTCTGTGTAAATGGTGCATCACTGACAGCTCTTATTCCCTGTATGGTTTCTTTCTGTAGCCCAATCTTCAATGGGAGGGTCCATCAGGAGCCAGTTGGAAGCCAGTGGGAAGTGTACTTACGCCTGACAGGGCAGTCCTTGGTGCAGCATTTGCTAAAATACTGAAGTTTCTTTTCCTCCTGAACCCTCATTGATCCTACAGTAGAAATGTTTACACTGACAGCACATTTCAGCCAGCTGAGGATCTGGCCTTATTTTAGCCTCCTTGACTTATTTTTTTGGCATGTTGCTGCAAGTGGGTTGGGATCCTGCCAGGGCGGGGGTGAACAGAACAGCATTCCTGGGCTCTTAGTAGTGTTGACCATTGTATTGATGTGAATGCATAAAAACCTTCAAAGGCAGAAAGGTGACTCCCTGTCATGTGCAACGCTCCTTCTAGTCCTTTCAAGCCAGAGATCATCAGCATAGTCTGTGCTTGAACCCAGGACGCGCTGCTTTCTCCAGTGAACGAGCGATGGAGATTATTGTAGTGAATAGTAACAGTAGATGAGGTGCTATCTTCCCCTTTAAATTGAGCCATTCAATTTGTCATGAATGGCTGAGTATTTCTTGCTGGCATTTGAGACTTAGATTTCAGCGCTGGGAATAGAGTGAATAGGATCAATGATGAAGTTGAAGTACAAAAAGAAGGAGCAAAAAAGGGCAAAGGACTAAAACCGATAGAGACAAGCAATTACAAGGTGTATTAATGTACACTGGGCTAAGCTGGAAAGAGGGAAGAACTTATTGTTATTCTGGGGGATTTTTTTTCCGTGAAAGATAAAGAGGAGGGAAGTGAATATTTGTTATTTGGACAAAGCTGTGGTTGCAAAGAATAAAGAGACCTTTTAGAACATGGCAGCTGCCTGTGAGCCTGAAGCATGGTACTTGATACTCCAATCTACCCTCTAGTGCTTTTTGGGCAGCTTTTGAGAACAGCAAGGAAGGCATTCAGAAGGAAGACAATGACAAATGTCAAGAAAGAGAGGGGAAACCTGGAGTTTAAAAGACTGTTGAGTGACAGGCGGGTTAGATCAAAGGCAGACATTTACCAGGTATTTATAATGGCAATGCTAATCGAGGTTAATCATAGAAAGCAGAGCCCAAGGGTGGATGTCTAGTCAATCTTAAAGCACACATATATATATATTTAAAGCACACATATTCATATACACACAGATGTGTACATACATATATATATGTAGTACTTCAAAAGCCAGCTTCATTCTTGCCCCAAACTGGTTTTCTCTGGGATTTAAAGAAAAAGAAGCTTTCTGCAGACAGAGCATTTGAACCTCTTTGCTGCCAGAGCCAGTGAGATGTTTTGCAGGGAACACACAAGATAGGGCTCATGTATAAATCACTGGAAAAAAACGAGGCAGATTTTGTTTCTTTTTAAAAAGTGAAAAAAATCCAAATCCCTAAAATCTGTGCCCAGCAAGACTATGTTTGTTTTCCTAGCTTTAAACACAGAGAAAGGAGAATCCTTGTTAAAGGATTTTTAAAACTGCTAATTTTGAGGGCTGGATTTTCCAGGAGCTCAGTGCCAGTTAAATAACTACACAAGCATCAGCTTTTCTATAGGCTGAACAATTTTGCAAACATGCGCTCAACTTTGAGCACTTTTGCTTACCAGACCTTTTCAATCTTATCTCTCTCACAGACATGCTCTCTCTTGTTATCATTCTTCCACCCATTCCTTTCCTATGCCACACACAGATTTCAAAAAACAAAACAAAAACATTTCCTATGGGAGTCTCTCCACACTCATTTTAAGGAAAGGCCATTCTTGTACAACCTCTGTGGCATGTAGTAGTCCCAGCTGTGTATTGCAGCAAGTACAGCTACAACAAGACTTAACTCTGTCTAGAGTAATTCAAAATACCACAGCTGTGTCTGATTTTACCAGCAAAACCAGTGCAACGTCCTGCACTCCCAGATCTTGAAAAAAAAAACGTTATGTATAAAAAAACACCACACACAAACTATTAATGAGAGGGCATAGCAGCACTAAGTGAATAATTGTGCAAATATCCAAATCTCTTCTCCCAAAGACTGCCAATGACAGAGCTTTTTGCCCATAAATCAACAGAAGCACTAAGTCTTATTACGTGTCTGGACTAATTCCTGAAATTATAGGGCCTCTGTCAGGAGTTCTAGGGACATGTGACACAAATAAAGGCAACTTTGGAAAATGCATTAGTTACCCAGGAGGTATCATGTCTATATGGAAAGATGCTTCCAGTCATGGGCTATAAACTCCCTACTTGTCCACCATCAGAAAGCAGTTTTCTCCATATATAATAATCACATTCATTCTTAAATAATGTGAATTTTGCTTCCTTACTGCTGTGTCCTGTATGCAGAGATTCAATGTACAGCTGAGAGAGAGACGTAAATATTCACCTTGTGGGCAAAGGATGCTCACACTGGTGGGTCTCAAATCCCGCAGGCAGGGCAGAGGACAGGGAGCCCCAGCTCAGGATCTGACCTCACCAGGGTGGGCAGCCTGGCAAAGAGCAGGAGAAGGATGGGGTTAGGACTGATGTCCCACTGGGCAACAGCAAATGCACCGGCACAAACATCTTGGGCGAGCCTGAACAACCACCCCAGAAATGTGATACTTGCTTTTGCAGAACTGGAAGGAAGAGGAATAATGAGGGAAGGGCAGAGAAAGACTCACACCCACACACAAACCAAAATCAATTCCTGGTGTTTACGGTGAAATCACAGCAATGGTCTCGTGGGCTCCCTTATTGCCTCTAGACAAGGACAAGGGAAGGTGTCACCTTCTGCCTCACTGTCATCTTCATACCCTGTTTTTCACAGACGTTTCTTCAAGCATAAAGATCAGAAAATACAAATACCAAAACCTGAAAATAAGGCTCTCTGAAAATCTTTTTGAATTAATATAGTTAAGGTGTGTTTCTAAATGTCTCTGCTAAATGAAGGCCTGTGACACCATTACATTGAAAATAAAACAGGATTCTTAAAGGTTAAAAAAGGGTAAAACTGTAATATACCAGTTTCTGGTCTGGAGTAGGAGTAAGTTAACACTCAGAGGTTCAGGTCTGAGGCTGAAGCCAGACAAAGGTTTGGGTCTGTCAGCACAAGCATCCCATGAACAACTGAGCCAATATTTAGCCCCAACAGTGGAAAGCTTCTAAGTTCATTTCATTTGGAGGCAGTCTGGTCTTGCAAAGCTCTGCCATTTTGGACAGCATCCAAAAACCAAGCAAAAAGAGGCCCCTGGATTACTTTTTTTTTTTTTTTAAATCATGACTATTATTGTCATTTGAATCCCACTGTGGGTTCCAAACAAGGCAGACATCATGAAATAAAACCCCCCCTTCATTCTGGGAGTAGGGAAGATCTGGAACTCCAGTTTGGTCCCATCTCTTCTTTAGTGATACCTTCGTAAAGCATTCTCCTTCTAAAAATTAAGGATTACAGCAGCCTCTTACCAAGGCTCCTTCCACCAAGAAACAAAAACACTCCTTGGATTATTCTGCAGTAGCTGAAAAGTTAAAAGCCTTTTCTAACAACAGGTTTAGTTACAAGAACTCAACACTGTTTTGCCATCCCTTCTAAGACGGTTGCTCTGCTGGAGCACAGATACTTGCATGTGCATCCTTACTCTTTTCCACTGCCCCACCCTTCATAAAGGAGCCATTCCCAGGATGAAGCTTCTATTTCTGTCAGGGAACATCAGTGTGACCCTGTAAAATCAGTGTTTCCTGGCCATTTGAATTTCACTTCAAGTACTTGTCAAGTCTTCTTTTGTCTGCAAGTTATTTTGACTTTTAGTTGCTCTTCTGGTTATTTTCAAGTATTTGCATAAATAAAAGATGGAGAATGTGGTTTATTATCTGCCCTTTTTTATCTTACATCACTTTTGGAAGGAAAAAAGGGTTGTTTTGGACTGAGACTGCGAAGGAGAGGGAAAAAATTCTGGAGCTAAGCAGATGTTGCAATTTTATTTCCCATCTCAACCACAAGGCAGGATGCCTATATGCTCCTGAACCACTTTCCTGAATGGTGTCTCAATATTATTCTGCTAGAAGGTTGCCTAATTTCCAAATTTTGATGTATTAGCCACTGCTCAAATGCAGGGAGCTGAAGGGCCACTGAAACCTTGAGCAATAGTTGATATCAACTCCCTTTTGTTTCTGTTTTTATATGGCACAGTTATATCCACTGGGCAGAGAACCAAAGCTTCCTAATAAAGACCAGGGCAGTGAAAACTTGGAGCCTTAGAGAAGGCAAGTCTGGGAGCTCCTCTTCTCCCCCCATTTCCCTCTGCCTTGGAGGTTAATGTCACCATTGGCTGGGCAGCACCTCCTGTAATCAGAGCAAAGCCAGTCATAATCACATCTATCCCCTGCTCGTATAGACATGAAAAACTGTGTGACATATATAACCTCATTTAAAAGAACTGAGTATTAACTGCCTCCTCCTGGCTGAAAAACTAATCACTGAAGAAATGCGAAACTCCTATTCCCCCCTCTATTGCTGTTATTCCCGTGCCCACATATTTGCCGCTGCCTCAGTGGTTCTTCCCTCGTTGCACAGATGGAAGTGAGGTGGCCCAACGGGTAGGATGACAATCAGCCTTTCTATTCAGCTGTTGACTCTGTGAACTCTGCAGATCACTGCAGCTCAAAGGCCTGACTGCATATCAGACAGACATCCCTGATCCTGCTTGCTCAGAGGTGACCATCTCACTGTGGCTCTCTATGAATCGATTAATGGTACTTAGCCAAAAACTCAGCAGCTCCCAGTGAACCTCTCCCCAGATCTCAATTCCCATCTCACCACAATCAGGAAAGGCAATTCAAAGCCAGTGCACGTGTGCCAATGCCTACCAAGCTCTTGACTGCAGTGCAAAGCATTGCCACTGTCCATCTGTTCTGACAGACAAAGAACCTGAACATTCATGAAGTCTTAGTATGACTGACTAGTCTCTTAATAGTTTTTGACTAAACAGAAGAACCAGACAGTGAGGAAAGGGGAAATTCCTTAATTCTGAGGTATTTCAAATCTAGAAGAAACTTCTAGTTTGCTTTAAGGCTGTCCCATTTGAACAGCCGAACAAATTCCCAATCCTGTGTGTTACAAAGAGGGGATATTTCACTCAGCCTTGGCTTATCTTGCTCTGCCTTCCTCATAACCATCATCACCACCACTACATGTTGTTTCAGCAGGAACTATGGGAGACAAGTGTAAGAGCCTGAGTGATCAGAAGATGGAAGGGGCAAGGAAGGGAAAGGAATCAGAGGATAAACATGCGGGTAACAGGAATATGGAGAGCGAGACGTGGAAATGGAGGAATAAGCTGCAGCTGTGAGTGAGACTGGACACCCAGCTGGATAGATCGAGGGTTACAAAACCTTGGAGATTTCCATTCTCTGAGCCACTGGTAAACACCAACTGTCTGATTTAATTAACTTTTCTGCCATTACCATGCATCAGAAAGGGAGAAGGAACACACTCTGCTGTGTAATAGATTCCTGTTGTGTCCTTTGCTACACTGTCTGCACAAACATAAAGCTGTTGGCTCCCAGAGAGGTAGAATGGAAAAGTCCCATTGTACCCACATAGTCTTGAAAAGTGGGAAAGACAAATCCTATTTTTTATTTTCTTTTTACTTTTTATTTATTTGCTTTTGCTTCTTTCCCAGGCATTTTCTTCCTTCTAGGTCAGCCAGTTTAAATTGGAGCCTGTAGCAAGAGATCCATTTCTCACCAAACAAACTCCTCTACAGGACAGCCCATGTCTTTAAATATATTTTTAAGCAAATTTTCCCTCTCCTCCCCCTTTCTGAATTTGGTTGTTTTATTTGTCAGCTGATAATATAGACAAAATTGTGCCTCTCCCCTACACGGGAAAGTCAGTAAAAGAACTTCTCAGGAGTGACTGGAGCAGCTTGGGAATTCATCTACCTTGGCAGGAAAGTTCCAATTCCTTCGCTTTTTGAGGCTTAATAAATTCTTGCTCCCTTCAGTAATAATAAAACAAAATCAGTCTCCTGGGGAAGAATTCACTCCAACACACTGTGCTATTTCAGTCATTCTGAGCTTTCATTGGTGGGAGATATAAAAAAATGGGATGATAAACTCTTCCAAAAAAAAAGATAAAAATAAACCCATCCTAAAAATGGGCTTCATCCTTCTCCCCAGTCCTTGTATGGAGTTTCTGTAATGGATGCTCAGTGTGTGGATGGGAAGCAGTGCTCTGTTAAGACCATTTGGTGCTTTCTGTCCTCAAGGCTCTCCGAGTACAAAAGGTAGAGATTACATGTTAGTATTGAACACCAGGTCTACAGAAGGTGTACATCTGGTTTATAACTCCCTTGGATCGTTCATGGTACTTTCTAAACAGCTTATGGTACGACTGTCACATCTATTCATATACATTCCTCTAGGAAAAACAGGTTCGTATTTCTCCTCTTCCCCTATCCCACTGCCCTGGTGAGTTTGGGAAGGAAATAGATTGAGGGTGTTACACTGTGCACAGACCAATTTTGTGACTAAAAGCACAAATTTTTCTCATCTGCACTAGTGAAAAATTTCCATTAGTTGGAAAAAATCCATAGGTCTTTCATCACAGAAGCCCTGACACTTTGTAAAGGCCTCCACACTCATAAAGTTATTGAAGCACTTTACAGAATATGCAATTATTGTTGCTGGGCAAAAAAATGGTTCTTTTCATTCACTAATAACTTACAAACTATTGAGTTAACCTGAAATAGAAACACAGACTTGGGGTTTTCTTGAGATATAAAAAAAAAATTAAAAAAAAAAAACCCTGCAGGAAAAGAAGGAAAAAGTTCATTTCACATTAATTAAATGTTACCGTGAACTCAATGTAAAATACTGGATTTGAAACAATTGTTAAGAGCATTAGCTGCAGTCTTTCATTACTAGCATACTCATAATACTGACTTCATATATTTCAGGGATAGTCCGTTCACAAAGAAATTTCAAAATCCAGTTGAAAGAACTGTGGTGCAATTTTTCTGGAAAATAAATTTTAGTTAAATATATTAGTCACATTTAGGCAAATATATTAATAAATCCTTGTGTTCAAATAGGGAAAGCATGCAGAAAGAGCCCTTTTTCACAAGTTGAGGGCACAGTACTGCACCTCCTGCTCAGTTGTAGGATGTTGTACATCAGGCACAGAGGAGCTGAGCCACCAGCAGGACATTACAAATGTGCTTTTGGAGCTACACTACATTTGAACTTAAGCTGCAAAACTGGAAGTATTTTCCCAGAAACTCTCACCTACCTGTGGGACTAAGAAGTTTACAAACCAAACAAATTCCCCACTCCTAAATGCAAGTGTATGAATTTGTTTGAATCAAAATTTGAATCTAACAGTAAAAGTTTCAAAAAACTGAAGGATACTCAAGAGCACTACTTAATCTCAGTTTGGCCATTAAACTTCCTAAATATTAGTGTATGAACAACTGGTATGTTTAAAAATAATTGAATATATGTTAAGAAGTACAGCTGCCTTAGTAGGTGAAGTCAGTATTATGAGTATGCTAGTAATGAAAGACTGCAGCTAATGCTCTTAACAATTGTTTCAAATCCAGACAAAATCCTACAATAATAAAGGAAGCACAGATCTCCATCATAAACACATTTATTATTTCCACATGGTGTTTGTGTGTGTTTGTACAGTATGTGCAACTGAGCTTGCCCTCGCAAATTAGAAATGTTTCGCATTCCATGCACACAATGATTGCTCACATAAGTGGCCTCCAAGGTTTGTTTTCTGACACACGGGAGAATCCAGGAACCTTGAGAAAACCAGTGGGATCTCTTTAACACTCCCCCCCCCTTGGAGCTGGGTGACTGGCACCAGTGTTTTTGCTTCAAATGTTCAAGTGCCTGAGCCAAAGTCCACTGAAGGCAGGGGTGTCAGACCCCTGAAAAAGTACATGGATGTCTCTGTTCTCATCCACAGCTCTCAGTATTCCCAAGATGGCTCTTAGGAACACTGACACAAGCTGAACCGAAAACAGGGCAACCAAAGTCTAAAAGCTGATGTTACTGATCCACGTGATTCAAGAGTGCTGCTTAAGCCCACAAGTTGACTTCCAATTCCTAATGAAAGAACTTAGGTCAAGATTGTATTGGCTTTTAAATAACAACATCTCATTTGTTTTACTTCAGCTGCCTAAATCCTGTTAACAATCTACACACACAACGAGGAAAAGATAAGGATTATCCCAACCCAGTAACGTGGAATGACCATTGGTGAACAGAGTTGATTTTGGTGATGAAAGACCTAGATTTTGTTTATAGTGAGACATCTTAATGATGGAAAGTGATATAAAGTAGAACTTTCCTTACTAATGTACCCACATGTACTGTAGCCCCTTGTATTCTTGGATCTGCCTCAGCTAAATGACCCTACACCCCTCAGCTTGCCCAGTGAGCACAAGTAGAATGACAATAATCTACTTGTCTAAATGCTCTGAGATCAACTTCCATGTGAGAAGGGCTGTGTAAGAGCAATAAATGTTTTTAAACAGGATATTTAACTTCAGTCACATGTAACCAGCAGAGAGAGAAATGTGTTAACATCCTTTCAGACTCTTCAAAGAGAATTATTTTTTTGCTATTAAGTTTAACCCAAATAATTACTAAACTCTACACAATTGTAAATGTTGTCTTATACAGTATTTTCTATGTGTGTGTGCTGAGTTGTGAATGCAAAGTAACCAACCACCTTTTGAATTTGTAAACAAGCAAAGCAGCTTTGGAGGATTCCCTTGTAACTCTTTCCTTCACTTGCCTCTGGATCCTTTCTCCTTTATTACCTGAACATCCCTCTAGGGCAGAACTTTGCAAATGCCAGTTACTCCTGAGGAAGGAAGGTTTTAATGGATCAGGAAATGAACCATTTAACTCCAAGGCCTAACACATCATTTCTTTTATGCAGTTAGGCTCGTATTTTAATGATTTGGTAGTTTTTTCAGTAACTGATCTTATTGTTACTTTTTGTTATTTTTTTCTCCTACCAGCCACAATGATAACTTTTAAACACTCACTTAAATTTAAAATTAAGCAGTAAGGCTTTTTAGATTTTTTTTCTGGTTTAAAAGAATGCTTTAACCATTTTGTCACTGCTCTTGCTCTGCACCTGCTGCTCTACCCGCACTTTACAACACTGGAACCAGTGGAAACCTAGAAAATCTGACTGATAGGGTTTAGCACCAGAGCAGGCAATGGCATCTTTTTAAGTGGCATTTATCCAAATAGTGCCTTGTGACCAGTAAAATACAATATTTTCACTTCCAGCTGGAAAGCTGCGTACTGTTTAGACACATTGGACTCCAAAGGTAAAGAAACCTGATTCTTATTTGAAATTAATCAGCCCAACTATGGCATCAGAAGGGCCTTGCTCTGCTCAGTCAGCACTGATACTGGTGGGGGTCTGACCCAGATAGTGCAGATCTAGAACTCTGTTCATCTGTACTTACATCATTCAGACCACATTCCCTTCAGGTCTTTCTACATCCTTTTGCTTACAAGTGAATAGCTACAGCATAAGGCAGCCAAGTCAGCCCAGTACTGAGTTCTCAATTCCGACATCTTTACCTCAAAAAGAATGTGAATCCAGAACCAGTCACTGAAATCCAGACATGCGCCTACACTAGAAATGGCAAAGTATTCTCAATGTTTATTCAAAGGTTCAACCTAGTCTTACAGAAACCTCCAAGAATTTTCCCATGGATCTCACAGAATGACAGAATTGTTTGGGTTGGAAAGGAGCTCTGGAGACCATCCAGTCCAACCTCCATGCCAAGGCAGGGTCGCCTGGTACAGGTGACACAGGAACATGCCCAGGTGTGTTTTGAAATTCTCCGTTTAAAATGGGTTAAGCCAAATATTTGAGTGGTGGCACAAAATCTGATGTGATTTAGAAACCTGATGCCCAGGGGTATGCCTGGGATACCCTGATACCCAGGGAAACTCTTGGCATGCTCCACAGAGCAAAATCTAGCCTAGAGCTTTCCCCACTTTACATTAGGAAGCTTTTGTGCCACTGCAGCTGCCCAAGTAATAGATCTCTGACCATCAGGAATTGGTGCCAGGGATGAGTTTTGTGAATATCAGGGGCTTGCTTCAAAGTGTTTTCTAAAAATACAATTGCAAATCAGGTGCTGTTTCCCTAAGACATATTAGTGAGAAAGGCTGGTGGATATTAACACTGTGCTGAAAGGGCAGTGGCAGCTTGTTAAAACTAGACAGATTTCCTTGGAAAAAAGTCTTCTTCCATGGAACAAAGTCCTCTTGGTAGACTGGTGCATGGTGATCAAGCACATTGCAAACAGAGAAGGAAATTTCATTTTGCATTTTTTTACCAGGATTCAGGGGGAAAAATGAACACTGATATTCCAGGAAGAGAAATTGTATTTGGTTGAGCACAGGTACAGTTGTAGGTAAGAAAGTTGTCCTCAGAAGCAAAAATTAGGTCATAATCTTCCACCTTTGCTAATTAACTAGAACAGATTACTTCTTCAAGATTTATTCAGAAGAAGTTGCCACTCAAGATAATTTGGGCACTCGGTAAGTGTATGCAAGAAGTACAAACACTGAGCAAAGCAGTTGTGAAGAGGCCTAAGTGCAGCCCTGGCTGGTTTGACAGGTACATCTGTGGGAATACATATAGGCATCACTGGATAAAGCAACAGGAGTCGGGAGAATTGCTACAGTATGTTGTGAGATACAAATGTGTGAGGTTTTACAAGACTGACTTGAATATCTGGGGTAGTAGGTGTGGTGTACACGTGTGTGGACTACAGGAGTAGGTGCAACTGAAGGGACAAGGACTAGTGAGGCTGTAAAATACGTGTACTGAGGTGCTGAGGTGAATGCTGGACGATCAGATTTCCTTACCAACAGCTGTAGTGCTTGGAAAGGGCTGTCTATAAAGGGGTGATTGTATACGACAGCACTCTATGTTTTCCCATTTTATGTGTGTGGCACAGTAGGTGAATTATTATCTCCTGTACCAGCGGTATGAAGTTCAGAAGGAGATTAAGATCAGGTTCCATAGAAGATGTACACTCCACCTTTATTTTTATTCTTTGACTATTTTGATTTGATTTTGTTAGCATGAAATATAGTACAGTACTGGAGGGGCAAACAAAAGACAAAACAGAGTTTGCATTTCAATAGGGAGAGATATTTTGGCCACCACATGACATAGGTACTTGGAACTAATACCAGCTGGCTGCTCAGACATGTAGATCAGGGCTGGTCAGCAGCTCTGCATCACTTGGTTAGTGATAATAAGACTGCATTTGCTCAAATGATGACCCAGTTAGTGCCCGAGTGACAATGTGGCACCAGTCACAAATCCCACAGCCCATTGCCAGAAGCATCAGGCAGAGGACAATGAATGTGCCTGCTCAGTTCTATCACAAAAGAAATATGAACTATTTCTGACCTCTTCTCTCCTGTACTTCTGACCCATGAGCAGCCAGACAACTTCTGCTGATAATAGTTTATTTTTCACTAGGCAGAGACTCTGCTTCCTGGGAAGCTTTGTGCTATAAACAGTGCTAGGTAAAAATAAAAAAAAAATACAAAACTTAGTCCCTTCCCCAGGATGCTGCTCCTTTGGCAACCTGGAAATGATTACTTGACACTTTAAAACTCATTGTCATCACGCAGGGCATTTTTTTCCTCTGAAAGTTGACTCCCTCTGGATAACATGTGAAGAACTGAAGAGTCAAAGCACTAGGTGAAGATTCAACACTCTCTGTGTGTTTATTTATCAGAGTGAGGAACAGCAGTATCATGCATTTACAGATGAGTAAACCTAACACACAGACAGGGTTCACAAATGCCACCAGGGACCTGCAGAGCTCATGAAGAAACTGATTCATCTCTAAAGGCAGAACAGGGGAGGTGCTACCTTCTCTTTTTCTTATTTGCATTTAAATATTAAATGAAAAAGGATGACCAGACTATTTTTTTAAACAAGAAGTAACAATAGTGCTGAAGAAACATTTTTGGCCAGAACTGAGCCATACAGACATGCAGAAACTCTTTGCCATCTTTATTGCACCCATGAAGCGTAACTCCAGCTTGCCAAAGCCCCTATTAAAATTCCTATCTTTTCAGTATTCCCCAAATATCAGCAAATTCATACTTATTTTAAGGAAACACAGAAACCTGATTCCAGCAGTAAAATTGCAAAGTTCCTGAGCACGGGTCAGAGTTAAGTCTGTTCTCACACAAAAGCAGATCCTCACATGAAATTATGGAGCATGAATGTGGAGAAAGAAGGCACAAAGACACAGAACAACTGAAGCGCTAAAGCAGGCTCTTGTCAGTGGTCTGGACTTTAGCACTTCTCCTCATCAGTGACACACAGCCTATACAAAGCCACAGATCCTTTAATGATTATAATGGTAAAGTAGCTGAGACCTAACCCAGTTTAAAACCTCCGTCCTTCAAGCTTACATTCATAAAGTTTTAAGGACTGAAACATTAAACTGGAATACATTGTGGCTGCTTTACAGGCTCAACATCTAAAGGTCTCAGCAGACCCCAGGTCCACTAATTTCCACCGCCCTGTGGAGCAAAGCTCTGGAGGGTTTCTGGGCTGGATCACACAGCTCCTGCTGCCGACTGAGACTGCCAGGCTCTGTGGGGCTGCCCTGTCTTGCTGCCATAACCAGAGGAATCATGCCCTTCTAAAAATCCAGGGTATTGACTTCCAATAAGGAAATTTGCACCCAAACAGCCATTTTGATGCCTGCATTCCCAGGTTGCTATTTTGATAAAATTATAGCAGTGCTCATTTCATGTAAACAGGGTCTCACTCTTCCCACGGCAGCATCAGCACTTGAAATTCAGTCCAAAGTGGTTAAAAGTGATAATATCTTTGTGGTTTGGGTGGAAAAAAAGTCAGAGTTACTGTGTGTTTATGCACAGCTATTCCTATGTGAATGCTGAAATTCCCATTGAATTTCCTGAATGAAAAGGGTGCCAAAGACTTGGGAAATGCTACTTTTTTGTGTCAGAGAACTCCTGTAATTTGAAAAGTATAGATGAGAATTTTGGAGGCAAAAGATCTAGATTTCTTTTTTCTTCTATAGAGCAATCTTCCTCATAAGAAAACCTTACTGGTTTTCAAAAACTGGAGTGTGAAAGATGAGTTTGGATTGAAGGGTTCGTGAATTTAACTCTAGACACATGTTTCCATCCTTGATTTTGTGAGGTGGCTGTGGGAGATGAATGTGCAGTGCTGATTGCCAGCCTGCTGTCTTAACTTTATTAAGCAGAGTGCTCACAAAGTGCTAACTGGAGCCTATTATTCAGTCCATTCAGCTCACACCTGGTTCTCAGTGAGATGTTGCACTGCTTTAACACAATGAACTATGGCTTTATTGCTCTCCGCTATTTCCTCCTCCCTCCAGCTTGAAAAACTCCACTTCAATCAATGGCTGATGTCAATGTGGGAGTAATAACCTTCATTTATAGCAGGCAACAGGGACATCTGGACAGGCCAGGGAAAGAGGCAGGGAGTAAAGCCATCAGGATGTGCAGTTTACACTGTTATCATAAGAGTTCTTGGTTTCAGGAAAGCTTTTTAGTGTGGAAACATCCAAAATGCTCCTTCCCTCAGCTCAGAATTTTTCCTCTGAAGGACACAGGAAGGTCAAGAGAACTGACAGTGTAACAGGGGCAGATAGTGGTTTTATAAGTGCAGAAGAAAAACTAAATGCAAAGTGTATTGTATGTGTTTGGGCCAATCCTTTAAGGAAGATGAATGGATGGTACCAGAAAATCCAAAGTACAAGGAGTCTAAGCTTAGGTGGCACCTTGTTGATCCAGATCCCATTTCAGGACAAATCAATGGTGTTCCCAGTGCTCCCCTTCCCACTACACACTGAACAACAGCAATCCCTTTTTTTTTTTTCTCCTCTATTATTTATCTGCCTTGTAATCTGCCAGGTTTTTAGGAGACAAGGATTATTTGTATGTTACCTATTACTACCTAGAGGTTTTAGAGCCACCTGTGATGGCATTAATAATTGTTAGAGGAAGGGTACTGAAGGGTACATCCTCCTTGTACTGATGTACAGCACATTCTCATCCACATGCTTGTTAGCAAGGAGAGTAGAGACTATACTTGCTCAAAATTTGCCTTTATTTTACACTTTCTGAAAAAATATAAATCCCTGAAGAATTCATGGCATTGATATGAACAGGCACTTAAACCTTCCTTGAACTGGGAAGTTGGTTTTATGTCAGGAACAAGTGTGAGTTTTACTTGGGGCTCTGTCCAGCTTTCTGTGGTGAAGGCTCAATGCCAAAAACCTTTTCACATGGAAGGGGCTATAATTCCAGCCACTGGACAAAACCATCATCTTTCTTTGCTAAATTACTTCTAAAGGGAAATTCCATTTTCATGGAGAAACTTAAGCATTTCCACAGCAAAGATGACATTTCCTGGCAAAATAATATATTTTTTCCCTTACCATGCCTGCTGTTCATTTGAAAGCAGAAAAATAATTTGATTCTTTTACGAGAATTAGAAAAGAAATAAAAAGGACAGCAATTGTCTTTTGATTTTACCTAACTGAAATGAAAATTAAAAGGTTTTCGCACAATTCTAGACTACTAAGCAACTTCTTATGATCCAGAGATACTCAGCTTTTTGCTGTTATGAGTTGGGTTTTTCATCCATAAAAAAAAAAAAAGAGCATTCCCTTGCTTAAATACCTATCCCTTTAGGTACTTGGATCCCTTCTCTAATATGTCAGAAATCAATTATCTGGTTATTCTCTAATTTATTAAACCCCATGTCTCGGATGCTGAAAATATTTGGAAGCTGCTGTAATGGGGTTTTGTACTGGCAGCGTGATTCGCGCCAACACATTTTGCCCGACTCAGCCGAGGCATCTTGGCATCCTGGATCAATCTGTGCCCTACTGAATCCAGTTTAATTAATGTCCAATGTACCGTGCCTTGGTGGAGCAGACAGCTGGCGGCTTATCTTGCGTGACCTTGGGTGACAGACACAATCTGGGATAATGCTAATGTGTGTCTTTTGTCAGTTGATACCAGGGCAGCCAAAAAGTCAGGGCTTCAACAACCAAATGATTAGCACTTATCCACAGGGATAAAGATGGGAGGGAAGATATGTCCACCATGAACATGTCTCGGTACCTTGTGATTTGTAGACAGGCGAATGCCAGATGCAAGGCAATAACTTTTCATTTTACAAAGTATCTTGCACTGCTTTCAGCAAAATAATTTGTTATTACAAAGAGGGGTTGTCGGTTGGGGCAAATAGGTGGGAAATAGCAAAGCATTTTGAGGAAATGAGAGGTCAGTTCACTTTAGGTGCTATCACAGCCGACAGATCTGGGCAGACCTTTTCTTAAAGAGGGGCCAGCAAGGTGAGTGGGTCCTCGGGAGGAGCTCAGGCATTGCATAGAACTAGTTTGGGGTTGCAGGAGCCTCCCTAACCTCCTCCTCCCCACCCCGGTCCTCCGCCAATATTTCTGGTCAAAACTCACCGAGATACAGAGTCAAACTCATGGAGAAAAGGCTCAGAAGACAGGAAAGACTTGCAAAGCCAGGAAGTAATGAGAGAAGTAAGAGAAGACCTTTGGGATCAGCTCCTGATTGCTCACGTTTGTTATGTGGGGAATTGCAAAATGCTCATAAAACCAGATTCACTTGTTATTCAGAAATTCTAATAAAGAAAACATAGAAGCATTAAAAAAACCCATTCTAGTTGGACGGACATGGAGAAATTACAGAAGAATCATTTTCCCAAAGGATAGGGAAAATTCGCTAAAAGTCATTTTTCCTTGTCCAACTAAAAACCCCAAATTGGATGTGAAAACTACATGACCAGAAATGGAAAACTAAGGTCAGCGGATCACAAATCATATTTGCATGGATGAAGATATAAAGTTTCATTATATTCTCCCTGTGTGAGTACAACCTACTGAAGATGGAGAAGCCTTTCTGCAGCTTAAGAAATACTAATAGTCATTTCTAGTAATGAGTATTAGAAATGGAGAAATAGTCAAGAATGTTCCCTTAAATATGTTCACAGCTTATTCTTTTCATTTCTAAACATCTTGAAAAGCTATTGCTGATACCCCTCTGGCAATTGGAAGAGAGGGTAACAGGAAAAATAGTGCAATATCTCACTTAACATAATTGCCAGTGATTGCTGACACCCTAATTTCTCTGTATTTCAGCATTTTTCTCCACCAACTTTCTAACTGGGATCCCCATAGCTGGTGTGGA
Source organism: Serilophus lunatus (assembly GCA_013399895.1). Lineage (NCBI taxonomy): Eukaryota > Metazoa > Chordata > Aves > Passeriformes > Eurylaimidae > Serilophus > Serilophus lunatus. The sequence goes on along the minus strand of VXBA01002923.1, from coordinate 556,123 downwards.
GCAGAAGCCAGAAGAGGGCTTTGACAAAGGCCCCGATCCAGGTTTCTGTCTGCTGCTAATATTCGAGCAAATAATAATAAAACAAACAACTCAAAAAAAAATCTGGATTTGGTTTGCCAAATGTTTTCTCCATGCAAATTATTTTCAAGTTTCTGTTTTTCTTCCATTCCCTTCATATAGTTATATTCTGGATTAATAGCTTATTGCTGTCAGTTGCTGTAAGCATTATAACATGGAAAAGTGTAGCATGATCATTTTTTAATGGATATAAGTTAAAAAAAGTGAGTTAGAAAACCTTAGAAGCATTTCCAACAGGAGATGAAATTCAGTCTATTTTGAAACATCTCATGTTAACGAATTTTTTTTCTATTTTATGAATTGCAGGGGATTCTGATAATGTCAAAATATCTTATTTTTCATGCTGTAGTATGGAATATCTGAAGTTAATTTGGAAAAAAATGTAAACCTTATTTAACATGTGTAGAATACATATATATGTATGAAAAGACAGCAATATTAAAGAACACAGTATAGGCAGATATTTGGGTGTCCTAAGTGTGCCCTTTAACATCCAAGTACAGGAAGAAAGCTGTAGTTTTCTTCTTTTTTTTTTATTTTTTATTATAGTATTATGCTATTTATATATTGACCCTTCATCACAAAAGGGAGCTTGAAATCTACAACTGAAGTCAGTCTCAAATCCCTGTATACAGTCAAATAAGTAGAAAAACCATCCAAAAAACCCTGCCCAGAAACTTAAATTTGTAAATGTTGAGCATAGTATTCTGAAAACAACACCAAGCCCAGCTCCATGGAAGCAGCAATCTTCCCTCACTGCTGAACTTTCATACAACAGGAAAACTTGCTTGAAATGAGCCTTCATCATGTTCTCACCTCTCCAGATCAGGGCAAAGAAGAGTTTTGAAAAATTACACAGGGAGTTTTTTTCTTGGTTGGTTTTCATTCAATCCAGTACTTTGTACAAATTTGATTTTTTTACTTTCTCACCAGAGCTTCTCTGTATGACTCAACTCTGCAGTCTGAAATCACACTTTGGACAAAACCGGCTAAAACTCCTTAATAACATTACAGCTCAATCGTGCCTAGAAGTTACACCACACAGTTGTTTTCCATTTTCCCTGCTTATCAGTTGAGCCACCAACACTCACATTAAGTGGGATGTTAACTCTGTTCCCATCTGGCTACAGGTGTCTGCATCACCTCTCCACACTTACAAGTCTCCTATCTTATCACTGCATCCTTTTGATCAAGAGGCATCTTTGAGGAGATCTATTCTCCCTTTCACAGCCAGTGTAATCTGACTAATCTCTCCCCCTCCTGCTCTCATGCAGGATCTGGGAGATGCACTCAGGCAGGCAATTTGGGAAAACTAGATGACAGGCTCAGAAATGCTTTGTGTTGAGGGTTTGTTTTATTTTGTTTTGTTTTTTAAAGTGTGTTTGTCCAAAACAACCGGTGTAAAGTAACAGCTGGGAAGGCAAACACGGACACCTCCTAATCTCCTCCTCCCAGGATATATTAGAAAAAATGAGGTTTCACATCCAGCAACAGCTGTAGGGTAAGAAAGCCCACTGCTTCAGGAAGAAAATCTGTCAGCTCTATTATGTGCCACCATTCAGTGAGGTACTTGAGTCACTCCTGATCTTCAATAACAGAAATAGCTCCTCGGACTTCAATGAGACAACTCAAGTGCCCTGAGCAAGGCACACATACCTTCCTGAACTGGGGCTGCATCCGGCACTCTTTATCTCTGTGCTCATGTGAAGCCCCTCTGCAGGGCAGCTGGAACCATTATCCATGGCCAAAGTCTCAGGCTGAGCAAAAAAATGCTTCACTTTCAGGGCTAAAAAGAAGCGACTGGCCTTCAAGCTACTCATGGTAAAATGATAAACAAACAAAGGTCAGATTTCAGGCTGCCAAATTGTTATCAGCCCCCCTCCATCCACAACAACTCTTCAGGAAAATGCATAATTGCAGGAGTAATGAGTCATCTGTACACTGCACAATTAGCACAACTGCCCATGTAATCATGGTAATTGCACAGAACAAAGCATGGACGGGAGCACCAGCCCAGAAATCGGGGCCAATCAGTTACAGATGAGCACACACATAAATACACACACGGTGTTCAGAAGGATGACTCAAATAAATGCGTGTGCAAACTTATTCACCACACTCCTACCTCCCCTGGATGTAGCAAACAGGGATTGCAGCAGTTTGAAACAGCTAGAGGAGAAAGGACAGAGTGCAACATAAAATATGCAGAAGCGAAGAATGGAACATGGTAGAGGAGTGGTGGGAGAAACGGGAGAGACACAGTGAAAGAAAAATAAGGGATACTTGAGTATTTATGAAAAGACAGCACAGCAAAGAACGCCATGCAGATGGCAGGCTGAGCTTACTCAGTTCTCCTCCCAAATGGAAGATAAAAAAAAGTGAGAAAGAAAATAAAGAAGACAATTGCAAAAATAGAGTATGGAGGCAGAGTGAGTCAGGAGAGGGAGAAAAACAGATAAAGCAGTAAGACTAGAGAAGAGGGCACGCTAAGCTTTGATGGCATGTTACTTAATTTAATATATTTAAGCTCCTTTATTGCTGTATTACTTTGGCAGACTTCCTAAATCTCTTCAAGTGTGAGAAAAAGACACATGGCCACTATTTGGAACTCCTGGGGATTTCACTGTTGCTGGCTACTTAGTGAGTTTTGTAATTAAATGCAATTTAGAAAAGGTAGAAAGAGAACCTACTGTTCGCCCTTAGCCACAGCCCCTCCCAGAGAAAACCTCCAACTCCACAGGAAAACTGAACTTTAATTTTTACTGGAGCCAGAGATTCAAAGAGCAGGAGGGAAGTCTCAAGATTTTTAAATTCTTCTTCTCAATAGAAGCCACAGAGTTCACCTGGATCCCCATGTGGACTCCAATACACTGCAGGCAAAACAAAGGACATGTTTTAAAGAGATGTTGAAATCCTGATTTAGGGAATTCACGTGATGGCAACTTGGCAACAAGATGGAACAGCAGCGGGGCATGCACAAAACCATCAGCCTCCTCACTGGGACACAAGGCCAAGCCCTTGGCAGGGAATCCCTTCAACCCCAAGGCACTCGGGGAGAGGGTGAGACCAATGTTTGCACACTGAAAATGTGGGGGGTTCAGTCAGGGAGATGTTTTCAGGCACAGATGAAAAACCTTCTCCAGCTGCAACCCTCACTAGTTAAACCGACCTTCCTTTAACCTCAGTCATAAAGTTGGTTCATTTACTGCATGGGAAAGAAATCAACCCAAGCTCCCTGGATTCAGTAGATTTGTTTAAATATATTTTATATTGTTTAACAATATGTGCTGTTGGGCTCCTAATATGGCCCACACTGGGAGAAAATGTGAATAAAAGATTTAATTACAGTTGAGATGTCCCTGGTATAGCTTACTGTTGTCCTGTAAATCCTTCTTCTTCACTTATCTCCAGCACAAAGAGGCATCTTTTCCGTGGTGGGAAGGGGGAGGCAGGGGAATGTGGTGTGCACAGTGCAAGGATCCCTTTGTTGGCTGGGCTTTGTGTGGGAACGCACCCTCGATGAATGACAGCCAGGCCTGAAAATTAGCTTGAGCTTTTGTGAGCTCAGTTTTCCTTCTAAATTACTGCGCTGCTGTAACTTCAGAAGCCAGGTATTTCCCTTGACAGTGGCCATTGCAATCTTTTGGGCCAGGACACAGGGATCTGAATGCCAGGCATGACTCACAGGTTATTTTACAGATCTCTGAAAGACACCACTGGCATCAGCCAATTTTAACTTTGCTCTCAACTACAGACACTATCAACGGTTTTCCCTCTATTAGTGCAGTGTCAGGAATTTTTTTTTTTTTAAATTTATTTCCCCACTAGACCCAGCTACTGTAAAGCTCTGGAGGTCTGTGTAAAACAGATGATAATGCTTTCATCAAATCTCAGCCAAAGAAAAAGCCCCTAGGGTAAAATCAAGAATGCAATAAAGACTTTTTCCTGACTTCAGTATTTACATAATGTTATATTCACTGTTATGCCCCAAGTTCCCAGTCAGGACTGAAGCCTTCTGCACAAGGACATACAGCGACACTCATTACCCCAACAGATCACAAGCTAAACTGACATGGCTGGAGACAGGCAATTTAATTATTACATGGCTGTAGAGGGGGAATCCAAGGTACCCATGTTATACAAGGGAAACGTGGTGCAATTGATAGCTAGAACAGACATCATCATTCCTCTTTTTGCCTTTTAAATTCAGTCTCTGAGGGCCAAACACACTCCAAAAATATGGAGTAGGTCTAGTCAATTATTCGCACACATATTTCTGGTCTTCCACGGTTTGAAGTCAATTTTAAAAGGAAAAAAATAACATTAATGCTACAAAATATATATGACTGTGGAAAACATCACCTTTGTTCCTTGTTTTATTAGTGCTTCCAAAGATCTGCTTCTCTTTGGGATAACTCCTCAGCCAACTGCCCCCAGATTAGCTGCTAAGAAAAAAACTAAGGCATAGGAATAACTTGACAAGGAAAAGGCTTTCCAACTTCTTATGAGCAAGCCTGGCTGTGTTAAACTCAAGTAGATTAGATACAGGGAAGAAATTCCTTACTTGAGAGTGATGAGGCACTGGCACAGGTTGCCCAGAGAAACTGTGGATGCCTCATCCCTGGAAGTGTTCAGTGCCAGGTTGGATGGGGCTTTGAGCAACCTGGTCTAGTGGGGGGTGTCCCTGCCCATGGTAGGGGGCTTGGAATGAGATGAGCTTTAAGGTCCTTTCCAACCCAAGCCATTCCATGACTCTATGATAAGATATACAAAACTGCAGCATTCATTTCCATCACTCAAACAAAAAGATACCCAGCTACAAAACTACCAGAAGGCCCCACAGATTTACAGGCTCTCTGCTTTGCTGCTAATGATTTCCTCATGCCTTTCAACTCCTGGGCAATGCCTAGCTTTTGATGGAAAAAAGGAATTAGCTCTGCCCATTTTCAAAATGAAAAGTGTGTCCTGTAAGAAAGTCAGTTTAATTTATTGATACATTTTAAAATGCTGCAAGCAAAACTAAATAAAAAGCAAACACTTCACTGGGAGAAAACATTGCGCTCACCTTACAGCAATTTTTCCCAGTTTATTTGTAACAAGAAAACCTTCTTGTGCTTTGTAAAAACCTCAGACTGTATCCCTATTTTCCACTATTTTAAGCTCAGGAGATTTTCTGAGCCTGTTGTTATTTTTCAGTGTGGGCACCCCCAAAAGAATCTGTCTTGCAAATACTTCTTGAATCTGCTCTTGAATCCAAGACAACTTTCTGTCTAGGATGTTTACAGCATCCTTTGGCAAGGAGTTCCCCAAACTGCTACTCTCTCCCAAACTCCTGATTTCCAAACTGAGGAGCACTGGTTTACTCAGTCCTTCCTTACATGGAAACTTTTCCAAAGCTTTCATCATACTTGCTGCCTTCCTCTAATCTTGTTTGTTCTGCTGTATTCTTGTTGATCTGAGTGTCCTGGACATGCATGCTGAATTTAACATGGAGTTAAGCTGATGGCAAACCAATGTTTTCTGGTTTGTACTCCACTCCTTTTATTTGATTTGCTTTCCTGAGTGCAGCCAAACACTGAGCTGATGTGCTGATGGAAGTAGCTATGATAACCTCAAGGGCTTGCTGCAGAGGAGTCTGGTCAGAGCCCACCATTTTGTGTGCAAAATGAGGACTGTTTCTCCCTGTGTGTACCATTTCACATTTATTTACACTGAATTTCAGCTGCTGGTTTACTGCCCTTGTCACATGTTGCTACAACAACCTTCCCCATTTCTACAAAGGCCTTCCTCTTCCCTATCGATACGATAACTTTAAAACATCACCAAACCTTGTCATCTCATCGCATCAGCACAGATCCCTGCAGAACCTCACTACAGACCTTCTCTATGAATTTACGCACATTTACACCAATCTGCTTTTTCTTACTTTTGAGCCAATTGTAGATCCATGCCAGCAGCACGCACGGAAGATTAACAAAATCAATCTGGGAATCCATGAGAAGTATGTCATTTGCAGCACTTATACCCACACGCTTTTTAACCTCTCCAAAAGGTGCCTAAAAAGCTCTAACTTCAAATGGAAACATTTTGTCAAATTAAAGCGCATTCAGACACTTCTGAAAAGCCACAGCTGAGTGTTTCTCTGAACAATTTAGTCAAACACAGCAGTCCTGTTTTATAGCTAATTATCCATGAGCAGATATTAACTAATTACTTTCTGTTTATAGGTGCCTTACTCAACACTTAGCCACACGTTTTATGAGAACACCTTTCCCTACAGAGTCTTCTGCTAAGAAACTGCATGAAAGTGAGAACCACTGGAGCAGCTTGGTGTAATTCAGCCAGACTACGCTTCCTTCCTGTGGTATTTGTTTATTTGGCTTATTAGATAACTATCACACAGGTTACGAGATCTGTAACACTATTTCCCCTTGGTGGTGTATGGCTGATGTATTTACAGGTTCAGGTTGCCTCTAGTAAGGAGACTGAGCTGCCAGACTTTTATTAGGAATGGAACATAAAATACCTTCATGTGTGAGAGCTGCTGGAAGCTCCAGCAGGAAAGAAGAAACTTTACCGGGCCATTCCTGTCGTTCTGTGAAACACATTTTATGAAGCTCTCAACTAACCATTGCTTATTTCTTCTACCATGCTAATAAGCAGATGTTTACAATTTGATGATACACTCTGTGACTACACCAAATTACTTAAGGGAGACACAGTGTCTGGGTTTGGCTCTTTGCCTACGAGGTGCAGCCACCCCACACTCAAGGGCAGGCAGTGCTGGTTTTACCTTCCACTCCTGTTCGCAGACTATTCCTAATTTGTTGCAGTTCTGGAGGCAACACAGCGAACCTGCACAATTACCTGGTGTCCTGTCCATGACCCTGCCTCTGATGTTACTGGTGTGAAAAGCCTTTACTGGTTTCTGTTGCAGCAGCTCTGGTGCCAGGCAGCCCTGTAAACTGGCATAAACCATGGCAGAACCAGCCAGAGGCTGATGCTCTGTGTGCCTATGAGTGTGAATGTTTAAATACATACAGACAGTGTTCCCATTTCACATAGCCTTCACAGGGGCCTGAAGGGGAATTTGAAACTGTTTGGGTGTCACTAAAGACAGGAAAATTTGGTCCACGAGCCCATGACAGACTGGGAAATGTTAATCACTTGCACACGTTGAGGACAGGTGGCGATAGAAAATGCTGAAGACTGAATGATTAAAACATGAAACAACTTTAAAGAAATACTAGAAATGGATGTCCACATCTCCACTTGTGAGCTGCTACCTGCATTTGGTTTGCCATTTACCAAAAATGCAGAGAATAGGAAAGGCTTAACATCTGTCTTCCCTTTGAGCTGAAGTTTAACAAGATAAGTGGAAAAATGACACTGTGGCTGCTGACAGCCACAACAGCACACTGCTCAAGAGAGGTATATTATTCATTAAAGCTATAGCAGATCCAAGGATATGAATTCGTCACAGTGGAATTTGGCTCTTGTGCAACATCCAAAGGTGCCAGTGGAAATATCCGGGAAAAGAAGCATCAGGAATTATTAACTGAGCTTCTCATCCTCTGTGTCTGGTTGGGCTCTTGTGCCACAGCCAAAAAAGCTTTTTTTTCCCTTTAAATCTGTTTCCTCTCTACTATTCTTCAACTCTCTTCTGCTTCTCTCTATTATAATTTGAGTGATGGCCAAGTAAGTTTCCTACCCACCTTTCAAACTTTTGTGAAGGTCCTAAAATCCTCTTCCTCCTGCCATTCTGTCATCAGCAAATGCAAGTTCAGTTTCCAACCCCATGCTAGTAAGCCCCTGATGTAGCCTGATTCCACACCCATTTCCTCTCAATCAACACTTCCCTGGAGGTGGTGAGCCACAATGTAAAGTTCTACAAGAGCTAAAACAGAGCTTTAACCCTCCCTCACAGACAACACCTCTACATATCAACCCTGACTCACCTTCTACAGCAATAACTTGCTGTGAATTGTTCTCGATGTTTCTGAGGCTACGCTGGTTTATGATGTTGTAGTTCAGTAATGATGTACAACACCACTGCTGCAGAGGGTGCTGCCCTCAAATCCAAACCCACTGTGCTTTACAATTTTTTTCTTAGTATAAAATATTTCACCTTACTATACTTATTATAAAAATACTTACTTATTATAAAAATGTGGAGAGTCACCAACAGCATACTAAAACCTAAGATAAATTAGGGTACTTCCAATTGTTGCATTAATGGGGTGTCATGTATGAAACTTTTTCAGAAGTTACACTTAAACTTGCCATCAGACTCGTTCAGCACTTGCTGCTCTAGCTGAGATCAGAATTCAGGAACGCTTCAGCAACTTGACACTGAGCCATCCATTTCCATATAACATTAAGGCCATAGGACTAGTTCAAATCCTTTCATGTAGGGAAATTAAATATAACAACAAACAACTCATGACAATGCCAGAAAAACATGTGTAAGGAAGAAATTCAGGCTTAATGACTTATATCCTCACATTAGCCTAATCGCAATCAGACTATCACAACGCAAAGCTTCAGAAGACTTTCGTCAAAGCACTAAGTTTAAAGCTTAACACACTGTTAAAACTTGAAATATGATGCTTATCAAACCTGTTGGCATGTAGAGGTTGAGAAGAGGTGACAGTTTGTAACATCAAACACGTGCTGCTCTGTATCACCAAAATTATGTAAAGTGCAAAGGTTTATCACCTGGAAACCAGACCACAAAAACCTTCAGCCTTAACCCAGTCATGTTAGAGGTTGCCTCTTTTTAATTAACAAAGGCTTTTTATTTTGTGATATGACACCTTTGCAAATCCCGTGATATCATGCTGAAATGTGCAAAAGAGATTTCAGCAAAGCCAGAGAGTAACTTTTACAAGATCATTATATACATTTGGTGATAAAATTTCACCAGTGCCAATTTTTGCCTGGTTGTTATCTTTTTCATTCATTCCAGTTAATGGACTGACAGGACATGGATTGAAAAATGCAATTTATAAAGTAGAATTGAAAAGTGCTCAGTTCAAACTTTTCAAAGGAGAAGCAAAGTGAAATTATATACTTCTGTCTTTATATAAATCACTGTGTTCTGCTGATAAAAAAGATAGTAAAAGCAAAGGCAATTGTCTTCATCTTAGTAACATTTCACTTTCACTGGTATGTTCTCTTTTCCTCAATTATTTCCCTCTTTCAGTATCTTCATCAGTTTCCTGAAGAAGCTGAGCAGCACAAATGTCCAAACAAGCGCAGTCTCACTGACACGAAAGCAAAGAAACCCTGAAAGATTCTTGCTTACTTACTTCCTCACTAACATCCTCCAGAGTTCAGATTATTGTATGTCCTTTTTAAGACGTAATAAATATAGTAATCCACAACTTGGGCCTGTGAGAAATGTATCATGGATAATAATAATGAAATACGACCTTAAATGGAATGAATGATGAATTGATTTTTCCAAACAGTTTTTTCCTCACTAAAATTGAGCTAAAATGTTAATCTTTGAGTCAAATCCAGCACAGATTTAAACTGGACTATGACCTGACTTATAGTGCATCACTATAAACATACCTGTGAACAGAGCAAATACACCTGAAATACTGCAAAAATTGTGAAAAACTGAAAGAAATCACTAACATAACAAAACTAGTTTTAATAGTAGGGTACCCCAAAGCTAATTCCCAAGTCTTCAACACAAAATGAAGGCCTAATTAAGATCTTTGGCCAAGGTTTGGTAGTTATATAAAGAAGGCACATATACATTCTCCTTGAAGATAAATCACTGTGTAATTACTGCAAGACCAGCAGACTAGGAAATTAAGAGGAAACCCCCTGTGTTACAGGCCCCAGCCTGCTTGTTCCCTGTATTCCTGCTGATTATCTAGAGCATTGGCCTCCGCCAAGAATCAAGATGAAATTTGAATATAATTCAATTTCCTCATTTTCAAGAAGCAACATGTGAAAGCAGAATAATAACCCCGCTCCATTGCACCTTTCATTTGGGCTGCCTCTGACTCCTAAACAGTCTTAGCAATTTGACTGAAAAGGAAGTCCAATGGCCCTGTGAAGCAGTGGTGCTACCAATGAGATGTAAAGAAGGCCAGAGCTCACTGTTTTATAGTAAAACTCTAAACATAAAATATGTATTTTATAGCTATACGATAAAATTAAGCACTGAACGCTATAACCATCTCACCTGTGCTTCAGCTAAACTGAACTGTTACATGCTTCAATGGGAAATGAAAGATTTTCAAGACAGAGAATAAAAATTAATTGTAACTCATTTGACATCAACTGTTTTAAATGTCTTCATATCTGTGGGATTTGGGCTATGCTCCTTCTCTGAAGTGCACATACTCTAATATATAATCAGTAAACATTATCAGAAAACAGTAGAAGTTTTCTTTCCCACGATGAACAACATGAACAGTGTTTGTCCTGGAAGTGTTTTCGGGTTCCTCTGAATTACTAGCTTACTAAATCCTACTGGAGGAAAGGGAATAATAACCTGAGCTATAAGTCTTACATGGCTATTATATTATTTTGGGGTGCAGGAGAAATATATTTCATGTACCCTGAAACACCTCCCTTCTGGGAGGAATTCTGAAATACTTTTTGCTCTTTCTTTTGTGTATCCCACCTTCTGTTCCAAATCATTTACCAAAAATTCAGCTCTGAATGTAAGCATGGTCGGAGAGATTTTAATTCCTGGATTGGGATGTATCCATAATTACTACTGTTGTTGTTGTCTCTCACCAACATGAGTCACCACCTGGCAACAAAATGCAGTCCAGGAAACTTCTATAACTTCCCCTGAATTTAATTGTTCAGGTTTCTCGCCCCTGTTTAGGATGATATTACCAGTAACCATCCAGATATAACAGGGAGAGGCAGGAGATAAGTAGCTAGGAGCTGGCTCAGACAATTCTCTGGGAGGTTTGTATTCACAACAGTTATTTTCAGACACAACTGCAAGCAACTACAAAAAACGTAACAGTTCTTTTACCTGGAGAATAATTAAGTGTATAATTTATACAGGCTATGATTCAGCCAAGCATTTAACTACACAGTTAACTTTAAGCATATACTGAAATCAACTGCAAGTGGTTGTTAGTACATATGTTAATCCCATTTCAGAGTTTTGTGAAATCAGTGCCTATTGTGGGAAGGAGAAAACACATCTAGGATGCATCGATAGCTGCTGGACTGTAAGTCTGAGTCCACTCGCTCTCAAGTAGGTTTGAGGTGAGATTTAAATTAGGTTTGAATAAACTACACCAATGCTTAGCTGAAGTATCCTGATCTCACTTACAAAAAAAGCATTACCATTAAGTATAGTTATAGGAAGTAATTTTCCCCCAGGAAAAATAGAAATAAATAACTAGTAGAGGAATTAAAGGAAAAAATACCGGACATATTTAAAATTAATCATCAACCTCAGTGATTTTCCCAGCACCTCCACACTCTGGTGTGGGGCAACTCTCCAATCTGAGAAGTGAGTATGTTTGCAAAGGCCTGAAATTCTTTGAATTCTGGCAACTGAAGTTCAGAGGTGATCTCTTCAGTCAAACAGAAGACTCTCTCATGCTCTTCGATCTTGGAAGACACTTTGCACCTCTAAAGGTTATTAAGAATTTTGGTGATTGATTCTGGCCTTCTCTAGTGGCTGGAATCATCTTTTTCCTTTTCTGAATGTCTCCTGCCAGGGTCAGGCTGGAGTAAGAAAATAATGGCAGAATTTACAAGCTTCTTCAGGTTCCCTGGGCTTAGGGCACTTCCCCTATAATCCACAGGGCTTTCCTGAGGATCACCAGACCTCCACAACCACATTTGTAGTGATTGTTACAGAGGAACTCCTGAGCTGACCAGTGCAGCTCAGAGAGGCGAATCTAACATAGTTTTGAGACATGCACTTGGGTGTTGGGTCCTACACATACAACATGGTCACTCAGAGCTGGAAGGGACACAGGGCCCCATGTTTGTCAGATCACTCAAAGTCTCTGTTCCACTAGAAAAGTCCTAGGTGTAAATAACTATTTAGAATACATAGATCTACAATAACAGAACCAAGTTAGAGAAGAAGCACATGCATTATTTAATCCTTAAGAATCACAATCCTCTTTAGCTGTTCTTACATCTCAGCTTGTGAGTTGGTCTAATTATTCCCTCCTAGTGACTTGGGGCTGGATTTCACAGTGTGATGTGTCTCTCAGACTTATCTGCAGGGACATACTGAGACCTCATCAGGCTGTGATCATTAAAGATGGATTTTAAAAGCGCTCAGAGCCCCTGGGTTTAGCAGAAGTACAACCACTTCTTTTTTCCTGTTTTTCTGACTCCCTTTTTTTTCTGTGAATGGGCACAGGGATATCACATGATAACACGGGAGCTCTCCCCTCCCTTTTCTCTCCTTAGAGTGTTTTAATTAACATTTGTATTATACGCACTCATTACCACATTCCTGGCTTCGGCTTTAAACTGGTCATTCTTGTTACAAGCCCTCTAGGACATAGTGGTAAAACTTTACACATCTTATATTGCAGCAATTATTAATCACAGGTACATTTTAGTGATTCAGCTACAGCAACTGCTACCAGCCTAAGCACAACACTTAAATAGAAACAAATGACAACACTGAGAATGGTGGTACCAGCGTAAGGCGACACTCTCTTGACCCCATTAGTTTTATAGGACCCTTTGGCGGCTTTATCACAACTGCAGCAATTCCACAGCCCCACTGTGTCTGGCCAAGTGCTTCTGTGGCAGAGCAGGTGTGTTGGATGCACTTATTAGGGAGAGCTACTAAACCAAAGTATACAAAAGTGGGTGAGGAAATACTCCTCAAAAAAAGCATGAAGCAGATCAGAAAGTGCTTCTTGGCAGAGATGGAGGTGGCCAGCCTGAGCCTCTGCAAAGCCTTCAAGGCTAACGCCTGCAAGAGCCTTGGGACAGGCAAAAGAAGAGCTAAATTTGGGTAAATCCTTGCAGAGGGATGCTTTTAGCCAAGAAAAGAATAGGCAGACACTAAAAGGAGGGGATTATATCTTCCATCTGGATTTTAGCTCTCCTGCCCAACTCCTGCACCAACCTGATATAGTCAGAAAAGCAATCTGACTAAAAAGTATCTTGGTTGGTATTTCTGGGTAGTTTCCTACTGGATTCATGCCCTCTCCAGACCTCCTGCATGGGTGGAAGAAAAGCTTTTTCTATACTTGTGTCAATCTAGAGGGACTGCAGGAACATATCGCTGGCCTAACTATATGCTGGATAGCACTTCACCCTTTTTGTGTTTGCCTGGGCTTAGAGGGTGGTTAGTAGGCGTTTTATAAGAACATGGAGCAACTGCATTAGAAAGCTGAAAGGGAGGCTTTATATGCAGGCTTAGCCTAGTGGGAATAAGATCTTTCTTAGATTCCTCTAATTGCTTTAATAATTAAGAAACAATTTTGCTAAGCTACATTTTACTTGCTTTTAATAAAATCAATTACATAGAGTCAAGAGCTTAAGCAGCATTTCAAGTGCATGGAGAGAAAAAACACATCCCTCTCAATTTTTGCCTTCAGGAGAAATTAATAAACATGTGTAAATAACTAAACTGAGTTTGAAAAATCTGCTTTATGTTCATGAATTCCTTCTATGCTGACAAAGACATTGACTTTGGTCAATAAGGGTCCTAAACGTGCTATTTTGGGGACTCTGGGTCTGACACAGGAAAACACTTGACCATGCACTTCACTTTAAACAGTTAAATGATCCCATTAAACTCAATGGAACTACATTTAGACCTAAAATAAAGCATGATCTCAAGCAGTTTTCTTCTGGGGGCCTCTACTTTCCATTGTTTACATGAGTCAATAAATTTTCGCTCTAAGTTAAAATTAGCCAGGATTTTCACATTCGAGACAATAGGAGATCTCTGATTTGAAGGGGTGGAGGCTTGGCAGCTTCATATCTCAGACTTGGCATTGGAGAAATAAGGCCTGAAAACCACCCATACGTATCTCGGAAGGGAAAAAATCTGATCTCAGTCCGGCTGCCATGAAAACTCAGAGTGGTTCCACTGAAAAAAGATTGACTGATCCCATTGAATTTTCTACGTTTTTGGTTATTTTTTTACTATTCATTTTCTGCCCACATTCCCAGGGTCAGCAACATCCACCAGTGCACTCCTGACCTGGCTCAGTTAGGAAGCCTTGTATGGAATATGGGATGTTTGCATGGTGAAAGTAATTAACACCATGTGAAAAGCATCTAAGGCCAAAATGAAGTGCCATTTATTTAATCCGATGCAGAGAGGTACTCATCCCAAAATACAGAGGTATTCCAACCCAATTAAGGAAGTAAAGAATATATACACATGAAAAGCATGGGGCTTAATTTTTATTTTCAAACCTTCATGATCATCAACCTACTTTTGGAAAGACTTCCTTTTAGCTGCATGATAGCTGAACAATAAACTCATTCTCTGTGTGTAGTTATCCACCTCTCAGANTCAACAAACGCTGCCACAAACGATACCTGGGATAAAAAAATACCTTTTGCACCACATCAAGGTAAGACTGAAAAGTTTCCGTCTGTATTTCAGCCACCTGAGAGAGAGTTAAAAATCAACCTGACAAGGCAGTAATTTTTGTGCCTTTTGGAAAAAAACCCACACCAGATTGAGGGAACTCGCAAAATCAAGAATATCTGTGCTGTAGCTGTACCTGCAGCTGTTCGGACGCCTGTGCTGGGCAGTGTCCCGCAGCTTCCCACTGACATTCCCTCTGTCACTAGATGTCACTGTACACACAAGCGTGTGCCTGAGGCTCGGGACAGCCTGGCATTGATGGCCTGAGGACATGGGAAGAAGGAACAGCACATTTGAGCACTGCCCTGAGCCTTACACTTTTGTCATCCGGACTTGCACCCATTTCAGTTTTCGCTTTGGAGCAGAAGCACATTTATTCACTTTCTCAGCAAATGTTTCATAGTCGATTTGAGGAATAATTCTTTGGAGTTTTTTTCCCCTTGTAACTTTGAAAATTCCATTAGTGTGACACTTCAGTGTATTCCAGCTCAAGCTGGACCAAGCAGAAGAGCTGGCATTTGGACTTCTGCAGAAAGGGAGTTCCTGCTCACACCCTAGGCTGCATTTAAAGGACACCATGAGCTCACTCTGTAGCCAAGGAGCAAAGCCTAAATTACAGCTTGAGTTACTAACAATGAAAACAGAACTAAGGTGCAGTGAAGGTACTCACATCAGTCTCACATCACCCACACATAGGCCCATTCTTCCCAGGTCCCCGCAGCCAGATACTGGGATTCCCCCTGCTAAAGCACACACCCTCAAGACTGAAACTCAGCCTCAAGAGAAAGCCAGCTACCTATCACAGTGTATTATCAAAGCCCTTTACCCTTGTTATTATCCATCCATAAATTATTCCTACATCCTTATGAATTTTCCAGCAATAGAAACATTCATATCTATTATCCAACCATACATTGTAAAGCAGTTGACAATGCATTGGCCATAAATGCCTTTCAAACAGTGACTTTTCTGTGAGTATCTTGTGAGATTTTTGACTAAGTTTTACAATTGTGCATCCTCTGATTGGAGACTGAAGCAATTAGAAGAAAGTGAAAACCAAAGTGATTTCAAGACAGCTGCACCAATTTCTCATTAAAAGATACTTGAAAATAGCTGTGTGATTTTTGCTTTTTGGCAACCTTCCTTTTGGACAAAATTCATTTACTTCAACATTCACAGATATTAAATTACACGAGTCACACAAGGAATTAAAGTGAATGCACAGGGATAGACATTAGCTGTTGTAAAGCAACACTACTCCAGAGGCTTCTGATTTACATCAGCTAGGAATTTGGCAAGCAGGTTTTATTTGGTTCCCTGTTCATAGATGATTTCCCATTCATCCAGATTTACTAGACCCTGTTGAAATTCTCTTTAACAAATTTAGATAGGAAGCTCTATAAACCACTGACTATATTTTTTTTTTATATAAGAGATGATACATTTGCAAAGAGGTTTTTTTTTTATGGTTTCAAGGTAGGCTCAAGTGTGGGAAAGACACTGAGTGGCAAAGGCAGATTAAAGTATCTTGATCCCCAGAATCCACTCAATATGAGAGGAATAAAGGACTATTTTATTTTTGTTACTTTATTTGCTCTAAGAGGTACTCAGGGTATCTTATTGGGTTTGGTGAATAACTAGAATGTAGGCACATGAGGGGTGGAAAACTGCAGCAAAACCAGGGTCTTCACACAGAAAATTCCCGCTGATAAAATCTAAATTTGCATTTTGCTTGCACTAATAGAAAAAAAATCCCTGTGCTGTGACTGGAGGAGTGTCTGAGCATTTCCAGCTTCCTGCAAATGCATGTAAATTTACAACATGGTCTGCAAAAAACATTTCTGCATGTGATTTTGACGTTTGCTTTCAAGAAATATTTATACACAGTTAATTTGAAATATCGACTACTCAGAGAGAATACAGACGAGAAGCAGTCATTGCAAAAGGCACTGATGTAGAAATTCCAACATAAGACCAATATTTACGCATGACTTGCCTGGGTAAGGAGCACCAGATTGCTGAAGGATGAACCAATGTCTTCATCCTATTACTTACGTCAGAAGACAAGCGGTAGTGCTCATCTTTCTTTTTCTCTATCTCTAGATATTCCATAGTTTCTTGGTTTCAAAAGAAATATAAATCTCTATAAACTTCGGCTGCAGAAAGAAGAGTCCACAGGGCCCAACAAGGCTGCCCCAGAACCCCACATACACCAACCACTTCATGTACTTTGCAGGTGACTTTTTGCAATGCTCATCCTGGTTTAATAAAGGTTAACAAAGGTTAAATAACCTTTGTTCCTCTTAGCAGTCATTTGAATAATCCATTCTACTCTGTGGCAGACAAAATCAACATCTGATATATTCTACTCCCTTCCTTCCACACCATCTTCATTCTGCTGTGGCTTAGCTCAGAAAGCAATTCATTTTCCTGTGCCAGTCCAGCACCTCAGTTCAGCAATAAATCAATTTCATTTTCAGCAGTATGTAAAATTGAATGAGAGGAGTGGAGCTGAATAAATTCTTTAATAAATTAAATTTTGTCTGATTATTACTAAAAATGCTTCAGAGGCTTTATCTGATATCCAGTATATCACTGCAGGCTATTGCTTTGCTTTAGCTCCAGAACAATATGGGCAACTCTGTCATGTTCATTTTCTAGCTGCAGAATTACCAACAGAAATAACAGTACTGGAAAGAAATAAAACCTAACAAGCCACTGGCAAAGGCACTATAGTTCTCCTAAAAATACAAAAATCTTCCAAAATTCTTATTCACGTGAAAAGAGTATTGTATAATTACAAATTCAGTGGTTTCTAAAAAAAAAAAAAGGCTTTGAAAATAGTTTGTGAAGGAGTGAAAAAAACATAAAATGGAAGAAGGTGCTTTGTTGGCAACCTCCACATCTCAGAGCTGCCTGGTGACAGGTACCCACCCACAAGTAACATCCAGTTCCACATCCCCAGCACAACACATCCCCAGCTTTTGGGAAGCTGGCTGTCGTCTGGCCAGATGGTTAAAGGATAATTGGGCTTTGGAAGCGGACTGCCGCCCCTCCCCAGTGTCTTGTAACAGAGGCACAGGCAGTTCCACAGGAAAATGGTCCCACTGGAAACCCTTATGAGACTTTCAACAGTTACAAAACGTCCACAAACAGTATATCCTCTCACATCCATCTGCAAAGTGCTGGACAGGGACAGGAAAGGATCCTTTCACCCTAGGGCACTGCAAAGCCCTCCACAAAGGTGTTACCTTTGGAATTCCCCCGTAGGAAAGCAGGCCAGGATGAGACACATATAAAGGACTGTATCAGGCACTGTGGAGCAGTAGGGACTAGAGGTGTAACTAACACTGGCAAGGAGACTGGATTCAGTCACAGGGTGGACAGGAAGGATTCAGCTGATGGAAGCAAATACCAAAGAGGTACTCACATCAAACATAGACTGAGGTGGGTACTTAACTGCACGGAGTACTAGAGCCTAGTAACTAAGATAATGATTCTTACTTAGCCCAGTAACTGAGGTATTGATTCCAACAGTAATCAGATAATCCACTCTGATAGTGTCACACACACAAGACCTGCTTATCCCAGCATAATTTAAAGTCTTATTTTTGGAGCTTGAAGGTTGCTTATCTTCTATGCAGAGTGTTCAATCCCAACCTCAACAGGGAGAGAGAAATTAGGAGCACATGCCGACAGAGCAGCTTTCTCTCTCTACTACATCTGAGGTTTATTCATCCACCAGTCTTGTGATTCAGGACCTAATGTTAATCCAAATGATGAACAGCCTTTCCCTTGATACTGAGGAAAAAAGGGTGAGGAAAGCAAGGCAGGACTTTGTGTTCAAAGGCTGGGAAAATTCTCCCATTAACCAACTTCTGAAAGAAGTTTGTTCTCTCCTGCTTCAAGACACCTCCTTTAGCACACTTGTGGATGAGTAATCAAGCCAGTGGTTTGTGTTTAGGCCCAGGGGAAGGAAATAAAGGGTTAGAATCCAGAAATAGATGCAGTGACAGCCTCTATGAGGTCAAGATTTGGCCCTACAAAATTATCTTGAGTAGAAAATATGATACAGGGATCTCAGATATTTGTGCGGTTTGTTCAATTCACATAACCAGGCAATGAC
The DNA here is from genome assembly GCA_013399895.1 of Serilophus lunatus. NCBI lineage: Eukaryota > Metazoa > Chordata > Aves > Passeriformes > Eurylaimidae > Serilophus > Serilophus lunatus. Next base: position 537,341 of record VXBA01002923.1, on the reverse strand, counting down.
TAGTTATTTGTTCAGTAAATCTGTGGGAAGATTTCTCAGCTGGTTTGGGATAAGCCTTCGCCAGCCCCTAGGTCATCTCTTGCAAGACTGAATTTAGTTTGCTGGGATACCCTTGTATTTTGTCACTGATGTTAACAGTTTCTTGCTGGAGCTGTTTGCCATGTTCCACTGACTAATACTCTTACAGCTGTTTTTTTAAGTTCTTTTAAGCAGGTGCCAGTACAGCCCATTTTTGACAACTATTTTTCCATCTAGGCATGCTGTAAGATAGGTGAGAGTTCACCTGCCATCAGCACATCAGGAACTCATTCAGTTGTTTCACCACTTTCTTTTATTGTCCTGTGACTGCCCTGTGGTGCATGAAACCATCCCAGAGCAGTTGGCCTGAGGCAATTAGTGGAATCCCTGCTTCTCAGGTAAGAAATAAATAAAGAGTCTGTCACCACCAAATAAGCTGTGAAACAAAGCTCCAAGGCCATTTGCTGAAGCAGGTGACCAAGAAAGCGAAGCTGCTGAGCCACTAATGTACTGTGATGGAAATAAGTGTATGATACAACTTGGCTGCCAGCACCCTTAATTACAGGACATGGCATCACTTGATTCACAATGGAATAAATGGTTATATTTATATATTTGCAGGTTTGAATGAGGATTTCCTGATTTCCTGATGAAGTCATTCCTTTATTACAGCAGCACCTTTCGTGGCTCTCCACAGCTAAGGTCAAGTCAGCATTTCCATTAAAAATATCAAACCTATTTTCAGGACTTCTTTATTACTCATTTATAGAAAACCTCTACACCGGATGAGACTTGGCACATGGTGTCTCAGTCCAAGATAGAGAAAGGGAGAGGTGGAGGTTTTTCTCCTTTTTTTAAGTACACAAATAAATATACAAATGCTAAGAGGCAATAAATGATGACTTTTAAAGACTAATAAATCCTTCATAAGCTTTTTGCTATAAATTCTAGACACTAACTTCTGCTTTGGAGCACATGAGGGGAGAATATTAACAATTATTAAGCACACTTGTCTGCTAAAGTAACTGCTTCCCATGTAAAATGACTTCTCTTCCAAGAATAATTTTACAACACATTTTACTAACTGAAGACTCCGCACAATTAATACAACAGACTGCAGACAAGGGCTCAGCACAGTAAACAGACAGAGTTTTATTCCAGCCTTGCTCTTGTATTGATGTAAATGCAGATAGTTCTCCCAGAAGCTACAAACCTCTGCCAGGGAGAGCGGGAGTCAGACCGTGTGTGCTTTGCCTGGGAGCCCTCAAATAGGAGGTTGTAATGACTTCAAAGGAGCTGTTGTGCTCTTTCATGGGAATAATCAATGTACAATGCAACCTTGTTTATCCAAAGGGCTCAGGTGACACTTACGACCTCCTGATAAAAGGTGGTGGGGATGAAGGAAGGAAAGGTCCAGATGGGCGTTACAACATTACTCTCCAGGGACCAGGAATTGCGTCTGCCTGCTGAAAACTGGGACAATGCGTCCCCAAAACCCTTTGGGCAGCCAGCTCTCTGCAGGAGACGTTTTTGGAACTCAACCTACCCTTAATAGAAAGCTCCTTCCCCAGCTCACAGGAGCCATGTGGAGACAGCATGGCAATGAAGAAGTTTATTCCTGACACAGACAGTGCCAATGCAGACAGAATATTTATCCAGGACTTCTGCAATGGGACACTGACCCTGCTATCCCCCAATGTGCCCTATCATATCCACTGAGACGTTTGGTTTCTTCCATTTAGTGGAAGGAGACTGAACTGGAAGAGCCTTTCTTCATGCTGCCCCACCCTCAGCCAGAGTCCTGGGACACAGTCAGGCTTGATTCCTGTGGTGCTCTGCAAACATCTCCTAAGGGCTTTTTCCCCGAAAAGCAGGCCACCTGAAAAGAGACCTACTTGGCTAAAATTTCACACCCACACAGTGAAATTTTAGATTTCCTAATGACTTGCCCATTAACTGATCATCCTGTGAATGCTGCTGGTAATGGCCTGGCCCTTTGCTTGGCTGTACCATATTCCTTTTAGCACATCGTTGTGGCTCTTCTGGTGTTTCCATTGATCCAAATTGAATGGGAAATCCTCAGCAAAATGCTGTTCCTAAAAGATAGTAGATGGGATGGAGTTTGGAACGTAGTGTAGCCTTATTAAAGAGGACTGAAGAAGCAAAGAATACAAAGGAATTATTTATGGACAAGCTCAGTGTAAGATTGCCACCTATTCTTTAAAATACAGCACTGTTCTGTTTTTATATTCTGCAGAGTCCATGGAAATGGAAGATGCTGTAGAAAATGGGTCTTCAGTTTTATTTTGACATAGAGTTCACTGTAATTTAAGAGTGTTGTTTCGGTGTTTTGCTTTGTAGAGTAAGACAACAGAACACACACGTACACGTATCCCAGTAAAATAGATGATGTTTTTGTCTAATTTAGTGACGTGAAGGTAGCAGGACCTTGGGGAATGAGGAATCAGATGAAGGAAGGATTAGGTGAACACTGACTCGTCTCTGTGTCTCTGTCACTCACAAAGCCAAGCTAACAGGCATTTTGCTCACAAAAGGAGAAGCTTTCTAACATGACTCTCCTCTTGGCATCCGGGCTGCATCCACCAAATCTAACACACTCCCAGGGCGTGATGAGATCAGACTTACTGAAAACTGGTCTAATGGAAATGGTGGTTTCAAACCCTGTACATCAATGGGAACCGTTTCAGAATGTCTCCAGGACATGCTGCACAGATGTGCCAGAAGAAACTACACAATGATTAACCTCGAAAGCATTTCTAAAGCAGGCAGAGTCCTGGGTAATTCCTTTCCTTGAAGCATAGTCAGAATTGCCTGGCTAGGGATACTGCCTTTTGCTCCAGAACAGTCCCATATAGCACAACCAAACGTGAGTAACAGGAATGGGTAAAACAGCTGTTACATCCCCCCAAATTCTACTGAAGTCTCAAATATCATATCTGTTCCTTATTCAGAGCCTCATATACGACAGAAGAAATCAAAGACAACAGCTACTAAAAAATGGGTTTTCCTAGCAATATCAGGCTCATGGTGAAGTGGGAACACTCCCTTTATCTGCTCAGGTTCAAAATTATTTCTGTGCTATTGGAATCACTTCCATGGCCAACATCATAAGCTGGTGATCACCATCCCTTAGGCCATCACCTGTTACTCAGGCAGATTTTGTGCTCTAATGCACAGAAATGCTTGATGTTTTTGTTGTGAAAACCTGCTTGTCTAAGAGGAATGGAAAGACTGTAAAACACAGAGTGTGTAACAAATGTTTCATGCTCACTAAGGTGGACCAGAAGCCAACGATTGCAGCACTCAGTAATAATGTCCTTGCATTGTTCTAACCATCTGTGAATGCAAACCCACTACTGCATCCCTTCTACCCTAAACACACACACTGAAGGGTCCCACCCAACTCCAGAGCTGATCCTATCTCTAACAACCAGTAGCACAGGGACAGAATATGAAAAAGAGTGATAACCTGAGCACACTCGGAGTGCCTGATGTACACAGACTTTAGATAGACAGAGAAGACCAAAGATGCTGTTTACTATTTGTACGCTGGAAATTTTGTGCGTTCTTGGTGCAGTGACCTGCAGAATAAAGAATCCCTAATAACTCATTAATAGGTGGTGTTTCATATAGCTCCACTGAGACTGAAAATGAGAAACAAAACACAGACTCTTTGGGAGAGTTGCCTGTATGTTTCACTGAAACATTTTAGATTTCCAAGTGTTTCCTATTATTTATCATTTTATATATTTGCTCTTTTTAATTCCAAGGTAATGGGCCAAGTCTGGGAAGACTAGAACAGGATCCAACCAAACCAGGAAAGAAATTAAATCGTCACTTTGCTAAACACAAATCAAGCCCACAGAAGCAAGAAAAAACAGCACTAAGGCTCAAATGCCATCCTTGCCTCTGTGTGTTGCCTTTCAGGGAGTCTCCAAAGTAGGGGTGATTTCACAGGTCACACACAATGCCCAGGCACCACAAGATGGGTTAAGGAGGGAGTCCCAGCCTTAACTCCACATGTCGCTCCTTCTGTGGTTTCAAGTCAGAGTCTCAATGTTAGTACAACCTATTTTTTGTGGTTTAATAAATTACATACTTTAGCTTATGTAATGACTCAGAGTGAGTGATTGTATTCTCTTCTGGCCCAGAGGTGATGTGATCATATCCCAGCTCTGTAAGGCAATGGAAATCAATGGTTGCTGCTGGATTCATTTCAGGCAGGCTGGGGTGTGTGGAGGTGGTGAGGGGCTGGCTCAGACTCTGAAAGTTTACTAGTTCCAGATGGAGTTGTTTACAAAAAATAAAACATTTTTGAATCAGCTTGTGGGTTCAGATCTCCTTCCTGACCTTCCCTTACCAAAACAGACTAAAAAGCCATGGCTGAGTCCTTCTGCTGACTGACAGCCCGTTACACATGATCTGCTTTTCTCCTTGTTTTAAAACATTTTGCGAGTCCAACTACCTGCTGAGGTTTAAACATCCTTAAGAGCTGCACAGGGATGTGAAGTCACACGCTGCTCAGAGCCAAGGTTTGCTCTCCTGCACATCCAGCAGTGAAACCTGAAGCTGCTCAGTGCTGCACATATCCTCCTCATTAAAAGGCTTTCCCATTACACAGAACTCTCTTGCATGAAGTACTTTGGCACCCTGATTGATTAAATCCCTTTGAAATTGTCTCTGTTACAACACATCTCTGTTGCTGAGAGCAAGGGGGAGGAATGGAGGTAGGCTTGCCTGCATTATAAACTCTAGGGCTGCCCTGCAAAGGAGCAGAAGCAGCAGAGAATAAAGCAAAGGGTGGTTGTGGATAGGGCCTGGCTCTGCTGATACGAATGGCAACTGCAGCATCAGAGTCAGGCCTGAGATCGAGCCAAAGTGTTGCTCAATCCCACCTCGCCCCTGGCACCCATGGGCCAGCCCTTGTCCGTTGGGAGAGAGAGGCCAACTGGCTATCACTGGGGGAGGGGCAAGAAGAGCAGTGGAGTGAGATCCTGTCAGCAGAAAGTCTAGCTGAAGTGGTGGCATCCGGCATTTTGGTTATTCCAGCCACCACTCTGCCATCCGCCCTGCTGTCTTCAGAGACTGGGGGCAGCGGCTGAGAAAGGAACCTGCTTTGACAGATGTGTGGCAGATTTCCTCCCTGATTAATTGGTATAAGGGACAATCCATTGCCACTGCAACTTTGTTGAAAGCTCTTTCTCCCAGCAAACCTCAAGAACTTGGGACTGAGCCATCTACATTTAGAGAAGTCACTAGTTTCTCATAAATAAGACTGAAGAGAATTTGTTGCAGGAACTGTGTCTGAAAAATGTAACCTAGCTTGTAGTTTGAAGGGGGTTTATTACCTTTTTTTTTTTTTAAAGAATCAAATCCATACATTGTTTGCACTCTGTGAGCAGCTTATAAGAAGCCAGCAAGAATGGCTGGTTTTCCATACAGGGTTGCCCTGCTGTGATCCCACAGAATCCCCCCATCCTCTTCAGAGGGCATCCCTCCACTTTGGAAATGTGGTGTGCACAGCTTCCTCTCACATAACACGATCCAACAGGCCCTCATCACATCCATTTTCAGGGGTTTAGGTTCATAACATGTGCAAAGATGCTGGAGAGAAAATTGGCTTGGTGGTGTCAAAAGCAAGGGAGCAGGCTAATTGCCCAGAAGTATTTTGGGGTGACTGAGGCTTGTATAGCAAGCGTGATGTGCCATGGTGCATTCAGCAATGCTTTCTGAGAAATAAAACAAGCAACAAGCAATATTTGGAAAAGTCTTCTGAAGAGGAGAGAGGATTAATGTATTTGCCCCATGTAGTTTGTGTCAATTTTCGCACTTGTAAACCTGTGACTTTTCTGGCTGAAGACATAAAAAACACAGGGGAAAGCTGTTTTCTTATCCAAATTCCATGTCTCACGAGTTCAAGAAATGAAGACTCCAAGAAACAAAGTTTTAAAGCAAAAATAACTCTTCAACTTCACAGCATAAAAAATCCACTGCTCCAAGTGCTCAGAGACCCTGCATGATACAAAAATGAGAATTCGTTCTTCTGGAGAATAATGGAAAGAGCAGGGAAAAAAAGCCTTTTAAGCTGCCTTTGCTCCAGCATCCTCCAACCAGCACTTCACATATATCTTTTAGTTATAGTGCTTCACACATCAGATTACGAAGAGCATTTTCATATTTCCCTTTGAATTATTATGTTTTTCTTGGTTCTCATTACAGCAACGAGGGGACCCAACAGCCATCATAATGAAAGGCAGAGCAAGGATGAACAATAAGAATTGGAACTTCCCATCAAAGCCTGTGAAAAAACAATTACGATTCTACCCGAGAAATGGGAATGTGGGATGGGGGGGCAGCAGCCACACCAGCTCACGGAGTCTGTGCCCACCCCATGTGTTGGTTCCCAGAACTGAACTCAGCCTGCAGCCTCCTGCCTGTGACATACCAGAAGTTTGTGGGAGCAGGCTGTAAATCATGGCAGTGAGTGGGTCCAGGTTTAAAAATAAACCTGGAAAATAATAACCCTGGATGAATTCACTTTATTGATTTAAAGGCAGCCTGTCAGGACAACACTGAAGGGCTCAGAAGGGTGAGAATGAGCATCTGAAAGAGAAGTTTTTTAAACCACTGTTGTTGCCCCATTTACGTGCACCCAGTTCCATGGTGACTTTTGGGGTAAGGAGCAAAGGATCTGCACTGCAAAACCCCCACATTTTCTTCCTGTGGGAGCAGTGATAGAATGGCTGAGCTTCACCCAGCTCTAACCATTGCTTTGCCTCACTAGGAACAGTAATTTGATTGAACCCTTCTGCACACAGTATGGACCCTCCACTACACTGAGGCTCTGCTTCCCCACTTGCATCAATTATTTGCCAGCTTCCCTCCCTGCCACCCCCTGGACTCCTCTGTATTTCAACATTCTCTCTCTTAATTTTCCTTTGGAGTTAAAATAAACCTTTTGAAGAGATATTTCCTTTCCAGTGTCATACTACAATGTAGACCAAGTCTGCATTTGATTAGTAAATTCATCCCATGCTGGTGTTTTTGTATCCTCAGTGTCATGTACATTTAATAAAATGCTATTCTGCTCTCTGTCCCCACTTTTTTTTTTTTTTTTTAAAGGGAAGATGTGTGTTAAAGTGATAGGAATATTCTTGATGCAAAAAGGAAAAGGGATTCCCAAGTGGCCAATAACCAGAAGTTTCCAGAAGAGCCAGCAGAAGAGACAGGCAGCAAGCACACGAGTCACTGAGCACTCTTGTTTCTTCCAGCCATGCTTGAAGGCAACAAGGACCGTTGAAAATGTCTGGGATGCTTCCAGCTGCCTCTGAAAGCTGGAAGGAGATGTCACTGTCAGTGCCTCCACTCCAGAAGCCTTTCTTCCAGTCCAGAGCCAGCATTAACCCAGAGGCTGCTGGCCAAGAGCAGGAAGGCAGCCAGGAGGCAACACTGATAACAGAGGAGAGCCAGGAGAAAGCAGAGAAGGGAAATGGAAAGCAAAGTAGGGTAGCCTGAGGGGCAAGAAGTAGTAAGGGCTGTATACCTGGACAACTTGGGCAGAACACAACAAAATAAGTAAATGAGACAGATAAAGTAATTGTCCCACATTAAGGTTGTGCTGGGGAAAGGCTAGAGTGCAAAGAGCAGTGAGAAAAGATGTAGGGAGAACAAGGGAAAGAGGTGATAAAGAATCAGAAATGAGAAGAGCAGAGAGGAGTGTTGGCAGGCTGTGGCTTATAGGCGTCTAGGCTAAAGTTAGGGAACCTCACTGTAAAAGCTGTGAAGGGAGGAGAGAGGATATAGAGATAACTCTGGCACTGCAGACATCTTTTGGCTACTGTTGGAATATCTCCAGAATAAAGGCAACATCACAAAAAAAAGTGAGAAAGTACTTTTGCCTTTAGCTACCTAGCAGTTGCCTTTTTCCTTCTGGAAAACAACAGTGAGGAGCCCAGGACAGCACACAGCATCCTACACCTCGTGTGAAATGCAGCCTCAGTAGGTTTGTTTTACTGTACGGTTTGTGTCCATTCCTCTGCATTCGTCTCCTTCTGGCACAGATGAAGCTTAGTGCAAATCTTTGCAGGACTACCAGTGCCACCAGCACAAATTCAGACACATCCAGATCCTATTTAGAGTAAAATGCTTCACAGTTGTGTTCGCAGGTGGGGCTATACTGAGACACATAGGAACATGAGCTCCATGGCCCACAGAATAAAAACACTGGGGGGGTTCTATAGTTCAGTCAAATTAGATATTCTAACAGGATCTGTCAGCATCCTTTCCCCACATTTCTCTCAGCTCCCAGAATCAGCTCAGACCTCAACAATGAAATGTTAATCTCATTCATTGCAGCCAGCAATTTAAAAAAAAACATCCCAGAAGTCACCTCTTCTACAAACACACCCATCTAAAAGGGATATTAGTTGATGCTTTTGCAAAGAAATGCCAAGACAAGGCTGCTTTTGTTATAAGAAAGATGTCCTGGTGACAGGCAGCTGCTGCTCCATGCCACGCACAAGACTGAGATAGGAATTACCTCGCAGGGAAATGGCTCAGGCACCGGTATTTTGGGTGTTTATCGATGGCTGGTGAAATGAAAAGGGTCTCCAGCATTTCAGAGAGGATAGCTGGGAATAATTGCTGACATAGCACAGCATCTTAGTTGGCACTCGCTGGAAGATAGCCTCCTTAAAAGTAAAAGTAAGGAGAGGAAAGCTCACTGGAGTTCTTGCAGAGACAGCTTACGTGAAGGAACTGAAAATGAGCAGAAGGGTTGATAAAAGGCACAGAGGTTTTACACAATAGCATATTCTCCTATAAACCACCTAATTCTTCTACTTGGTATTCATCACTGTCAGAAGCCTTTCTAGCAGTGAATGAAGGCTTTATGCTTAGCCTCATTATCAGCTCAATGATAGAGGGCAAGCCATGCACATGAAGTTCAGTACTAGAGATATGTTGTTAAAATGCTGCAATTTGTCAGCATTTAGATAAACAAATGAGGGGCAGAGCGAGTGTGTGAAGTGACCTCTGCAGCATTCACGGGATATTTTACCACTTGTTCTGAAAAACGTATTCAAGTCGCTCTAGATTTGCATGGGTGGAATGAGAAAACATTGATTTAAAAAAAAAAATCTCTTTGAGAAGGACAGAGGTTTACTCTCATTTTCTTTTAAGTTGTTTCTCTCTCTGTAACCCTGTTCTTTGTTTACTATTGTGCTTCCCATAGACCTTAACATTCCAGTAAGGCTTCTTGGGCTTGATCCTGAGAGACTGGGCCCACCAGCACATTCCTAATGGCTTATTCGCCAGGACAGGCTGTGTGGCCTGTCACTCTGAGGTGTGAAGAGTTCAAAAAGAACTAATAACCCATGTGAATTGATAACATATCAGTGATGCAAACTGAAGGAATGTGCTCTTCCCTGCTGCAGCTCACAAATAGGAAACCACAGCATAAAGGGGGGAAAAAGAAGAATCTCTTTAAAGATTTCTTTATCCTCATCCTTGCCCGCTGAGAAAGATGATCTTTTAGTTTTTGTTTTCTGTAATATTTGCTCCAAGGCTTTACATTTGCCTGGTTCCTGTCAACTCTTTCTCCCACAGCTCGAGTGAAACAGACTTGCCGCACAGACAATGCTGCTTTGCAGAGGACTCTGTTTCCTGGTTTCTTACAGAGTTTTTAATGATGCTGTGAAAGCCAGACACCCGAGAAATCAAATCAAATGAATTGTAACACTTTCTGAAAAGCAAGATTATGCTACAATGGGGTTTCAATCACCTCCGGGAGAATGTTTGTCTGAAATCAGGCCTTCCTCAGATTATACACAGCTGTTGAGCTGCCTAATGCTTTCACAGTTTTCCTATGTTGAAGGAAAACCTTGGTGGCATGGGATCACCATCAATCTCAATACCTCATACAAAGTGGAGTCACTAAAGTCTCATTTGCAGCCGCTTTTCTTTTTGGCCTATACACAAACTTTCCTGCTCATTTGAAGAGAATTATGTGGGCTTAATTAAGTGTAGTAACTTATTGGTAGCACAGTGCCCAATCAATGAAATGTGCAGATGTGATGTGAAATGATGGGGCGATGCTGTTGTGGAGAATACAAATCAGGGTGACGGCTATTATTTGTACCCAAAAGAAGTTATTTGGGACTCAATTATCCCATTCACAGTAATTGTGGTGCACCAGATGGTTACAATGCAGAAGAGTTTTCCATGACCATAACATTTCTTCTGAGCATCTTTTCTTCTTCTCTAATTCACCATACGACGATTAGTTTCTTATTGGGTGTTTATTGAAATGAGGGGGGCTAAGGAACAGATTTAGTGCATCAAGGAACAAAAGGGAGGGGAGACCCATGAATCAAAATAAGAGACTGCAGCTTGCTCTGTTGTTTTTCAGAGGCCTTGAAATAGTCGCCTTGCAGCTTATCTACAATGACCTTCCCTCCCCTCCTTTCTCTTGCCTCCTTCTCTCCCCACATCCAGGAGATGTAAAGTTTTTCAAATCTGACCGGCTGCTGTGCCGTCTGTCAAAGCCCTTCCAGCCAAGTGAGCAGTTTTTCATTTAATTCACTGAGTTGTCCTCAATAAAATTAATTCCTTCTCATCGGCACCATTGAAGCAGCGAATAGGAACAAAACCAAACGAGGTTGTGAATATAGTGCTGGTCATTAACTAGGGGCACTGTCTCCATCATCTGTTCATCCCTTCGTCTCATTGAAGTGTTTGCAATATAAAAGGAAAGCAAAGTGGGTGGGGAGAGAGTGAGAACAGAAAAGCGTAAGGAGCCTTGTTCCCAGCTAGAGAAAATCGGCTTATTGCCACACAACCAATGAAGCAACAGCCATTTATACCAGAGGGATCTGGCTTTTGGCTTGGCACTGTCCTGACAGCTCTTGCCCATCGCTTCTGCGAATTGGTTGGTAGGAGATTGGGCAAATGTATCTGAACACGGATGCTCTTCATGAGCAGACAAAGGGGAGCATCTCCACACCTTGCAGCTACATGCCAGGGATTTTTATGTTTCAGCCTTCCTTTTTTGGGGAAAGAGAACTTCTGCCAGGGCTCAGGGGGAAAGTCCTCCAGCTGTCTTGGGCTTGTACTCCATGTCTGGCAGCTCTGTGGAGCACCCCATGCTTATGACAGGATGGGAAGTATGTTGAAAATCAGAGAATTGTAGGATCATTTAGGTTGGAAAAGACCTCAAAGATCATTGAGTCCAACCATTAACAGAGCAGTCCCGTGTTCACCACAAACCGTACCCCCAAGTGCCACATTCACATGGTTTTTGAAGACTTCCAGGGATGGTGACACAACTGCTTCCCTGGGCAGCCTTTTCCAATGCTTAACTACCCTTTGAGTGAAGGAGATTTTCCTAATATCCAGTCTAAACCTCCCCTGGCACATCTTGAGGCCATTTCCCTCTTGTTGTGTTGTTACTGGAGAAGAGACCAATACCCCGCTGCAACCTCCTTTCAGACAGTCGTAGAGAACAAGGTTCCCCTCTTATGACTGAGTCTTTTTCCTTGTGAATCTTCAAGTCCTAACATTGTTTTCTTCCTGAGCCCAGCAGTGTCCTGGCGCTCCCAAACCATCCCAGTGCAGGATAAGGAGCCTGCAGCCTTTCATTTTAGCGTACCTGTTGTTATGGTTACATTTATTTGTTAAACATAACTATGGCATTGGAAGTCACGCATTCATGGCTTTCCTAAGACAACGGCACAGTTCTGGTGGCGTCTACTTGAAACTTGATCATGTGGCTCCAGAGGCTGGCAACCACATCCTACTTTGGGGTTAGCCAAATAAAACTACAGTTTGGTTTAGTGCTGCTAGCTTTGAGGAAATGATGGTTATGAGATTTGGGCCAGAGTTTATGTTTACTTAAACTACGACTGCCACGAGACAGAGTCCATCTCTCCTAACAAAGGAAAGCCACGGATGAAATGCGCCTTTTTAATAACATTTCTCAAAGGTGCTTTCTTAAAGACACAGATCCTACACTGCCACTTGTGTTCTGAGGCTTGTATTAAAGTGACGGTAAGCTGCAACCCGCAAGCTCAAGCCACGCTTGGCAAACTGTTTATTATTTGCAAATACATAAAGCTTGATGACATGTATCACACAGATCTAATTTCAACCACGTCTTTGCTTTAATAAACAAAACATGCTGTACCAGCAGAGCTATAACCAAGTGATGATAACATCTGTTTTTCAGACCATTTAGAGATCAGAAAGATAATTTTTTTTTTCCTCCAAAAGCAACAAGAAAATGGCAAAAAAAGAAAAATCCCAAATCTGACTTTTTAACCACTACTGAATAAGCAGAGGCAGATTTTGAAAGACAAGAAAGGGTTTCACCCTTCCTATCTACTATTGTTTCAACCAGCATGCTTAACACTGACCTAGGAATTGAGTGTTTCCCTAAAATGGCTGGATTCTGATACGATGTACATGTACTAAGACGTTTCATGCCTGTATTACAGAAAGATGAGGAAACAGAAGGCTGAGATGAACAGATGCAGATTCCTTTTTTCCTTTTGCTTGGTACAAGCCTGCTACGGTGACTTTGTATTCTCAGAATCCCGTCTTCCATTTCAGTTACATTCTTGACCATGTGAGACAGAGCCTTTATTTCTTTAAACTCAGGTATAGTACTTTGCACTGTCAGACCACGTCTCAACAGACTGTTGGGAAGAGATCAGAGCCAGACCTCCAGTACATTCCCAATCTGGACAGGATTAGGGAACCCTGGAACCAAGGTTATGGGAAATCTACCTCACAACTTGGATGCAGACCCAGTTTGCCACCTTCAGAATCGAGCATAAAACCCAGAAGCCCTGATTCAAGTTCTCTGCATTACTTGCCTTTCACTAACTAGAACAAGTAGTCATATACTTTCTATCATGATTTTTGAGCACATCCCTTTCAAGGTTAGCAGAGACACGTTAGCGAGTTCACAAAGCAGAATGAAAGTTTTCTCCAGGAGTGAGTGGATTAAAAATAATATCATCTGTTACACTAGGTGGAAAATAAAACCCTGCCCTTGCTGGAGTTGAATGCAAGACTTCCACTGACCTCAGTGGATACACAATTTCACATAGTGCTTTCTACTCTGCAGCTTAATATCATCACAATCCAGTGGTGTAATAATAAGAGCTCAGATTCTTCTTCAAACCTTTAGACTGCAACTAATGGAATGTTAGCAGAACTTTTCAGAATATTATGCAATTTTCAAAATGGGAATCATGTTAGTCAAAGGGAATTACGATCTGTACCCTCTTCAGAAAACTCTAGGATAATTCCACGGTTTGGTTTTCAGACTTACAAAACCCCAGTCAGATCTTATCTCACTGCAACTGGGAGACAGAATAGTTATCCAATATGGCTAAAAGCATAGAACTTTGTTCCCACAGTGTTTTTCCAATAGGCTTTAATTGAGAACCAGATTATTTTGAAAAACTGAGAAATGAAGCTTAGGTCTGTTCTGATTTCGTGCTCTAACTAATTCGGTACTAATTGATCTGAGCAAATGCAGACCCAGCTGCCAGCAGGTGTGCTGGAAGCTTCAAGGCTATGGGGAAATCAGATGCAGAGGGACAGCTCCTACCCATGACACTCCACATGCTAAATCCTCAAAGATTTGCTCTCCACTACAGTTATTTTTATTGACTCTTATTCATCTTCCTGTAACAGAGGGCTCAGCAAAGTCATGGCACTGCTGGGCTACAGCTTTCCTAACACATTATGGAAGGGATTCTCTGTCATCAGAGTTTCAGGGAGATGTAAAACTGATTTTTGTGAGAGGTGTCTAAATATTTCTGAAGAACTCAGTCCAGAGGACACTAAGAGGGCCAGAGGCCAGAGCCATGAAAATCACTGGACCTGGCAGAGCTGGGCTCCCAATGAGTATGTGCCCATATACTTCCACCAGCAGCTTCAGCTTTTCTCAGGGATGCCAGCATCAGGCATTACCACATTTCATGACGGCTGTTCCTTTGGTTTTTTAATTTTTCTTTCTTGCAGAAATTGTTTTGGTGACATCCTAGTGTCAGAATTGCACTCAGGCTGGCCTTATTACAGCAAATTACAACTGCTCAATATTTATTATGTTGTTTTGTCTCCCAAGCATGCAGAGAAATTTCTTCCCATACATTTTATTTTGATCTTATCTAAGGCTATAGCCTCTTCATATTAAGCAGGCCTCTTATTTTTGTTCTTTATTACGAATAAACCCATGCAAAAATGTGTGATGAAGCCTTAAAACCCCTGAGACCTATTCAATGTCGAACTCCGTTATGAACTTGAAAGTACAAAGGAATGTCTCATTAGTGAACATTTATATATCATCTGCATAATGACTCTTTCTATTCCCTCTCTCATTTTTATGTCTTTTATCATTTGACATTGGCCATACAATGACTGTCAGAGGTCAGTTATGAGACCAAGATTTGGATGAGAACATTATAGTACACTCTGTGGAGAATCTAAATATATAGTTGCCATTGACTCTGTCAAAAGCCTTTTTCCATATTTAAGGAAAGAGCTGAAATGAGGATTAGATTTAATGTTGATCAGGGCTAAGGTCAAAACCAGTCATATCTCTTAATATCTATTGACTTAATTATAAATATTATCTGATTAGATGGAGTTATTTCAATTACAGTGAATTCTGCTCCTTTGAAAAGCTATTTTCTAAATAACTAGAAATAATTATTTGTATTGATTTACAGATGATATTGTGTGTCTCCATCTGTTTTTTTTTTTCAGACAAATCCTAAAGAACACAAATACCCAGAGACATGACTTAAAAGAAATACATTTTTTTCCAAATCGCATGTTCTCCAAACCAACAACCAAGAAGGTACTTCTTTTACAATATCACCTTTCCTCAAACAAATGGTTTTTCCAAAGCCAAGAGAAGTGTGTCATCCCCAAAACTGCAAATATTTAAGTAGGAAAGTAAAAAGAGTAGCACTTAAGGACTAAAGTTTGCATATTTCCACCACAATCATATAAATATTTGCAAGGCCAGATATTTGTTATCCTTTAGGATAAGGTTTTTTCACTGCAAGGCATGAAACTGATTTGCACCTCTGGCCCTAAACATAAAGCCAAGATTGCTACAAATCTCATTGAAACAAAGAGAGCTCCAAGGAGACCTGGGCAGAAGTTCCCACAGCCGAAGAAAGCAATGAGAGCTGAAGAATAACTTGCAAGAAAAGTGTCACTAAAGAGCTCCAACTCTCTCCCCAGTGGAGTTCTACAAAAATGTTTTTAGAAAAGTCTTGAAAAAATCCTATTATGACTTTGTTTGGAGCAGAAAACTTGATATTTCCTTTTTAAAATTAATTTTCTTTTCAAAATATACTTAAGACTACACACATAACAAATAGCTCAACCATGTGCCCGGAGACCCACAGACTTGCAGTGCCCACATCCCTGGGGTCAAGCTCTGTCCCTCACTCTTGGAATTGTGTGTACTTGGAGTCACACATCCCATAAACAACCTTAATACACCATGCAGAGTTTATCTCCCAGCGTTGTCACTAGTCTGTTTAGGCAATTAGGAGGCAGGAATTGGGTGGTTAGCAGGGACAGCCCTTGAGCTCAGACTCACCACAAAATGCTTAAAAGAGAACTTGGTGCATCATCTTCCTCTCCTCTAGGCATGGGAAAGGAAGGAAACAATCTGAATTTATTCTCCCCATCCTTTTAGCGAAATAGATTTGGTTTGCTGCAATTAGGGCCATTTGAATCAGGCAGCGTTCCCTTGAATTCCCAAAATTTCCCAAAGTTTCAAAATTTTGTATGACATGAGAACTACTTCTGTGGCTGATGAAATTGTTTGTTGAGATTGGCAGCGCCTAACTTCTCCACTCCTCGCAGCTGCCCTCTCTTCCCTCTCCTGTCCCTCCCTCCCCCCCGCAACTTTCCCTGCCCTTTTTTCGGCATCCTCTGCTCCCAGACTCCAGCTACTGCCCCCGTGCCACACGATGTTTTTCACCAGAGCAGAGAGGGGGACACTCCTTGATGCACTACAGATGTGGGCTCTTAGTAGTGCTTTCACATGGAACTCAAATTGCTCGAGATGGTTTAACCCTGTGACTAAATTCTCAAACCTGCAAACTGTAAGCAAAGCCCGTGCTCCCATCTAGGCTGAAAAGGGCAAGTTAATGAAAGAAACCCCCACCCCAGCAATTCACAGGATGCATGAAAAGAAACCTAAACCCCCCACATTCTCAATGCTAATTAAGCAATAATGATCAAGGCACAGAGTATTTCCTGGGGATTAATAACTAACTGGGAGGAGATGATGACCCCAGACAGTCATTAATCCTCAGGAAATGCCCTGCATCGAAGTTGTTATTGCTAGTCCAGGCTAAATATGTGAGAAAAGAGCTTTTTTTAAAGTCCTTCTTGCTGGAGGTTTTTCCAGTGTGTTTTCTCTTTGGTTGGGATTATGAGCCCCCTGGAGTAGGACCTCTCAGATCCATCAGTCAACCAGATAGCACAAAATACTCCTCCAAACCACAGCATGATAAGAAAAAAAAAATTAAATCATAGTTCCTTAGCTAGACCCTTCTGCAGATGTCTCTTCCAGTTCTACAGACTTTCAAAGCCTGATCCTGAACAGGCTCCCACTGAACTCAGTGAGGAGCAAAGACTCTGGGACCCCAAATTTCTGTAACCTCTGAGACTCTCTTTATCTGAAAAGCACTGATCCCATGAAGCTTAGTGCTCTTGGATACAGGCCCTGACTTTAGGATGTGCTTGATTTCAAGCTCAACTGACTGGAATGATTTAACAGATGATGTGTAGTAACCAGGAACCCTTTGCAAACTGTTGCTTGCAATGAAGACCCCAGCACACAATGCATATGAACACATATACAAGAGGAAGAGAAAGCTCCTACTGTCACATCATAGGTCTGTCCCTCCTGTGACATTCTCAGATCTGCTTAAGAAAGGATTTGACTTCTGCAACTGAAAAAAATGGAAGTTAAACAAAAACTTTCTCATTATCATTGGTAGCCTTGAAATGTTTCTGAAAGCAGAGCTTTTTGTATGCCATTAAATAGTCCTTCAGCTTTAAAAGAGAAACTAAACACAGAGAAGACAAAATGGAATGAGTTTCATCTACATTAATCTTCCCAGTTAAGTTTAAAAAAACACCACATGAAAGTAATACTCTAAGTAATAAAAGGTAAACACACTTTTCTAAAATTTTTACTGCCTAAATATTATAAAGATTAACAATGGTGTAGGGAAACAAATCTGTGGTACACGTTTACATATGCATACATGTGATATGTATTTATTAAGAATAGTTTCAGTTCTAACCATCATTCTCTCAGTTCTTTTGTCATTTCTTGTCAAGAAATCCTGAAGGATGGAAAAGAAAGGTCTGATAACAATAAGCCCTGCCTGAGGTCAGCTTCTACATTAATTTGAAACCATGGAAGGCATTCAGCACCTAGCAGGATTAAACTACTAGGAAAATCTTAATTATTTTTTTTTATATAGCATCTCTAATCATGAGAAGAAAAAACGAGAAGTCAGTGCAATATATGAACTACAGAAAGCTCTTAAACTAATGAACACATAGATGAATTAGCAAACCTCACTTTCACAGAATCTCTGCTTTATCCTCCACATAAATCTCTTCACTCTGCAGCAACACCAGCCCCTAGTGTTAATAACACAATGTCAGCAATTTTGGTAAGATTTATAAAGGAAAACCACGCTGAAAATTGCCTGGTCATTATACATTCCTTTGGAATCACTGAAATGCTATAAATCTTTAAATACATTTGTGCTCATATGATTCAGACATACTCCCTCAGTGTACCCTGACATTCATTAGTGGATACTTAAGCAAGGTGTGGATGAAAAAGAATATAATAATGTCTCAGTGTTATTTTTTTTTTAATGGAGTACATACAGAGAATATTGCAAGAGCAGGTTTGGGAGATCTATTTGTCAGATGGAAATTAATAACCATTCCAAACCAGAACCAACAGTACTGCTCCTCCATACCATGAGAGCAGCCACTTGGTCTAGAGTTTCATGTTGGCCTATTTCTTCTTAGCTGGGCTAAGCTGGCATCAAGGGGCTATCATCTGTCAAAATATCAGCGGGAGAAACAATTGACAAAGCCACCACTTGAGAATGTTGAGTAAACTGGGTAAAAAGCAGTGAAAGAAGTTAATGTGCAACCTGGCACACAGTACCAGCCCAAGCCGTGAGAACCACTTATGTGATAATTGGTCCCTCACAATATCTTCTGCTCTGTAAAACATTGTCTTGGGCTTGTCTTTCAGCACAGGAACGGATCTCTTTGAGGCACAATGAAACAAACACCCACCTGAAAGCCCCTTCCAGCTGACAGGGGAGGAATTCAGGTGGGAAAGCTTGTGATTTCTGAACAGCTACAAACAGTTTCAGGTAACTCCAGACTCACCCAGGGTCAGCAGAAAAAAAGCAAGTCCTTTTTTCAAAGGAGAAAAAACACATTTATATGCGGCCACTTATTCAGCTCAGAGAGAAATTAGTAACCTCTGGGATTCCAAGTATCTCCCTCTCTCCATTTTTATCCTCCTTGTTGTCCAGCCTCAAAAAACCAATCCTTATTGTGCTGGCAGAGCACTACCAGGGAAGAAATGTAAAACCAGGAATCAGAAGAGAAACAGGGAAAATTAACAAAGCTGCTCTCTTTGCAGAGTAGAAACCCGGGCAGCAGAAACAGTAGAATATTAGAATAGATTATGAAACATCGTGTAGTACAGGTGTTTCAAAGGGCAGCCGAGCTTCTCTCAGCCCTGTTTTATGTACATACGTGTGCATATATACTCACATACGTGTATCTACAAGTTTTTCAAAGTTGGGGGAGTAGAAGACAGAGCAACTAAAATCAAAGCTAGGGATGCATCACCATGTAAACACTCATACTTGTTCATATGCAGAGGCATTTTGAAAGAGAGCATTGCTGCGCACAGGCAAGAGCACAAGTCATCATCTAAGCTCTACACTGAAAGGAAAGGTAATGCAAAAGATTTGAGCAGAGGAATAAAATTCACCCTATAAGGGAAATTATTTTACTTTCTAGAGTTGGTTTGCTTTGAGCTTGTAAAGTGACCTAGGAGACTGTTCTAAACTGGGATTTCTTGAGAGAAAGGGTCTGATTTGTAGCTACTGGAAAATATGAAATCTCTGTATGTTTTGGCACATCTTTAGATTCTCAAGAGTGAAGAAACGGACCTCTGTGTTTTTTAATGATTCAGAGAGTGGCAGTCAGTCCTTACAAAGTGCAACAACTCAGTGTTTGTAGAGCAAATACAATTTTCCTTATGACAGAAAATTTCCCATAGTGGAATCTGTTCTTTCTTATGTTGCCTCAAAAAATAGTGATCCATGTTCAGGCTTGTTGCTAGAGCAACAAACATGTGGGCGAGTGCTGTTCTCAAGAGATATGTTCATGAGCAGGCCAGGTGTTCTTTTGTATGGATCTGGCCTTTGTCATACTAACAACTGTGGATGAATCATGACAAATTTCCTTCAGATTTCACTAAAGCTCAGGATAGCCATAGTTTCCTACTCAGCTGGTACTAAATCAATTCTGATTCCCTCAAAAGCACCGTCTTTTTCATAAGTAGTCACATACTGACTGGTCTCTCAATATGACAAGAGAAAAGTTAAAGGACAAAGTGAGGGTTTGGTATCCAAGATGAATAACAACCATTATGGGGTTTCCTTTAATGAGATCACCCAGTGTCTCACAAGAAGAGCAATATCACAGCCAAAACAACTATGTAGAAATAAGAGAGATAAAAAGACAGCACAGAGATGAGACTGAAACTACCTCCCATGTGAATGAGGCTAGTGTATCCTGCTCTTACGCCTTATAACAAATTGTGCAAAGAACATAGTGAGTTCTGCTGTTCCTGGACTCCACTCAGGCACTGGGAAGGAACATTTGAGGACCCATGCCCACATGTGATGGAAAGGGCTGCCTGGGAAAAGCAAGCTGCCATGCTGCACAGAGTCCTGGTTGAAGATGTAACTGTAGACCAGAAAAACCCTTCTGTACTATTTTTAGGCATATATTTACTCAGATAAATGAAAGGTTCTAGGATTGAGTTCAAACACTGGAACCATGAGCATCCATAACACATAATTGCCATTTCACTCTCTGATCATATCTAGACTTCTCCAAGTAGTTCCCTCCAGCACTATGTCCAAGTACAGGCTGGCAATATTGCTCTTTGAGGACTCTTCCCAAAGCATTAGATACAAGACATGGTTTGACCACCTCAGCATCTCTGCAGTACCAGCCCAGGAGGCTTTACACCCTCAGTGCCACTGTGCCACAGCCCTGTGCATGTATCACCAGTTTCATGTTGTAACAGCAACATACTTAAGGGTTGGAACAGAACGTTGCTGTATTTCAGATACTTGATACCAGAGAAAGCACTCAAATACTAATTCTGTAGGACCCTCCAGGAATCCCACAGGGGTCAGAGGAAACCCAGTTCAAAATGCCATGAAGCAGGAACACAACCCTGCTCTAACAAGGGCTTAGCATGAACCAGTCTGTGTCACTTTACTTTGGGTACAAGGGCTGCTCTCTATATCTCTTATATTTAGAGACATAGACACAGCAAAGATTTGAGACCTCTAAAATAAAAAAGCTGCAGTTTTAGTCTCCATAATCTGATTTTATTTGTCCCCATTTACTATGTTGGGGAATTCCCTCACTCTGCCTTTCACTTTCCCTCACTTTAACTGAGCTAGGAAAGGCTCATGGGAAAAACAGGTAACTTTCTGTTTAAAGGATCTCCACCCTTGCAAGCAGAACATTTCTACAGCAAAATGTTGTTAGTCCTCAGCCGAGACCTGATTAAACTCACCCTGGAAACAATGGCTTCTGGATAGTGTAACCCCACTGGCTTACTCCTGACTTATCATGACCTAGAGAAAACCTGACCCTCCTTTCCTCGTGAGTGGAATATTATTAGGGAACTGAATCCAGAGAAATTCAAGAGCATATTTGGCTTTGCCTCTAGGCCAAAGAAGGCTGAGATGGTCAAATCCTCTGTCAGCAGTAAGAAAACCATAATTTTCTATACCCTTTCCTAAGCATATGGAGTGCTCAGCAGATGGAGTGGCACAGAGATACACATCTGGAATGCAGGTGCTCCATCAGATCCTTGGTGGCATTCCAGCAGCTGGGTTTCTCCATAGGCACCCTCCACTGCTTACTGCCAAGAAAGAGGTTTGTCCTAATTGGCATTAACAACAGTATCTCCTCCTCCCTAACAAGCCTAAGGCTGGAGTCAGTCATAGATGTCACTCTTGTTCCCTTTAACTTGCTTGTGATTAGACCACCCTCCTCTTCATCTGCTTGGCAGACGGCTACACTGAGGTGGATACCAGGGCCACCACCAGCTGCAAGTCCTTTTTTGTTTGTCAGTTCTTCAGCTGAGCAGCTGGGAAAAAACCAGAGGAGAGCAACAGTGACTTCTTGAAACTTGAATATATTCATTTTTGCTGGTAGCTCTGAAAGTTTGACCATCATCTGCTGTGCTGAAGAAGGGTCATGTTTCTGCATGAGAAGGGGTAGTTTACCAGAAGTCCTTTTGGACAGGATAACTCTAAATATAGCCATGGTAAGTAAACATATCTCTAGGAGATAGGGCCCATTAATTCATCTGGCCATATACCCTGTTTGAACTGTGCTGAGCAGCTCTCCTGCTCCACCAGTGAAGATACTCATGTGCCTTTCAAGCAAGGCAGAAGTTTAGGCACATGCTCTGCACCCCAGCCAGTGCTTAAATGCGTGTTCCCTGAAAATGTGCCACAGTACTGCAAAATAAAGTACAAGGAAAAAGAGAATTGAATTGTTTACCTGAAACATCAGTTTATAGCTGATTGCTAATCCATATTTCAGAATTTTTTTTTTCTTGCACTCCATTTAAATTTTCATCCTCAAAGTTGAGATTAAAAACAAAGAACAGAGACTTGCCTTAAGCAAAGAGTGGGGTTATTTGATCTAAAAGGACTTGTGGCATCCTGCTACTGCTTTACTTCTGCAACACCTCTCAGAATCTAGCTGGAGACAAAGGCTAATTCATTACAAAGTAACTAAAGTTTTAATATTAGGATTGATTAATCTTTCCAAATTGTTGTCTTATTACAAAATATATAATAAGTAAAAAGATTCTTAATAACAAAATTGTATAAAGCAAAATATTAAAAAGTCTGTAGTTGCTTAACAGAAGTTATTAGAAATAATTGCTTCACACTCCCTCTCAGCATATGGAAGTTTGTGAAGTCCCTCTACCCGGCAAATTCTGAAGCTTTCTTGTTGGTTGAACTTGTGGCCACCTCTGAGGTAAACACATGAATAACCATTTCTGAACAAATCCTTGCCTGAATTATTATACTGCCCATTTCCACCATCATCTACCTTCTTTAGTCCACTGCATCTTGAATGATTGGCTACATATACGGTGGGCATCAAGGAGTTGATCTCAATTCCCAAAACCTGTGCATATTAGAGCAGCAATATATGAGCATCACTGGTCATTGTTTTATTTTGGTTTTTTTCCTCCACTGAATGAAGTTTTAGTTCCTTCTCAATGCCTTGAGTTACCCCATTTTTGAATTTAAGGGCCAAAAGCACCAGGCAGAGATTTGCTCTTTTCAGCTGAAGAGATTTGGATGGGAAAAGACGGCACTTTCTTCTCCACTCCCAAGTTCCTGAGCACCACGGAAGACTGATCCAGCTTTTAGGGCACATGCCCAAGCATTAGGAAACCATGTCATTACATGGATTACTCCAATATAATATACCAGCTATGGGTGCCCAAGTTGTGTGTCACAGTTACTATGATGTGTAAAGCCAAAAGACCATTAGGTATCTCAGATATCGCTGAAGGAAAAGGAGTTAGGGTTCTCAAGTTCAGCATCATGACAGAGTAATCTTATTTTTCCTATAGTCCAAAAAATATTTGTTGCTATAGTGGTAAATTTCCCAAATGAAAAAGGTTTTATCTTCATTAAACTGTGAAAGCTTCAAGTATCAGTGATCTTAAACTGTCCTACAAAGCAAATAGATGAAGATTTTAACATCAAAACAAATTAAGTTTAGAAGAAATGCAAAGCTACAGGATGATCCCACTGGAAGTCCGTTAAAAACAGAAAGCAGAGTCCAAACTCTTTCTTGGAGTTTTTTTGGGGGGAGGAGGGGGAAGCCAGAAAATTAAATTTTAGTTCTCATATCAAGATTTAGTTTCTCAAACGCCCAAGCAATCTCAGTATTTACTACACTGCTTGTACTACAACTGCTACACTTACAGGCACCCATGAGATGTCTGCAACTCCTTGGCTCTCTTATGATGATGGAGGTTGCAGTGGGGAGAAAGGAAATGGTGTTAATTTTTGTTACTTCAGAATGCTCCTTTGAAGAAAGTTAGTCAGACTGGCATGGCTGGATCCCAGCTGATCACTTTTGTCAATCCCAAGTCACCTCAGTAATCACACTGGCATGAGACCCCAAGAGAGGGGATATAAGAGGAAGGAGCATCAAACAATTTTCTAAAGGATCTGAACAAAAAGAATATTCATGTGTGACTGACAGCAGAGAGACTGAGGGTTGAAAGTGGTTTGTTTCACCTCATGGCATTAACGATGGGATGCTTTGACAATGCTGTCCCTGTACCTTGACCCTTCTGTTAGTGGAAAGCTCCTTGAGACTTCTTCATAGTCTCCAAGGTCTCCCTTTTTCTCAACATGAAACCACATACCCCACGACAAACATGTGCTATTTCAGGCACCTAGATAGGGTTCTACAATTCCAGGCTGTGATCAATTACTCACTGTTTGAGATTGACAGCAAGTGCTTTTTCCACAGAAGTGAAATCTGATGGTGACTTTAAGCAGCAGCTCCACTATAGCTGAAGAACTGCTGTTTAAGGAAGAGACCCCAAGTGGATCCATGTTTCAAGATTTAGCAAACGTGGAATTGGCAACTTTTTTTACCAGATTTAATCAAACAAACACAGTCAACGACGGAATCAATTACAATGGATATGTATATGAAAAAGGTATATTAAGGTAGGATATGAAACTAGTTACGCTGTAGATTCGTCTCTATAGTTGCACATATGTAACTGTTTATTCTACCCCTCTTTGTCAATTATTTTTGTCATTGGGAAAATAATTTAAACCAAACCAATGATATTCTGGAAGAAGACTCCTGGATCAATGACTAATTAAAAGGTTGGTCATCTCTGTGGTCAAAAGAACACAACAGTCAGTTGTCCTTAGGATTCATCTACTCATACTAGTCCACTCCACCAGCCTGTCCCTGTAATTAGTTTCCTAAATTTGGCACAACTACATGCCTGAATTTGGATGGGATTAACACAGACCTAGAATATCCAGAGAGGGCATTATAGTGATGTAGGACCACAATCCTGCAATCTCTTTATACAATACTGACAGGGACTTAATGTAGAGTCAAAAATAACTTCAGGTGAAATTTACTGAAATTTACTTCAGGTCTATGCAAAGGACCAGGTAACGCCTGCACTGTGCAGCTCCACATCACATGGAAATACTCAGACTAACTCAAAATAATAATACAGAGCCAGAGGTAGTATATCTTTGTATCATAGTGGTATTTCTAGCACAGTAAATAGCCACAATAAGACACAAATCCAATGTTAACATGAATTTTCTTCTGAAAGCCATGTGCAGGGGTTTTGCACTGAACTGTGAAGGTAACATCATCTCTCTGGGAACTTCCTGTTCTAACAGCAGGAGGATGTGGTTGTGCTCTTAGACAGGACTTTCATTAGTCAACTAAGTAATATTTTAATATAGCAAGCAAAGAGAGCAGCATGAGGAAAATACTATACTAAGCCAGATTCAGAAGCTGGGATTCCAATCCACCTAGCAAAACTGCAGGAAGAGGGAGGAGATGCTACCTCTCTTTTAGAAAAAGCCTGTGTTATTCCTTCTGGAGAAAAAAGCGAAATCCCCATAGGTTTTCCAACCAGAAGAAGTAGTCTGCATTCAAGAGTAGTTCATCCCCTTCTTTCTTTCAGAACTATCTGTTTCAGGTCAGGGTATGGGTAAAGCACACTTGTTTCTACTGTAGGCAGATGAGAGGCCCATGGTCATGTGGGAATTCTGTCACAAGCTGGAATTGAACTCAAATCCCTCAACTTCCTGCCCTGTGTTCTTCCTACCAAGCCTAATTTCTCATCAGCCCTAAGATACCTTAATGATTAAAGGGAAGTTACACCAAATGAACAAACTGTTTGTATGGCCTTGAAGATTACAGTGATTCTTAGCAATATATATGTAGAGAGGAAGGAAATACATATATATTTCCTTCATGTTCTCCTCCTCATCTTTTTAAAGCTTCGTAAAGAATTTTTAAGAGAATGTTTTGCAGAAGACCAAGTGAATTACCTTGTTTCTCCAGGGTACATCTGTAACCCATCTTGCTAATTCTGAACACAAACAATTTTGTGCACAAAGTCACTGAAATTTCCCTTTTCCGTGACTGCACTGGCTTTATATACCTCCACTGTTGTCCCAGTAGTTGTAGGACCAAAGCAGTCACATTGCAAACACAACAATACAGATGTATTGACAGGCTTTACAGATGTATTCCAAGTGTTCAGGATAAGACTCAAAGTCATGCACAGCTGGCTTTCTTGGCTAACTTTCACCCTCTTGGAGTTTTCTATGTTTGTATTGCTCCTCAGTACACTTAAGTAACGGATCATGTAAATATAAAACATTCCTGTAAGAACAGAATCTGTAAGATCTGGATGTCCTCAATTACAATGCTTTCATCCATGCATTCCTAGCGGTTTCCTTGAAACCAATATATTGTTTTTCACAGGTATTTCCAAATCTGGTCCACAACTGGGAACGAGGAGTGGAGTCAGTAAAATTTTTCAGCTGGAAAAATTTCCCATAAAAAGGCAAGGCTTCCTTGAAAATGAAATTTTTCATAGTACTCGGGAGTTACATTTATCAGAATTGAAGGCCCAGAATTTTCAATTGCATTTGCAAACACTCACTTCATGTGATTCTATCCAGGCTTTTTAAAATATCACGAACACGGTGTGGACGTTCATAGTAAGAATTAAATCTGTCAGGAAAGGCTGTACTTTCAATCATATTAAAAATGTAAGAATTTTAATTTCCCCGCTGCCTTATTACTTCCAATTTTTCTAACCCAGTGTGTTTAAAGACAGCATTCAGAATGTTTGAAGTCAAAGTCTTTTCAGTAATGAAGATACAGGGGTTCTGAAGGGGTCTTAGACCTTTGCAAATGAAAGAATGACTCTCTCATCCCATCACAGTGTTGTGGAAAGGCCTGAGTTGTAGTACAAGATGAATTGTAGGGCATTTGTCTCATCTCTGACCTACAGAGGCTCCCAACAAGTAAAGACTAGAGTGTTTGATGGCAATTGTCTTACCAAGCTTTTCAGTTCAATATTAATCTGTAATTACACAGCTTGTTCTGTGTCCCAGTATTACACTACATTTAAACTTCCTTTATAATGGGATGGAGAACTGACCCTGTGTTCTTCAGAGCTGCAATGAATAAACACACGTCTCAAAGATTTCTTCAGCTCTTCTTTCCCAGTTTCCCAGTTTAGCTGTTGTTGGTTCGCAGGTGGACGGCTTGCCCAGCTGTCATTCTGTGCAGTGGGTTTGTATAACAACTGGAGTGAGGTTTTGCTTGCCTTTTTTTCCTCTCTTTGAATTTGAATTGGCTGGTATTTGCCAAGGCTGATTCATTGAATGCAGTCCTAGTGTGTCCACCCTTCTGCATCTGTGCTGAAGCAGCCAAGCCTTCTCTTGGGTGCATTCCCATCCTTCATCAGGCTCGATACAAATGTGCACCATTTTACTGCTTGGCTTATTAGTTCTAAAATCATCAGATTCTTTGCCTCATTCTGGCAATGGAAAGCTGGGAGGAGGGCTTTTAACTGAACATATATTACAGAAACACTACATTTAAGTCACCTTTATACTGCGATGGAGAACTGACCCCAGATTCTTCAGAGCTGTAATGAATAAAAGGTTTTCTGCATGATTCAGTCACTCTCTGTGTTTGAGGGGGTGTTTCACCTTTATTATATATGCTATAATCTTTTTAAGTTTAGAGCATACACTCCACACCAGGATCTAATCTGCCTTACTTACTTTACTTTCCTTTTTTTATACTGAGCTTAATACTATTTGTGCTTTTTTAAATAATTTTTTAATTAGCATTTGCCTTGCTACTTAAACAGCTGGGCAAACTGATCATTCTCGTTCTTCTAGAAACCGTTCTTTTAATAATATTTCTGTTTAATAGTATGATCTCAGACTCAAGTTTATTGCTGTTCTTTTTTCTTTTCTTTACAAGTTTTCTTTTAAACCTGCTATTTTAAGAACAAGTAAATAGTTGTTCTTCATTTCAATTTGATATTAGCTAATCCTGAGCATGTGAGAACCATGTACTTAATTCAGACTTGTCAATGCACAGGAGTTTTAGTAAATATACCTTCTCACGTTCAGCATCCTCTACTGGTTCCCAGTTCACTCCAAAATGTTTAACACCAGGTAATTCAAAGCTTCTAAGGCCAAAAAGGCCAGCCATAATTATTAACAGGTACTCGGGAGACTACTAGGAATTATGAGTTAATGTCTTTCATGTGCCTTGAATCCTGGAGAGGATTCTCCACTTTAAGATGAAGCTGGGCACTTATTAAGAAGTCCCACAAATTGATGAGGTGTCTTAGGTTTCACAGTTGCATTCAAACCACGTGCTCCCTAAGCTTCATACTACTGACCTCTTGCCTCCTCCATCCTATCTGCCATCCTTCAATTTGTTGGCAGGTTCCCACACGGTGTGTATTAGTTGTTATCCCGGCCTCCTGCTGAGCTGGAATCTGCTAGAATTCCATATCAGATACCAGGTTTTCAGACATAAAATGAACAAAGACAAAGGCTCGACGCCGTACCCATTCCAAGCTTGCCACATCGTGCATCTGCATTTGTTTCCACATGCTTGTTTGGCAAAACTGCGTTTGGAAGTAGAATTCAGCTGATCAGTCTGTGCTGAGTAAACTGCTGTCCTTCCTGGTCAGTAGGAAAAATTATGCAGCTGTTTCAAGGGCAGCTGTATAAATTCAGCTAAATCACAGAAAAAGCTTTTTATTCATTATAATATGGCCTGGGGCGAAATAAAGCTGAAGTTATTAAACTGTAACTAAAAGCTGGCCGCAGTAAAATATATTGAAGTCAAGATTAAAAGCACATACAGAGTCTGAACTCCTAGTGTGGAGGTTAAGAGAGGAAAAAGCCTAATTCCTTGGTGAAAAACTGAATTTCCTGAAATCTTTTCCTGTATCCAAAGTGGATTCTGGGAATTGAAAAGTGATATTGAATGTCTGCATCACACAAAATAAGAGATTCAATCCAGTAATTTTCAGTTATAAAAACAATAATAAGAGCACATTCTTCCAAGCATGACCTCGATAGCTTTTTTAAGAGCTTCAGACAGCACCCTATGTCAAACAGTAGTTTTTTCATGGCAGGGTTGAACTGTTTGGAAAATGCAACAGTTGGCCAGGATAAACCTTTATCTTCATTTACCCATTGTTACTCATATTTTTGTAGCCTTCTGGTAGCAAGAGGTCACATTTCCATGAAGATAAATTCCTTATTAGACCCAACTGTGGTTGAGGTCATTGCATATCTGTGCCAGAACAGACTTAGAAGTGATGGTGAATAGGAAGTTTTTGTGGTGTATTGTCCTGGCTTACGGCAGCTGGAGCCAGATAGTGTTAGGACCAAGATCAGCATGGGCTTAAGCAGGCATATCTTTCCAGTTGCTCATCACACAACAATGAGTAAATAAACATTGTCCTCCATCCAAACTGAGCTGTCAGCCCAATTAGGCACGAGGATGTCCTAACACCCCCTTTTTTGCCTATATCTTCACCTACAGCTTCTACCGCTTGCACGCTCAGGGTGATTTCGGATGGACGTGGCTGTATTTAAACACAGCACCGCTGCTGGCAGGGGTCAGCTCTGCTGTGTCAACACTAATCCTTCCTGTCGACTATCGGCCAGTTTGACATTTGATTTGTGTCAAGTCTCTGTGTCCACTGGAAGCCAAATATCGCAGACCTGAGATAACACTTTGCCCCGCTTTCCTCCAATCGCTGAATAACTTTGTCTTTTCTCTCCTCAAACTTTGAACCAAGGAGTGGGAGGGGGAGGCCACAAGTCACCCAAGTTGCATTTGCCTGAGAAACTATGCTAGAACAGACATAATTTCATTTCTTACCATTCAGTTGAAGTTATGAAAGAATTAAAAGTGTCCTCAAGCAAAAGAATTTTACGCCTGACCTTCTGAACACATCATTGAAATGTGCTCTTTCCCTCATCCAGTAGGATAAATGGAGTAGGTCTAAAATAACCCTGATTTTTACATACATCTTAAAATCTGACACACAAAAAGGCCAGCCACTCAAAGTGCAGAATATCTCAATTCTCACGTCAGATTTCTTCTAAATGAAGCCCAAGGTTTCTCTCACCCCCTCCAACTCCACCAAACCAGTTTGTTATGACTCTGTGATAAAGATCAGTATCTACTGAAAGATAAGCCAGGACCACCACCAATTTGGGCCTTCAAAGCATGCTGAACTGCATTATACCACAGTGTGAAAGGATATGCCTGTCATGAAGGTGCCAGCTCTTGTCAGAAGGCTGTTCCTCCTATTTTTGCCCCAGAGGAGGACTTTCCCATGAGCCTCAGTAGCCGTGGGCTGTTAATTGTGTGCTGTACAACACAATCTGGCATGCACAGCCATCAGCTTGATCGTGTATGTGGGTTCAAACTCAGACTGACACCACCTGAATGACTCTAAATTGCAGAATCTCCACATACAAAAGCTTTCAAATCATGATAATTTTTCTTGCTGGGGAGCATTTTACTCTTCAAGTACACAGACTCAGGTAAACATGGGTACAACCTGCCTAACAGACAGCACTTAAATAAGTTTCCTGACTCAGCATATGGACTATACAGATACAAGTCTGTATGAGACAGAGGAGCAAAAACATCTCTGAAAATTACGCCATTTCTTCACAAGAGAAATAAGGTAGAATATATGCATGTCTAACTCCCTATGTCTATCAGCCTAACCAGTCACCTAAGCCAGAAGTACATTGACAGTACAATAATCCTCTTCTATTTTGGTATTTACACTACCAAAACCAAAATCAAAATTTTCCCCTCAAGGAAATTACTTAAAACTTGATATTGGTGTTAAAAAATAAAAATTCTCTCACCTGTGTTATCAAAGCTATCAAATTTGTGTTTTAATCTTAGTTCCAGATATAAGCAAAAATAACATTACGAAAATCTATGTGCACATGTATGTGATATAGTCATTGTGGATACAATTATATACAATATACAACGCAAAGTTTAAATGTATTTCAGCAGGGATTTAGAGCTTTTTTTGTTAAACAGTGCATTAGTGCCAATAGTAAACAGTAAGGCTCTTTGTGGAGTGGATTTGCCTTCACAACACACTCTAATTACCCTTTATTCTAAGTGTTTAACTCTTAAAATTGAGGCACAGATTATAAAATAAGATTTCCTCCTTTATACCAAAGTTATTAAATTCCTCCTGCTTTTCACACTCATCAAACCACAGAAGACGTCTGTGGCTTAGGCACACTAGGAAAGAAATGTGCCCTCTCCATCTGTAATGACCAAATCTGACCTTGATCTCATTTGAGTCTCTGGGAAGGATTAAGCTCAGGTCAGAGAAATCCAAAAGGCAAACATTTCTTTTAAATTCTCAACTGGTAGCAAAATGCAAATAGACACTCAAAGAAGGAAGAAAAAAAAAAAAGAAGCTAATACTTTTAAAAATATGAAGAAAATTATAAAATAAAACAAAATTATAAAGTTGAACATAAATGCAGAGTAAAAAGATAATGTTTAAAGCCACAAGAGAAGTTTAAAACCATGCAGCAACAACCCTTATCAATGAGATGTAAATTCATTGCTATCTCACCAGTAACAGTAGGTAATATTACACTAATTCCCAGACAGATTTAAATTTACCTGGCTGGGCTCCTACATATATCAGGCTCAGTCCTTCAAAGTGCTTAGACTATTAATGCCACAAGGAAAGCACTCAGATATAACGTGGTTCATATCAATCACTGAAAAAAAGATGCACAGGATTTTAGGCCTTCCAAACCAATAGTTTATAAATTTTCTTTGACAATAAAAACATCTGCATCTCAACGAAAGGTATTGCCTCAAAGGTCTTATCTGAAGGCAAGTAAGAGGTTTGTTCCTAGAGTGGCTGGAGGAGAGGAAGAACCAGAGGGAACATAAAATCTGTCATACATCTTTAATGTAGAAGAGGAAAGATGTATGTTACATAAGGAACAGGAACATGCTTCTTTCACCTGGCAAGCAAGGAGGGAAAGGAGGAGCTGAGGCAGGAAATTTTTCCTGGGTTGGTCTTGAGGCAGGATGGTTATATGATCCCTGAGATTCATGGTATGGGCACGAGGTGGCTGTGACTGATGTTGGGAATTTGTATAATTCACTTAGATGGGCATCTCTTTCAAGAGCCATCCCAAAAGAATTGTGCTATTGAAAAAAAAGAGAACATGTGAGAAAATGAGGAAAGACTGCCAGTAAAAATGCTGTGAAACCTGACTCAACTGGGCCACAGCTGCTATGGTGGAAAGCACAAGCTTCAACATTATCTACACGAAGCACATCCATTCTTGTCAAAGTTCATAGGTGCTGGGATATTTCACAAAAGTCACTGCTGTCCTAAAACTGAACATAACTTTTTGTGTAGACTATGAATCCCATAATTTTGAACATAAACTCTCATTTGAAATATTTTGCCCACTTGATCCTCAGCTGCTGATGTCCCTCATTACAGCTGTTAACACATAACATAGAGCTCACTGATATGACCAGAATGGCCTTGTCCCTGTGCTGAGGTTTGCAAGCAATATTCCTTGACTCTTTTATAAGCAATTCAGAATTTCTTGGGGTTTTCCAGCTTCTTTTAGATTAGTGGCTCAACTAAGTCACAACATGGCTTAACCAGCCTCTTTTCCCAGACAGGAACTGGAACACACGGCTTGTGGTTGCGGTAAATTAATAAGGGGGTGAAAAAAATAAACAGAAGGGACTTTTCCCATGTGTTTGACAACAGTGCAAATCTGTCCACCATCCAGTTCATCTGCAGCATACCATTCTCTTGCCAGTCGTTGCTGTGCTCACTTGCTATATGATATAATTCCCTTCTCCCTCAACCACAAGCTTTATTTTTA
The DNA here is from genome assembly GCA_013399895.1 of Serilophus lunatus. NCBI lineage: Eukaryota > Metazoa > Chordata > Aves > Passeriformes > Eurylaimidae > Serilophus > Serilophus lunatus. Next base: position 504,891 of record VXBA01002923.1, on the reverse strand, counting down.
ATGAATTCCCTGAATTTCCAAAGGCCAGATACTGATGATGTAACCTGGTGTCACTCCATTGCAGATTTTGAAATCAGATCCAGATTTGCCTCTAAAATATGCATTTAAACGTGTGAGGAATTCCCTGCCTGTAATGTATATAGCCTTAAGCCATAATTACTGTCTCTACTTGCGTAAGAACATTTACATAGCTATGTAATAAAAATGCTCAGAAAGAACTATCTTTATCGACTGAATATCGCTTTACATGAGTATATCACAAATTAGGCCCAGAGATAATAGAGCATTATAAATTCTTAAAAAGCAGCATTCTTCAAAGTTAACAGCTAAAACGCACAATTTGCTGAAATGTATTTTACAACAAAAAAAAGTCTGTCTCGCATTTTTAAACTAGATCCTCCTCGCTACCATCCATTTGTCAGTACAAAGTACCATTAGTTTTTTATGTGGTGCGGATGTGAGTCTCTTCACAAGTGGAATATCCCTGGAAACCCCTTCCCCTCCATTTCCCCAGGCCTGAGGAGCATGAGCAGAACTGACAAATCTCAGAAACACTGTGAAGAAGCACAAAGATTCTTTTTCACTCTCTGGCAAAGCTTGGGTCAGTCTGTGGTTTGCATAGTCCGAGAAACCATTTAAGCATCATTCAAAATTACAGTGATCAAGAGTTGCATTTCAGCCTAAAAGGCTGTATAACTAATTTTCCCACAGTCCATGAAACCAAAACTTCAATCTTAGCATAGCCTCACCTCCTGTTTTTATACAGCTGACCAACATTTGTGACCAGATGATCTATGCTCTACCAAAGGATGAAGATCTAACTCTTCCTCAGTGTGATTTTAAGTAGGTGAAACAAACCACCAACTCCTTAAAACTCACCAGAACATGTTGGGGAAGTCATTTAACTTGTAAATAAAGCCCTTGCCGTGGCCTTTTACAATTTCTCTGGCATTGCAACCCTCTTGGATGCCCAAGTCTGCATGTTCTCAGAAATCTCCTCTAGGCAAAGTATGAGATCAGGCTCTGGGACTCAATCCAAAAGTTCATTGGAGCCCATGGAAATAATCCCACTTGTTCACTGCAGTTAGCATGGGAAAACACATTTCTCTCAATGCACCTGAAGTATATCCACAGTCAAGCACTTCATCTCCATATACAGAGCTTAAAACCATAGGTGTTCTCTTATTCATATTCTATGAATTTACCATAGCATCACAAGATGAAACTCTTCATCCAAGACATGACTTAAGGAGATGATAATTCTTGGCTGTAAAAACATGTATTATGGTCATGCCCAAAATCCATGTTTGTTATGCCAAGCATTACACATAATTAATTTGTGATGCGTAATTTGCCCCATAGACTTTATCATGTCTCCTTCTCAAATGCCCCTCAGTGCTACCCCACAACTGAAAACAGTATTTGTTGACAGGTTTATAACACACAAAGTCTGGTCCAAATCTAGACCAACCATTTACTTTAGACAGTGTACTCAGACTTAAACAATTATCAGAAAATAATGCTTAATAAAACACAAAATATAATTTGAAAGGAAACTAATGACAAAACTCAGTTTTGATAAGCTGTAACTTTTGCAACTGTTGCATGACTTCAAATAGGCTCCACCAGCTTCTCACATATCACCTCTTCCTTGTGGTTTATCAACAGTATGTTCCGTGCAGCCATTTAGCAGAATCATTTCTGAGCCCAAAGGCAACCTGTGCTCACCAATGTACACTTACTATGGCCACTAAGGGGAGAAAAGGTACAACAATGGCTAAAAAACCAAACTTTTGATGATATAAATATGGAGGCTCTCAGAAATTAAGACAGGATGCGTAATTTATTCCTGGGAACCAAAGATGGGACAAGTTGGAAGTACTCTCTTGGTGGGAAGTATTTGAGTTTGTCATAGTCCAGAATGAAAACATGAGTTTTGGAATGGTTATTAAACCTCATGTCTTGAAGTCTAAGCCTGACAATAACTACAGAAAAAATAAAAAAGAAATAAAAAGGTCTGAGAACATCTAAATTCTAAATTTTGTATAAAGTATATTTTATATAGCAATCAGGCAAATTAGCCCTCCTTGCCTGAAATTTTCTTTAAGAAAACATAATTTTTTGTCTCCCTTACCACTGGATTTTGTTCTGTAATTTATACATGTACTGATAATACCCTTTATCCTTATCACTGTAGCAAGAAGTAATAATGAAGTAACATATCACAAAGAGGTAAAAAATGATCTAAAAGAAGCGATCCTAAATTACAAGTTGAGGTATTTCTAAAACTGTTATTGAAGGGCTGTTCCTGACTTTCTTCTTTTGCCCTCCCAAATTTTAACTATGTGCTGCAATAAAAACAAAGAATGTGCTAAGGAATTACGAGTCTTTCGTATGGGCACAAAATAAGGTACTTACAGGTACGTGGATACCTTCAGATGCCTTGTGAATGAGATGGTTAAATTGTTACTGTCTCCGAATTCAGTGATTTATGGTAATGGAAAACTATACAATATGCTCTTGAAATGCAGTTTGAAATGATTGATAAAGCTTTAGTCTGACTGAACACATACAGTAGATAGATTAAGTGTCTGGCTTATCTGTCTGGTCCTGGGTGTTCATCAGTCAATCTCACTAACAAGCTAAAACTCAGGATTGTGGTCAGCAAGTTCATATTCATCTGAAAATATGGGGTCTGCGTAGAGCTCTTTCACACAAAGCAAGCACACTGAATCTGTTTAATGCTTGCTTACCCCTACTAATGCTCTCCAGCCAGCAAAGGAAAAAACTGTGGACTTGAGAAGTGAGTTCACCCCTTGCATTTACTTTCCCCCTTCATTACTTTTTAACATCACTTTAAGTAACAACTGCTGAAACCCATTAACAAACTCATTTTACGGTGCCAGAAATCTCAATAGCTCATAAAATTGTATTATGAACCATGTTAAATTTTGCACAAGTCAAATGTGGTTTAATAGCTTTTAATCCAAACACTGGATGTCTGTGTGACTCGTTGCCTTCCAGCTTGGTGCACAAAACAGCTTCAAAGTAAAGATCCGGTTCCTAAAGGTGAAGAGGGGCAAGAAATGTGTGGTGTAGAAGATGTGGGTACAAACTCCCAGTGATATAAAGCAGTTATAATGCCACAGCTCTGATGAAATCCCAGCTGTCACAGCCAAGGAGGTGAGAGGAACATATCTGGACTCAGTGGCTTGATCAATAGCTCTAATTTCACTAATTTAAAGAATGTGACTATCAATATTTTCACAGGCCAAACAAGTGATTTGAAATGGATTCCAAGATAAAATGTAAAAAACGTACTGTGGACCTCACGAAGAATTCAGCACAAGATGAGTCTATTCTGAAAGACCAGCTTCCTCCCACACACACACACCATTCACNAAAAAAGATCAATGAACTCCAAACCCCTTTGCTGTTAATCCTTGCTGAGCTTCAAACAAGCCTGTGGAAGGACAAGACCTGAAAAGGTATTTGCAATAAAAGAGGCAATGGACACAAAAGTATATGCTGCTAATTAAAAACGTAAAATTATATCACAATGACTTTAAATGAGAGTGATCTCAGTCTAATCACATAATACTTTCTTTTGTGCTCTAGGTCACGCCGTCACTCAGATGCAGCATTCAGGAAGCACATTTCATTAGACTAAATAAAGCTTCAATCATGTGTAAAATTTCCAACTTGAATAGGCAGCCATCATATCATTCATCAGTCTAGATGTATTTAATGGGTGTAATTTCTTCCTCATATTTCTGTGTTGATTGTTTCATATCCATTATAGAAATCTTTCAAGGTTGCTCTTTTTGCAGTTCTTTTGGGCAGGATAAATAATGCTTTTTAAGACATATCCCAAACACATTCCATTTTGTTTGTCAAAAAGGCTGGGTGACTGAGCTAAATTTAAACCAAGACACAGAGAGAAGCAACAAACCCAAAACATAACACACACCTTCCCTCCCAGGACTGGGATGATTTTACCCATACTTGCATGTCTCGCAATAAATAATTATGCTTAATCAAAAACAAATTGAGCAGTCTTGTTCAAACACAGCAGGCCCCTGTGGATGCTGACACTGTTTCTACAGATGAATGCAAAGGGATTATGTTTAACATATGACTTTAAAGCAAAACACAACACAAGAGCCCATCTCCCTCCCTTGCTTCCTCCTCCCTTTTTCACCCTGATATCTATGCATAGATAAAACAGTAAAATAAAACCTCTTGCCTTTCAAATTTCAAATGAAAAGGATGAATTAACAATTCAGGGAAGATGTGCAAACTCATCAGGAAGAAACCACAACACAGAACGCATCCTTCCAGCACTAAATGTTAGTCTTCTAACTTAATTTTGAAAAGAAAATATTTTCTTTGAGACACTTAATTTGGATGCACAAATAACTTGCAATATTATCACAACTACCAGAGACAAAATTAGTACAACTTCAGTACAGTTCTGGGCTCCATACATAGGCAAAGTTTCCACATCAACAAGACAGAAAACTACAAAGTTATCTCGCCTACTTCTCCCCACTCTGCCACACTTTTCTTCTTTTAATTCGCACTGTTTATTCCTTTCTTTATCTCCACAAAAGACAGAAAAGCAAAACATCACATTGGGACTGGACTAGATAGTCAGGCTAAGCCTTCCCTCCTCGGACCAGTCTAAACCTTTTTCGGTTCTGCTCCTTTTATCTCCCCTCCTCTTAATGCACGTTTCACCTATCTGTTGTTTCCTCTGTGACCTGAGCCCCAAACCTGGAATGAGATCTGTTCTCTTGCATGGGGCTCAGCATAATCAAACAATCTCCATTTCAGAATCTTTGATTCTAACTGAGTCCCCAAATCCTGCAGGCTCATTCCTATTAGCAGCACAGCAAAGTTGGTGGATGGAAATACAAAAAAACTTCACATTTACCTTTTCTGAGACTTGGATGCTTCAGACTCCCAGATAAAGCAAAGAGGATGAGATAGCAGATTTATCAAATAGGCTGTTGCAGCTGCATCCATAGTAGTTTCCTGGGTAGTGATTTGAAGCCCGTGGAGAAGAGTCCTGAACAAAAATCAAACAGTAAAAATATTGACTTAGTAATATTTCTTTTTGTTCACAACTTTCAATGAAGACTAGCTATTTTGGATGTCATGATTATTTTTGAGTGTTGGGACACCATGGGAGGAGAATAACTGGCAAAGGCATAGAAAACAGCCTCAAGAGCCCTTCATTCTCTCCTCGTGGTGCAGAAAGAAAGCTGACAGATTTAGTTCCAAAAAGAAAAACTTGATTGCAACAGAAATGAGAAGAAATTCCACTTTAGATGCTCATGACCTGACTAAGAATTAAAATTCATATGGAAAACCCTAAGGACCATCTTTCTGGCCAGGGTAGATGGGTGCAGTTCAGATAATTTTGTGATAACACGGCTACTCGTCATTTTGATACATAACCTAACCTTCATTCAAGCCAAGGGCAATATTCTGTTGGTGGATGTGAACTGGACAACTTTGTCCAACACTCAAAAGGAAAGTAAAAAGCCAGAATCCTTCTCCAAGGACCACAGAGAGCCTGGAACCACTTTTCAGTTCTGCCAAAATGTTCCTGCATGACCTTCTGCCAATTTTTAATTCTGTCTGACCAAGAAGCTCAAATATATTTTAAAAACCTAATGAATTTTATAGCCCAGTGCTTCTGTGGCATAATTCCTATTAAAAAGGAAGAAAAAGGCAAAAAAAGCAATAATGCCTGAGAATCTTTTTAATGCAAGAATTTTTAAATGGTTATAGCAACCACTTTTCTCCCTCTCTTGTGGTAAAGTGAGAATAGATATAAAAATTCCCCTGTTCATAATATGTAGCACAAAACTGCTTTTAAATTAATCCACTTCATACTCTATTTCCCTGATAAGAGCTTTGAATGGGAAAAGAAATCTCTAAGTTTCACAGAAGAGATGCTTATGCTGTTGTGGATAAAGAAAAACAGATGAAAACCTGCCATGCAAAGGGAAGCTCTGCATCTCCTAAATCCATTATAGGGTCACTCTCTAGGTTCCTGTGTGTGAGTGGAGCACTTAAAACACAGATTAGCTCAGGTCAACTGTAGCCTGACAGGTACACGGGATTCCTTGCACTAAGCGATCTCAGCATCTTTAATCTTGGAATCCTTAGATCATCACACACTTCGCAGAACGTACTTTTTCCCCTGTATTACCACTGTCTTCAGTATCCATGAAGATATCTGAAAATTCTCACTCAGATTCCACTCTGTAATTAAGCCATGGCAGAGGATCTGGGAGTCAAGACCAGGAATTCATCTCAGCATTACATGGACATTCCAGAAGGGAATGCACAAGGCTAGAGAATTTCCCTCTTAAGAGTCGCTCAAAAAAAGCTGCCTTCCTCCTTAACTCACTGTATTAATATTTTTATTCCTATAAGCATTGGGAGGAGGGTTTTAGAATTTTTCTTTAGCATTTACAGGCCTCAGTCATAGCTGAGGTCTTGCTGCCTTTGGACAACCACACAGATTTAGGAGTTGAATTTAGTGCTACAGCTTTCCAGCTTGGGCCAATCAGGGAGATACTAATGTCCTTTCAGGTCAATGTCTGCAGAGCACACAGCCCTTTCCCAAAGGCTAACAGGAACGTTGTTATTTATTTCAGCACGCACAAGATCAAAATCCAGCGTGACCAGGGATGCGTTTCCCAAAATGTCCTACTCGATAAAAATATTTCCACTCTCTAAGGGAAGTCAGGAATGAGAATGTTACAGAGGAGTTCATAAATACAATCCCAACAAAAAAGATCTCTGCTTCAGAGCCAGCTTCAAATTCCCAGCTCATCTGTTTCTCTCATTACGCCCAGCAGATACAAACCAGTTTTGCTTGGTATGAGCTGAAAGGGTTAATACGAGGCTGGAAGTTATTTACAGTTAATAACAGTGGAAAAATTGCAAAGCAGCTTGGTCCAGCATCTAATCACAAAAATAGTTTCTTGTAAAGAGACTTGAGGGCAGAGACTTTGCAAGTTCTTCACGTATTTTATGCTTTTTCTGCAAGAAATAGCAAAAAATGCCAGTAAAGCCGGCATTTTGGGGTAAAGTTTTCCGTAGCTTTCTAGTGACCTTTACAATAGCAAGTCAATAGCTGGTAATTATAAGAAGAAAAAAAAAAAAAAAAAAGTTGGCCCAACCTGTCGCCAGTTCATCAGTTGTGGTATTTCCAGTTTTTTAATCAGGATGTTCAGTGAGAAATTATTTTTATTTTAAGCATGGAAGGACACTGGAAAGAGCAATAGCATAGACTTAACTTTATTGCATTGAAATTCTGGTGGCCATTTTTAAAATAAATATTAAGAAATTATTCCAATAAGTTAATTTTCTTGATCTTGTTACAGAAAAAAGCCACTCAAAATTCAAATCACCATTTGCAAGAAATGTTGCTTTGGCATTGGTGTTACCTTAAAGCATCTGAGAAATTCTCAAGTAGTTTTAAAGAAGTAGCTTCACCTTCACTGAAAGAGAACACTAAAAATCTGGTGACCTTAAGAGCCCTGGTTTAGAATCACATTTCTGCAGTGCCTAAAGCTTCAACATTGGTATAAAAGGATCTGAGTTCATGCTCAGCAGAATCAATTCAGAGTGTGCTATTAACTCCAGTGCACATAGAACACAATATTAAATCAATCCTTCAAAGGTATTCATATATCTAGTTCCCACTGAAATCAAGAATTTTGGCTTTTGTTTTTTACAGCAGGTCAGAGTAAGACATAAGAGAAAATTCTGACTCAAAAACCTAGTTTCTAAAGTACTGTTATCTAGCAGCCAACTACCACTGTTTGAGATCCCTGATCTTCATTTCTGACAGATTGAAATATTCAGAACTTGAACCAGAGGGCAGCAAACTAAGCTAAGGGCCATTATCCCTTACCTGAGATATCTCCTGCTGCTGCTGCAGAGTTCCCAGGGATAAAAAGGAACAGAAAAAACTATTTGACCAGATAGATCCATCACTGCCACTAAGAATATCAGATGCAACAAATAACCCAAAGCATTTATCCAAATGAAATCCCTGTCTCCAAGTGCACCTTTGCATGGTCCCTTTGTTTTGTCTGAGATCTTTGGTTACAATAATCCTGAATATGAGGCAGCAGGACAAGGGGGAATGATTTTGAACTGACAGAGGGTAGGGTTGGGTTAAATATAAGCAAGACATTCTTTACTATGAGGGTGGTGAGGAAATAGCACAGGTTGGCCAGGGAAGCTTGGATGGAAGTGGAGCACTTCCTCATCCCTGCAAGTGTTCAATGTCAGGTTGGATGGGGCTCTGAGCACCCTGGGCTGGTGGAAGGTGTCCCTGCCCATGGCACGGAGGTTGGAATAAGAGGGTCTTTAGGATCCCTTCCAGCCCAAACCATTCCATGACAGTTTGTTACCAAAATACAGTTCAGGACCAAAGGGCAGCGTAGTTTTCTGACACAGAGACAAGACGTCCACATCCACTTAAATCCAGTGGCTGACAAATGCTACAGAGCTGCCACATTTTGACATTCCAAATTGTTTTGTTTTCCTAGTTATCAAATAGTTTGGAGGAAGCTAGTTTACGAAAGAGAAGTAGGGTAGATCCTTCTCTGAAGAATTCCCACTGGTCCGACTTCAAGGCTAATAAAAATGCTTTATTGTTTCTTCTCCTGATCCTCCTAACTGGTCAGCAACCCCCCAGGGCACAATTAGTGCAACAAATTCAACTTGGAGTGCCTGGTGTCTCATGCACAGCTCTAGTTATAAATGAGTTTCCTGTTACAAAAGAATGATCCTGTCAAATAGCTGCCTTTTTTTTTTTCAAATTTTTTATTTCTCACCTGTTCCTGCCCATGTTTATAAAGCAAGCTCACAATGATGATGCTTATATTTCCAATATACAATTTTTACCAAGTGTCCAAAATAAGAATTATGGAAAAACACATAGAAAAAATTGTTTGTTCCCAGTGCTGTTTGCTACCTCTGCCTGCACTTGAAACATCCTCTCAAGTTTCTTTGCACACTTCAAATGGAGCTACAAACTTGACTGTAATCTACAGATTCTAGATGTAATTATTAGACAAAAATAGGCTAAAAATGCAGAAAATGGAGAATGAAGCCCAAAATAATAAAAATATATTATATATAAAACATTATATAATTTTAAATATATTATACTATATAATATATTACATTATATAATTATATATATTGTGTGTATATTATTTATCACCTTCAGCTACTCTACCAGAAACAGAAAAATCCATATTTAATATCTGACATTAGCACAATAATTGATTGAGGGCTCATACAGATACTGAAGCACAAGCAAGCAGAGCTCCTTATAAAATTGACACTCCCTCAAACAAGGGAAATAACACAGAATAACGTGAAGCTTACGTCTCATGCTACCAGTCTTTTATGCCACAGGTAGCCTTTCTAATCTCCCTCTGAGTTCTGGTGGAGTAGGGCAACACTGAGACAAGTTCTCTGAGTTCAGTGAGATGTTTGCACCAGCTGCAGTGGGGTTTGGAACACACTCAGGGTGGCAGAATGACAGAGAAAACAAACATACTACTTAAAGCTAAGAAAAAATTCATTGCTGTTCAATAAATCTGGAAAAAGAAATATATCAAACCTATCCTTCTAAAACGGGCTAAATGAAATTCTTACCTAGAATGTTTTTCATATTTCTTAAACTTCTGTAGTCTACTAAAACTCTAGATATGTAGAAACAAGAGGTAATAACAATATTTCTTCTTTCAGGACTCTCAACGAAACCCTGACCTGACTAAAAGGCAACAGAATCTTTATATTGACTTCTATACAACCAGAATTTCAGCCTCTGAGAAGAAACTGCAACCCCCACCCAAAAGCAAAAATCCGACAAAAAAACTGGCACAAAAACATAACTAAACAAAGTACACAAGGGATTTCAAATGAGATTAGAAGCATTGTGTTGACCTTGTGGCTTTCAGAGGGGTGTGAGAAAAACACAGCAAGAGCACAAGAGGCCTTTGCAAACCAGGCAGCCGAGACAGGGAGTTTAAAGGAATTGGAAAAGAAAGTCTAAACGGAAATGGAGTGAAAGGAAAATACAACTCCACGTAGGGTGAAAGGAATGAAGACCAATAATCATTTGGATTCAGTTTTGTTTCTGTGGTAGGTGCTCTAAAATCCATGTTGGAGGAGCAGACAGAAAGGTCACGGAAGTCAGAATTATTATACGAGAAAGGAAGCAAGAAACAATGGGCTCAGAGAAGTCATGACAACTGAAGGATTGGTGGTCTTCACTGGGAAAGAATGGGTGGCCTTTATTGATGGGCTCTTTCTATAGAGATGAATTACTGTGTGCAATATCTACACAGACCAGAAGTGCACTGGTGAAAGATTTGCTGAGTTATTTGCTGTGGACAAACTATCTAAGTATTCTTTCCTGATTTGGATTTTGAGCAAGTCTAATTGCTGCTGTAGTATGTCTTACAAACCCCAGCCCAAGAAAGTGCACACATATGGTTCTTAACTGCAGCCACATAAGTCTGCTCAGCCCCAGTGGGACTGTGAATGTACTTCAACTGAGCACGAGGTTATGTTTCGCAAAGAGCAAGATCCACTGACTGAACACGTGAGCAAAGAAGTCACATGAAAGACACACAGAGGAGCAGAGTTTCAAAAACAAGACTTGGATGTCTACTGTCAATTCTTCTGTAGCACTGAACGCTGCTCCGTGACTTTATTTCTCTTCCCACACCATCCTTTTTCTATTCCATTTACTAAAGCTTACAGCTCTTTAGAGCAACATGGTCTTCCTGTGCCTATATTTCTCCTACAATGGAGCCTTGGCAAACTACAACCATTAATTGATCTCAAATTTTTTTGTTCCCAAATTTCAAGTTATTAATGATTTGTAGCTCATGACTGATCACTAAACACATGCCTTGTTTTGCTCGGGAAAAATCAAAGCAAAACAAGCAGTAAAGAGTGAGTGAAGAAGTGAGAATAGGTGTTATTGAATTTTTTTGCTTGTACTAATTGTGTTATTCATGTGAAGAAACACCTTCGGCAGCCAAGAGCAAAATCTCTCTGCGCTCATTTTCACAAGAAAAACTGAGGAAGGCAGGAAAAAAGGGCTGAAACATTTGCAGCAAAATTCAGAGATGCAATTGGAGTAAGTGTCCCTCTGCAACAGAGAATCAAGGGGGTGAGATCTCATAATACTTGTTTACTTCAGGTTTAGCACATGAGAGACCAGGTCATAGTTGGGGAAAATAGTTGGGGAAAACATTACACTCCATCTTCTGTTCAAAACAAAGCTGGTCGCTGCAATGGTAAAAAAGAAAAAAAAAAAAAAAGATACGCAAGAACTGGGAGCTTTCTGTTACAGGGGACATTTTATAGGACAAAGCTGTGGGAATCTGTGGGTGTGTAGTATGCTGAGGTTTGAACTTGGGAGCTGTGAATGCAATCTCGACATCCAAGACTAGTAAAGTGCAGAAGGAGCCAATGCCACAGACCACCTAATCTCAGAAAAGTCCGAGCTGGAGCTGCTGCCCACAGCAATACAATCCATCTGCATGCCATGAGATCTCAGTTCTCAGTCTGGCTTATGTGCAGACATATGATTATCTCTCCCTTCATCTACTTGGACCTATTGAGTGTCTTTCTGTACCTCCTGCGACTTTGAATACATGATGAGCAATATGACAAGTGCTCTTTTTCCCTCCCTACTCCCTCCTCCTTTTGTTTTGGTCAGGAAATGCCAGCCCTTGTGAGTATCTCATAGAAAATGAATGGGAAATTTGCAAATTCCTGTAAACGCCCACAAATTTTCTCATGGTCTCTTGTTGCTCTTCAATGGATGGTCCTTTGCAACTCCAAGAAGCCTGGGCTGTGGAATACAGCAAACATATTGTGCCAGCCTCTGAAACGTGGGGGTTTTTCACAAGGCAAGTGCCCACACTACCTGGAGCTGGGCAAGCACACAATCTCTTCAATCTAAGAGAAAAACTCTGCCTCTTTTTTTTTTTTTTTTTTTTAAAGCAACCAACACCACATAAATCGAGATCTGTGGAGCATTAGCTTTTTCAAGGTAATCCTTAAGCACAGGCTGATCCAGGCTTGCCAGTCCATAAGAGGGTCCTGCTGGAGATTTTCTGGAGTGCTGAGCTTACACTTCTTAGCATCAAATCTCCAGCAACTCCTAAAAGTAACATCACCCATCCCTCTCACACATGGCACCACAGAAACCTGAATGGTATCACTGTAGAAGAGCACTGTGATGGAATTTCATCCAGTGGCTCAAACATCAATCCCACAGCTCCCAGCTCAGCCAAGTGCCTGTTGGAGAAAGACAACAAGCACATCTTGACTGGAACAGAAAAAAAATTAAACCACAATGGGGAAATCTTGCAGTAATTTCATTTGCAAGCCTCCAAAAGTGTCTGAGTTACTGGAAAACAGCATCTGACAGATCAGCATGCCTGTTCAAGAGAACCAGGTAAAAATCAACAAAATCAGTCCTTTGGGGCTTTATGAACAACCCAAACTCCCACAAACCCTCAGCCAAATGACCCTGAGATGCCCTTACAGACTCATCAACAATTCAGCAGTAGCCAGAGAAAGGAGGAAATCAGGGCCTTATTAGAGACCAGCCGAAGCAAAACAAACCAAAGACTTGGTTGCCACTGCCCAAAAGCTGCTTTCACAAGTCAGGAATCCTGATCATGCATCTGCCTCACTTGCCCCTCATTTGCCCACATCTGCTGAATTTACAAATGAACCTATTAGAAGGCACGGATTTCTATTTTATTTTCCAAGGGGAAAGATATAACAAAAGGAGGCTGTCAGTGAATGAATATGCCAGTGCTCCTTTTGGTTTTACTAGCATGTCATTATATTGCAAAAATAGAACTTAATTTTTAAAATAAACAGAGCATAATATAGAGGTTTCTGCATAAACAAAGGATTGTACATGTGGTGGTATGATACAAAATTTCACGATCAAGAAATTTCTCATTCAGCTTGTCCAATCAGCCAGAACAAACTTGCAGTCAGTAGACTTTAATTATAATTGCGTCTAATTGATTCTTTTTCCTTCTTTTTTTAAATCTGTGGTATTGTGATGCTGCAACAACAGTAGCTCTTGACACAAGAATGTGCATTAGGGACTCCAGGGGAGGAAATGGAAAGAACCGTATGAGTAACCGTCTCATACCCACTACAGTGATTACTTACTATTTGTTTCCATTAGAAACATTCAGAGACATCAGAAAACTGAGCTCTGAATCTGAACATCCAGCTCTTTCCTGCCTTTGAGGGGAGCCCCTATCCTTGTAGGGAACACAAAGGGAAGCTGGGCCCTTGTGCCTCCAAGGGGAGCTGAGTCATGAGTTCTTCAATTGCTGGTAACAGAGTCAAGCAGTGCTGGCCATGGTCAGATACCCAGATAATTCCCTTAGGAAAATGAACAGCAGAGAGGCACCTTCAGGCCTACATGAACAAATAAGTGAGATTTTCAAAAATCTACTACCAAAAACATGGTCACCAGTCAGAAGTTCACATCCTTTTCTCAAGCAGTCTCTGCACGACTTACTCAAGGCAGTGCAGAGTCCCTGTGACAGTTCAAAATTATATCCAGATTGCTTGACTCAGCCTTAGAAGTATTCTTCTTCCCTAAGGCACACTGGCTAACTTGTCAAGCAACAGATAAATAAATTAGCAACCCAAACCACCTTTTCAAAGGATTTTGGCATAACATGGCATTTAAATTATGGGGTATAGGTTCTTAGTACACTTGGCCATTTCTGAAACTAAACAGAAAGTTAAGTAAGAATCATTTATGGGTTTTGCATATATTTAAGGCTTGCTACCTGCATATGTCAGTCTCTTGACCTCTGCATGTATGACGACAACACTCAGAATTCACACATCTTTCTGGTGGTTCTGTCTGGCCTTGCTAACTGGCCCCTAACCGGTTAAAGATGCTCTTTTTAGAAGACTTTACTAAAGCCCATGAAAAACAATAGACATTAAGAATCAGATTTTGGCTTCATTAAATGGTACTATAAAAAAACCCAAAACACCAGGACGCTCAACAAAGATGTCAGTGACTCAACAGCTCTCGGTAACCACTGCAAAATAAACATCAGACAGTAATTGCTATGTAGGGGTTGAACATCAGCTAAGAGGAACCATATTTTCATTGAGCTACGATTCTAACCAAGTGTTTACTCCCCAGCAGAAATGTGGCTAAAGGGCAACACTCCAAATTTGGAGTGTGCTGATACACAGCAGTGCCCCCTCATACACCAAACACACTGTGCTCCACTAGAGAAATCACAGAAGGGTTTTGTTTTGAAAGAGGACATTGGACAATGAAAGATAGTTTTTAGAGTCAACAGTTTTCCAGTCACTTGTGTGGTATCATGTCCCCCAAAGCAATGTGCTGGCAAATGGCTCTGGGGTACCTTTATGTGTGGGTTTGGCCCACAGTGAAGAGATGCTGCCCAGTGCCAAGCCAATATTGGAAGTCCACATGCCAAAAATGCCTCTCAGTAGGAATTATTAGCAAGGATGGATCCATAAATGTTCTCAGCCAGCACATCCCTGTGCTCCTGTGGTCTGGTGAGGCACCTCTGTTCCACATGCTGCACTCTCCTGCTTGGTAGGGACTGGAAGTAGACCCAGCTGAAATGGTGTTGCACTGTTAGTGCAATCCTGCCTGTCATCTTTCAACCAAATGCTCATTCCTGGGAAAATATGCTCTGTTTGGGAACTCAGACTACTAAAAGAAAGCTCCTTTTGATGGTAAAGCTATGGCAAACTGGAGGAGTGTTTGCTCTCCACCATAATCTCGGATAATAGAGCCAGTTTTCTAAACAGAGCTGAGCTTTGGGAATCAGCTATTCCTGTCAGACCCAGATTCCTCGCAGCAAGAATGCTTGCAATCCGTGCGACTCTCTGTCCCAGGACAGTATGGCTGTGTAAACAGAAGACTACAGTGGGATTATACTGAAATTTCACATCATACTCTCACAGTGAAACCGGCCTTCACAGCCCTGGCTCTCTGTTTTTACCAGTTGTGGGACACAACAGTGTTATGTGGGAAATACAGATGGAAGAGAGAGGAATCATTGTACGGCACAAGTTTAAACAAGGTTATATTAAACAGTGTGTTTTCCCACTTTTATAATGTGTTGTGTACAAGTACATTGCACACTGGATACATCCAGGTGCTAAGCCATGTCTGGAAAGCCTGCCAAGTTTTTCACACCTGCTGGAATACCTAGAAGAGTGCAGACTACTAGCTGGAAATGCTGAGAACTCTCAGATCACACTGAAGGAAAAAGGCAGAGCCACTAGTACTCATGCTGAACAGCTACTGAAAAGCATGTCTCTGCCCAATTGGACTCCTAAACATCTCAGATCAGCATCTCAGATGCTGATAAATCCAAGTGGTTGGAGAACTAAAAGTCCTAATGCAAAGTCCCTTAAAGAAACAGGCTTTAGAAAGTGATAATGTAAATTCCCATCCCAAGCTGTCTGGTAGCTGAAAGAACAGATAAGAGTGACTCTGAAGGGCAGTTAAACAGCCAATTTCACTGAAATTCCAAAGATCTTGATCCTCGCACTCCCTTATAACACTGAAAGACCTCCTTGTATCTATTAAAATGCCATGAAGGAAGAGAAGGCTTTTGGATGACATCTGGCCTGCATGGAATAAGATATCATATAAACACAAAGGAAGGAGGCAGCCCTTTCTCTGCAAAGTTTACAACACAACTGGAAGCAGTGGAGCTGGATGTAGCACAAGGGAACAGTAAGGAGAGATTTGCCGTCGGGAAGAACGGTCACAACACATCAGGCACTCCAGCAAAAAGCTCAGCAAATTGACAGAGCATGAAACCCCCATATTTCACCTGAGAGGAGCAAATCATAGCTTGCCAAAAACAAACCGCCTTTAACCTCTCCAGTGTTTTAACCTTTCCATAAACTATGCTTGTTTTCCCGTAGGAACAATGGCCTTATTGTTTGACTTAAGATACAGTACATGACCTGTGATGTTAGGAAATGAATGAATTGTTGTGTTGTCAACAGTTACTTTTTTTCCACGCCTCCCTATATCTAGGAATTCCTTTCCATGTACTTTAGTTTTAAGGAAAACATGACTTGTGAGAAGGCTGCTGACATCTTAAGTGAACAAGTTATAGTAGCAAAATTGTATGGCATGGGTGTTGAATAATTCAGAAACTCCTAATCTCAGCCTGCTTTTCAAAGGAATTCCCTCCAATGTAGCCATGCAACATTAATTTTCTAGAGTTTATATTGCCCAGAAACTCTTATTTCAGACACACAGTGGGCACTTTACAAAACCTGGCTACTTATTAAAATGCCAAAAGAGAAGCAGAGCTCTTCCCAACATCTGGCCAGACTGTGGGTATGTGACTCAAGATGACTGCATGAGAAAACACAGGGTAGGTAGGAGAGCAACAGAAGATTAGGAAGAAAAATTCAGACATTCATTCAACATTAGACATGAAGTCCATCTTCAAACACTCATTCCTTACTATAAGTTCATTTAAAATTGGAAAATGTCCAGGAGAGTTATGGCAAAGATGAAGACAAAGTAGAATTTTTACACAGAGTAGAGAAGGTATCCAAAGTATCTGTCTTCTCAAGAATAAAAAAAACAACATAATCATTAAAGAAAAAAAAAAAGCTATTGAAAAAGGATCCTGAGAGTTAAAAGTTTTTAAAAAGAAATGCATAAATAATATGAGATATCACTTAAGCAATTACATACCATTTACTAGATGAGAACACTTCCATCATCTCTGGAAAAGGAGATGCTAGGCATTGAATGGATCTGTGAACATATGTTTATGTAAAGAAAATATTTTCCCAGGTTGGACTTGTTCCTAAATGAAAGAACAGATCTGGAAGGTACACATAAAAATGGACTCATCTGGGCCCAAGTACTGTGTGACAAAGCTGATTTCAGATCTCATTACAAATTTTAGTCAAAAGCATCATAGCCTAAGCCAGCTTTCATTTTGTTATATTTTGCCTTGAGAGAGTTGAAATCTGGAAGAAGGATCTTTTTTAGCTGGTTTTGATCAGCAGTCTCCCCTCAGCCACTGATTCCATGAGCCCCTGGGAAATGACCAAAAATATTCAGCTGATTTTGTGGTATATGCTTATGTATCATAAATGTGAAAGAGATACCATTTCAATGATATAATGCATATCTTAATCACAGGATAAGGAATTATTACCCTACAGCTCTGAGATTTTAACTGGCGAAATTCCATGAGAGTCCCTCAGGATTAGGTCAAGAAGCATAAGGCACCCTTAACATGCTACCTTTAGAAAACTAGTATGAATATATCTTAAGTTGGACAGAAACAGGAATGGGGAGAAAAGAAAAAATATCAAAAGAGAGAAAGGTCTCCCAAATAAGGACTCATGTGAGCTCACAAGAATGACATTTTCATGTTTTTCATAAAAAAAAAATGAAAGAAAAGGAAGGGGAAAAAGAAATTGTTCCACATAATGCAACAGCTCCTCAGTTAATGTAAACTGGCGCCAGTTCATTGAAGTCAATGGAGCTACAGTGATATATACCAGCTGAGGATGGGGGGCTGAATTTGTAGGCATTTGGCACAGTTCCAGCCTCTGTCTGCATACAGGCTAGTATTGTGTATGTAAACACTGTCTGACTCTCAAAAAAAAAAAAAGATTTTTTAAAAAATGCTTTATAGTGCTGATGAATTTGTCACATAAAACAAATCACAGGCTTCCTGTGCTCGGTGTCTCCACGGGAGCAGAAGACACTTGCAGTCCTGGGTGTGATCTAGTTTTGCTCACCAAATCCCACCAAGCTAAAGGATGCCTCACTCAAAACTAACACCAACACTGCTAACACTGTTGTGTGAAGGTTAAATGGTGTGTTAGGAAGTAAAGGGAGGTGGTTAAGCTGCACCTCACCAAAACCACCAAGACTTTCACGTCTTCCCCTCCACTTCCAATCATTATTTCCTGTCCTCACACTAATACTTGATGGTTGTCCTAGGCCAACCTTCAGCATAGTGAACTAGAGAAGACTTTGCCAGCTTCCTGCACCAGTTTGGGGAAGGCCCAGACCAACTTAATCCCTTTAAACTCACATTTATGCTTTTGGTTCTCCACATGTTTTCCTCTGGTGTGTTAGATTATATAAATTAGCTATCAACTTGCTGTTCAGAATAGACTTTTGTTCCTCACCAACGTAATATTAACTCTAATAGAAACAACTTTTGGATACTCCAGAGGTATCAGTCTTGGGGACTGATTACCTCTAGAGCATCCATTTTACTATTTCCAAGAGGATCACCACAACAAAACAAAAACAAAACAAAACAAAGCCTTAGGAATCATGCATTTGACCTATAAACACTCTTCACATAAGCCATACTAAGTTAAAAGAAGATAGATTTTTTTCCAGTGGACAATTATTCAATTCATTCGTATGAACATATAATAATAAGAAAAAAAGCACATCTGCTTCACAAGTATCTTAGCTCTAAAGGTGGAATATTTACCTTTTTTTTATCCTTTAGGGTTTAAATGACAAGCTGGTCAATCTGAAGAATGAACACACACTATGGCATTAAATGGCATTATGGCATTAAACTATGACTCTGAAATTAAACCCATACTGCAGTAGAAGTTCATGTCAGGAGCTTATTTGAGATAGGTAAAAATGCCTGAAAACAGAAGTGTTTGGCAGCAATAGGATCAGAGACAGAATTCCAGCTGGACCTGGCTGTCAATACATTTTAGAAATGTACTGTAAAAGCATCTGAAATTTCCTTAAAGGATATACCATCAAAAGAAAAACAAATCTAAACATGATTGATAAATCTAATTCCGTATTGACTGTGCAGTTCTTCTGCTGGTTTAAACTAAGTCATTAGGATTTCTGTCCAAAAGCGAGCCTTATTTTTGATGTGTGTTAGTTTTTCCAAGATTTGCCTTTTAAGTCACAACACTTGGAGGACAGAATGACTTCTTAATCCTTATCTGTGTGCCAGATTTAATAAACACATCCGTAACAGACTGCTAAGACAACCACATGAAATATTTGGGTAGAATCTATGCCCACTTAAATACACTCTGTCATTTAACCAATAAAAAGTAATTATAAAAATAACAAATTCACCTGATTTATGGAATATTTACATCTCATTTTAGGACCAAAACCAAATATAATTAATAACTATAAAAACAAGGAGTAGGAAACCACCGCTGTTTTGTCTTACTTTCATTTGTCGACAATGGTTTCAGTTAACAGAAACATGTGCCCTGTGAAAAGGAAGGGGGGGCTGTTTTGGAAGATGACTTCTTTGTTTGTTTGTTTGTTTAGGGGTTTTTTTGAGATCACAGATAGTGATGGGAAAAAAAGTTAACAATAACCAACAAGAGATTTCACCAAGAACTCAAACCAACCAAAACTGAAACTTGTTTTGATTGGAAATGAGGAAAAGGAAGTGGGTGTTCAGATCGAGATCTAAATTGGGTTTAGTCAGCGGTTTGGGGTTTGGTTTCATGACCAAAACAGGGCTGGGGCTCTTGTACAGACCCGCTGATGATGAAACCTAAACTTGAAGCATTAACATGAAATCTTGTAATCTATTGTCTCAAGACTTTGGTCCTCAAGACTAGAAATCTCTTGATAGTTACAGGTGGTTGACTGAAATCACTGTTTTCTATGTTTCTTTTGGGACAGATCCTTGAAATTTCTTTTCCTCAGCAACTGTTTTCATGATTAGATAGTCACAGAATCATCAAGGTTGGAAGAGACCTTTAAGATCATCAAGTCCAACGGCCAATCCAGTGCTACCACTCTAATGTGAAGAACTCCATACTAAAGACCTGGGTTTTGCAACTGATATTCAAAATATTGTCACTAAACTTCAACTATTAGGGCCCATGTGCAAAAGAAATACTTTTGGCTTGTACTTGTATACAGCAGAACTCAAGATCCCAAGGAACACAAGGAAGGCAAACAGCAGAGGACAGACCCCAAATCCCAGGAAAGGAAATTATGTTTGACACAGAAAACTGGTGGATGACATCCTGTGGGTAGCATGTCTGAAAGATTAAAGCTGTCTTCAGGGTCAAGCTTTTCCCAGCACAAAAAAGCTCCATGCCTGTGCTGGAAGCAAGTTTGCACACCAGTAGACACACCAGTAGACCAGCTTGGCTAAACTGGGAAATCCTGACAGAGTTCCAGTGTAAAAAGACACATACAGGCAAGGGGTGTTAAGAAATACAAGAGCTTCCAGAATCACTTCAAGAACAAAAAGGAAAAAAGGAAGTTGGTCTAGTACTGAATGGGGCGGGTGAACTTTACAGCACCAGACACAGTTGAGGCTGAGATGCTCAGTACTCTTTATGCCTCTGGTTTCACAAACAAGGTCTATCGAATCTTTTCACTCATGGACAGGGTTCAAGGACAGAAAAAAATTCTTACTAGTCAAAGAGAAGTCAGGAATCTTTTAAGAAATTCTGACCTTTGTAAGTCCATGCTACCTGCAGGGATGGAAGCAAGAGTGCAGAGACCACTGGTGGCATCACAGGGACACTCTCTTACCACTGATGAAAAGTCATGGAGACCAAGGGAGGTCCCCCATGACTGATGAAAGACAAATGTTTGAACCACCTTCAGAAAGGTAACTAACAGAGATGACCTTAAATCCTTGATGCAGTAGGCCCTTTATTGGAACACTTTACAGGACTTCCTAGGGCAATTCTGCTTCATAGTTCATCTTTACTGTCCACGCTACAGAGCTCTTCTGACTGCAGCGATCCGTAACAGTGGCAACATCAATTTAAAAAGGGGACAAAAGGTGCCACCGAGACCAGGAATTTGAGTGAAGACAGTCTGTTCTCAGATTAGATAATACAAGTCTGTACTGCTTCCACTGGCTGTTAATTCAATATTCGTAGACCACAACATCAGTGTAGTCCCGCAACCTGAATTATTTCTATAAATGGAAGTAGTTGTGCTGGCAATTGTTGTCTTTGGGTCAAACTAAGATGTGAAGAGATGTGTTTAAAGCAAATTCACCCCTTTAGTAAAAAATAAACTCTCCTTTTGCAACAGATCCAGTTCTTTTTTTTCTCCCCTGTATATACATATATTCTCATACATAAATACATTTATGTATACATGTATTTATATATATATACACATATATATACACACTCCCCTCTCCATATAAAGTCTTGGTAAATACAAACTGCATTTGACTCGGAAGGGAAAGAAGCAGTTTAATTTTAATTGGCCAACCACATTTTATCAGACAAAATGAAAGACAAAAAAACCCCAAACTAAGACCATGTAAGGTATGTATCAACCAGTTCTGAAAAAGGTTCCCACTGGAATTATTCCAGACTAAAACAATGAGTCATCCCCTAAGGAATCCTGTCCTCACATGAAATATATAAATCATTGTCCATTTTGGAAGGATTACGCCAATAGCACATATCATTAAAATGTTATTCCTTTTAATAGTGCTAAGACAAAATCCAGCATTTTGTTCCATAGATCCTGATTTGCAATGTTACCATGATTCTCACCATGGTCCCCCAGGGACAAGGTCACAAGGACATTTAGTTCTTCTTGCATAGTCAATGTATGTTCCCATATGCCTCGGCAAATAGAATCCCAGCTTCCAGAGGTTTCCTCCCTTTTTTCCTTTTTTTTTTTTTTTTAATTTTTAATTTTTTTTAAACTCCATGAAACTGAAAAGCCCTGCAAAATATTTATGGCAGAACAGAGAAGAACAGAACATCCTAATGCAATGCCCAAAAATCTCAATGCTTGACTTTCGACATGAGTGGCTTCATTACTTCTCAAATTAGCAACTGTGCCTGTTTTATAGTCCTGGTATAGAAATTATGAACTTCTGCTATTTGCTGGGGAGGACAAAAAGATGATATGCTGCCTAAGGGAAAAAAATAAGTCTGTAAAGTCTCAATGGAAAACACAAGATAAACGGAATAAAAGTTGGTGTACATAGAACACGCTCATTATATGTCATTCCCAAAGAAACGGGTTTATTTCATAAAAATATTTTCTATAAGAAATTTAGAATGACAAACAGAATTTTCAGCGCATGAGTTTGGAGAAAGACCTCTCATGTGACACTGAAATGTCATACAGATAAATCAATTGTTGCTCTTACACATCTTTTGTTTCTCTCAACTCCTTACATGCTTCACTCCAAGCCTCACTGAACTGCACATTGTACAAATATATGCATCCTCTAAAGCTGTCTCATAACTCCAGCTGGAACAACTGGTCCCTAACTTTCATGGCAAGAGAAACAAACAGGGGGTTTCCATTTTCTAAAGGGAACTCACTAATCTACATAGTTAATGAAGACATCTTTAGCATATCTTTTCTTTGGGGCTTTTTTGTCTAAAAGCATTTCCTTCATAGTCTCTGCCAAGAATTCACAAAGAAGCTTCACAAAAGAGACACCATTTTATTTGCACCCTGTAGAGACAGTGACCATTAGTCACAGTCAGAATCACATTTAAACCACTTCTCAGGCATCTAGGACGTGAAAAAAAAGAGAACTGATGAATACCAACAACACTGCTTAGTCACCATTGCTTCATTTTGGCCCTCTTGACCAGTTACCTCACTGAGTGGAAATGTATGGTTTAGATGCTGAGGTCAGCACTTTAAAGGTGTTCTACCATGCTTCCTATGAAGCCAAAGTAGCACAATCTTTCTCTTTGGTCAGTCTATAACATTAAACACATATGGTACAGAGCTTCAGGAATTTGTTCTTTGTTATGAATAAATACAATTGAAAAATTGAAACAACATGGAAAAATGTTATATGGATTTTTTTTTTAGTTGCCAAGACAAATATTATAGATAGAGTATGCTAGAAGAGATAAATAATCTATTTTTTTCCCCCAAGCCTATCAATTTTATTTTATTGTCCCAAATCAAGCTATAATTCTATGGCACCTTCAGGAATATAAAAAGAATCATGGGACTCAGAGAGGGAAAAAGGTTTGTAATGAGCTTAACAGCCAAACCAACCACTCCTCATCACCCCAAATAAAGTTACATCTTCACAACTGACTATTTTTTCTGATTCGTTTTAACTCACACACACTGCTACCACTGCTTCCCTTAGGAGAACATTCCATAGGCTAACAGCTTTCACCACCAGGAACTTTTTCTTGACAGATGGTCTAAATATTCCTTTTTGCTCAGTTTTACCCCATTAGTTCTAGTTAAACCTCCTCTGTATCAGGTCAAATGTTTTCAGTCTGGAGGTTTGCATTCAGTTATTCCTTGTGGGCATCTCGCCTGTACCCACTCCACACTCAAATTAGAGCTGACAACAATCTGAGCACGGCAAAGCTCAGCAACACAGGAAAAGATTAGGATTGCTCCAGCCCTCATCAAGGAACCACATTTTAGACTTCTTGTTAAAGACTCGAGTGTGAGCTGTACTGGTAGCATAACATTTTGTAAAGTAAGTAATTTGAATTTCCAGTGCTGGGAAAAACAAATATTTATCTTCCTGGATAATGTTCCTATAAAATCCTTGATCAAATATTTGCTTTTTCAAAACCATTACGATGTTTACTCTATCTAGACTCACAAAATGCAGAAAAAGATAAAGACAGAACACAACTGATTTTAAAGTTAACCATGAGCTATATCCTCACACATCCATGGCTTTGGAGTCAGTCATCATAAAATTAGTGATTCTTAAAATATTTCAACATTTCTCTTAGGCACTGTATTGTAACTTACAAAGTTCAAGAGATAATGACCTGAGCTATCATTCTGCTCTCTCTTCCTGTTGACAGTAAATGCAATACAAGTAAAGCTGTGAGTTTAATGCATAGTTTTATATACACTGTAGAAAATAAGTACTCTTGTATTTTGGTGCTAGACCAAAAGAAGAAATTTTTAAAAAAAAAAAATCAAAGGCTGGGTGAGCAGTTTGACTGAATCATCGGGACAGTTCCCTCAGACAAGTCACTACAGACATGATCCACAGTCACGGAAATGAATTGAAAGTTCCCCACTAATGTCTATAGGCTGTGGATGAGGCCTTTAAAAAAATCTGTGTCTCTTGGTTTTCATCCGAAGAGTGGAGATAACATTTTACTACTCAAGCATTGCAAGGACAACTACAGTAATTTGTGCTTAGTTAACAAAGCGATGGGAACCACATCCGTATTACAAATTCCTCAAAACAGTGAAATGGAAAGATCCACACAGCTGAAATCTAGGAGGAATTTATCACTAAACACGTCCATTAAGATGCAAAACTGGACACAGTTTGTCACAGTTTGGGAATACATGAGTCATGTGGATACCAAGGGCTCATATTTATGTTCCACTTTGCATCAAATCATAGTTTGCACAAACAATACTCAACTTTCCTTGTCTTCTTTTTTAAATTATTTTATTTTTAAGCCCTCCCTTCCTCCTCCCAATGCCCCAGCAAGAAGCTGGCAGGAGATGTGGAGCATCTGGGTTAGAAATGACAGCTGGTGGGTGAGACAACATCAAGCTCTTTACTGGCTTTTACTTTGGTCTTCTGGGAATGAACCAAGATGAGATTTCTTCACAAAAATCACCCCATCTTTTGCCCTCGAATAAACCTCAGAAAGGATCACAAGCCAAGTCCTCTTTGGGCAAATCAGAAGGGATTTTCATAGCCCATATACCAGACTTGCTTGGGAAACAGGATCTCTGCTCCATGGGAAATTCCAGTGTTCCAAAACAAGTTTTGTGCTCAGACTTAGAACAAGTAAAACTTCTTTTCACACTGAAGGTTTTCCTAAAAAGAATTATCTTAAAAACACTAAAAAACACTAAATATAATGTTACTTAGAATTAGAGCATAATATAAACATAGAACAGTAAACGAGATGCAAGTTTTACATTTTATCAATACCACATAGTATTAAACATTACAACGTAGATGTCAAACAAAATTAAGAAGAAACAAAATTCTGTGTGAAAATAAGTAAAAATGTGCCTCTCAAACAAACTCAGGCAGCGCATTGTGTCAATGGAAGTCTGCAAAAACAAAGATACCTTGGTACCTTTCTGTTACACTTCTTTGGGGAGTGCAGAAAACACCTTTAGTGTCATCAAACCATTTTATTCTTACATGACATTTATAATACATACTTGGGCATCTAGGATTCATTGCAGGAAGCCCCCCTAGGGCTATAGTGATCTCCACTGTTTAAGCAATGGCCCTCCAACTTTAAATTGCTTCACCTGTAGCCCCAAAAGCCAGATCGTTTTATTTTTCTTTCAGTAAAAACTATCTTATCAGGTTATTGATACTACAGCTGAAAGGCAATAAATATATTTTCACTTTTTTATTTGAATGGGAAACACATCCCACGCCTGTACTTAAGCCCCACACCTTAGTCCTTTGCTGGGAAAAGGACACAGACAATGGGCTCTCTATGAGAGAGGCTGCGTAATGCCAGCATGGTCAAACCTTCTTGTGCAAGCAGGAATATCAAAGGCAGGCAAGGAGCAACTGGAACCTTGGAGACAGACTCCTTTTCACAGACATTTGACTAATCTGATGATGTATCTGCAGCACTATGTGCACTGTAGCAAGGAACTTGCCTCTACAAGCCGTAACCTTTTGCCTGTCAACAGGGTTTACCTGAAGGGAAGCAGCATCGTGGGTTTGTAGAGGCTTCCCACCAACCTGAATTACGTTATGAATGCCTTGGGTATTAGGCTGCAATGCAAGAGTCTAATGCTGGTGAGGGTGTATGAGACCGATTTCATCTGCGCATATGCCCTGGTTGACTGAAATGGGACTGCAAGGGGAAAAGAAAGGAGAAAACTAGACCATGATGCTCTAAATATAAGACAGCAGCACAACTGGTATGCTCCTGATGCATCAACAGACAGGACGGTCACAGACAAGTAAATGGAAGCTGCTGCAAAGAGATAATCGGGGCGTTCATCAAAAGGAATCTCTGTGGATGGGAGTAAACAGGAAAGTGTGAAGTGCTGCTTTGGGCATGTGGACTCATGTTTGCAGGTTGGGATGTAAACAGGCAACTCTGCAGGCCAGATCCCAGTCTCTTAGCAGCTACTGGAAGACTTAGACTGAACTCAATCAAATTTGGATCAAATCCTCAGCAAATACAAACACATCTTCTGGCTGCACAAACCCACTCTGTTGGTTTTGCTCTTGATCCCTGTGAGGAATGAGGCTTCTCGTGATGGATGAGCTGCCACTTGGCTTGTTCTCCATTCCCTGCCCTCCCTCCATGGCTGACCCCCATCACTGAATCCTACAACCTGATCAGGATCTTTTTTCCCTGTTCTGTCCTACAATCCTGTTCATTATTGACGCTGACACACAAGTGGTCCTGATTTATCAACATATTGCCCATCATTCCATTAAACAATTACTTTTTTAGATTCTCCATATCTCAAACTGCTTCTCTGAAAGGAATTACTTAGGAGCCAGGGATTATTTACTGGCAACCATGAGTATGTCAAACCCTCCAGATGTTTATTATTACTACTACTTTCCAGGGGTGTCAGCCAACAGCTCTGTTTGTGGCTCGCCCTTCACCAGGACATCAGATAACTGCAACTTACGGTCCTGAATTTAGCACTGGTCACCCTTTGATCCACAATTCGTCTTGCTTTCTGCAAGGCTATAAAATGTTTCAGCATTAGTCTGTGACACTGGTCTCACCACTTTGTTGGTATTGAAATACCTTATTTTATCAGCCAAAGGGGTATTACAGACTGCTACACTAGACTGATTCTGAATTTGGCCTTGTAACTGGCTTACACTACTGTGCCAGTGTGTACTATTGACAGATAATAGAAAGAATATTTTAAATGGCACAAACCTTATCCATCACTCAATGACCAAGATAACCCCTATCCAGGGAAAGGTTAACTTTCCAACAGGACAGAGGTAGACAGTGTTCTTTAACAATTTCATCCTGCTTCTTCCAGCACATTTTCTCTCCCTCCTCAGTGAATAGTTTTCTGCTCTTCTTGGACCTCAACCTTTTAACTGGAAATAGTTCCAGAAATATACCCTTCAAATAACTAGAATAAATCAGCCGAGGCCCCCTGGGCTTCCAGATAAAACTCCATGCACACAAGTCTTATTAAAATCAAACTAGTCCTGAAGCTCAAAGAACAGAATTTAGTCTGTTCCTCTTCCAAGCATCATCCCAAAGAGAGAAAGACCTGAAGGAGGGAGAACAGAATCAGGAAAACCGATTCCTCCAGCAGCAGCAGCCTGCTGCAGAGGATGTGTGCCAGGTACTGGGTGGAGATAAAGCAGGAGATGAATGGACAGTCTCCTGGGGATTTCTACCAGCTGCCTGCAACTCAGAACTGATCTAACCTGTGCCATGGGTGGGGCAGGGCATCAGGAAACCATAATCGCCTCCCAGCTGTTCCTTCCTTCCTCCACCCATGCTCCTTGCTGCAGAAGCCAAGCATGGAGGAGGGTTTTGGCAGGATAACAGCAATGTGCCAATGGCAGAACATGTGTTTAGCTCATATAATTCTTCTGTGGATGCAAGGATCAACATGCCTGTGCTCCGCGCCTGACTCCTCATAAAGGAGAGCTAGAACACCGGCTTATATAAAACAAGCCAGCAGAGGTAAGGAGCAAACAAGTGGTTCACTTGCAATATTTTTGTGGATGAAAGTCAGTCCTGTTTTGATTTTGCTGTGGGAAAATTCCTGCTGCAACACTAACTTTCATTTTTATGGATCCCTCATGCTTAACAAATCGAGAGACTATTTATTTAAGCACCCACCACGGATATGGAACAGTCTCCTGGGTAAAACATGGTGCCTGTTTGGAGCACTGCTCTAAAACTTCTCACCAGCTTGTAACAGCAAAGGCTAGACTTCCAAAGGTGTCTGGAGCACACGAAAGCACAAGCATCCAAAGTCATGCAGAGTTCCTGTTGATTTCTATTAGAGTTCAGAGAGGATTAAAATTCATGCTCAAGTCCAAGTAGCTAACTGCCCTGGAAGTTTAGCCTGAGAAAAAATTTCACTTGAGACAGGCAGCCATCATCACTATGCTAGAACCTGACTTGGCATACCACTATCAACAATCATCATCTTGAAAATGGTGCCAGAAAATCTATTTTTCCCCCCAAGAGAATGAAGTCTTTCAACTCACCAAATGTATACAATTTGTTCTACTGAAGTAGTCCCAAAGTCACATTAAATCATGAAAAAGCATTAGAAGAACACAGAATTACTTTATTAGTATTCTTGCATGATGTTCATGTTCTCTGAAACCTCTGCAACAGCCTTCTCATGATGCATCACTACTAAACTTTCAGACCTTTTAAACACTACCCAAGATGGTATGGCTGTAAAATTAATACGTACAACTATCAATTTGCAAAACGTCCATCCTTGCAACGTTCTGACAAAGTTTGCACTCAAATTTAAATATCGGAAGTTGAATTGGAGCTTAAACACTGTCCATGTCAGAGACCACAACTCGTGTGACTGAAGTTCAGATCTGTACTCAAACCAATAAAAAAGGGATTATTGGCAAAATGTTTTATCTATGGACCGCCAGTCACTAAAAACTCTCCCTTCTCTTGCCCAAAACAGTCAAAGTGTATAACTTTGCAGCTTAATTTAATAACTATTTTACCCATAAATCTCTGAAAACAGTTGCTGATTGGGGTTACAAGGTTAGAAAACTTTCAAAGATGTAAGGATCATGGAGTTTACTGAAATCTTGGACTGTGCATCATGGACTTTACTGAAATGAGTTCTATTAAGCTGTGCTAGTGCTTCTGACCTTAGAGGTCTCAAAACCCCAAGCCTTCAAGATCCCTCAAGTTAATATACATGTAACTTTTTTTATCCCCCTTCTGTATTTTACCTCTTCCAATGTAAACCTTTTCCCCAAGACAAAGATTCTTTGGTTAAAACAGCACCTACCAGGTTAAGGAAATTGGGACATAAGAGCCACAGCATTCTCAATAGAAGTGGAGACGATATTTTCCTACTTCTATTTTTTTTTTTAATTTTACAAGAAATAATAAAACTTCTAGTTACAAAGAAATTGGAATACATTTTTCCTAACGTGCATCTTGCTGGGAAGAATCACAAAGCAGAGACAAGAGGAGCACAACATTCCAGCATGAATTCTCTACAGACTCTCCCACAGGCTGGCCGAAGGGTTTCTTATTGCCAAAGTGATGTCAAACATGGGTAAGAAACTCAAAAGGCTCTAATCTATCCAACTTTGAACACTTGCAGTGAAACAGCTCTAAAACATTCACTGCAAGACACTTTCCCCGATGAAAGGCAGAGATGAACAGTTCAGTTTCCAAGAGAGAAAGAAGGAACAAATCACACCCATCAAGTCTGTAATGGAAAGAGAGTCGCAGGACACAGCTTTCCCCTCTCCTACACCAGTGACTAACAAAGGACTCAGGACACCTCTCCCCTACTGAGATGGCAGGGAGACATCCCAGGATAAGTCTCATGTTCATTAATTGGAAGAAAGGAAGGTTTCAGCCAAACCAAAATGAAACTAAGTAAAGTTTTCCAACAGCCCAAATCAAGTTCATGTGTTCCATTAGTAAAGAAGAAAACTGGTGCTGGAGAATAACACACTGGGTTTTCCAAAGCTTTCTCCACAGGGGAGGGACCTGGGTTACATAGAAGGCTGAAGAAAGCTGGATTTCTGGCAAAAGAGAAGCTGAGCAGGAAGAAAAAGTGCTAAAACCTTGAGTTCGACTGGTCTGCTGAGTTTGTCAGGCTGTGTTATATGTTAAATGTCTATGATTCTATATTGCATGGTGTTTAGCACAGCCCTGATTGCACAGCCTTCGTAGGGACAGGGAGTCTTTTGTAAATGTGGTGCATGGAGGCCAAATGCAGTTGGGTTCACAGAAGAAGTCAGTCAATGGGCTTTTTAAGCTCTGCAGATGAAGACACGCACAAGTCATTCTAAAATGACAGAGTTTAAAAATGTAAAGTTCAGGAATATTTTGCTTCATAAGCTGAATCCAGCCCCATCTCTAACAAAAAGAATATATAAGATGAGAAGAACATATATTTATTGAAGAAACTTTAAAATAAATTGAATTTTTGCTGTGGTAATTATACCCATCCAGTAATAATGTTTCCATAATAAAAAGGAAAAGCGGAAGTTGCTTAAAAAAAGGAGATGATGTGCCACAAATGCCAGACATGGGCAGAACACGTAACTTGTGAGACCAGGTATAACACTTTCACGGCTGCTTGCAAGAGGAAAACCTATTCTGCATCTGCAACTCTGCCACTTGGGAGTAATGTGATCATTTTTACTGAATGGCAATAAAATTTGATGGCTTCCCCCACCCGTTTGTATCCTGTAGCCATCACTTCCTGCTGGTCCTTTAAATTCTCTGGTTCAGTGTTAAAAAACCCTTCCTTGTACCTCAGTTAACAAATACAGGATAAGCCCCACAATTAGCTTTGCATTTCATCTGCAGCACCCTGACACCCTCAAATATAACTTTCAAAGCTCTTAACCTATACTTTAGCCATTTACTTAGTAAGAAGGTGGGCACATGAAATCATCTGCAACACCTTGTATTTTGCCAAGCAAAATCCAGCTTAGTTGTAGGATTATTAAGCAGCATGATGTCTATCACCATGTCTAACACCATGGACTGAGCCAGGAACCTTAGCCATGAATCACTGCAACCTGAGCTAAATCCAAGTTCTGTATTTGGGATTTTTTTATTAGGCATTGCCTGCTTCACTGGCCTCTCTGAGAATTACATGTGTCCTCTTCTCCACTGAACTCATCTTTGGGTTTTCAAGCTGCCCAAGGTAACACTTCTCTCCTGGGTAGTGTTTGTAAGGTCTCAGAGCATTTTAGGAAAAAAAGCAAAATGAGTCACACAGATGAAGTGACTTAGCTAAGAACAAGCACAGGCTAAATGATTGATCAAACTCAGGTATTCTGAAAAGGCTATGGACAGCTCAGAGATGGAGGATTGACAACTGCCTTTTCAAATACTGTGACTGATCCAAGTCTTTGTGTTTACAATGAGGTAGCTTAAACTGATTCACTAGAAGGATAAAACCATTCACTGACCCAAGTAAAATAAACCTGTGGTTTCAATAAGGCACATAAGAAAAGTATACGTACTCAGAGAGCATGATCCATTTCCTTGCATGTTGTTCTCAAGGGAAAGTCAAAGCACTAAATGCAGAACGCGATAGGACAGTCATTATTCTCACAGCAACTGCTGGTGCTCACGTCAGTGTTCTAGATCAGCTCTGAAGCACAAGATTGAGGCAGCTGGGGATGCAAGTTGCCCTATGGGTGCGTTGCTCCCTGTCTTGGGTCACTGACACAGCTTCAGCTCCATGCATTTGGCTTGATGTTAACTCTGACAACTGCCAATTTTTATACTTTTCCTATGCTATTGTATTGGTTTTTCTGTGGCCAGGTTTTGGTGGCAGTGGGGGGGGGCTGAGGGAGAGGCTTCTTCGAGAAGCTACTGGAAGTTTCCCCATGTCCAGGCTGGGCCCCGCTGCTGGCCAAGGCCAGGCCAATCAGTAGTTGGCAAAACGCCTCTGTGATAACATATTTAAGAAGGAAGAAAAAAAAAGTAGTTGGGAAATGAAGATGGCTGCCGGAGAGGAGCAGAGTGAGAGCCTGTGAACAACAATGCAGACACCAAGGTCAGTGGAGAAGGAGGGGGAGGAGATGCTCCTGGCGCCGGAGCTGAGATCCAGCTGCAGCCCATGGGGAAGACCATGGTGAAGCAGCTGTGCCCCTGCAGCCCATGGAGGACCACAGGAGTGCAGAGATCCACCTGTAGCCCGTGGAGGAGCCACGCCGGAGCAGGTGGATGCTGGGGAAGGCTGTAGCCCGTGGGAGACCCAAAGTGGAGCTGGGTCCTGGCAGGGGACTGTAGCTTGTGGGAAGAGGAGCCCACTTGGAGTAGGATTCTCCTGTTAGGATGCGTGGCTCGTGGGGCCCACGCTGGAGCAGCCTGTGCCTGAGAGACTGCATCCTGTGGAATATCAGCCATGCGGCAGCTGTGGGTGAAGGGCTGCTGCCCATGGGATGGACTCTCACCGGAGCAGTTTGTGAGAGGAACTGTATCCTGTGAGGGATGGACCCCATGGAATGTGGCTGGAAAGACTCTTCTCCCCAAGCAGCGGCTGAGAACAGCAGCTGACCACAGCAACACCTCCCCCCCCCCACCTCACCTTTTTCCCTTGACCGCTGCGGGAGAATAGGTTGAATGTAAGAAGGAGGGGGGGGGGGGGTAAAAGGTGTCTTTTAATCTCTCTCTCTTAACTCTGATCTTGTTAGTAATAAATTTGATTATTATTCCCACATGGAGTCTTGTTTTGCCTGTGACGGTGATTAAAAAAGAATCTGTTATAGTCCTTATCATGAATAACGAAACCTCTCGTTATATTCTCTCTCTCCTCTATAGTTAAGCAAAGAAGAATAAAAAAATAGCTGTAATGAAACCCTAACACCCAACCTGAGTTAAACCACTACAGCTATGCACAACCTCCTATGAGTTGCATGTATTCTAGTTAGATCCAAAGGAATTCTTTCATAAGACTTAAGAGTGAAGCTCAGCACATACAAATTCAACTTAAATTCCACCGATATTCATCCTTTGAGCTTGGTGTCTGTTCTAAAATGGTATCAAACTAGTATTTTAGTGAAAAAACAGATAGAGAAAGGGAGACGGGACTGATAAGAGTTCCATATATTTCCTTTGTAACTTTGGCCATCATGGTGATTTCTCTCTCCTCTGAGGCTATTTTATATTGCCAGCCTGTCGCAGTCAAGAACTCCAGCAAACAATAGCACCAAGGTACAATTTCTCCCTGCAATGCATCCTGGGTTTATTTAATGAAGCCAGTAAATTTTCTGAATGGAACATCTTCATGGCCAAGGACAGAAAATAAAACATCAGGTCAGGTCTGGCAACGAGAGGTGACAAGACTGAACAAGACATTTTGCATTATCTGGTTTTGTATATCTCTGTTGCCCAACCCACATTACCACTCAGCATCCCCAGTGTGTTCATGGTCCATGCTAACACAACTATACAGCTAAGGCCAAAGCCCCTCCAAGTCAACAGGTGTGTAAGTGCTATGAAAGAAAGCATTTCAAAGTTTATTTTGTTACAGCTTTTCCATTCATACATTTTCTACTGGAACAAGAACTGCTTAATTTAAAAAAAAAAAAGTACCTCTTGTTCTGCCAAATGTTTGGCAGAAACCCGAATTTCATGCAGTGTAAGAGCAGCAGGTATGAGTGTTTCCCTCTTTCACGTGTTCATGGTATACTTAGTGAAAAAATATAACGTTAGTGCCTGTTGGAAGGCAAAGGGTCTGTGTAGTATTACAGTCTGTAATACTGAAGGGCTGGAGTTGCAATACAAGAGAGAGGAACACAAAAGTTTCACTGGCAAAGCATGCATTTTAAATAAAGCTTCAGCACTCAAAAACAGACAGTCTCCGTTCTCACTCTGAGTAATGTCTGCCTTCTATTCAGTAGAACGGCCCACAATGGAAGTATAGACATGCCAGATGAAAAACATCACACTGCAAGATCCCTGTGCATTGGAGAAAATCCTATAATTGCTTATTGAGATATTTCCCTCAAAGTATGCAGGGAATAAAGAAGGGATGTCTCAAAAAAAAGGGAGAAGAGGAAAAAAATGAAAACTATTTATGTCCAGATTGTTCCCCTTTAAAGTTTTAGTCTGACCAAAATCTGATTTCCATGCTTTTTGCTACAGAGCTCGTATGGGGTTTCCCCAGCTTAGGTCTTGTAAAGATCAATTCACACTCATACCAAAAAAAGTGCTTAGCACTGATTCTGCTAAATTAGGAGTAAAGGACTCGCTGGCAGGCTCCAGCCAGGAAAAACAAACTCATCCACAGGAAGGGCCTGGAAGATGGGCTCTAGAGATTATGACATGTGAACTCCAGCTCAGGAGTTACCAGTGCCACAGATAATGGTTAGCAGAGGTAGAACACAGCACATAGGTATGCAAACATATGGATTTAGAAAGGACACTGAATTGACCAGATTTTTAATGGCATATTATTCACCATGACATATCCTTATTAGAGAACTAATTCAGTTATTTGAATTACCTTGGTTTCCTTTGGGTTTGCATTAGCTTGTTTTACAAGCATCCTTTTATTTGTGTTTAAGTGCTTCATAAACAACAAGTCATCCTAAACTCCTTATTCAGATCAATACTCATTTTTCTTTTTAGAGTAACTATTACTCATTTTTTTATTTTGTTTTATAGTA
The DNA here is from genome assembly GCA_013399895.1 of Serilophus lunatus. Taxonomy (NCBI): domain Eukaryota; kingdom Metazoa; phylum Chordata; class Aves; order Passeriformes; family Eurylaimidae; genus Serilophus; species Serilophus lunatus. The sequence goes on along the minus strand of VXBA01002923.1, from coordinate 470,473 downwards.
GTGGATCCTTATTTAGAAAGTATTCATGAAATAGAAGACTTATTAAAAAAAAGTTTAATACTATACAGTAATCCAAAGTTTCATGAAAACTGTGTCTAACAGCATCAAGTATATAACTTTTCCTGTTCCTAAACAGCAGAAGAAGAAGAAAGAGAGAGAAAACTAATACACAGTGTATTGCTAGAGAGTAACAACCTGCCTAAAGATTCTCCTGTCACTTCTTGACCATAAAGTTTGATGCATTTCTGAAACTGATATTTTCGCTGAAGCCTGAGCTCCATCACAAATCATCAGAAATTTGATCTCTGCATTGTGCTCAGAATTGAGACCAGAAGAGTCCCAAATCTCCTCTGTGCCATTCAAACCTATGGATCTTTGAATAACATCATCCCAGAACAACTGATACGAACTATTGCTCTAAATTGGTGGCTTTCATGAATCCCCCATTCTGTGCAGACACATTGCTGCCAAATAAAACCAAAAAAACCACCTGTGGTACTCGGCTCTTTCAGGCCTTCATTGAGTTTGTAGCATCACACATTCTCATGTTCAAGCATCCCTTCCAGCCTTTGGGAAACTCAATTTACAGATGATTCTGGTGGGAATTTCCTAACCCTCTGTCTTGCAAGTGAGGCTGACAGGATCAAGTATTACTTCAAATACGATAGTTGAGAGGATGAACATAAGTTAGGCCTCTTTTTGGACAGCACAGCTTCTTTACTCCTGAAGCTGACACATCTATAGGTACACAAATTGCTAATGCAAATTTGGAAAGCAAGGTGCCAGGGGAATTAAGGTTCACTCACAATTCTGCTGAGGGCTCATTTTAGCCAAGGATATACAGGTATGACCTCCTATTTTTCACTGTTTCTATTATGGCAGTGTTTAGAGATAAGTCCAAGATCAGAGCTTTGCTGCATAAGACATCAGGTTAGCATGTGCTACAGAATAGTCCAGTTAATGAAAACTTACAACATAAATAAAGAAGATTGAGCAACAGAAAGAAAATTGGAAGAGGTTTGTAGTTCACAGAGCACATAAAGCCAGAAGATGAAATTTGAGACAAGGGAAGTGCACTGTGTCCACAAAAGACAAATGATGTTATCTGATTGTCTATAAAATCACCTAGGGGAAGGACCAACCTCCAAACACTATCTCAACAGAAAGCTCCTTGGAGCTCTGCTAACTGGAGACCATTGGACCAGGCAAAACCTTGGGTAGAGAGAAATTATTACCTAAGAAGCTACCTACTAAACACAAATGAAAATTATTCCTATCACAAAATCAGCTTGGTACACCGAAGATTTATTATTACTATTGGTGCAACATTAAAGTATGAGCTTACCCTTATAGAAGAAAACCTGTAAAAGACATTGCTAGCCAAAAACCTCTAAAGAATCTGACATTAAGCCATATATTCCCATTATATTATGATGATTCACTGTTAATGCAAAATACTTTCAGAACAGGGCACAAGATGTGGTACAATTCATTCATCATCTCTGTAGGTGAAGGAAATATATTTGAAGAAAGGCCTTTATGATGGTGGTTTCAGCCTGGTTTCTTACAGAAAAAAAGATTAGATAATTGATTATGAGTTTTAAGACTCAAATCAGTGATTGACTTTTAAAGAAAGGCCACAAAACAATCTCACGAGTATGTACTTACAGGACAGAGCCATTAGAAACTTTGTTAGCAGTCCCAAGAGCAGCAAAACTAAACACAGATAGTGCCCACAACACAGATCATCTGCCTTAAGATTTGTGAAGAACCCAAAACTGTACCTGTTCTTTAACATGTGAAAACAGGGAGTACATAATCTCTGTTTCAGCGAATTTTCAGCTGAAAGATGGTTACATTGCACAGTGATCTATAATTGCTGTTATGGAGTGATCATAGAATTGAAAAGTAGTGATTGTCTTATTAAGTCCCTGCACACTGGGAGAATTTAATAATTATTAAATTATAATAGTTATTAAAGCGTTATTTATAGCAGTAATACAGCAATTTTTGAACAGCAGGGTCCAACATGCAAGTACAGATTTGTTGTCAAATGTATTGATATTTTCAAATTAGATGCTGACCCCCATCCAACCCTGAAGCAAACTAAAATAACATTTCAGCTACATTTTCCCCAATTTGGTGCTTTCATGTAAAATATGATAACATGCCAAGGTTTCTGCTTTCTGTATTTCAATTATTTTGTAACAAAGTAAGTCAGCAGTGTTGAAACCTCACCAGAAATTCTCTTTAGCATGAATCCTCACTCAGCAGAGCTGCTGTGCTGACAGCAATGTGTTCAAGCACATTTATATAGCCCCCAGGAAGAAATGTACCTCACCCAAAGCCTGACAGCCAGAACATACCCTTTGACTTCAGGCAGCTACAGATTAGAACTCAAATGATTAGTGACCTGGGGCAAAAATAGCAAACTATTTAATACCACTTCTTTGGGTGCTCAAATTATCATCTTAAAACCCATTTTATCACTGGCAAAGTCAATCAGGTTATAAACGCAAACAGATGTTTTAAAGTGTCTTTGGCATTTGGCTTCAGGCAGGGTAAATTGAACATTTTCAATTTCATACAGTTTAGTTTCTATGAGGTTAAAGTAAACCAAGTATTTTCTCCCACAGCATTTTTATTCGCTGTCACCACACTGAAGTTTACTTAGGCTGGCTTTCCCGATGACACTGAACCTGAGTAGACTGGAAAACTAAGGAAAAGGGGGAGGAGATTCAATTTAACTCACTCTTTGTAAATGGGGTTTTTAAAGATTCGCCCACCCATAAAACAAGGCATATGATTTTGTTATACTTGGAGCCCCACTGCCAAAAACACAGCCAGTATGTTGTGTGGCACTGGGCTGCCTCCACTCTGCACGATAACACTGTTGTGCTAAGTCACTTTCCAATGCACTTTGATATACTATACACATGAGCTAATGCACATGTGTATTTATGCACTACATGCTCTGGAATGAAAAGGACAGGAGGCAGTGTGGGAAAACTAGGCTGAAGGGAGGGATTAAAAAAAAAAAAGAAAAAGGGACTTTACAATTCCCATAACTCAAGAAAGCATATTGTTCAGTGAAGGCATAGGCCAGTGCCTCTCAGGCCCTATCACTGGTTGACAGAATTAGATTCTGAATCATGCTCTGTAACTCGCTGCAATGCCAGGCAGGAACCAGAGCCTTCCATGGGAACGCTACAGTCAGTCCCCCCCCTTATCAGCTCCAGAACAGCTGCCAGGCTTTAAGGTCGCTTGATAGAGAATTTAATTCTCAAGATTGCACATTAATTTCTAAATTCTTTCTTATCCATGTGCTGTGATTTGAGACTGCATTCAATGCAGCCTAACACAGGGCAAGCCTTTCCCATCCACACCCCTCCTTCCTGTCTGCAAACTTCCTTCCTACAGATTTACCCAGACATCTTCAAGTTAAATTAACACCCTGTCCTTCTTTGACCAAGCACTAGCAGCTAGGAAACCTGGTTTTGACCTCACACTGGCTATCAGACCGAGGGATTTTAAAAACTATCCTTTTTTAAAAACTATCCTTTATGCATTAAAAAAATCAGTTTATTCGTCAGATTTTACTGTGAAGTACAGGGACATTGATTTTCACACTGCAGCTAAACACTACAGTAGTTGTTTAAAATAGCGATTTCCCACCCTATCAATTTGTTGTCAGGCAGAGCTCACTAATGCCTCTAAAATGGTTTCAAATCCCTTAACATATTATGCAACTTTTGAACAAATATTACCTCAGTTTAAAATCCTCTCTCTTTTATATTCATAAATTTTTAAATTACTCTTTGCTATAGTCAAGAGCACTGCAGAATAATACATGAAAACAATCAACCAAAAGTTGAAACTTCTGGCAAGCCAAAGTGGAATTGAGTTACAGCGGAAAAACTCGGTATTAGAGTTCAATATGACCAGATCTCCTAGTTTGCTTAGGACAGTTCCAGCTTTCACAATTGTTTCCTGGAAGGATGTAGGCTGTGCATGTATTCAAATGAACTCTGTGTGCAAGAGAGAACCAGAATCCTCTCTTTTCTTTGGTAGATTTGCCTGTTTATTATTAAGTTACTAATCTAAAAGGGGCAGAAGAGGAGGCAACAGTGGGCATTGCCATTCCTCTGTTTTCCAAACTTCCTGGTTACAGGCAGTCTAACAAATTAAGTCAAGCAGACAGATAAAATTAATTTATTCGCGATATTTAATTCTGAAACCAAAATGACAGCTTTGCTCCAAATCACTGAAACAAAACCCTCAATCAATAGACAATTACAGGAACCCAGACTGGACCAGGGCAGTATCTGGCACGTCACACCATGACCAACACGATCACTTCAGAGGAAGGTGCAAGATATTCCAGAGGAGACAAACTCTGAAAAAATATTGTGAAGGAGTCACATTCCACCTTATGCTGCCTCAAAAACCTTTTGGCTTGTACCCTGTCTTTATAAACATGATTTTCCATCACAACTGCTCTTTTAATTGTGAACGCTGCCATTAGCCTTAGAAATGGAACCCTGCCAGATTTCAGGACTCTTAAGTATGAGGGGAATGAGAACCACACACATTTATTATGCTCTGTACCAAAGTAATGCCTTTTTTCAGCTTGGTGTTTTTCAAAACTATTGCCTCCCTCCCACCTCCTCAGCCTCTGCAACCTGACTCTTACTTCATGTATTTATGTCAATAATCATTCCCTCTTCTTCTATCGTTCCAACACGAAAAATGGAATACAACCAACAGGCAATCAAGAGTAACAGAGAGAAAAATGATCAAGGTCAGTGTAAAAAAAAAAAAAAAAAGAATTTTGTGGAATTTTATCCTGCACATATTGATAACAAATTCCAGACCATGGTTATAAAGAGTGTCCCGGAAACATAAAGTAAGCTTGAGAGAAAAGACTTATGTGTGCCCGCACTTCAGTCAAAAGATCTCAAATAATTGCTTGGATGGAAATAATCATTCTGAGGAAATAATGAGGTGGAAGTAGGCTGATGCTGATATGTACAGATTTCCCTTCCCATGTATCATATACATATCAGTCCCCAGAGTTTATGGTCGTAATTCCAAAGAACAGCAAGTGGAGATGTTGTTGTCCAATCTTCTCCCCAGGAGAGGAAAGGGTTTTGATGACTCAGAAATTTACTGTGGAAACATGATCTACCTGTTGATGTCCTGACTGGCCTTCAGCTTTTCCCTGTTATGTAGACTATGCTTCTTACCTCCCAGCCCCAGACAGACTCACTTGTAGCAAAGATTCCTTTTTTTTGCCTGGTTTTCATTTGGTTTCTATCAGTAAAGCCTAAGGAATACGTTAGGCTATTGATACCAAAACCCACTCTCATTTTATTAGGGAAGATTGATGAATTTTAACAGCAAAATCTGTTTTAAACACGGACTATTGCACTTAGGAAGAATGACTTACATCTGTATCTTGAAATGATTTCCATTCCCCCAAGAAAGTTGTGCATTTTAATTACTTGCTTACTGTTAGTTCTGTAGCAACAGGAGTTTATGCCCTTAAATCCATTTAAACAATTTTGATGCTATTAGCAGCAGCAAAGCTAAACATGCTCAGGAAAGGTTGTGTCACATATCAGAAACTGGTTTTGAAGCCAGATCCCTCAGGCCACTAACTCCTTGGTTTTCTGTTCCTTTTCAGTTAGCAAGACACAAAAAGATATTTTTTATTAATAATTTTTCAGTTTTTATTTGATTCCACCTAATTATTTGAAACTTAGGGGAAGGAAATTAAATAGAAGTTAACCAGCTCTGAAAGACTTCCCTTTTGTAGCAAGACAGACTACAGTTTAGAAAAATGACTTGGTTTCTAGCTTTCAGGTGGTTGCCACAGATCTGATTCCTGTTTATATTTTACATCACAGGAAAAATAAAGGGAGAGTAAAATAAGCATATTTACAAATTGCATTCATATTAAGGAGCATAATTCCACTCTCCCATGAATGAAATAATGGTGATGATTCCTTCAGTGAGAACACAAGCATAAGAGCTGGGCAGGAGTCAGTGTGGAGAGGTTTTACAATACTCTGTGCCAGCTATTGCGGTAATATTGTGAAGACTGAAAGTATCAAAAGAACAGTCACAGGAGATGATCTGAGAATGGCTGCTGATAGACACAAACCTGAAGAGCTGGAGCAAAACGGGGAGAGAATTTATCCCAAAACTTATGCTCCATACACACAGTTTCTGGAAGATTTACCATTACACATGTTCTCTATTATTCCAGTACATTGCTGGTCTGTGCCACCTCTACAAAGCTGAAGATTACTTTAAGTCACAGATGGAAACTGTGAGCCAGGATCTAATCTTGGCAGACATCACAGATTCACTCAGTTGCAGGATAAGTAAGCTTCATTTTTACATTAGTCCAGATAAAACAATGACCCATCAAATCCAATTCATTAGGAAACTCTGCCTTGTCAGATTCATTCTCTTTCCTCTTCCTCAACATCTGTAGCACCAGCATAACCTGCTGCTCCTCTCCACAGCTCGACGGTAACATCTTCTCTTTCACCGAATGGGTCAGGCTGGAAAGAAACCTCAGTGTGCCACCGGGTCCCACCTCCTTTTTCAAACAGGGTCATCCCAGAGCACATGGCACAGGATTGCAACCAGACAGTTCTTACATATCTCTAGTGAGGGAGATATTCCACAGCCTTCCTGGGCAGCCTGTTCCAGTGCTTGGTCACTGCACAAGTAAAGAAGTTCTTCCTCATATTTAGGTGAAACTTCCTGTGCATCAGTTTCTACCCATTACCTCTTGCCCTCTTGCTTGCTACCAATAAGAAGAGCCTGGATTCAAGATCCTGTTGGCATCCTCCCTTCAGATACTGATAGACCTTGATGAAGTCCCTCACAGTCAGCCCTTTCCTTTAGATTATTGCCTTGATTTTTTCAACCATACAACTACAGTAGCCTGGACTAAGTTCTGTAACACAAGAGTCATAGATTTAATATTTCTGCCTCACAAACATCCTGTGATTCGCAGGACACGCTGGTATAGATCTCCAAAATCCCTACTCTTTCCCAGGCCTTGGTGCTGAAGAATGCAGAGAGTTTTTCTTTCCACAAATAGACGTTACAGGCATATTTGCTTAAACCCTTGAGGGTGACAATCAGCAATACTTCTTCCCAGCCCAGCAACTGCTTGGGAACTGCCAAATATTGCAAGCGGAGAGTCCATGAAACATCTCACAAAGATTAGACGTGCTGCTACAAGGCGTGAGGATTGAATCTCCCATAGTGAGCTGTCTGCTGCTGATCTTTCCCAATTAGCAATTGCTTAATGTGGGGAGAATTAGGGTCTAAATATCTTGGCACAATGCTGTTTGGGAAAACCCTAGTGCTTGACTCTCACAAGAGCTGTAAAAAGCTTTCTGGCAATTAGAGGAAGAAGAGTATAAAAAAGTAACAGAGTTAGGCTAGCTATAGAAAAGACTTATATCAAATGTTTTTTCTAGAGGATTGTCACTTTTCCTTTCTGAGAAAAGACAACGAGTTCTATTTAAAAGGGTGGATCTCAAAGAATTCCTCTATCTTAAATTATTCTGGGGGGGGGGTTAGCCTCAAAAGGAATTCTTCCCAGAAGCGGCGTGACAGAAAGGGGATTTCTGTGATCCTGTCATGTCCTTCAAGCAACTTTTCAGGCCAATAAACAAATATGGCAACCAGCCATCATGGGTGAAGCCAAGGAACACATGGCTTTTTTTAATATATATTTTTTTATGTTGTCAAGTGTCATGACACAAAAATTCATGAGAAAATGCCTTGCAATTCCCAGGAAACCTAAGAGGGGGAAGCCTCTTTATTAAAAAAAAAAGACATCTAGACACCAAAACTTTCCTTAGAACATAAAGAAACTCTCTATGCAAAGAAAGAGGAGAAAAATCCAACTTGATAGGAAATCTGAAAAGGCATCACAACATTTAACATGGGGAAGGGAGAAAACACGTCTTATTGGTTTTTGTCTCTCAACACAATACGTAATGACACAACACGTATTTAGCCAACTTATATTTAGCCTGTGGAACTCCATTAGAAATGGTTAGAGATTAAGAGCTTAGTAAGATTCATAGGTGTCTCCAAAGGAAAGACTGTGTTCTCCAGTGCAGGAAAGAAAATTTCCTTAGCAAAAACAAAGACGGAAAGTTCCTCCTAAACTCTCTCACTCAGCGTATCTCTTTCAGAAGTTCTGTTACTCAGGGATATCCTAGAGACAAAGACCAGACGCTGCTTTTGTCCAAGAGAGGGAAGGACAGGATAAAAACTGACCAGAGTCCAAACCTGGAATTAGAGAAGTTTGTCAAAGAAAAGCAGGAAGTTACCCTACTTGGGCTCACAGAATTTATTTTGAAGAATGCCAAGTTGTCCTGCTATGTTGACAGTGCAAAGAGTTGGAAGTTGAATGTATTTTACTTTAAAACTTCCAGATAAAGTTCTTGAAGAGCAATGCTAGAGTCAAGTTAGCAGAGACAGGGGCTTCTGCCACAGAAATTGAGTGCTCCTCCAAAAGTCTTACCGCATTTTTTATGGATCAAGAGAGGTTGTACAAAACGTACCATTGCCCAAGTTTGTTCAGAAAAGTGCACGTCCTTCAAGGGAGAAAAGCTGGAGAGTTTGGGAAGGGTTTATTTGGAAGCTATTTGTATTTTGTCATCTCTTCTGCCAAATTCCATAGGAAACACGAAGCTGTAGCACCACTAGCCTTTTGGAATAGAATATACTACTTGTTCTAAGCTTCTGCTAATGTATTGAAAATTAGAAGATTTTCAACTAAAATTTCATTTCACTAAAATAAATTGTAAACGATAGACTTATATTTCAAGGAGGACTTTCACATGTAGTGAGCTACAAATCTGGATATCTATGTTGGACACTGCAAATGCATTTGTGTCTATCGTTGTTCAGTATTGATTATCAAGCAAGAAAACCACAGAAATACCTCAAGGTGGCATAAAATTAAAGACTCAGACCTCCAGAAGAAGTAACTGTTCCTGATAAAAGCCTCAACTCCAGACAAAGCTCTTAGTGAATTTTAAGGAATTGGGAATTTTTAAGGAATTGGGAATTACACATCTGTGAGTCACAGAATATGAATGTCCAGATAAATCATGCTTGATAATCAGTGATCACACTTGATGATATTGTCACTGGATAGGAGATAATGTTTGTTGTTCTTTATCCCAATCCCAGTCATCAAAATCAAGTGGCACTTCTAGTAAACAAAGACAATACTAGAGTGTCACTTTGTGTGACACCTGATGCATGTTTTCTCTCCTTTGCTGATTCACGCTAAAGAAATCAGGAGAAAAAAAAAGCAGTTAAAATGAAGCTAACCTTCAGCTGGAAGACACTCACAAGTGGGTGCTTCAGTCTTCCTCCTAATAGGCTTTGTTCTGCAGTGAGAAGGAACTGAAGTCTTCATCCTATGCCAGAAATGGTTGATATATTGAACAATGGCTCATAAAATATAGAAAATATTCACATCCAAACTCTTTACAATGGTTTTGGGATGTCATTTCCACTTCACCCAGTACAAGCTTTAATACATCCACAGGCAGAAGGTGGCTCCTATGCCTGTGCAGGCAGTGTAATGTTACAATTTACAACATGAAAACACAAGAAATGTGAACATTGGTCCAACCAGAGCTATCTCTGTCCATGCTGTTGAAAATGCCATGCTCAGTTCTGATCAGAAGATGGCAAATCTATGGCCTTGACAAACCCCAGTAATCCAAAAACCTCTGTCATTTATATTGTTTGGCATTATGCCTCCAAAATATGAGCCCACCAAAAATAATCTAACATAATATTGCAGACGCCAATCTCCTGAGGACTTCTGGCAAAAACACACCCACAGCTGGATCCTTGTTACATTACTTATGGAACGATTGCATCTCTAAATCTTTAACCGTGTGTCAACTGCCTTGTTACCGCTCTTTGTTCAGAGCCATCTTTACCTTGACAAAGGGGGTGCTGATTGTTCCCAGTCACCCATCACTCTTACTTCGAGGGGTTGTGATATGGATTTATATCATTAGTCTGAAGCTTGGAGCTCTCGGATTTTGAAGCCTTCCCTCTGTGTCCTGTTTTTTGTCACCATCTTATCATGCCCCATGACTTATATCTAACAAAGATTTATTGAATTTGGTAGTACTAAAATTCACATGAAAACTTCCTAGTATATACTTTTTCATGAAAACATGCTGAAGAGATCTAGTTTGGAGGAATCATATCAGTACATTTCAAGACTAGAGCAGATTTTCCTTTTAACAAATATTTCCTAGTTTTTAGACTCCATATGGAAGTCACTAGGTGAAATGCTATGGCCTGTAGTCCTGGCACCATAACCACAATGATCCTTTCTGACCTCAGAATCTATCCAAATGCTTTGACTTACAGTGCATCAGCATGAAAAGAAGCTTATTTTTTTCCACATAATTTTTATGACATTACTCAGGCATTTGTGAGCAGAATGTAAAGCAGGTCCCGCACGTCATGGATTTTGAAACCCCTGGCTTTACATGTAAGAAACAGATGGAGAATTACATTGCCAAGAACTTACCCCTCTTTGTAGGGAACTAATGGGAACAACAGCATAAGAAGTCTCCAATTTTAATTGAAGATGTTTATGATGCATTTTCTAATTAAGAAATGGAAAGCTGATTTTCATGGCCATTGATGCATTAAGAAAATCTTCCCACAGGAGCCATTCTGAAAGGTTTTTGTGGGCACAAAGGATGTGAAAACATGCAGAAAATATCTACCAGATAAGGGAGACTGTAATTACTATTGTATCAAACACTGTTGCAGGTATTTGGTCAATCCAGAACACATTCAAGTTACCTGTCACAGGAAACCTGTTCTGTCTCATGGTTTCTGAAAGCCCCTCTGCACACATACTGCTTCCACTACCATCATCTGCCTCTCCTTTATTAGACATCTTCTTCTACACATGGACCATCTCTTTATGGACTGGTGTTGTGTGTCACTGAGCCAAACCATGTCCCAGTTGATGATGAGGAAGAGAGAGTCATAGAAGTCAACTTTTTTTTTAACAGTTAATACTACATCATTGCGGAGCTATGGCTCTTCACCTAACTTATGACACTCTGCCTTAGCAGTTAGCAAATATTCTTGCACCCAGGCCCTCAGAAACAACCTGACAGATCTGAGCATTCCAACCTCTGTATGTATCTACAAGCCACGATGCTGCACTGAGAGCCATCCCATCCATATTCCTTTTAAAGACCCCAAAAGGATCCTCTAGACTGCTTTAGACCCTGAAATGGATCTTCCTCTTCCTTTTGTGTTGAAAATCCCTCACCATTGGGATTTCCTTGGAATCCTGCACCATTTACTCTGCATAACCCATGCCAAGGCTTGCATCCTGTTGACGTTGTTTTCCCCCTTAACTTTCCAAAATGGAAGACACACCAAAGATAAATCTAACAGAACATCAGGGTTCACTTAAGTGCTGCTCCAAAATTCAGTTGAACTCTAATAGAAGTATTGACAAGTTCTGCTATGAGATCTTTCTTCCACAGCAACAAAATCTGAGGAGCTAAACCAGTGCCTACTATGGATATTTTATTATCATCACAGATGGAAGTTGGGCTGCACTGGCAGACCTGATGCAAGGCCCAGTCAAAAAAAGGTAAGCAGCTTCCAAATTACCCTTAAGTTATCCGGACTTTCTCATCCCGGTACTTCTATACAAACAGCACGGAAGCAATTAAGAAAGTTGATGGAAATAAAATCTGGGAGTTAAACAGTATAGACTCTAGAGCAATGTGGTATGGCAAACAATAATTCAGAGTAGAGGTAGCAAGGAAGAGGTCTAGCTGCTTGCTTTACATCAGCTATAATCACTATTAATTTCTTCCTAGTAGCCAGCAAAATGTGCTCAAAATGTCTTCCTCAGTATCAAGAGGGAGCATGAACTTGTCTGGATAAAAGGTCAGATCTCTGAAAACAAAAAAAAGGCATTAAGCAATCAGACATGAAGAAAAGGATGCATCATTTAGAATATTCTAAGTAAAACAATCCAAATATTTCACTGTTAGTGCCAAAAGAATCTGAACCAAAATCACACCCATATAAGTGTTCAAGCTCATACATTTAGATCTCTGTCCAAAAAACCAGAATCAAATATTCTCTATTATTTTTCTGTCTGGCTTTCGAAAGACTTTCTGGAAATGTCAGAGCAATCTATTTTACATTTGAGATAAGAAAAAACAATCAGAAAACATGCAGCACAAAATGTTTCAGGACCCTATTTGGACTCCTTAACTATAATGGAAACATTATCAAAGGCCTGACCCAAACTTCCCACAAGGTACGAAATGGCTGAGGCAGTCAAACAAAGAAACGAGCCAGCTCATGTATTATTCTTGCAATAAAAGCAGTTGATGTGTCACGCAAACGCCACATTGGAGGGGTGCAACAGGCCAACTCTTTTTCCATAAGTTGTGTTATACGCACCGTTTCTACATCACACAGGCACAACTTACGAATACACAGTATTTTTTGTGGCAGTGTTAATCTAAAAGCATTCCATTTCTAAAGCTGATGTAGATATGGATAGAGAAACACGAGCTGAGCTTTGACTACTGTAGCGATCCTCTTTGCACCATCCAGGTTAAAAGAGACTTGCCTGAGAGATATTAACCCTGAAAGCAGCAGCACTGCAGCTCCAAGGGGAGGAACATGGAGATCCTTCTGGAGCTTTAAGTTGATCTTTTTGTTATGGGTACAAAAGAATGTTCAACATCAGGAAGGGAACAGGTTTGAACTTCATAGACAGATTCATTCAGCATCGCAGGATGGGATTAGAAATACACAAGCCAACTCATACACTGATTCTTCAGTTCCATAAACCTACCCTGTTTTTTATTCTTAACCTGAAGTTTGAGCCTTCCTTTTAGGGGAAAAATGGCCTTGAGCTGCCACAACGATGACTGTGGCCACAGATGGCAAGTGATCACTACAGCGATAATGAAAATATTTGCCATTAGCATGGAACATTTTAACACAGTGTCAGAAAAGCCACATCCTGCTATTTGCATCCTTGGGCTCTTTGGCTGAGATGTAGGATTTGATGGGTGGGGCAGGATCAGACCAAATGCCATATTCATCAATCTAGGGAACTCTATAACAAGAAATAGTGACCCAGGAGCACTTCACAGTAACAGCAGACAGTAACAGAGTCTGAGAAGAGATCAAAAAACTTCATAGAAATTATGGAGAAAAAAATCCTTCTCTGCAAAGCAGAAAATAAATATGAGGTGAAATTCTAAACAGAGCACTTAAGTATTTCTCAGGTGTCACTTCCACACAGCACTCACCCGTAAAAGAGTTCAAGTAAAGATCCCCTGAAGGAAGATATGCAAAAGAGTTCAAAAAAGTCTAGTTATCCCAAACTTGCATAGAGTGAAAAAACCCAGTCTTAAGAGTCCAGCTTTTCCGATACAGAAGAGAAAAAGCTACAAAGTATTTCAAGTGTAATTTAGTCTTCATTTAACTTGCAAAGAAAAAAACGTTAATCCTCACAACTTCCTATTAGACAATGTAATAAAGGAAATAAGCAGTGAATTTAGCAAGCTGGAGTTTCTGTATCCTTCACTCTAGACATCAAACAACTTGACCACGTTGCGTCAAGTAAAAGAAACAGGAAGGGAGAGATCACACAGCTTGAGTTCCTTGGCTCCAGTAAGGCCAAAGCACTACTGCTGAGGAGGATGGAAATCCTATATTCTTCCTCTGGGGCAGGAAGTACCTGTAAACATCTCAGAACTATTCTGCTTTAGCATACTGTAAACAAGAATACATCATATCCACTGCTCCAGACCATGTAGGGAAAAGAATTGGACAACCTTGGATTCAACCTAGAAGAGGAGAAGGCAGGGGAACTGAGTCATAGCTTAAAAAAACAAGATGAAAAAGAACTTTTGGGACGGGACAGGAACTGAGGTTTTGAGTGGGGCAATTCCTAAGGAAGGAAGGACACCTACTACCTATTCCAATAATATTTTGCATTTATGTAACTGCAATGGCTGCTGTCCAAGGACCTGAAAATACTGAAGAGCTTCCAGTTAATCAGATTTCAAATTCCAGTGAGATTATAAAACATTATTCTTCATTTTTGCCACATGTCAGAATGCCTACCTAAGGTCCAGCTTTACCCTTCCATGCTGGGGCCAACTTGCATCAACTAAAGACCCCCAGTCAGTAAAAAAGTCATTTTCAGATAAAAATCAACTGCTGTGCAGCAGAGTACATGAAATTTATAGTCCTAACCAGGCCTTCCCAAATGGACATGATGTGTACAGACTATAGGTTTGGACTTACTATAACATTTCTCATGTGAAAGAACAAAAAATATACATGGCTACTTTGAAGACTGTGTTCAGAAACTTAGCTCAAATCCCACTTATTTGGATCCATTTATTGCCTCTTTACTGAAACAAGATCCTGGGAAGCAGACAATGACTCAAATGGTAATCCTTTGTTTCCCGGTTCCGCTACTCTTTTTAAGAGTGGATGTAACTTATTACACAATCAAATTTGGGGTTTATTTTAGATAGATTGTTCTTCTTAAAACACCCAAGACCTGAGCTGTCTCTGCTTTGGCCACCATTTGTATGAGACTCAATGAATCTAAAGTCAGCACTGACTCCAACAAAGTGGATAACAGGAAAGTGGAATAATTGAAGGCAAACTTCCAAGTGTTAAATCCTCTGGCAAAACTTTATACCCTTAACATTGAGTATTCAGTGTAATACATGTTCCCAAAACGGCCTTGGGGAGCTCATTTAATCTTCTTCAATTTCTACTTATGTAAGGCAAGAATTATTCTTGATCTGAGGACCAGGATGGGATTTAATAATTGATAGAACATCATTCATGTGTTATTTCAGTTTCTACCCTTTCTTTTGTTTATAGGTGACACCCATATAGTCACACTGCTGCTCTTCTACCCTCCATACAGCCCACTGTCAAAAATACTTTTGTGTACTTGCTAGAAAAAACTGCCCACAGCATAATCTATTTCTAATTTGTAAAGGCTGGAATACCAAATCAGCATCTTTCCAATTCTACAGGCAGTGTGCCAAAGATAAAGCCCAAAGATCTTGACAACATGGAATAGGAACAGCTGATTGTAAGGATTACAGGAAGGCAGTAAGAGGAGTTTGGTGGCAGTGATATTTTGGGGGTGATCTGGATAACTGTTGGACAAGGCTGATTGATGCATTCCCATGAGAATCTAAAGGCAGAGCAGTACAAAGTAGTGATCACAGAAGTCTAGAGCACAGATTACAACGCCTGCAATGCTACACTGCAAATAAACCTAAGCCAGGACAACCTCCAGGTATTGATTAAAGCAAGATTATTTCTTGATTCTTAATGTTTTAGTGTATGATAGAACTGACCATTAATATAAATCCTCAAATAGCAGTGTCCCTGTCTCTGGAAGCTCACCTGTCTGAACAGATATCACTGTTCAGTTTTAAGGTTTTAAGCAAAACTTTAGCAAAGTAGTAGATCTTTGCAAAAACACTGTAGTTCTGCAGTAAAAGAGTGAGTGAGGAAAGAGCACATGTTGATGCCAGCAGACTAAGAGAGCCATTTCCTTTATTGAATGGTGTTCTGTAGAAGGAGGAAATGCAGTACTATTATCGCTCTAATAATTAAATATCTCTGTAGAAAGGCATGAATGTCTCTAATGTAGCCCTAAAAAAGTGCCTGAAAACCATTAAGGGAAATTCTCAGGAAATCAAAATCCAGAGCAATAAGTTTGAAATGTTCTACCAATGTGCCTCGAGGCCTCCAGACATGTCATCTTTAGGTTCAGTAAAGGTGTGAAAAATTTAGAGTTTTCACTCCAAATTGAGAATCGGTTACAAGTATTTGAAGAAGGCTCAAATAGGAAGTCTGAATTAAATGAAGGCAAAAATAATCCCAAGTAACACCACTTGAAGGCATGGAACCATATGCACAAACATCTCCAGCCAGTACTAGGTTGTTACAGGTACTGCTTTGTCCCCATCCCACAGGGGTATCAGGTAATGTTCCATTACCCATGTGGTGCAGTGGGATGAGTCGTTCTCCTCAGTTACTGAGGGCAGTCTAGTCTTCCTTTATAGCTGTGGAAAGCCAACGGAGCACTATGAATATTTAAGTCCTTTATCTTTCACCAATGCCATGAAGGAGAAACCAAAGGGACAGCAAGGCACAGGTTATTGTCCCTCCTGTCCCCAGCTATGCCAATAGCCAGCACTAGGACTGATCCTGGGTGCCCTTAAGAACGCAAGGAAAACACTTCAGCAAACAGCAAAATCCCGATCCAACTACACTGAACTTCAGAGTAAATTCTGATGATCCAGTGCATTTCAACCCCTGCTCATATACCATAACCCACACGATATCAATGTATTGATGGGACAATGAACTAAAGTCCTGAAGAAAGAAAATCAAACTTATATTTAATCAGAAGCACATGACATGTTAACGGATAACTGCAGATTAATTGAAACCATTGCTACAACAAACTAGGAGCTTAGAAAGCAATATCATAGAAATGGTTTAGAGCTACTTGTGCTGATTAGGCATCAAAGATTTTAAACAATATAGCATATATTGAATATTCTGTTCTTTGGCTAAATTGTTTGACGGACACTTCAGAAAAGTTAGCTGAGCTCAGCAGACAGAAAATTGGCATGGAGACCATGCCAATATAGATCTGCTACTGTTCAGAATAAAATCACTGTCTGTAATCTGCTGCATGAGAACAAAGCAAAAAACATCTCTAAGTAAGAAAATAGTTATAAAACGTTGAGTTCTTTCATGTTGTTATATGTCTCTGATGTAGCAAATCTGCATCAAATGACATATAAAATTAAGTGTGGGGGAGATTCCTTCCAAAAGAATTAGCTGCACAAGCAGATAAAGTTTAATATGAGGAGGAAAAGAAAACAAACAACTTTTAAAGTTGGGCATCTTATTACGTATTTAGCAGACTGTACATTAAAAGGATCATATGAAAGAATAATGTTCCCTTTTATACTCATGTGTTCCCTATAACTTCAGCTATGTCAGACAAATCATCTACCATGTCTATTATGTCAGACAAATCATCACATATCTGTGCCTGCCCAATGTATGTGCATCAATATGGTATCTCAAAGTTTCCTCTGGGTGCCTATACCCAAACATTGCTAAAGCAAGGCATTTAAAGATCTCTGTCATCACAGCACTCTGGGTGATGCAGGTGATCAGTGAAGCAGCAGTTTGGTCCATGTGTGCACTTAAAAAGGGCCTCCTGCACACCTGTCATGGTGTTGTGCCTGCTGAATGCTCACACAGCTTGACAGCAAAGCTGCAGTCTAACCCTAAAATATTAAACATGAGATCTGCCTGCAAACTAATTTCATAAAAAATACTAAGAAAAAAACCCATCTTGAGAATCCCATTTGAAGTTCATAAATTGCTTTATGTTCTCTAAAAGAGATGCAATCTTCAAGACTTGCCACCAAAATTCTACAGGTTTTTTAAGCCATCGGTTGGATTTATCATCATTGCCTAAAATGCATTCAGAATAACAAAGTTGACAAAGTCAGAGAGAAGCACAAGACCACCTTGGACAACATTCTACAGGTAAACCATGCCTCTCTGACATCAAGTGTTAATAAAAGCCTGACCTAGTCACAACAGTCTGAAATACATGATTGAGGAAGGTGTTCAGGCCCTACTCGTCCATCATTGAGGAAAAGGTGATGAAAGATCAAAAAGGGACAGGAGTGGGATTTATCTTCCTGCCAATGCATTTTGGCAGCTCCATAGATTTGGGATACCCAGATATCATATAACTGCTCTTTAATTACTCCCCTTGTTAGCCTTTGAGTGTCTGAGGATTAGCAGGATCTGCAATTGTTTCTAATCTGTGTCAAAACTCTTCCTAAACTTTCGTTGCTTAGAGAATTGGAATTTCAAACTGATATTTTTATTCTTTCTTTTCTATGCGTTGCAGATAGAGTCTGATTATCTCCCAGAGACACTATGCAACTTTTGTTTAAACATGTTTGCTATTGTTACGTTTCTCTTTTTCCTTCAAGTGCTTTTCCTCCAAACTTTAAGGAGGTTTGGCACTTCCCACTGAAAACGTATTTAGCTGCTACAAACTGAAAAAAGAGTTATGGCTTTTAACTTACCAGTTCAAATCTTTTTTTTAATTTACTATTTAACCTTTTAATACAGAAATCAAAGTATTTTCTGAGCAGCTCAGCAATAATGCACTGGTGTTTTGAAGCAGCCTAGTGCAACTGGAAACCTGCCTTACAAAAATCAAGTTACAGTTCAAAGCCAAGCTACACTGAAAAAACCCATGCTCCAGTCTGGAAGTAGCAGCATATATTTATAAACTAGCTTTATGCATGAAATTGTACACTGTACACAAATATTGACACTAAACTCCAAAGAATAGCTTTTCATAGACACATGTGCCTGTGCTGACTGTGGGTAGTTCAGCTGCATCACTCACATGGTGCCTCTGAGAGCACTTTCAAAGATTCATATCCATAGAGCATTGATTACACTCCTACACTAGTCCATCAGCCTCCTGGCATGATTTGGATGCAGAACAAATGAAACAACCTGGAAACAGCCCTGGGTAGTCACGTCAATACAGCAGCAGCACTGAAGACTGCAGCATCTCCAAACATAGAATGTGGAAATACAAGAAAATTTCTTAAAAACTCCTCACTGCAGCTTCTTCTGCCCTTTGTTGCCCTGAATAATTCTGACAACTTTGATGTCATGGGACACTTCCTTGTGGTGCAGAGCATTTCTTACTATGAGCAACTTCACTGATGCCAGGGTGATTGGTCTTGTGAATAATGGCTCTAGGGAGTACAGCCCATGGGACTGCCAGAAGGCAAATACAAATACTGAGCAGAGGGTCCCAGCCTTCTTTAGCCAAGATCGCACCTCTTGACTCAATGATAAAGCCTGAAGACACGTGTAAAATAACTTAATCACTACTGAGAGCACAGCAAGAGAAAAATTATTATCTGATTCACATTAGAATCATAGAATGGTTTGAGTTGGGAGGGACTTAAACTCATCTCATTCCAACACCCTGCCATGGGCAGCAACACCTCTCAATAAACCAGACTGCTCAGAGCCCCACTGAACCTGGCCTTGGACACTTCCAGTGATAAACTCTATATTAGAATCCCACATTAGTATTCCATATTAGTTCATACCAATTGAATTGAACTTGTTGCAGAAATGTTATGGATAGCATCAGCTTTATACTATTACATGCAAGGCATGTCTCCTGCATGTTTTTTGTTCCAAAGCCCTTTACACAGTGATCTAAGATGTTGGATCTACAGCTCATTTTTTTTCCCCTGTGTAAAGTCCAAGAAGATATTGATATTCCTACGTATTCATTTGTTCCCATGGGATACTGATATCTGATCTCTTTGGGTATTCCAATTTGCAGTCCAAAACCACAAAAATAGTTTGGCAGCTAAAATTAACGATTATGTTTCTGATTTGGCAAGGTACTTAAACACATGCTCACCTTCCAATGAACGAGTCCCCATTTAATACAACAGTTATTCATTTCTTGAAATTAAGCAACTGCTAACCTGGGATTTAGATGCTTTTGTGTAATTTTGTGAAATGCATATTCAAGTCAAGAAGCAGTTTGCCTTTTTTTTTTAATGACTTATGCAAAGCTGGCCTGAAGCTCTGCATCTTCACTCTGTAAAAAGGTCTGTAGAGTCATTTTCACTAATTCTTAAATCTGTATCAGTGTAGAGTCCATTAGAGCATCTCCATTCTTGATACTATCTTGAAGTGTAGGAGGTTACACAAATCTTTCTGTAAGGTACTTAGGGCACTTCCTCATTACTTTCATAAACTAGTTATCAAAAAACCGTGTTTACAGTGTTGTAACCAAAGCTGGTAAACACAAGTTTGATGCCATGGAAATGTAATGGACTTTCACCCGAATGAAAGTGCTGTCCTTCATGCTACTTTTTTTTTTTTCCAGTGAGGAAAAAAGCCACCGGTGAAGAAATAATTTCAAGAGTGTTTACAACAACACAAGAACAAACTGTGATGGAATATTTGCTTTAAGCTAAAAAGACTATTTTTGAGCAAAAGAGAATAGGTTACCTCAGCACATGCCCTCTATGTGTGGTATTCAAATTATACAAAAATCTGCTTTGCAAGTAAGTCTAACAAACATCTCTAAAATCTTTCAGTACTATATCCATATGCATTTCGAGGAAATTCTGCAGTCAGTCCAAATCCTAGGTGTTAAGGAGGAAAAGTTTCTAACAAGTCAAAAGATAGGGGGAAATCTCAGATTTAATTTACACCCTCCACACTGTTTGGTAAATAGAAGCTATTGTTTAGAGTAGAATGCAGCCACCATTCATTATATTTTGACTCTACATTCTTCATCAGGAATTCAGGAAGTGGTTCAGACTAAAATATTCCCTTATGTTATTTGACCTGTAAAAACTTGGAGACAGGCCAGATTCTGCAGTTCCTAAACAGACAACACTCCCATTGACTGTGGGATTGGACCTTAAAGTTGACTGGACTGGCCTATACCTCTATTCTGCTCAGCTTGGTGCAGAGTCATTCACTTGAGGCACAGGGTGGTGACCACAGGAAAAAAAGCAAGACCATTTGGTTTGTCTAGAGCTGTTATTCATCTGCCTAGAGACAGTGGGCTTGGTACACCACCTTAGAAACAGAACTAAGCATTGTAGGAACTGGTGGAATTATTTTTTCAATTATTGTTCCATCCTGAAGCTTCTTCTGATAAAAAAGAATTGAGTAGAAGGGAACCAGTAGCTTTTCAATGGATTCCTTGACAGAACACATTTAGAACAAGACTCTCAAAGTTAGGTTTACCCCTCTTGGTCTGAGGTAGAGGTAAGTATCCAAATACCCTGTGAGTCTGGGTTTCAGCATCTTGTATTTTTAAACTCCAATGCATTTAGAAATGAAGGTCAACTGTCAGATTTAAGGAGATGGTTCTGCTTATGATTTCACTTTACCCTTTGGACAACAGTTTCTCGTTCAATTTAAAACCACCGAATGGCTTGGGCTGGAAGGGACCTTAAAGATCGTTCAGTTCCAACCCTCTTACCTTGGGCAGGGACACCTTCCCCTACACCAGGTTGCTCAGAGCCCCAGCCAACCCAGCCTTGAACACCTCCAGGGGTGGGGCATTCCCCAGCTTCTCTGAGCAGGCTGTTCCAGCCCCACCACACTCATAGTGAAGAATTTTTTTCCTGACATCTAAATCTACTCTGTCTCAGTTTGAAGTCATTTCCCCCCATCTTGTCACTACAGTTCCCAATGAGGAGTCCCTCTCCATTTTTCTGGTAGGACCTCTGGAAGGCTGCTAAGAGATCTCCACACAACCCTCTCCAAAAGAAAAGAACTTTGGTTAAATCTCATTACAAGACTCAAAAGAGCTGGGAAGAAGCACTACCATCAGCACTGCTTTGGAATCATATTCTAGCTGTGATCACCCCATAGCTTATCCTGCATTGGAAACACTATTTGACACACAAAAAAAAAGGCTCAAAGTGCCTAGGATTATGTCATAGCCTGCAAGGGAACATTCCCACTGGCCACCCCTTCGCAAACACCTGTGTTACTCTAACAAATATCCTCAATTAAGAGACAGCCACAGTAGCTTTCACTAGATATCCTGATCCTGCAGGCTTTTTCTCCTGAACACACTAAAACATAATCCACCCCAAAACATACCTTTAGCTATGACCTGCACAACATGTACTGTGCATCCCCACAAGTAGAAATAAACCTCAATGTGCATACGTTCAAGAGGGAATGCAAGTAATTTATGATGAAGGATTTCATTGTAAGGAAGGGATTGATATTCCTACAACACTTGCCTTTGAAAAACATCCCTTTGCAGGTACGAATAAACTACTGAATGTTTTGTTCAAATCAGTGCCTGATATTTTTAGGCTGCTCCACTTGGTGTTCAGTACTTATCTTTTAGAATTTAATCTATCAGATAGGAAAAGCTTAGTTTGGCAGAGGCAGTGGGATTACTCAGTGTTAGCTCACTGGTTACATTTCCACAGACTTTAAGACATTCTTCTTTTTTAGGTTTCATATTTTTTTGATAGCAAGTTAATGCATAAAGGTTGATTCGACATTATACCACACAATGGATCCAGGTGAGTCTTTGTGCAGCCTTTTCACTTGGCAACTGCCTCTCATTGGTGTCAGGAATGCTCTTTGTCTCTGTTCCAGGAGGAGATTTGCCTTATAACACCCTGTGACTCAGAGCACATTCTCTTCTGCAAATGCAAAGGAAAATGGAGTTCTCTTCCTTGATATCGACAGCAAATTTTGCAAGAAGCAGGTTTTAGTCCCCCCCCCCCCAAACCCTTTTTTATTATTATATTAAGATTTGAATGAATCTTGTGGAATTCTGTAAATATTTTATTACATATTTTATAGGAGGAACGTTTTATATCTCACAGTCTTTTTGGAAGTGCAGCCTTTGAATTCAATTTCTCCTGCCCCTGTAACTGCTTCCATCTGTCTTAGCCTGTGTGCAGTTCACTAATTGTCGACCCCTTAGGTAGGACTTGCTGTTTCTATAGGTTTATTGTCAATCATTATGTTCAGGAAAAATAAACTCTGACACGACCAGTAAGGGTTTCCAAAAATGAAGAGAAGAATTCCTCCTCTTTTAATTGCTCCTAGCATTTTAAAAACACATTTCTTCAGCAGTTTAGGAGACACTCCTGGATAAGACTGGTTAAGAAAAACTTAGATCTAAAGAATCCCCAGGAAAATTGGATTAAACTATCACTACTAAAAACAATTCTTAGAAGGATTAATTTTTCAGCAAAATAATGTTGAAGAATTTGTCTGAAAATACTCCTTGTCTGCAAGTTTTATTCATATTTATGCAAATAGATTTCTCATGGTGATACATTCAGAGAATAAACTATATCCTTTCGGTAGCAAACTCTATTTTCTATCATCCTCTTATGACATTTCCTCATGTTTCTTTAAAAATTAAGGAAAACCTGACTCTTCATGGTAGAACTCTCATAGGGAAAAGCAAGAAGTCTACTGTAAGTAGCTTATAAACGGTGTCACAACTATGAAAATCTTCACACCATTTAAAAAACAAGGGATATTTGTCTTTAAAAAAATTACATTAAGCTGCTAGTTTTCAAGATGTTTTTATAATTTATCACTATTGCTGCATAGCTAGATATTGGATATTTTTTAATTGCCCCCAAGAAATAGCACACAATTTTTTATGGTGCTTTACATCCATCACATACCACGTAAAAATACATCTCTGTTTCAGCAAAGCCTATTGACACTGAGGATAAATATTTCCCTTTTAAAAATTAATTTTTCAAAAGGCTTATTTGGCAAATACCACTTTTCATCTTATTAAAACCAAGAAATTAAAATGAATGTTTCTAAGTAGCATAAATTCAAAATAGCTGTCTTATTTTTTAGCCTGCATGATAACCCATATTTCAAAAATGAATCTGCAAAGGAAACAGTCCAAGAAAGCAAAAATTACCATACAGAGTTTTTTGAGATGTGGGCCTTTGTGGGTGTGGGGCATGTTGTTTGCTTTGTTTCCTTTTCAGACTTTAGTTTTTAAAAACTGAAAAAGAAATTTTTCAGTAAGTAAAAAGATATTATGCTCCCTCATTATCAGAATGTGTAGTACTCCTAGTGATGGACAAAGAGATAATTGCTGATCATCTTCCTGGAAAATTCACTAATTTCAATTAAGGATAAAGGCTGTGAAGCACACAAGCTTATTTATGTCTCTCTTCAAGAAGCTGAAATATTCATTATCCCTCAGTTACAGTCTTCCTCATGCCTGAAAATGTTCAAGGCCAGGCTCAATGGGGCTCTGGGCAACCTGGTCTAGTGGAAGGTGTCCCTGTCCATGGAAGCAGGGCTGGAACTAGGTGAAGTTTAAGGTCCTTTCTAATCCAATACATTCTGTGATTCTATGATTCTTAGCAAAAACATTAAAAAAAAGGAGCAGACATGGTGCAGATGAGTGTCCCACCAGTGGAGAGAAACTTGTACCTGGGAATGGCACAGGGAGAAAATGGTACTAGGACACAGTTTAAGGCACAGGCTGGAGACCAACAGACTTCAAAAGGAGAAAAACAAACCAACAACAAAACATCAGCAGAGGATGAACTTGAAAATGGAAGAAATGACAAATGTCTACATTTTTTCCACGAGGTGACAGATAAGCAGTTACAGCACGAGAGGAGCTCAAGCACAGAACCCAGTGAAGCAAAGAGCATATCTATTATCAGAATATTCTATATTAAGTGTGCTCTCACGTACACAGCTCAAAATAACAGAAGAAAACTTTCTGCTGCTAAAATATCTGTGCCGCTCCTCTTTTCTGTAATTTTACCTGAAGTTTTCCATTACAATTGTAAATTTCTTCTAAGAAGCAGAGGAGAGTTCAGTGCAACTTCAACTAGATGTTTGATGCCCGACTCTGGCAGCTAATTTTAAATCCTCCATCCGTGCTGAGAAATTTCTTTCACTTAAAATGTATCTCCAAACTCATTAGAGACCTAGGAACATAATAAAAGGGCAGTGGCAGGTACAGCTGAGTACCTAACTGTAAATTTATTTCTTCATGTGAATTCCAATCATGTTTGCAAATGTATTCATTTTCAATGGGGATAAAAAAAATCTGTTCTCTTGAGAGAAAAACTCTGCATCTATGAGATAATTATAGTTTTGGCCTTTCTCTTTTGTGGAATTCCCTTTAAAAGCTGCTGATTATACCATGAAGAGAAGCAGCTGGTGAGTATCTTATTTGATTAACAATTCAAGCAAAATTTGCATAAAAACTTAGCATACAAGATGACAAGTTTCCAAAGGATGGATGGAGCCCTGACTGCTGTGTGTCTGCAGTGAGACTGATCTCAGCACAAGCCCTCACACTGATGTGTCTCTATAATATGTAGGGCCAAAATTCCCAAACTGGTTTAATGGACATTACTATTCAATTCTGTCTGTAAACAATGTAATTAGAGATTTATTTGCATATTTTAATTGCCTCAGTGTTTTGGTTTAGGGGTTTTTTTAAGAGTTATGTGGGTTTGTTTCCTCTGCTTGCTTAAAATTTATCTGTGATGTTTGCAAGAGAATAGGAAAGGAAAATGTAAAAGGAAGATGACAGTAAACATGAGGTTTTAATATTTTATATCTGAAATTCTACACAAAGTAACCAACTTGTAAATAAGACATTCTTTGTTGCAAGGTGTATGAAAGGAATTCAATGCTTTCATTATAACAGTCTGAGGCTCCAATTTACATTATAGGGGTGAAACATTTGAAACCATCTACATACAAATCCAAAGAAAAGGAAAAAAAAAGAAAGCCACAGCCTTCAGTTTTCACCTGCCAGTGAAATCAGTGTTTGGCTACAGCTTCAAAGCCAAGTAAGGCAAATAAACCACCTCAGTTGTGTTGTTTCCCTGCTCAGCTCATCCTATCACAAGTCTGTGTGGGCCTGTTGTCTCTATAGCACTGTTTTTACCTATGGAAAAGTGAAAACTGCCATCCTGGTTGCTTTCAGAGGCAGATCACATGTGCCAGCAATGGATTAAAATCAAACCACTGGAGGATGAGGAGCAGGCCTTCAAGGTGCCTCAATATGCCTGTTTTCTAACTGAAACATCATCTTCAACACATTTGTATCTTTTTATTTTCCCTTTTTACTGTATGTCATAGGTTTCTGTGAAGTTTCCTGTGTTATGTCCTTGGGTTCATTACAGACTCTGGCAACTTTACTAACTCGGTCTTCCCTTTGTACTTACAATTGGAACTCAATTTGCCAGGGCCAGTCGAACACAAAGAGTCCCTTGAAAGGTTTTGTGTGAGGGCTGTTGTCACTGAGTCACCAGCTCAAGGCTTGATCTTATCCCTCTGAATTGCAATGACAGCAGGATTGGGCCCCAAATGAGATAGTGTCTCTGACTCGAGTCAGACTGTGCTGTGAAAATTCCCATTACTAAAATGCAGCCTTTCTATTTCTTTGCACACAGTCCTCAGGACTTCTCAATAGCAGCAGGCAAGAAAATTCCAACGATGCCAGAGGGATCTTTACTTGCCTCAAGTAGAAGAGAATCCATGGGAATTCTCAGAAGCTTTTAATCTCTTGCTCCCTGCAATTATTTTCTGTGCTAAAAGCATAATTGAGGAGGAAAAAAGCAAATGACATCAGCAACCGAGTAAAAAAATATCAAGAAATGACACACACTGTGGAACAAAAAGATATTTTACTGCAGTAAGCACTGGGCTGGGGTCAGAGAACAACTTTCCCTTCCAAGGTTGAACATATATTTCCCACACAACCTTAAGGGAATAGTATCTCTCCTGTAACTTTTTACTACTTCATAGGAAGTCTTTAGGATAAAACTGCAGGCTCACTCAGAGGTGTTCAAAGGGGACAGCATGGAAGGCTTTAAAAATATCTACATAGTTACAAAAGAAAAACAACATGAGAGAAATGCGAAAACAAATGAGCAGGCAGGAATAATTAATCCTCTAGAAATAAAAGAAAGTACAGAGTACTTTGCCTGGAGATGCAGAGCACACCTGTGTTCTCCCTGAAAAGCCACTGCTATAAGAGTGCACTTCAGTTATCAAGCTGCCACAAGAAAACTCAGTTTTCCTTTTTTCTGAAGGGATGCATTAAAAACAAACACAGCCTCCTTTTAAGTGCATTAGGAAAAATGGGTCAAGTGGGACCACGTGCACCTACATTGGGGATTTCCCCGCTCTCAGTTAAAGCCACCTGACATCCTCAATTTAAGCAGAAAGTCAAAAAGTAAATTATTTTCTTCCTTCCTTTCACCCTGCCCTCCAAAAGCCAGATAAAACAAACTCCTTCCCATCACAAGCTTCTGACTTGGAAACCTGAAATGACAAAGTGCAGCCGAGGTGTTCACGGCCAAGGTCCTGCCAGCGGGGTCTGATGACACACCATACCTCCTCCTGGGCCCCTTTCCATATGCACTGGGAATTCACCCACCACTGGTCTGCAAGACTGATTTCAAGAAATATTTCGTTGTCCTCTGGCTGACAGGGGTTGGAACCTGCCTTTGGATCAGACAGAGCAATTCCTCAATGTGCAAGGCATCATCTGTTGTAGCTCAGCATTGCTCTTGGAAGGCAATGTTGAAAAATTAGTAGTTCTGGTAGATGAGAAACCTTAAAAACTAGTAGAAACCTTGGTTTGTGACCCAGAATTTTCTACTTTTAGTTTACAGGTGCTCTTCCTTTTTTTCCCTACAGAAAACAAGCTGAGCCCCAAGAGTGCATTTTACACTACTTCCTTCAGGTCAAAGCAACTTCCCATAAAATATTTTTGATTTAATAATCCATCTTGCTCTATACATTAAAATTCCTCCACCTACAGTAAACGAGACTGTGACAATTAACCAAAACCACAGAGACCCTAATAAACCATAATAGAAAGGATTTAGAATTTCTTATTTCAACAATTCAGAAAAGCCAATGATACCTTTTCTAGCAGGTACCCTAGGAGAAACTTTAAAAGGGCCACAAAATGCCCTTTAATTGGATATTAAATTTGATTATCCAAAAATTCAGAGCACGAAAATGAACACAAAATATGCATACAAGCAAAAGTCAATATGACAGAAATTCTGGCTGGATCCAAAGCAAGGACAAAACTAAGAGTGCAGCTTCCAATAACTTCCAAGAAGACTGATTGGAAAGACAACCAAAATGTTAATATGTAATTTATAGAAAAACCTGAGCAATTACTGCTACCAGGACCCTGAACCTGCAGTCCACAGAGACACAGAGCCCTGAGTGTCCCAGACATGAGCTAAAAGAGAAGACTTTCAACAATATTTCACATAGGGCACTAAGAAAATAAAACACGTGGCTAGGCATCCACAGGCTACTTAGTCTTCAGATTTATTTTCTAGACAACTGCTCTGCAAGGTCTAAACTTTGTTCTTTGAATTCTATAACATTATTAGGAAGTCATAATTTTAAAATTCCAAAGATAAAAGGTAGGATTCTACTGAGGGGGGGGGAGGTAGATATAAATACCGTGTCTCCAAAATTCCCAGGCATAAATCGTGTAATTTAAGTCTCCTAAATCTGTGAGTGAAGCCACACTTTATGTTTACAGCTGTTGTTCAGAGTGGAGAAATGTTTTGGCCCGTGATAGAACAGCATCTCATTTCTTTAGTCTTGCCTAAAATTTATTATTCATGGGCTATGGTTCTTTCTCTTAAGAGCACTTGGCTGGAAAACTCTGCATTTCATGCATCAATCTCACTCAGATTAGCAAAGAAAACACTCACCATTAAAACAATGTCAATCTGTTTACACATGGAAGGATGAAAAAAACTCTCCATGAACAAATGGATGTGTCAGATAAGCTGCTTGGGTTAGTGATATTCCTTCAGCCTCATTCCTTAAAAAATTAGAAGAAAATTTTATATGATTCATGACCAAAACCTGGAGGGAAACTACAACACATCCTATGACTTTTTGCTTTCTTCCCCACCTTTTTTGGTCTGTCAAGAACAGCTGTTCATTTTCTAAAATAGAAACTCCCTTTCCAGTCTTTTTCACGTCAAAAGGAAGCCACCTTATCCGTTCAGCTTTCTAACCCTACAGAGGTGTAAACACTCATTTCCTAGTGGGAGCCTTCATACATTTCACCTCTCTGAACCCGGGCATCTAAAGGCCAGAACAACACCTTCACAGGATTTTCTTTCCTGCACCTCTTTTATCAGAGATCATTCTGCCCCTAACTCACCTTTCCCTTTCAGATCACCAACCTGTTATATTCTCTCAAGCCACTGAGCCAGAGCTGCTGATGCAAAGGGTGGAGATGGCATTTATTTTGTGATATCTTATCAGTGGGCTGATACTAGTGTCGCAAAAAGACTTTCTTAATGTCGAGATAACTTGGCAACTTTCTCATGGTACCATCATTTCACATCAGCCCTTAGTCCAGTATGGCACAA
The DNA here is from genome assembly GCA_013399895.1 of Serilophus lunatus. Classification (NCBI taxonomy): domain Eukaryota; kingdom Metazoa; phylum Chordata; class Aves; order Passeriformes; family Eurylaimidae; genus Serilophus; species Serilophus lunatus. The sequence continues at coordinate 441,326 of VXBA01002923.1, read as the reverse complement.
ATACTTTTCAGTCCTTTTTGTTTTCATGCCACAGCAGAGTTCTTCCAGGACATTTTGTGATTTCCATCCCTGAAGATGCAGCACGGGGCTCTGCTCTGACTCCTCCACCCCAACTGGAGGAAAACTGCTATCCAAAATACAACATAATCTTTTATTTATGGGATTATGTATTTCTAACTGAGATTTTTTTGAAACCTGTCAAAAATTAAATCCAAATGGCCCACTTGGTTTAAAGCCAAGACCTTTTCCTGATAAAGTAGAGCAAGAAAACTTCTGTAGAAGTGGAAGCATCTCAAAAGAATTTAGCAGCAGATCTCAGTGATAACAGAGGGTTGATAGGCAGTAACTGAAGCAGCCTCCTAAAGGAAAACACTTCAATTTTCATCACTGCAAAAACGTTTGTGTTTTGTTTTAGTTTGTTGGGGGTTTTTTTTGAGAAAGTTTTCTTAGAACAAAGAAATAAAAAGTAGAAGAGAATACAGGTCAGATCTTTCATGCAGTTTTAGTTTAAGCCCCAAACCCCCTCTGTTGAAATGAGCAGATATTCTGTATTTGCACAAGTGCTATTCAAAAGAAAAGAAAATACTCAAATATCCCTGAGATTTGAATACACAGGCATGTGCTTAGTATCTAAACTGTTGCAAAGCACATGCTAAAATGTTCATTAATCTAATTATGGGCCAAATCCTGGAAAAAGCTTTGCCCCATTTGAATTCTTCCACTGACTGTGTGGAAACCATTCACAGAAGCACTAGCTATTCCAAGCCAGATTCCAGCCCTCTTTCCCCTACTGATCATGCAAACACAGGGGTAATCTGTTGATTTAAACCGAAATCCTTGGAGAGTCTGGTGCTACTTGACCTCCACAGACCTGCCACCACGATGGTTCATTTGGAAAGGTAAGAGCCTCCTGAATTCCCACCCTGTGCCTGCAGGGCTGGACTCTGCCACCCTCACACTTTAAAAAAAGTCCCTGTGCTCGTGCTAATTCCAACATACATTCATTTACACTAAGGAGTGAGGTGGGAGTTCCTCACATCAGTCTGGAAAACAATCTCGGGTCAGTCCAAACTTCTATGCTGTCAGAGCTTGGGAAAAGTGTACAAGCACTGAGAAAAACCCACCTTGTACAACTGATGATAATGTTTTATCTATTGATTGAAGTGCATTACAGACTACATACACCCAAACCCTAACATTTCTAGGCTTACTCTGAATCACAGGCAGCTAAAGGTATTGAATTATTAAAGTAGATTAAAACTGCAAGGCTTTAATTATTCAGTGTAGCCATCTCTAACTTTCACAATAGACGACAGTGCACTTTTCACAGTTCCTTTGAGTGAAATCCTAGCCTTGGCAGATGCTATGGTTTTTCATTTGTTTCTTTTTGATCTGGATTTCTTCCATGTCATGGAAGATACCAGAAACTGATGTTCTTCCCTAATGTTCTAATATATCTGAACTGGCTGCAGGTCACAGCAAAGAGCCACAAAGCAAATTTGCACCGCCCTTCACTACACTACAATGGACTCTGCAAGGTTTATTATTGTTGCTGTTCAGCTGCATCCTCTGTATCACATGCAAAAGGCCATTTATGTGACTTTTCTAACCTAAGCTTCCTATCATGAGTTTTTCCATGAAAAGATCTTTCTTCTTTCACAAAAATAAAGATTTCTCTTTCGTTACTTGCAAAGACTGCGTGACTTGTCCTAACTCTGTATTTTACTCCTGCCAAATTTCTTCAAGGCAAATTTACAACTCTTAATTAACACAGAATTAATTTTAAAGTTAATGAGGAGGTATTTTCCCCAACGACCTTTTTATTCAGTGCATATATACAAATCCCTACTTTTCTCTCTGGATTTGTTTTTTGTTTCTAGATGCTCAGCAAGATTAGGCAAGAGAGAATAATGAGAAAAGCTATCCATTATAAATCCATCCCTATATTTTTAGTTCTACCATGTTAAATAAAACAGGTCCCAGGACAGTACCCCACCACAGGCATCTTTAGTTTGCCCAGTGAAGCCCTTACTCAGTGAATCACCACAGGTTTCACTGACCTTGGTGATATTATGAGAGTCATATTTTCCCATGGATGAATTGTTCTGAAACAGTTTCTCCAGTGTTAGGCACACTGGCTGTTCTTTGGCATCAGGCATGCGTGTCCTCTTGGTTTCTTTTTTCTCTTAAACAAACATGTTTATTGTGTCTACCACTAGAGAAGTCTCCCTTCCCTGAAATTTTAACACTCTAACATTTCTCTCTGTCCCTTCCCTCATCCTAAATAAAAAGATGTAAGTGACCTACAGAGATTCTATATCCTTGTATAAATCCCATTCTCACACTTCCAGATGTGGCTGTTACAGAACAATGGCCGTAATAGATTTCACTTTTCAAACGGCAATCCAGTGGTTGGGTGGGCATAGAAGCAAGTCATGACCACTTCAACATTAATACTTTATCTAGAATGAAACAACCAAGCTGAAAACACAGGAGACTCTTCCTTTCCTTGCCTCAAAAGTATGTAGAGAAACATTTAATAGTGAATCCAGAAGGCATCTCAAATTCAGAAGAAAAGTTCAAGCCACAAACTAAACTGTAGATCGTCTAGTGTATATACGTATCCAAATCCTGCTCAGTGGCAGACTGAAACTGGAGAGGTTCCAAATGGGTTAGAATTTCTCCTAGAATTAGGTTTTCTGTAGCTGTTGTCTTGTACTACTAACAATTAACAGTAATAACTTGCACTGTGGAATAATTCCAAGCAGTCAGGGAAAAAAAACTTACATTTACTAACGAAACCTTACATCAATTAACTTGGCTAAAAGGAATAATTACGACAACCCTTTGCTAAAATAGATGCAGAAAGAGGGGTAAATATAATAGCTTCATTAAGCCATGGGACAGCTTAATGTGAACTGTCAGTCACATAAACAACTTTTGCCATCAAATGTGTGTTCAACCATCTTGGGTAAAACCATCTTTTGCTTGGGTAAAATAATTTATATCAGCATGTTTGAAATAAACCTAAAATGGAGCAACCCTCTATCCCAATTTACAGTCTCATTTGTCATTTTGCTTCACAGTCGGTGGAAAATAAAGAGCATCCACCCACCTTTACCAAGGAATTCTGAGAAGCATATCATGTGTCTACACTTCTTTGCATGCTTTTTATGAAAACACAATAAATATTTTCATTTTTAACATTGTTAGACATGTCAGCCATGATTTGTCAAGTGTCACAGAATTCACTATGTGAAGGTAACTGCAGCTATCACCATATTTTCTGCAGTCAGTGTTGCTTTCAGAGCACTCACAAAAAGGTTCTCATGAAGATCAAGAGATTTCACATTATTTACGCTCGCTATTTCAAAGCAGCAGCCACCTCAGTAAAGAGCATTATGGAGGATTATTTGTTCCTTTCAAGAAAATAACACACAGAGAGGTATCAAGAACTGAAGCCTAGAAAGTAAATATGGACTTAACTCCCATAACAAAACTATTATTCTAGGAAATAATAATCAAAATAATAATTAAAAAAATCAAAATATATGACCATTTGCCTTGGATACATCAAAACTCTTGGCATCCAAATTCAAGGGATAATGAACTAAAAATTAATAGAGCAATGGACTCAACATCTGAGCACTTCCTTGGATTTTGTATGTGCTGTGATATTCTTTAGGATTAGGCAATTCAGCTAGGAAAAACATGAGTCTTATTATGGGTTTTTTAGGACTGGTCAAAGAATTTAGAGAATCCTGATCATTTGTGGGGTTTTGTATTAGGTGTGAGAAGGGAGAACAGAGGAAATTCTCATTCACTAAAAAAAAAAAAAAAAAAAAGAATGAATAAAAACCNAAAAAAAAAAAAAAAGCATGTATGAAAACCAACTGAGTAAGAAACTTGCTGACTCACTACCAAAGAGGTTACTCATCCCTAGTCCTTCCCTTAGAGGTAAGAAAGAATTTGTTTGCTGTAATATTTTTGGAGTATTTGAAATACCTACAAACTAAGTCAGCCGAAAAACACAGGCCTTGACTGGGAAAGTTTGGAAGCAGTTTCTACCAAGGTTCAAAATAGGCTTTTATGAACAGCTCTGCATTTACTTGTCTTTAATGTGTAGCTGTTACTTGAAAGTGTCTCCACTCTGCATCCATGGAGAAGCACAGGATTTGCACAATAAGTACAAGCAAGAAGTTCACATCACAGGCACTTGTCACCACTGGCCTGGCTTCTATTGTGTCACCTATTCAGGGCTAAAAGACAACATATACTCTGCTACTAGCCCTCTGTTATACCCAAGACTTTGTTAAAGCCAAAATCAATTCCAGTAGGCCAGTGGTAAGTGCAAAGCACCTTGAGAAAGTGGGGGAAAAACTAATTAGAGAAAAAAAGTTGCTTCAAACTCAAGGTCTGCCTACTTGCCTCGTATTATGTTTCTAATTTACCAGAACACATGTACTCTCAAGTATAAGTGTGTGTGCAGCTTAATTGACTTCACACACTTAAAGCTCACTTCAGATGTATTGCTAGATCAATTCATATAATAAAAATTGCAGAACTAATACCACATGTTATTTAAAGCCTTTTAAAGCACGCTCGTGTATTTAAATGTATGGCACAATCTAAAGTCTACAGCATTACTCAAAGAATAAAGGTCACTAAGGTGGACAGGGAGCACTTGTGTGTTTGCAACATGCTTAAAGAAAGAAAACCTTATTTATTTCCATACTAATGCCTGCCACTGGCCAGTCAAGTTTTCTTACAGATATCAACTTCACAAATAAGAACTGCCCCTATTTGATAGACTGTAGTAAAAGGGCAATTGGGCTTTAACATCGAGGGCTAAACACTCTCCTGGCCACAGAAAATTTTTCTGCCAGTGAATGTGAATTTATTTATAACAAAGGATTTGGAACTTATTTTCATTACCACTGGATTTAGTACTCCTAAAAGAAAACTGTGATAACAATAAAATCTTCTATACAGGGTGTGGGAATGGATTCTAGCGTTTGTATGTCAAGTAATGTTAATGTTTAGTACGTATGTTTTCCCATTTTTACAATCTTTTTAATGTGTCAGGGAGACATTTATGGGCCCAAATTAACACAAGTTGTGGACTTCTGATGGGATTCAGTTCCTAGAAGGCATACATTTCACTGGTGGTGCTTCATCCACACATACAGTCTCCAAAGTATAAACAATACCCATGGAAACAAAGGAAAAACATTGAGATGTTTGAACAATAGATATTCAAGTTCGTAGCACATTAAAGTTCCTGTGACACATGAATGTGAAATGATTTGTGTTTAAATCATGATTCTCCCTTTGAAATAAGTTTTATATATGACTCTGAGGTCTGGGCCAAATCCCAGAGAATCCTGTGGGAAGATTCTCACTACCTCACTGAGCATTGCAGCAGGCTCTGAAGTACATCAGTAATGTTTTCAACACACACAATTTGCTCCAGTACGGAATGACAATGCATTTGACAAGTCCAACCAGAAATTAAATAGAGGTCTGGTTGCATTCTTTAAACCTGGGCCTTCATTCCTCATCCCAAAACCCTGCTGAGCATGCAAGAGCTGGAAAGGAGAGGATGAAGCTGATCTAAGTACTACTAAGAGTCAGAAGGAAAAACAGGTCCTAATTTTTGGCTGAGCCACTGATCCACTGCAGGATCCTGTGCAAGTCTTTATCTTCCTGTGCCTCTATTTCTTCATCTGTAAAATGGCCACACACACACACACAGCATCACTAAAACAAAATGCTGCACCTCACCAACAGTTCTCAAGTAAATACTGTGCCAAACAAAACAAAACACAAAAAATGCTGGAAAAGTCAGCCTTGAATTTTCAAATGCTTCTTTGTACCTCTTCTTTCAATTCCTTTTACTTGTACACATGCATACATAGACAGATACACATATAAAATAATTTAGGAAGTTAAGATACCAAATGTCCTTTTCTCAGACACTTATGAAAATATGTTCCTAAGGTATTTTCTGAATCTGTTTCCTCACACACAGTGCTTTACTGAGACAAACCTAGTCAGGATCCAGATCCTTTTCCCAGGCCTAACTCAAGCAGCTGGTAGAGAGAAAGCACATGACCCAAGTAGAAGCGGAGAACTTCAAAACAAAAGGTATGTCTTGAGAAAATGCAGAATGATTTAATGACAGTTCATAGAATTTACTTCAGGCTAAACCCTCCCTTTTTAATTCACAAAAGCTTCAAGTAGCCATAAGTCTTACAAAAACAAATAAAGCCGAACAATATATAAGATGTCTCTTTGCACCTCTCAGATTAAGTGACCTGAGCCTCCCTTCAGGCCAACTGCACATTACTGCTGGGGAACGGACTTATAAGGGACCCTCCACAGGTATCTAACAGCTGTATAAACTGTTGAGATAAAGCAACAATGCACCAGCACAGACTGGAAATCATTTAAGCAGCAGAAGTTTTTAAAATAAATATCCAAAAGATGAATTCACAATAGAATCATTTAGTTATCTACAAAGCAGAAATGCCCGTATTTGCTTTAGAATACCTTTACTGTAAGAAACGAAGCCTTGTTATTCCTTTATTCTTAGTTCTTCAATGAGTGCCAGATCCAAAAAAATAATGTTATCAGGCAGTCTGGCATTTTGCATAAATAAGTCACCAAATGACATAAAATCCAGTGACTGAATGTTAGAACAGATCATAACTTTTCACATAAATCTTGCTCACGCTGCATAAATTTGCATTACATGAACTACAGTGATCCAAAACTCACTGAAGTCAGTAGAGGGACTCTCACTAAATCTCTCATTAGACTCTGGTAGAGCACAAAAACATGAAAGGTTACACAAGCTTTGTCTGGCAGACCAAGGAGGGAAATTTTTAAGTTGATGTTATTCTTTCTCCCACTGACATTAAGAGGAGCCTTTACTTTCTGCAGCAACTGTAGCATTTTTATCATCCTCACAAGCCACATGAGAGAATGGAATATGTAGATACATTATTTTTCTGTGCTAAGTATGCCCAGCTCATATTCCTGATTTCATACCCAGTGATCCTTAAAAATCACAACACAGGTACTTGCTTTTAAAGAAAGTGTCCTAAATCCATTTCAGCCCATGAGAAAATGATACTGAGAAGCTCCTCAAAGTATACATTCAAAATGTGCAGCCTGATCTTGTGATGCATCTCCACGTATCGTGAAAGGAGTTGATATTGTACATGAGTGTATAATATTTGAGTCATTTACCTCATCCCTTCACAGAGTTAGGTGCCTCAGTCCAGCATGGCAGCAACAATTGTACCTTGCTCATGTGTTTCACACACAATTACATGCACACAGGTGGCTGTGTATCTTCATCTTTGGGACAGACCCTCAGCAGACAAAACATCAAAACCACTGAGGATGTGCCCTAATCTTGCTCAGGCAAATCCCAGTGATCCTTGGCCTTTCACTCCCCAAGCAGCAAGACCCTTGTCAGTGAAGCCAACAAGTCCTTGTGCTGTTTACAGAGGAGTAATATTTTCCAGTTGCCGTGTCGGCAACCTTCTGGTATTTGGCTGTGAGCAAATAACATTTTAACTATATAAAAAAAGTTTGATGAGGTAATATAAATCATTACAGTGGCGCCCAATAGAGTCCCCCAGGTCAGTAACGTGCAATTTAAAGTGTTCCAAAATAACAAACAGACTCTATATACAATAGGTTCTAATGGCTCTTAAAAATGCCCTCGTCACCAAGTACAATTTTAAAGAATCAAGCATTAATGGCAGCAGCTTAGAGTCCTAGAAATACTTGTCTTAAATTAACAGATTCACAGCCAAATGCAACAGTCAATGCATTCACTTCTTTAAGATTTCTTTTTTTCTCATAATATTATTGCAGAGAATATAAGTCCAACAACTTCTCCTCCGCTCAAGAGTGACAAAGTCAGGTCCTGCCTTGAGCACAAGCCAGTGCCCAAAGAGCATCCACCTACAAGCATAGCAGCTGGAGCAATTCCACATTATTTAGGGCATGTTGGAACAGCCAGACAAGGAGCAGGGAACACCCTACCTGCTCTGCATGTCTCAGCCACCTCCTGCACTGGGATCAACCTCATGATTCTCTGTTTACTCCCCACATTCACAAGTTCACTGCGCAGTCTAAGGGGGACAATAAGACTCTTCTAAATTCAGAGAGGAAAAATTGGTGGTTTTATGTAAGTGAGACTTAACACCTCTGAGTGTAGTGTTTGAGGTCTTTATTGCTAGGATGCTATTTACATTTTCTAACACACACAACCTCTAACTGGGAATTGTTGTAATGAAGCATTTGAACAACACAGAATTGTTTAGGTGAGAAAAGATCTTTAAGACCATCAAGTCCATCCCTTAATCCAGCACTGGTCAAATCCACATGGGCACATGTCCCCAGGTGCCACATATACGTGACTTCTTATTAGCTCCAGGCTGCCCATTTCCCTGGGCAGCCTTTTCCAGCGTTGGAAATTTTCTGTGATATCCAATCCTGCACGAATCAAGAATATACACCACCTACAATGCCAGAAATCAAGTGTCCTGTATTCCTATTCCCATTTCAGTTTTTGGATCTCTTAGATTGACCTTAGATTTCCCAATTTTCCCCAAAACTCAGCATTTTTCGTTTAAGTCATAGCTGCAAAGTCTAGTATCTGAAGCTTGAAATAAATCCAGACTTCATAGTACCAGTTATAATAACTCAAGTTATGGAAATGTTCAAGAGTGAGAGCACAGAAGTCTGCGCTATCACGCTGACACAACTGCTGCTTGATTTGAGAGAAAGCTGTTAGGAGCACACTGGATAATTTGGGGTCCAGGATAACATCCTTTCATGGAAGATACACTGGACAGAGTTCGCTTCTGTTGCTTACTATTCCCAAAATGCCTACAGAGATTAGATCGTGGCATTTATTAAATTTTTCCAACCTCACAGCAGCAGAACTGAAACATTCAGAATGAAGACTATTTTTTCTATATGCTTTATCCTAAAATTAATATTATATTCACATCACTGGGTATTTTTTATTATAATAAAAATTATGTATTCTGAAATATGCAAGTGATAATTATTCAAATTTTCCTGCCATTCCACATCAGAAAAAGTTGACATAGCTGCATTCCAATATGCAGCCTCATAGAACCAGTGACACTCCTCTGCTTTCTTTCCCAAATGTATTGAGAATATTTTTAAGTTTCTTAATTCACCATCAAAATTTTTTCAGCTCCTCCACATTATTTATGCAAAAAAGTGAACTATACACCCTATACTTCTAAGTTCACTATGTCCCACATACACATTCTCCATGTTCTTCATTCTCCAAGGCATTCCTGGATCATAAAAAAAAAAGTTGCCATTTTAAACAAGTGGAATATCCTTGAATTAGTAAGGGAAGAATGTGGTGTTAGCCCTCAAATTGCTGTTGCCTTTTAACCATGAAAAACACACCACAAAATGTTACTTGCGGTGGAATAAGAAAGAGAGAATTCCTTTCATAAAATTTAATGAGTGCAAGGTTTCTATGTTTTATAGGGCACAGGGTGTGAAAAACAGCTCCATTTTAGCCCTGATGACATTTTCATATAGGTGAAAGCAAAAATAGAGAGAGATTTGACATCTTGACATAAAAAGGGGCAGAGTATTATGTTGCAAGAGTACTACGGACAAGTTTAGAGTGAAAGCAAAACATCTGATTCTAGTTCGAGACATGGAACTGTACAAAGAAATTTGGGCATGTTTTCTCTTCACAGATAATAGAAAAGAGAGTGATTGAGCATGATGAGGATACAAGACTTGGAGATGGAAAAAATGGAAGCTATCCCAAAAATATTAAGACCAAAACATCTTTCCCCTTTGTTCTAGAAGACACCAGCCTAGAGCCAATGAGCCCAGTACATTCTATTAGTTGTTGAGCACCAGAATATTTTACTGCAAATACCCAGAATTTAATGAGATAGACAAGAAGAGATCAGGAAAATTACAGGATAATGTAGTAAACACTACTGTAACATCCAAAATTCTACAGGAAAATCAAAATGTAAATTAAATATGCAAACGAGCAGCAAAACATTCTTTTTACAAACTCATACAAACTTGAATGATATGACAAAATTAACTTTTTAATTTGTTTTTATAATTGATGATATTAAAAAATAAAACAAGAATGCCAAAACTATTTTGTTTTTGAGAGTTGCTTGTCAAAATATCTTTCGAAACCACCACATTACCAGTAAAATAGTGATTTTAGTAAAGTTTCACTTCCTTCCAGGAAACTCTGCTGTACAGTTTTATGGTCAGCTCTAAATTTAGGTAAAAAGACTACCATGAATCAGTTGCACTGATTTCATCCTTTATTTGTGCTCCCCTGTCCCCAGTTATGTATGACTCCGATTCAGGAATATGTGCTTATGTTCAAATACATGAATAATGCCATATCCCTTTAGTTCTAATCAAAGCTCTACATTTTCACTTTATTGGACTCAAATCTACAGAGCTTAAAACAAACCAACAAAACCAAAGAAAACCAAAAAACTCCACAGGTCAAAAAGACAAAAACCTCCAAGTTTTAAATATCAGTTGAAAACTGAAGAGGGGCAAGCTCTAGATAAACAGATAAGTTGCCCACACTACCCCAGATCAGTTGCTAATGCTATGTTCCAGCCACTCTACCCTCTCCCAGCTTAATGGAGTCCAAAATATACCAGGAAAAGGCAGTGTGACACTTGACTCCCATCAGCACCTATTTTTACCTGCTTCCTTGATCCCAGGGAATGTTTTTACCATGCAGGACCACTGTGTTTTCACAGTTATGGCAAATGTATGAATCCCTTCCCCAGCTTTTAGATGACAAAACTCCAGCCCAGAAGCTGATCTCCCACTGGGCAGGATTGCTTGCCTGTTGTGTTGGGTTTGGATTTTGAAGACTTTTTGACTTGCCAGAGGGATTTATTTCTTCAATCACTGTAAAAAGCTTATTGTCCTCTATAGTAAAATTAATTAATGACTAAAATAAAGCACATGCACTACAGAATGAAAAGGCAGTTTCTAATTACTATCCAAAGCTTGATATCAAGTTATTTTTTGGCACATGTGGAGTGTACAGACTCACATTTGCATGACTTCCAGGATTGACCTTTTGTCACATGAGATCCTCAGGGACCCCACCAACACTCTCAACAGAAGGGGTCTTCCAGTATCTTTGGCAATTATTTGATTAATTCATTTGAGCATTTAGTTACAGCCCTTTGACAGGGGTAGCAAAACCAGGCACATAAAATACAGACGAAGCCTAAGCCTGGCTGGGTTAAGACTCATGAAAACAGACAGGAAAGTTTCCATGGATTTCAAAGTGTGTCAGACCTGCCCTGGGCAGCGTTGCTGGATCACATACTCATGGCAAATACATTGAATCTGTTTATGTGGAATCACAGCACAGGAAAAGAGCTAGGGCATTTGGCAATCAAACAACATTTGCTGTCATGTCTCTGACTTGAATCATAAACCTTTATTACTCCAGCATTTTTTTTTTATCACCAGATTGGAAGAATGTAGTGTATGAGATGGTAACCTTCCCTAGATTTTACAGTGTCTGCATTTTCTCAAACATGGTTAAAAATTTACATGTCATTAGCAGCAGCAGAGCAAATCCAAGAGATGTTTTTGCCTTTACACAATACTCAGAAATAAGGGGGGGATTACTTTGAGATGATTTTGTTTTCAAAGCGGTTAACTATTTATTACATCAGCATTTTAGAAAGACTCTGCCAAAAGCAGAGTCTACTTGGGCTTTTAAACTACTATGGCTAAGGCCCTTCCAAGAATATATGAAGTGACATTGCCTGACAGGAGTATTTCAAATTCCATCACTTTGTGTCTCTGTTTTTTTTTATTTATGGGGACAGTTGTGTGCCTAGTGAGCTCCTCCATCACACTGCTCTCCATCCCAGTTTTACTTAAACTTTGAGTGCATACACAAAGATTTACATAGATTAAAGATTATTTATGGGAACAATTGTGTGTCTGATTAACTACTTCGTCAAACTACTCTGTCACAGTTATTTAATTTTTGAGTGGAAGCATAAAACACTGCCTGGAAACACAGGAAGCTTAAAGACAAAACCCTATAACTACAAAATATCATCATCTCGATGTTGACATGAAGCACTGGAATATTTACAATGATCAAAAAGGAAACTCAGAATATCAAAGAATAAGGCCCTTCTGAGAAAGGCATGTAGTTGCAAAAGAGTATCACAAGACACCCTAGAAGGATATTAGGATGCATTCTTTTATTAAGATATTGTTGTAAATCTTACCACACTTCTGTGGTATTCTTAAAAAAAGTGAATTTAAATTTAAATATTGTTACTTCCATTAGTAAGACAGTTAGGGTGTTGGTTGTTTTTTTAAACAAACAAAAATAAAATTTTTTATGAAACCAAAAAAAATGAAAGTATCCAACATTTAAAGGAAAAATTCCACTCCAGTTTTTTGTATTTTATAAAATCTGTCACAACAGAAAACAAACACAAGAAAGGAGAAAGATTCAGAAACCAGAGGTTTCAAACATAAAAAGAGCTGATGTGGCACAATAATCCCAAGGTATAAATACACCTTCTCTGACCTTGCCAAATGGAAATTAGTTGCCTAATTTCAGGCAAAGTGTTGCTGTAAACTGACCCTCCACCTGTGAAATGTGAAAATGAACATGAATTTGGTCCTTTTTTCTGTCTCCAGCTTTCAGTCAGTGACAGTCAGACTACAAAATTGCTGGTCAATATTAAAAGTGAATGAGAGTTGGAGACAAAAAAGGAGCAAATTCAGCTCCCATTACCCCATCACTGAAGGTAGAACTGCAGCTGTTTCCTGTGTGATCATTCTAACAACTGTTGGATTCCTTATTTGCCCTAATTATACTGTATTATGCTTTTGTGGCTTCATGTCATTTCACAGGTATATTTTAACACACCTGTGATGTGACCTACACATCAATTAGTAGCAGTTGTTGTGGTAACAACACCATTATTTTGATGTGGCTTTTGATTAATCTGTAAATAAAGAGCTTAATCCTTATGTTGGATGTTTGTCTCTGGTTACTACATGGTTTCATACTGCTTAAAGATAAATTCTTTTAGGAGTGGTTAAAATTTTCAACATGAGGGGCTGAATATTTGTGAGCACTCTCATGAGTCACAATTTCCTGGAACCAAAATACACTGAATTTGTTTTACAACTATGTAAGATGAGCATTATAGGAGGAAAAAAAGTCATCCTAATGAAAGGGAGACCCTTGAACATGTCCGCAAAGAAGCGGCAAGTAGTTCTTCAAGGTACTGGTCACCATTTTGTATCCACTGCCATCGTTCTTCCCCCATTTCAAACATGTCCCAGATATCCTGAAGTGTCAAAATATTTCTTTTCTGCTAAGCACTTGCTGTTTCTCTTGACACTGGGAAGATTACAGTGTGATTGATGATGAACATAAATTGTTTTGCTTCCCTCCCTACACCCTGCCTTACAGGATTCTTTTTCCTCCCTAGTGAACAAGTCATGATCTCTCAACATCTATTCTGTGTTCTTATAAAAAAAATTAATCATTAGAAAGTAGTAAATAACTCAGTACTGTCACACAACACTATATTTGAATTCCAATATAGTTGAGAATTGTATTTGAGCCACAAAACTTCACTATACAGTTCCATAAAGATCCCTCAATATCACTGTGGAACTCAATGAAACATCACCTGTCTCTGAAAAACCACAAACGCAGCCAAGTGAGGATTCACAAAGTCAATCCTCATTGTCCACTACTTCAGGCTCTCAGAAAAACATCCCCCTCACACAAAGCGCTACATACACAGGAAAGCTCCTGCAATGGAGACAAAGATGGCAATTCACTCTCGAAGATTTGCTGACATCACAACTGCCTGTGATGTCACCAAGCCCATTTTTGTGAATGTGGCTTTGTGTTCTATCTACTCTCAAGCTTCTAACAAATGTATAAACTCTGCATCCAAAGTTACAATTAACCCTTACATTCCTCAAGAGTAGTTATCAGAAAACATCCAGGAGCATAACTGAAGTTGAATAAAAAGTAGCCAAACCTATACGAGGAAATTACTGCTCCAACATTCATTTCTTACAGATCATATCTGTCATGGAAACTGCTATTGATTTCAACATCTGAAAATTCAGAATTTAAGGGCAAATTTTATCCTGTTTTGTTCCCCCCTGCAAACTTCTAAGACTTGATTTACCAAAGCAAGAAGTTATCTTAGTTACATAACAAAGAAATATAAATGAAATTAAGAAAGAAATCCAAACCCCCAAGAAGAAATTTTGACAAAAGTCAAGCCAAACTAAGGAGTATTCCAACTTTACCTTCTTTTTTTCCATGAAAGTGTGGTTTTAAACAACTTCTTGCAAAAAAGTTCTAAAAACATTTCATTTTCTAGTAGAAAAACCTAGAAAATAGATAGAAAAGACCTCCACACTGCCTTCTCTGAAGGAATTTAAAGAAACCTCAAAGAACAAAAAAGAGAAAGAAATAAAATTTCTCTTTTCATTTAACTGCCAAATTTTCTTTCAACACTTTTCTAAGAACTCTCTCTGGAGTCAGCTTACACTGAAGCAGAGCACTTACACTACAGCAAGTACAGTGAAATCAGAATTGAGTTGAACTGAAGTCTCACATCCACTTCTCCTGACCTGGGTAATTCCTGAACTCCGCGAGCATGGCAGAAATGACAGAGGCTGTACTTGGGAACTGAAGTGCTGTGTTTGTTCACCAACAGCTATACTAAGGCAGCAAAATTTGGACTTTTAACAAGCAATTGAACATAAGTTTCTAAAGAGAAAAATTAAATTAAGATTCATCTCGGCTTCTCTGGCTCTTCTCAATCTTGGCTTGGCCTCAGTAAACCAAATTTTGTTCACTGAGGGCTGCAGAAACTGCAGAGCCCTGTGAATTCATGTGCATTTGTTGGAATGGTTTTCAGCACTGGTGAATGTTTTCTACAATAATCTGTGTTGTTTGCCTGAGTTTCCCTGATAACAGGCAGACTTTCACTCTTTCCAGTGTTTTGGAAATAGTTACATGGACAATCTACACAAATACATAGGGCCATGAAGTTGATAAGAGGACTAAAGCACCTCCCCTTATAGAGATAGTTGGAGAAAGTTGTGTGGAGACATCAGAGAAGCCTTACAGTATCTAGAAGGGCCTACAAGGAAGCTGGACTTCACCAGGAACTGTAGCAATAGGACAAGGAGTAATGGGTTCAAACTGAAAGAGAATAGGTTTAGATTGGACATGGAGAAGAAATTCTTCCCCATGAGGATGGTGAGGCACTGGAGTAAGTGACACAGAGAAGACATGGATGCCCCATCCCTGGAAGTGTTCAAGTCCGGGCTGAATGGAGGTCTGAGCAACTTGGCCTAGGGCTCACAGCACAGGGCTTGAAACTAGATTTTTAAGGTCTCTTCCCACTCAAACCATTCTACGTTTCTATAGTTTGGAAAATTCTGCAGAAAGCTCCTTTTGACAGTTCTGTAAGTTTCAATGGTTTGGGGTCCTATCAGTTAAACAGATGTTCTGCACCTCTTTCACACCTACACAGGGAACACTCCTGGAACCAAGGGATGCATCAAAATATTCAGAACCAGCTTCACTTCCACCACATAGCCTATCATTCACACTGAAGAGCTATAAACACTGTTTAGAGTCAGAACCAGCCTTCACCACAAAGGAGCTTGTACTCAAGTTCCTTGGTGCCAACTCCAGCCGACCACAGCAAAAGCTCTCCAGGCCACCAGGACCTGGCTGAGCCCTGGGGCACAGAGAGGGAGAGCAGCGCCGGGCTGAGCATTTTATTTTGGCTGTTTAGGGCTTTTTAACAAGTCACACTAATACTGCTTTCTTTATAAATGTTTTCCAGTGATACTGGCTGCTTCCCAGACTCCAGTGAGGATGTCTCTGAAGTCAGCTACAAGGATCCTGTTGAAGAATTTTAAATGCCTACTAACTGAATGCAGTTGCCTTATTTTCAAAAGGTGGTGCCAGAAGTATTATTATGTTTCAGATTCTTTTCCCTGGATAATGGTGGAAAATTCTCTTTTAAATCCATCCAATGCAGCAGTTAGACATAGGAATGTCCGGGTTTTTGTTTTGTGCTGTTGTTTAATTCCAACGATACATTCCTCTGCTTTCACCTTCCCTTTCCAAATTATATATCAAAACAAGTCACATGATTATTAGCCACATACATAAAAACCTAGAGTTTTTACACATACTGATGTTTGTCAGAATAACTAAATACAGGCACAATTAGCACACGTTATAAATGCTAAAAATAAACCCTGTCAAACAAGTATTTTGGTTTAATGCAATAGCACCAAAAAGTGATGGAAATATTTTGCTGGTTGCAAAGCTTCTGGTGATTAATTTCTATACCATAAAAATACAAAAGTGGAATGGGTAGAACCAGAAAAAATCATCTTGAAGAGGTTGAAGGCAAAACAAAGAAGTAACTTTCTCCAAGGAAAAAAAAGAGTAAGAATTAGCTGGATGGAATCAGCATTAATCCAATGCCAATGTATGCTGGATGTCAGTTTGAAAGGAGCTTTGGTGTGTTTGCCACAGCACAGGAGCAGCACACGTGCTCTTTATTCCTCACAGAAATGGCCCAGTCTTTTAGATATTCACCTACTTTCTGGCTCTCTGTGAGGCTGGTTGATCAAGTCATGTTTTCTCCAATATTTTTTGGTTTTTAAGTTCTTGACACATGAAAGGCAATCAGAGCCTTTTGCACATTAAGTTCACTCAGTGTGCTATTAATAATACCAAGAACTCTTCATACAGGTCCAAAATAATTTAGGCTGTCTTCCACTTGAAGCCACAAGACAATAAGAGTAGGCTCCAAGAGAGGTGTGGATCACCCATAAGAGGTCTGAAGAGCAACATGTATTTTTACTGGAAGTCTGCTAACCAGCCAAAACCCTTGGAACGCTGTGACACCAATCTGGCAAAGTGATCTCCCTCTCTCTGCTTTATTGAAAACATCTTAGACAGCAAAATGAAAAAATGCACCTAATTTCCATGATTTTAAGCTTGTCCTTTTGCTGGCCAGAAGTCTGTCAGAAGAGAGAAGATTAGGAAATTCAACGGAGCTTGACAGATTTCATTTGACCAAAACACAAGAAAGTGAGAAAGATTCCCCCCCACCCCTGCTCCTCAAATTTTCCTCTACCAAAATGTTTGGGATGGGATTTTCCCCTCTAGTGATGTATTTATAGCCCCTAAAAAAGGATCTAATCCAAAGTCAACTGAAATCAAGGGGAGACTTATTGACTTGAGTGATTATTGGATCAGACCACAAAAGCAGAGCTTCCAGAACTACAGAAAGTATTTCAGGACATGCTGTACTAGGAATTATCACCAAGAATGTGAAATAACAACACAGTCATATTCAGGGTGACCAGAGTTAGATAAAACATCTCTTGCAGCAGATAGAGGTCACAGATGGTGGGACAAAATTTGGCACTTGTTTAAAGGTCCAGGCAGTTGATGTTCCCATTTTGGTGAAGTAGAAGAGAAATGGAAAAGATGGGGGGCAACTGCAACACATTTTCATTAAAAAATTAAAATAAAATCACTGTTAGTGAAACAGATGATTCTTTCAGAGCTTTCACAATTAGGAGTGCCAAATGCAGATTCTTTTTGCCCAAATCTCACAATAAGGAGTATTTACAAGGTAGTAAGCAAATATACCAAACTATCAGGAGTTTCCCTGTCTGCAAAGGGGGCTGGGAACAACATATATTCCCAAGTCTGGCTGTGTCCTTCTGGATGGATGTTCTTCAGAGATGGTGACAAACGCATCTGGATATCTGCAAGTTTTGGGAGTTTAATGTTATACAAAGAAGCATCTCAAGGTCACGGCCCATACTAAGCATGGGTGTTTCCTGGTAATCACAATCTTTTAAGTCATCACCAAGACCTTCAGAAAATCTGCCAGAAACCTGCTAACCTGGCAAGTATTCAGTTCCGAAATATGTTATCTATTTGGCAGTTCAAATATTCATTACCCAAAATTTTAAGATGCTTCAGAAGAACACTATACTTGAAAAAATTGAGAAATCCAAGAAGAGAAAGTGAGCTGGAGAGTAGCTCCTCCATATCAGCTGAGGACCCGATCTGCTCTATCCAACTAGCTAAAAATCGACTGGGATCAACAAGCCTTTAATAGAGCTGATAAAAAGACTGGATGCATTTGTCCCCAGGGAGCTCTCTTGCCATGAACTGTGATTGCTGACTGGTAGGAGCTTTAGCCATGGATCTCCTCACATCCATTTGAGTAACAAGGATATGAGCAAATGAGTGGGGAAGGGGTAGAGAAAAAATGGATTTGCTGTGCTGGCAGACTTGCAACTCAGTTTGTGGTTCTCTCATGCACCAAGAATCTATGGTTTCTTTTCGCATTAAGACAAGGTTTTAACTGAGGTTACCATCAGCCAGATAACAACTGAGGTGAGAGCCTCTAGCAGTTATTTACAGACCAAACCATACCAGAATCACTTCAGAGATATGAAAACCATAGATTTCTAAAAATGTCTTCACACCTGTCTTACACTTCCTGAACACAGAATGTGGTTGCAAAAATACCTGTTCCAGGTACTCCTAGTTAGAAGACACTTCCAGAGGGCTGGAGCACCTTCCTATGGAGACTGGCTGAGAGAATTGGGGCTGTTCAGCCTGGATGAGAGAAGGCTCTAGGGAGACTTCAGAATATTTTCTAGTACACCAAGAGAGTCTAAAAGAGAGCTGGAGAGAGACTTTTTTCCACTTCATAAACACCAAACCCCAAACCTTACAGGAGATAATGCCTTTGAGAAGGGTTCACTCTATCCCCCTTTTCTAGGGAGGACATGCCTCCAGTCAGCACATCCCCTGCATGTTGAGGACAATTCCTCTGCTGCACTGCTGTATTTGTATTATCTTTAGGTGATTTTAGAAGACTTAAAATACCTTAAATGGAAAAGGAAAAGCAATGAAGGGCACTGAGAGGAGTGCAAGGCTCAAGAGAGACACACACCCACCAGCAGCATCTGCTGTTTCAGCTGGCACAGAACAGGAAACATGGACATGTTTCATCATCCTATAGACAAATCCACAAACTTGCTTAAAATTCTTACAGCATTTTTCAAAACACTTATTTCCCAAGTCTGCTGGCAACTACGCCCAAAGCCATACAAGTTGCACTACATTAGAAGAGCTGTTTTCAGAAACATTCAGATTCAGAATCTGAAACGCTTTCTTCATTTATCTTCAGCTTTCAGGATAAAAGCTGCAGGTAGTAAAGGGCCAGAAGGAAAGAAATAAAGCCTTTTCAGAGGTGCTTCTATTTTAAAATGTTTTTATCTTGGAAACACTGCACTTTCCTAAATTCCAAATATCAGAAAATGGACAAGATTAAAAGAATTACGAATCATCAGCACTTGGACATAACATGTTTGTGTTACGCACACATCATGCAACACACCAGGCTCCCAGATAAAATGTCTGACATTAAAGTGAGATATGTAGAAAATATGAAAGACACATTCCTTACAGCACAATAAAATGCAGAATACATGTTTTACTGTGATCGAAACCCAAGATGAAATTTCAAAATAAGCACATAGGTCCCTGAAACCAAATTCCTTTAGAGTTTTGTTCTGTCCTAACATGCATTATAAAGAAATTCTCTTGATATTCAAGAGACTTCTTTTGACTACCTTACACATTTTCAGGTTCCTGAAGTGCCCTCTAAAGCAGAAGGCTCTGCACTGGTCCTTCTCACCTGATATTATTGGTAGGTCTGTTGTTTTGTAGAGCTGGGAGGTTCTAACAGCCCAACCAGTGCTACAAATCCTGGCAAACACAATATTGTGTCTGTAATTACTAGAATATATTGCCAAAATACAGCTGGAAGCAAAGAAGGCTGGAAAGTCTACAGTCTTTGTGGCTGAATCACAAGGCATGAAAGCTTTCTGTATGGATTGTCTCAATGAAGTTCATGCCAAAGGGAACCTTTGCATCTTCAAATATTTTTGGAGGGTGGGGGAAAAGATAATTGGAATGTCATCCAAAGTAATACAGAAATATCAGTGAGGATCAAGACGTTTTTTCAACTGAAGGTTGTAACATAATCAAGTTAGAAATTGTCTTTCTTATCAGTTACAATAGAGACTGCAAAACAGGAACACTTAAAAAGAAGCAGATGAGAATTACCAGAGCATTTACCAATTACATCCAGAAATAACTATTCTATAGGAAGCTAAAATATTTTTCCCTCTATTTCATTTATTCAAGCTGGGAGAGAAGAAACATTCTTTCTTGCAGCACAAAGTCACAACCAAGTCATTAATGATGACAACTAATATCAACTAACATCAGAAAACAAAATACTGGGATGGTTGGTACCAGCACTAGAAATCAGTGTATGGCAGGCAACTGCTGTCATCTAAAACTGTGTTTAACACACAAATTAGTCAAATCTTACAGCAATAAACTGTGGATCAGATAGACGTTCTGCATTTCAGCTGCAACATCTTCAAGTGTTTGAACACAGACTGATGTACTTGTAGTCTAGTTAAGTATTCAAGCCTGCAGTTGTCTTCTTGCCTATGGGAAAATAAGTTAAACACAGCTTTCAATGGAAGGAAAGCATCACCTTCAAGATCACTGATGATAAAAAAGTAGCAATTAATATGTTAATCAGCATTAATATAACACTTTGATCTTGTATTTTCTCCTATCTCTAAATGCAAAAATACTCCATGAAAAAAAAAAAAAAAGGAGGTAAATATCCCTCTGTGGCCACAACTGCAGAGGCTGCTCTGGGCACCTGGCAGTTGGGTTCCTATTGCCTGTACTGAGGAGCACGGATGTTCCCTTGCCCTCCCTTCCAGTCATCTCCCAGCCCCTGCCACAGAGGAGAAGCTGAAAAAATAAACCAAATCTGGGTGGCTGATAAAGAACACAAATGCACTCACGTCCAAATACAAAGTGGCAATCGTGCCTGAAAAGTTTAAGTAGCATGCGACGCAAATATCGCCGAGTTCATGGGAAAGGAGAAAAACAAAAGGTGGCCAGATGCTTTGAAAGACCTGAAGAACAACTGTCCCAAGACACCGAGACAGATGGCACAACAATCTGAAAGCAATAAGAAGCAAAGGGGTCACTTCTGGCTTTCCAGGAAAAAAAAAAAAATTGCTCTGAATCAGCCTCTGGCCTTCACAAAATTCTGACTTAACTGCGTAAAAAAGGCTAATTAAGAAGTATAAGAGGTACAACTTTTGTAAGATAGTCTAGAAAGACAAAAAACTCAGATTCTATTGACAATTTAACTATAGAATAATCATTTTAAAACCATCATTCTCACAGAAAGTAAAGTGGCTTTCAGGAAATGACAGGCAATATTAGAAAAGTAAACATATTAGACATTCCTCTAAGGACCAGCAAACCATCATATAAATCACAGGAAAAGTTAATTGAAGAGAGCTGATGCTGTTGAAGAGCAGAAAGTTCCCCTAAGATAGTTGCTCAGGGAAAAAAAAAGATCATTGCAACTACTCAAAAGTTATGAGTTTGACCTAACCAATTTTTCCTATGAATGGAGCTATTAAACATCTAAATTCCCAGTCAGCACAAATTCTGCAAACCTTTTTTTTCAACTGTATTAAACATCTTCTTAAAAAATAATTTAAATATAAATATTGATGAACTTGGAATTATATTTTACCTACCTACATTTATCACGTGAGTTTGCAAGGAAAATAACCAAAGAGATGATTACCATCCTTTTCACACAAACAAACAGAAAAAGCCATAAAACCGTTTTGATGAAGAACTGCTCCTCAGAATGGCAAAAAAATAAATAACTGCAGGATAACTATGGATCACTATGAAACAGTGAGGAGAAATCATCATTATTCCACTAATTTTGTATTCCATCTCATGGGGTCCAAGCCACAGATAAATTAAAGATAGAACTGCATAGGAAAAGAGGCAAGAAAACAAGTATAAAGATGGGCACATAAAGAGAAAAATCAGTGAAAAAAATCTGTGGATAGATAAGTGAACATATGTATGCTCGTATTATACCTTTGTGCAGACCTTTCTAACTGTAAATCAATGTGGACACAAGGAAAACTACAGTTTTGTTTTGAAATTGAATCATTTTCAGGGGCAAGGATAAGAAAACTAACCCAACCACGGGTTTGAATTATAGGAAAAATAAGGTCTCTGAGCTCAAACTGGTCTTTACTGTCCTGATAAACAATGTAAGTCATGCAGCAGAAAACCTCAAGATCCACAGAATTTGTTCATCCCTTGTATGGCACCAGTGTCCAGCGATATATTTAGCAGCAGGCTGCCCTCAGATGCCACATCACGGCTGTGAGACAAGATGGTCCCAGAACCTTTAAATCCCAATATCCCTGTACCAGATCATGGACCAAGAGCATTCCAGGTGTATCAATTGCTTCTTCACAGGAAGTTTTACACCTGTAACCATCTCTTTTGGATAAGCACTGTCTCCCCCTATCCATTATTCCCATGGAATTTATCTATGAACAGTAATGGCTCTCTGCAAGTTCTTGGATGTTCAGGTGGATGGATGTATCTCAGTGTCAGAGATCATGCTGCTCATTGTGCAACACACTTGCAAACTCTATCTAATCTGTCTCTATAGTGATCACCCAAAAAGTTCCCAGAGCTACTGAGGAACACAATAGCTACTTGGATAAATATGTTGACAGAGGCTTTAAAGAAACCAAACAATTAGAGTCCAAGGCAAAAAGCAAATTTGCTGGACAGTCAACATGACAGTGTTCCAACATCTAAACTCATTTTTTGAGGTCATACCTTCAGGAAAGCACATGTGTTAACCCTGGACACCCAGGAGACCCCTCAGAAAGGCTCACACTGTGCCATCAGTGTACAGATATCAACCAGGGCACTGAGTTCCATGACCTACTGCAGCCTGACTCCCAAATGAAACACTTTTTTTTCTGTATTTTGACAAAACCTTCAGAACTTGACCTGGCATGTTAAGATAGCTGGGTACTAGGAATCTATTTCTAATTCCTTATGAGTATTTGGCTTTATCTGAATTATTTTCTGTATTTTACGACTGCTTACTCAGGTTCAAAGACAGAATCTCTGTTTATGACTATTTGTTCATTCCCCTCTGGGACAAAGGAGTTGGGTGCTTATTACACACTTCAGTGGAGAAACATTTTGTGTAATTACTTTGCACATACAGTAACAAAGATTTTACATAGTTGCAGAGGAGAAAAATTTGTACGTTTATGTTCCAGTACTTTGCTCAAAACAAACTGGAGCATAATCCTATAGCATGAGTCAAAAAGGTTTGCTTACACAGCATTTACTACAAGATCACTGACACTAAAAGGGACACTGTTGTACAATGTGACTTCAGCTATTTAATATTATCAGAGTAAAAGCTGCCTGAGATCACTGGCATTACAAATGAAATATTCTCATAATAATTTGTTTTCTTATTGTGTGGAACAATGTAGGGAATTTTAAATGAGTCCAAAGTTTGGATTGGCCAAAATTTCTGAGTGTAAAAGAAGGCTGGTGGAAAAGTATGCATAGCTCTATGGAGGATATACTTTTTCTCCCTCCAGTATTGTTTCCCTATTAATACTTGACTGCCCTGCAACTTCAGAAACAAGAATGGATGTCTTAATTAGCTACCCCAGAGAGAATAGGAAGGGGTTTTGCATTGCTTCCCTCAGGCTATTTGGCTTAAAACATGCAAATAAAAATCACAGCAATTAAGGATGAGAAGGCCCACTAGGTCATGCAGACCCCATGTTAGGGCAGAAGTTTCCCAACAGTGCAGTTTTTCTGGGACTCTGCAGAAAATTTCAATTATCCCACCTTTGTAGCCTACTGTGTAAGAACCATACAGAGGAGGCTGTGCAGTTAGGGAGGCCCATAGAGTGGGCGCTGTGAGTCCTCATCGCAAGGAAAAGAGGATCAGTGCTGCTTTGTCAGATGCAGGGTATCACCCACTGACAGGTACATTCAGTGGAATGAGGTCACGGAGGTGAGGCAGATGAACTACAAGGAGCTGCTCGCCTGTAGTCTTTGAAAAAACAAAGCACAACCAAAGCAGGTTTCAGCTCTGGAAGGAAAGGTAGCCATGCTGAGATCTCTCCTCCACATAATGGGTTGTAAAGTTGCAAGAGCCTGAAACAGATGCTAAGCAAGATTTTCCAGACAAAAGTTTGAATAAAATCACTGTTAAATTCTGTCCCAAGGTAGACATAAATCAGTATTTCATGAGCACACTGAAGGCTGAAATTTTACATCACCTAACATTGTTTTCTGCAGTAGCATAAGATCTTCAATTCAACAACATTTTCTGAGGAAAGGAAAATTCCTGCTACTCCCAACAGTGGTATATTTTTGACAGGTTAAGTGGTGGAGGAAAAATACTTAATAAATGGAAAACAGAATTTGTGGGATACTTCTTACTCCACCAATTCTGTTGGTGAAGCAATAGAAAGGGGATGAAAGACAAAAAAGGAAACATGTCACCACAGCTTCTGTTCTACTCCCTCACACGCAGGCCCAGGCCAGCAGGACAGAGCACCAATTCTTCAAACCATCAGCTACAACCTGTACAGATCAGTTCAACATTTTAAGTGGTAAAAAGGGGAGAGACCACTACCAGCTGCTACAGTCAGAATTTTTCCCCAGATTGTAATATTCCTCTAGCATATCAATTGAACTGCTGAAGAGTCTGGGAGGCAATGAAGAGAGTTATACATGCAATCCTCCTTGACTGTCTCATTAACAAAGAGGTTTGCTCTCCAGAAGTTCATCACCCTGGAAAAAAAGCAGTCCCAGAGGAAGTTCTGTCTCATTGCAAAATATGGCAATGACGCTCTGCTCTGGAAGTTTTGTAACCCTGAGAGTATCAAAGACTTCTGTGCTCAGATTGTTGGGTGGCACTAAACCAAAAACGTTCAGTCCTAATTTTGACATCCACTCTTCTGTACAGAGAGAGAGAGACCACTGATTTTAAAATCAGCAAGTAAGGAGGGAGAAATCAAAATAAAATTTTTTCTTTGGAGGAAGAAAGTCAACTCATCAACACATTGATCCGTTCTTAGGCAAAATAACAGTAACACTAAATTTTAGTTTTGGATATAAACAAGATTGTTACAAAAGCTCTATAAAATTGGTCTTGCAAAACATGATGACTAAGAATCACATTGCTGAGGTACTATTTCTTCCAGTTCACAGTGAAAAAAATAATTGCCAGCTTTTGAGCCCTTGCAGCTCAGACGGTGCTTTCAGAATGGAATCCCCAACTACTTTCCCTTCTTCCTTGCCCAATCTCTCTGCATCAACAAGGTGATGCATGTAAATAAATAATTAAATCTATAGGTAGAAGACAACAGTCTTGCAGGAAGATACATTTCAAAGTTAGCTAACAGAAGCAAAGGAGTAGTGATGGCCTCACTTGCAGATTGTTATTTAACATGTTAACAGATTTAACATGGCTCTGAACAGAATGGTTTTCTCAGTAACACAGGGTCCTAAAGAGATTTCCCATAAATACTAGGAAAGTAGCATATATCTTTAGAGTAAAGCTTTGATCATGTCTACTCTCATTTTGGCTTTTCTCTTTACTTCAAATCCTCATCATCACACTGACCACATACTCCTCTGGCTTGTTTTTTTATGGTAAACATAAAAATAATTTCAAGAGATCTTTCTATAAGAATGTTCTACAGTTCAGCAGAAAAATCCTCTGATGACTCAGTTTATTACATAAAGCCTGGGATATCCTGGGCATTCCCAGAATATTATGATTTTATATGAAAAGAAAACCAGCAGGACATTTGCTCCACTCCAGTTTGTTTTGTCAGTAGATATGACACTGCTACACCCTCACATCTGGGCCTCATGTCTAGAAAATCAAATTGGCAAGAGTCAAACTTCTCCATCTCCTTATTTCTTTGTGCAAACATGTATTCCAAAGTAACAAATCCCTGAATAAGCAAAGAAGTATATTTCCCATGGAAGTGAATCATTGCTATCTTGTCTCTTCTTAATTTATTTTTTTAAAAACCTTTTACCCAAAAGATAGGGACAGCATATACAGCTTTGCTTTGGCCACCAAGATCATAATGAAGCAGAAACCATTTTGCAGTACTCCTGACTGGGTAAATCCAGGAGAGTGAGTTACAGAGGTTTTTAAATTTGTGAGTGGGAGTTGCATTGGGAAGCAATGTGGGTATTTTCTTGCCTAAGATGTATGTACAAGAAATCCATCAAGAGCATTTGCAGCCGAGTGATAACAGTACTCTTTTTTCCTGGAAGAGTTTTCATCAAACCCCATTACAATTAAGGGTTCATTTCTAGGCAGAGGCTAGAGGCTTCAGTTATGGAAGAAAATACTGTAGAGGAATAGCTTGTTCCTCACCTCACATGTTTCTATACACTCCAGCCTCCCATTATTGTCTGTTCCACTATTGATTTGGATTCCTGTAGCTCTGGGGACACAAAATACACATTGTAGCTCATGCAAAGCCCATGGAGAATCTTCCAGTACAGCAAGAGCACACATAATAGCAAGGACGTTTGTGAATTGGTGAGGGAGAGTGAAAGTGAACTCTTACACTTACAGAGCAACCTTTGCTACCTTGGCTTGTTGCCAGATAAAATAGCCCATTACAATCAAAACCCAGTTCAGTCAAACAGTCCATGCTTAATTAAGCCCACTCTGAGAGTTTTCTGTTCAAAGCAGCTGATATTTTCAGCAGGTGAGACTGAAGCTTGCCAGCTCAGAGTATCAAACCTAAAGCCTTAAACGTGGGTGTCCGCACTTTGTGCGTTGCTAACACAAAAAAAGGGGACATAGAGTCCAGGACTGGAATATCCAGAATACAAAGCTTCAATTGACAAGATCAGTAGCTGTGCCTATACTCCCAAATACAGTGGGCTGGGCCTGGTCCTCCAGCCCTCAGGCCAGATGAGTCCACAGTACAGTTCACATCTGCATAAGCCAAACACTTTTTCTCTCCCCAAAATGATGTCCTCACTTATTACTCACTGGGACCAGTCCCTGGCTATTCTCTATTCCCAAAGCATGGCCAGAAATCACTTGAGTGACTGGTATTTGATGTTAAAACCGTGCCCAGAGTTCTGCTTGATTGTTGAACTATTAAACAATATGAGCAACCACTATGAGCCTGGACTTGGACTCACATCCCAGTGTTCTTCAATTTATCAGGATGGTATGTAACCCATTCATCCTGAGAACATGAACAAAAGCAAATAATTTATTTTGAGCTTAAATCAAGTGTCTTGCAGCAAGATTCCTTCCAATAACTCAAACACAGTTCACACCCTTCTCACAGCACCAGTTTCCGCACACTGGCCGATACACTAACGTAGCAGACTCTGTGTCCAACATCTAACCCCAGACCACTAATATATCCTCAGTTTTCTGGTGTAGAAGCTCAGAAAGCCTAATTCTGAACCTTGTTTGAAGTGCATGGAGGACAAGGGAGAAGGAGGCTGACTAAAAACAATGAATATGAATATCAGCTCCTTTTAGCCATCAAAACCACAAAAATGTCTGCAGCGCAAATCAGTCATAAAGAACAGACAGGGGAGATAAGGAGGGCAGGAAACCACACACCTAAACACACACACAGAAGCAGCTACACATACACCAGGTTGTCAGTGCAGCTTGTCTGTAAAAGTAAGGGACAGGCAAATAAACAGCAATGCTCTTGAAAAGGTCTCTCCTCCCCTTTTCAGACAGAGGTGTGCAAGCCAAGCCTTGACTCGTTTGGGGATAGGGTGTTTCGTTGTGGTTTGGAGATGCATCCAACATTTTTTATTACTCAGAAACTTTGGTTCTGAGTGTATTTTTACAAGGAGTCTGAGAATGAAATATGATTCATATTTACATCTGTTAACATGTTGGGAACAGGCAAAAAAAAAAAAAAGGATGAGTGAACTGCTGCTGAAATAAAAAAAAAGTCAGCTCAATTTCCCACAAGACTTTCTAGGTTTGGGCTGCAAATGTTTATGTTACCAGAAATGCTGAGGTGAGGGCAAAAGACAACGGCAAAGTCTGTGATGATTTGAGCTGCGCATCTGGTCTTTTGCTAACGTTGATCTGGGAAGCACACAAGAAGTGTTGCAAATTAGTTATGTCAATTCCGGATTTTGATACAAACTGTGCAGTCCCATGATATAATTTGGGCTGGTTAGCCAGAGCTCTCCCTCTGCAGAAAGAATACATTGTAATAGTTTTGTCTGTGTGAATGATGAGTGTACATATTCTTACAAATAACATGTTATGTGTAATCTTTTCACATAAATCTGGGACAGCTGAAGTATAATGGGAGGAAAATGTCGTGTTTCGCAAAGAATTTTTTCCCCCAAATTAACCTCCATAAGTGTCTTAAGAACAGAGGGAGCATCTAATGAAAGGGCCATTATGCAGATCATGACATTCCATTCATAAATGGAGAGAGGCAACATGATGTAGCTGCAAGACCGGAGGTGGAAAGAGAGAAAAAAGCAATTTCAGAGTATGGCAAAAATTCTGAGACATCTTGGCCAAGATCATAAAAACCTTTATCACCCAGATTTTTTACAGGGTCTAATTCTGAAAGCCTGAACTTATGATTTCTCATAATCAAGAAGCATTCTCCATAAAAATACTACTTAGAGCAATTAATTTGATTACATGCACTGATGGACAGGCAGTGATTGGTATTACACATGTAAACAAGCAGCAAGTCAAGGCAGACATGAGCAACCACAGATGGAAGAAAAGAAAAACTATTATTCATCTCTTACAGAGGAGCAATGAGAGCAGAGATTCATCAACAAGACCAGACTGACTGTGGCAGAGTAAAGAACTAGAAGCAGAAGTTCTGCAAAGCAATGCCTTTCTTCCAGGTTCTGAGATCCTCAGTCGAGGGCCAGTTCCAGAATTAAACATGGAGAACACTTACCAGACATCTTTCCACATAACTGGCAGACAAGATGCCTCCTAATCAACAAATACTTGCAAATATTTTGTTAATATTGAGTTATGCACTGTTTTAGTCCATCCATACACAGAAGGGAAGGTGGTAGAGACAGAAGGTAGGTGATTTTCAAGTTAGCTATAGGGAAAAACCTTTCCTCAGTGAAGTAAATCACCTCAAACAAAAAAAAAAAATAAGAAAGAAGCAGAGGCTCAACAGTGTAGACATTAAGGGGATGTCAGAGCAGCCCCTGCTGAAGGCCTGGCAGTGCAGGAGCACACTCAGGAGACTGCAGACCAGATGCCACAGATTAAGACTGCTCACCAGCCCCAGCAAAGAGCAGCACTCAAAAAGAATTAAAATGCCTTGTGCTCCATTTCTGAAGGTGTATTTGCACGGGTGCAGCCAGGGAAATGGGGGGGCTACCGAAGCCCAAGTACCTGAAGGAAGCTGCACTCTCCACAAGCCGTTCAAGCGTGCTCATGTGGCACTGTGAGAAGGCTTTGAGAGCTCCCTGGATGGAAACCACATGCTCACATACCCCCCTGGAAAGAGCCCAGCATGCAAGACAGCCGACAGACCACCAACTAACTACATGTGTCAAGTGCTTGCTGGGTGTCTGACTTGTTTAAGAACCAACAAGGAGGGGGGGCAGAAAGGTTCCCACCCTCTGGAAAGAGCCTGACACATGACGTGTAGGTTGACTGCAGGGAAAGAATCCCACTCCAGCAAATGTGTTGGAGAAGCTGCTTGACAAGATGAAGTGGTTTAGTCCTTGCTTTCTCTCCTGTGGTTTATCTTGTCTGATGGTGAGGAAAACTCGGCCTGGGCTGGTGTGGATTGGAAAATTGCTAATGGATCATGTTTTGCACACTTCCTTGCCTAAACTGATCACTGCAGTTATTTCTAAGGTAAGGAAATACCACACAAATGTTGCCATTCTCTTGCACCTGCAGTCAATCATTATGAAGTAAAGGATGTAGAACACTGCTGCTGCCAGAGGTTCACCCGAGGAGGCTTGAAGTCCTCTCTTTATATTTCGTTGTTCTCATTTTCCTTGGATGCTCAGTCCTCGAAACACAGAAATATCCCCTTTGCTGATACTTCTCCTTTATTTCACTACTTTCTCCCTTTCCACTCCTACAGCCACCCTCTTGCATCAATTATATATCATAATACCCTGGGACAGAGCATTGTCCTCAGTGTGTTGTCTCTCCAGGAGACATGATAGGTGTCATTAGGGTTGCTCAACTCTTCTCATCATAAGATTCTCTGCTGAGGTTGCTTATAAGCCTAAGCTCTGTGAAGCACAGCAAAACTGCTCAAGAAAGGCAGGGCCTACTTTCAGTGAAGGCTCCATTAATGACACTCAGAAGTGTGGCCTCTGGTTGTGGTTTGGTTTTGGGTTATGCTACAGACTTCCACAACACTTGGGCTTATCCTCAGATCTCACTTACTGAAGTACTTCTGACAATCCAGTTTCTAGTCTGTGCTGTACTTCTGGTTGCAAGTTAAAAATGCTTGTCTATGGCACATAATTTCACCCAGAGAAATTCCCAAACTCCAGAGAGACATACAGAAAGAGAGGTCTAATTCACCTTTTAGATAGTCATGAAGACATTTTTGCCCTGTACTCCCTCAAAACCCTGCAGCCACACACCAGAAGAATCCTGTAACAATTAGCTATTGTGCTTATAAACTGTTACTCTGAGGAAACTCCAACAACAACAGTGCTTTTTTTTGCCTTTCTGCTTGTTTTTCGTCTAGCAAAGCATAAAGATTTTTTGTTTACGTTTTTTAAAAAAGGTATATACAATTGTCAAATTGTTCCAACATGCACATTACGCCAAATTGCTTAACATTGCAGGGAATAAAAAAACAGAGATGTAAATTTTGAGTTTTTTAGACAACAGATAAACATACTAATAAATACAGCCTACCCAAACATAAATCCTGCATAACTTGGTGTATCTTTTTTGTTAACCTGGTATATTGCAGAGTTATTTCTGCAGTGCTATGAGGCTTCAGCAACATAAAATATTTGTTCAGACTGTGATTTACCAAATCTAAGAAGTTCACTGTACTTCTATAACATGATTTATTAGTTTTTACACAGGGTCACTCACAATTTAAATCCATGTGGAAACATCACTAGACTGAAATACTACTGCATTTCCAAGATAAGAAAACTAATCCTCAAACTACATTCACTTTAAGAAGGGTATACTGAATTATGATATTAACTGCAGGGGGGAGGAAATAAAAATAAATAAACAAAAATTATTATTACCTTAAAAGTCAGAGAAGCTGAAAGATGGGACTGCATGGAAACTCAAAAATAAACTCTGCCTCTACATTAACCATAAAATAACAAACAGGAATAGACCCTTTAAAAAAAAAAACACACAACAAAAAACATGCCTAGCATGTTGATTTTTTTTTTGAATGTGTTACATTCAAATAAGGCAGTAGGGTTTTATTTCTTGATTATTTTTTGCAGTTAGCAAGATATTGGCTATCCAAGCCTAAAGCAATAATTTTAACCTTGTCTGCTGATCTCAGGTTTTAAATAGCTTTCATGGTTCCTTCCTATGCAACAGCATCACATGACTTGTCACATCACTAGTGACAGTCTGGCTTTCAGCACAACCACCCAGAATATCCCAGTTGTAAAGATGCTTTAATGTTTTGTTCTGTCAATATCTCAGGTTCCTGGGCAGGCAATCAAGAATAAGGCAAGCAGATGCGTGGCAGACAGCAAATGGCTCCACCAATATACTCACCTACAACCTCCAGCCTCACCCAAGCTGAAATTCACCAACTGGATGAAGTACAGGCAGGGAATAAACACATTGGGGATACGGATTCATGGCTATTCAAGACTAGAATGAAAAAGACACATTTTGACTCATTACTTAAATCAATATCTGGTCTCCAAGATGAACACCCATTGAACTAAATCACTGTACAGTAGTAGAGCTTTGTAGAACAAGCTGTGTAACTACTGTAGAAATCTTATTGTAATTTAAAGTTACATAAATATGCAGAACTGACTGTGTAATTAGCCATGAACTGTATAATTCTTAGGAAGGAAACAAGGGTAAAAACTCTCCCAAGGAAAAGAAAGGCAGCAAACACCTGGGCTGTGTGGATGAGTGGCCAAAGTATCAGCACTTAAGATTTGTTGTCATGGACCAGCTAAAACCTGAGATTAACTGTCAGATCTAATACATCTCATGGTCTCACTTCAGAGAGCAGAGGCATCTCAGAGCAGCAGCAGATGTGATGTGGTACCAGGGCTGCTGCCTGAACAGCAATGAGAAATACCCCTTTGGATTAAACAGCTAAAAGCAGAGCCAAGTTGTCAGCTATGAAAAGCACTAACTCCCAGCTTTGTTGGTCACAGACTGTAGAATACTTCTGGTTCTGAAAGCATCTCCCATTTCCTCACCATTGCTTTTAAAAATTGTGACTATCGAGATTTTGTTTGGTTTGGGGCTTTGAGGGGAGTGGTGGATTTTTTTGTTTTTTAGAAAAGCATATCTAAATGAAGTTGAAAGAATTCAACACTCAGAGCAGAGAATGATGAAGGACAAGTGAGAGAAAATTACTACAGGTTGTGCTTCTGTTATTTTGAAGAAGTTGATTCCTTTTGGATTATCACACAACTAGAAAAAAAAAATAGAGCAGAGGTTGAGCAACTGCAAAGTCTCATGGATTCTATTCTCCATTTCCCCCCAACTAATACTTTGCTTAAATCTTCATACCAAATTCTTAATTCTCACATTTAGAAGTGACATTCCATTCATCTCCAAGCTGCCCTGTAAAATTAAATGTCAATTGGCAAAACAGTTTAAAGGAAACTTCCCAGAAACATTAAGAGAGCTCATGTGACATTTCCAAAAACTCAGTTCACTTTTATAACAGCCAACTTTGCTTTTAATCTCTGTTTTATGCTACTGCAAAGAAGTTTCCATGACATACTCACAACTTGAAAAGTACTGGATGAAGTCTTATATGGCCTAGTTTAGTATAAAAACAGTAACATCTTTCCAACTCCACCACTGTGGAGATCTCAAGTAAAAAACTCACATTTGAAGTGTTTTTTTTCTTCAAACTGCTAAGTCTGTTTTTCTCTGAAGTCTCCAGGTGAGCTCTATTAACACCAAAGTAATGCACAGCCACTGAATGTCACTCCAAACTTCATCATCTTTATATGTCTATGGAAGAGCCACCAAAGCTGGATATTTCATTATTTCAGCAAGCAAAGTAGTCTTGACTGAGTATTGGCTCCCCAGCAATGCAAGACACTTCTGAATGCAAGAGATTCCCGAGACTCTTCTTCTATTTTAGAAATACATTAGATATGCAAAAAAACTTATTTATGCATTTTTATGGAAGTCCATGAGAAGGAGCCTGACTGCCAGCTGTGGTTTAATTCACTCTGATAACACAGAGACTATAAATCTTAACTAACATCTCAACATGTGAGGCATTTGATGTGTCTGGGAACCTGCTGTATGAAAGAAATTAGCTGTAGAAAAAGAAGCAAAATGCCTATTCCCATGGGAAGAGTCTGCAAGACTGGTAATAGATCATTTGTTCATTTGGAAGACACTTGTTCCTCTAGTAAAACAGCAACTAATATTTTTGCTTTTCACTGCTCAGACAGGAAATATGGTGCTAAGGGCCAATAGACAGAGCAAGTCATCATGCTAATTACACGGTCAGTAAACATTTGCTCTCCCATGTTTCCTAAGGGCCTGAATAATTCCTGGTTAGAATTCAGCAGTGGAACCAGCCACCTTCTTCCCCTCTGACGCAAATGCTGAGGAGATGCATCCCATTTAAGATGATATCCAGGTTACACACCCCTATTTTAACAGGATGGTTATGTCGCCTGGAAAAGGTTGAGTGCTACTACTTCTAGAGGGGAAATGAAGATTTTTCAAGTATCAGAGGGGGGAGGTTCCAAAATTGCCCCTCAACAAATGGCAAGCATCCAAATTTAAGCAGCCTGATGAATTTACAAATGGGATTGTAGAGCTAGCAATGTACTGAGAAACACTTTCTTCATAGACAGATACCTTCTAGTCTTGTGTTCACCTTTCATATGAAAGTCATATTTCTCACATACAAAATCATTTAGAATAAACCACCTGATTACTTCCCCACAAAAGCACAACAAAAGAAGTGTACTTTCTTTTAAGACACAAAGGTCTACTTGCTGGCTCTAAAAGTTTTGGGCTTGATTATACCTGGTCAGACTCTGAAATTCTATCACAACATTTTTTTATTGGGCTACATCATCTCTCCCGACTTCCTACACAGCAAAAAGTAAACAACATCTTAGGTGTCTGACCTCCTCCCAGAATGGGTTCGTATGGTAAATACTGAGAGCCACTTACAGATTTCCCAGTAAACCTTCTTTACATCCTCTCCATGAAAGCTACCTCTCATCCACACAGTACTCAGATTCCTTACTGCTACTCATTGGATTAGGATAAGCAAGTCATAACATGCAGTTGTGTCAACATCAAAGGGAAAACAAACATTTAAGTGTTTTGGAAATGCTTCAGAGTGAAATCCTGTTTCTCGTGTGCCCTGAGTGCAGCTTCATACCCATAAATTTTAAGTAAAACAGCTCCCTAATAGTACTCGAGCAGTATAATTGCAGGCAAAATGCTTGAGTTCCACCCACTGCTTCCCAAGCTCTCAACACGTGCCACCAATCATTTCCATTTTGATGTATAGTTGCTTTTAATTCCAAATGAGGGTTTTTCTCTTGTTTAATTTAAGGAAAAAACAACTGTATACTCAAAGTGAGGAGGAGGTGGGTTAGATTCTGCACTGGTACAGACTGCCAAACCCTCCTGGAACAGAGCCACTGTGGTTGATAACAGGAATTAGCCAACTCCATGGAATTTCTTCTTTCATCTCTTTACTCAGCTGTGTCTCAGAACTAATGTTCCCAAAGAGGACATTGTTCTGGGAGCGCTTTAAGTGCTGGATTTTCAGATACTTCAAGATGTAATTAACAGCAGTGATGAGCTCAGGGTTCTCAAATGTATGAGTAGAGTTTGGGGTTCCAAATATCTCCCCAAATCCAGCCATAAACTGGTGGTGTCCA
Source organism: Serilophus lunatus (assembly GCA_013399895.1). Taxonomy (NCBI): domain Eukaryota; kingdom Metazoa; phylum Chordata; class Aves; order Passeriformes; family Eurylaimidae; genus Serilophus; species Serilophus lunatus. Next base: position 406,093 of record VXBA01002923.1, on the reverse strand, counting down.
AAGATCAGCAGGGGAAGGGAGTGAGCTGCACACCCCTGAACCAGAAGCTGCTTCTGAAACCAGCCCTAAACCAGTCCAAGGCACAGAGTCCACAGTATCACAATATCAGCAAGGTTGGAAGAGACTTGAGAGATCATCAAGTCCAACCTATAATCTGACAGCCTATCATCTAAATTATGGCACCAAGCACCTCATCCAGCTACTCTTGAACACCACCAGGGTTGGTGACTCCACCATCTCCCTGGGAAGCCCATTCCAATGGCAGATCATCCTTTCAGTGCAGAATTTCTTCCTAACATCAAGTCTCAAGCTCCCCTGATGGAGCTTGAGACTGTATCCTCTTGTTCTGTCACCAATTACCTGAAAGAATAGACCAATCCCCACCTGACTACAACCTCCTTTCAGGTAGTTACAGACAGCAATAAGGTCACCCCTAAGCCTCCCCTTCTCCAGGCTGAACAACCTCAACTCCTTCAACCACTCCTCATAGGGCTTATGCTCCAGCCCCTTCACCATCCTTGTTGCCCTTCTCTGAACACGTTCCAGTAACTCAACATCTTTCTTAAACTGAGGGGCCCAGAACTGGACACAGCACTCAAGGTGAGGCCTAACCAGTGCTGAGTACAGGGGAAGGATAACTTCCCCAGTCCTGCTTGCCACACCATTCCTGATGCAGTCCAGGATACCATTGGCCTCCTTGGCCACCCGGGCACACTGCTGGCTCATGCCAAGTCTCCCATCCATCAGCACTCCCAAGTCCCTCTGTCTGCCCACTCTCCAGCCACTCCGACCTCAGCTTATAGCTCTGCATGGGGTTATTGCGACCAAAGTGTAAGACCCGGCACCTGGACTTGTTAAATCTCATCCCATTAGAATCTGCCCATCTCTCCAGCCTGTCCAGGTCCCTCTGCAGGGCCATCCTATCCCCCAACAGATCAACAGCTGCTCTGAGCTTGGTGTCATCTGCAAACTTACTAATGAAGGACTCAATCTCATCATCAAGGTCATCAATAAACAGAACCAGGCCCAGCACCGATCCCTGAGGGACACCACTAGTGACCGGTCACCAACTGGATGTGACACCATTCACAACCACTCTCTGGGCTGGGCCATTCAGCCAGTTCCTAACACAACACAGCATGCTCCTGTCAAATCCAGTGGCATTATCCCCCTTAGGCTCAGAGGGTGCTGTGCCCAGTTCACTGCTTGGCAACTCCTGTCTCTTGCCGTTTGAAACACTGTTTAGTCAAGGTAAACTCTGAAGGTTATGAGAGAAAATAGAACATCTCTGCCTGGAGTTTTCCTTTGTAAGAATTCAGCTGGATATAGCAGTAATTATTTAAGTGATATTTTTAGCTGTATTTGTGACCCTTGGGGTTTGATAAACTTTTCCCATTGCAGCAGGTTGTTTTACTGGTCTTTCAAGCAACGATTTTATTTTCACCTCCATTAACATTTAAATGCCTCTGTGAGGCACTAAGAGCCAGTTACTCTCCACAGAAATTGAAGAACACCACAAATGACTGTGCATTAATAAACACACAGAAAGCACCACGGTTTTCTCCATTACTCTGTCATCAGAGATATCTGCTCTAGGTTGTGCTCAGAGCATTAGCCCATGTAGCCTGATATGAGTTCACAAGGCTGGAATTCAAAACACTAACCAGCTGTGGGAACCCGGGAAGAAGGCTGTCACACTAAATGGTATCCAGATTAGAGCTGTGAGAATTTGGGAAAGCCCGTCTAGCAAGCAGGATCTCTTGGGGGGGAAGGGAGGGAAACAGTTCCCAAGTTGTTAGACTCACAAGCCTAAAGGAAACTAGGTCTCTGTTAGATACTGACACTGCAAGGCTTGACTGGAACTAAATCTGTATCAGGGGATATTTTCCCAAGGGAAGAAATACAGTTAAGTTATTTTATTGAATGATAATACAGAAGAAGATACATGTTCCCCTGAAGATGGTTCTCTCCCCACAGCAGTCTAGGGCTGGATGCATGACTCCCTAAAGGATCTGGCTGAGGTAAAACTGATGAGATGCATGGTCCTAAAGATGGAGCCTGAACAAGAAGGACTATGTGCCTCACATGCAGGTGGCTTGATTTACAATCCTCACCTGGACAGCCAGGCTTAAGTGAAAGGGATAACTACCCAATCAGATAGGCGAGGAAGAGCGAGGATGCAAGTCACTTATTCCTTATCTAGCCCACAACTGATATTCCACATAGGGTGTGATAAAGGAGGGGGGAAGGAAATATTTTTATCCGTTCTTGGCTCCAACATCATAGAAAAATATCTTTACAACCAAGCACTGCAAATACCTTTTTAAAGAGATTTCTTTCTCAAGTCTTGCTAAGTCATGGTAGACTTGAAGACCAAATCCTAAACTTGGATTTGCTGTTCCTTTGTAACGCTGCCTGAAAATTCTCTAAGAGAAACATGAAAACTCTCAAGATATGACCATTGCCATCCTGCTTGGTTTCCTTGGATCCAGCCACACTAACTCACCACTTCAAACACAGTCCCCACACTCTGGGCCAGCCAGAGTTTCAGGAGAGGAGGAAATGCTAATTGAGCTGTGGGCACATTCATCAGTGTCAATACCAGAAAAGTGATGCCCTTCAGGTGCTGGCTGTTGGAGGAATCCATCACAGGGTGGAAGGGGTCTGTTCAAAGGCAGAGATGCCTCAGGAAGTGATCTTGTTCTGCATACTCAGTTAGTGACCCTGAACATAGGAGCCACGCAGATGGTGTCAGATCCCTCTGCGACTCCAGAAATATGGCCCACAACCTGATTAATGTCACACCTGTAAGACTTGTGGGAGTAACTAATGACACATGTCTAGTTAAATTCCCCTTGCAATTTCCCCCTTTCATAAGTCTGTTTATCTGCTAAACTTTGCTCCAGATTCAAAGGGAATAAAAATAAAATCCACAAGTGGTTGTCTTCTGGTCTATGAAAAACACAATCATAAGGACAACAGAAAACAAACAAACGGGGCAAGACACAGACTCCCTATCTGCAGCACTGAGGCAAGAAACCAAGCAAAGACAAGGTTACATCTTTCCTTCTCTTTGTCGATTAGTGATTGACAACAGTCGGGAAAATGTTGATGTTCTTTTGTCTTCCAGTATATTTTGTTTCTCTAGTAGCAACATTAATGCAAACAGCCATGGTATGACAATACTTTTGTGTTGCAAGTTTGGTTTGTAGTAGAAATAGGCACTCTAGGCACGTTTTCATTTGTATCAAAGAAAAACTGAAAGTTCCCATTACTAAATGACTTTTTCTCCCTTCTCTATAATGAAATACCAAGGGGGGGAAAAAAGAAATCAGGGAAGAGAATAGCTGTTAAGTTTTGAAAAATGCATTCTGAGCAAAAATCTCACAGCTCAGGAGAGCCTGTCCACAGTAGTGACAAAAATCAGAGTAACAACTCACACATTCCCACCTCCATGTTCCTACCTAGAGAAGTCCAAACTCACTTGCAGTGATTAGCAGACTCTGGCTGTTATGCCTGTTTTTAACTCCCATCATTAAGTTTAAATCAATGCTTGGGATACCAACCTCCAAGGTGCTTTTGGCTGCCTTGCTGTGTGCTATAACATCAGATCCTGAGAGCTTCCATATCTTGCATGTTCATGCAACAGGACCCCTCACTGTTTGGGAATCCCCAGATCATCACAGGGCACCTCTCCAGTTACCCAAGAGGCAAAGACTACAGATGCTGTTTTTACATGAAATTTTTTTTTTCTTCTGGGTAAAAACAACTCAAGTCCCTGCAGAAACCCATCTGGCACTCTTAACTCAGGCAAAATCTTCCCTATCTCCCAGCAGAGACACTGACTACAAAAGGATGTACAGGATTAGGCTGTGAGAGATTTAACCTGAGACTGCTTAATGTGATTCATGAAAGCAGACATCAATTCCTGAGCATGGGAGACAGATTAAGGAAGAAGTGGAAACTGTTTCTTTTCAGTAACTCATTTAAGCTGTGTTTGATTTAAGAGGTCTTTGACAAGACATGCTTTTAATGCTTCAGCCATTCCAAGCTGCAAGTGAATAAACCCAAAGGCCAAAGCACCTTGACCCCTGAACACTGATCAGCCAAAAACCAGTCAAGATATAACGTGTTCAGCCCAGTATCTTTTCCCAGACTTCAGCTGTAGTACTGCAAAGATTCAGGCTATCAGAGGGTAAAAGCAGCTCTTCTGGCTCACTCTGCTGCAATGATTAGCAGCAACATGGGTCTTGCAGACATCTAAGTCAAGAGAAGTTCACCTTTCAATTTCAAATCCCAGTTGTAGACAGTTTTCAGCTGCCTAGTATTTATTACAGCAGCCTGCAGAAGCTTTAGACATACATGAGGACCCCTTACACTCAATACTGATCTCAAGCAATTTGTAAAAGTCTGTACAGAACACACAGACTTTCCAGATTTGCGAGTGAGGAACAGTTTCCCAAGCTAATAAGTGGATGGGAATCAGTGACATTTGGAAGGCTCAGTCTTGCCTCTATCCCTCAGCTCCAATATATCTAAGAAAGAATCACTAATTCTACACTCTCCCAGAATGCTTCAAGTGAGGTCTAAAAGAAAATGAAAATAGCAGCTTACATTCTAAAAGTACAAGGTCACCTCTGCCTGAAAATATTCACATATGTCAAAGAAGGACCTGCCCAGTGTTTAAATAAGTCACTTGAATTTTCAGACACTATTACACAAGGGGATTTTTATTTGTACTGCTGCTTTTGATACTTATTAGCAAATAATTTTCATCTGTTAAACATTTGCATCTTATATGAGAAACATCAAAGGCTTCAGACCTTTGATGACACTTATCCCCATCAGTGCACAGCAAATTACAGCAATGAGAGAGAAAAAAAGTCTAAACAGAAGGCATTCAAAGAAAAGCAGCATGGAAGGCAGAAATGCATCAAGCTCCAAGCAATTAAATCTTAATGAATAAACATTGTTCTCCACTGCTACCTCATGCTAAGAGATACCCACAACGCAGTCAGCACAAACTTAATTCTTTCCATTCCTCTTTCTTCCTTGTCACTTCTGTTTCAGACCGAGCCCCGCAACTCTGGTATCAGATGGGTGTACCCAGCACTGATGAGACTATGGAAGAGTTTCACTCCCAGAAGCAAAATTCTGCAAGGTGAGGGAGGGAAAAACTCACACAGAAAATGTGTATTAGGCATTTACTGTCTAGTTTGTGATATCCATCATGCTGTGCATTTCTAGAAGGTCCTACACTTAAAGAGGCACATGTTCAAACTACTGACATGTTATGGAAGGTGTAGGGGAGAGAATAGGGAAAAGGGAAGCAACATTTGTTACTTAAAAATCCTTCTCTGCCCTCTTAAAATTGAAGTTTCTGATTTATATAAAAGTGCAAGATTCTGCATTTTAGCTCTGAAAGTTCTGTTAAGAAAATCCAAATACTGACGCTTAGCCCTAATGCAGTATCAGAAAATTAGGAATGCTCAATCGATTGTGAACTCAGCTTCTCTTTTCTGAACAACTCACATAAATCAATCAAATAAAATCTCTAACCCCGTTGGCACATACCTCCACTGTTTATCCATTCAATAGAATGTGTTACTCGAAGTCTTTCCGGTGCAGCTTGGAGCTGGTTTTTGGAATTCCCCATGTGACTCTGGCAGGTGGAATGCATTAGCTAAGTCTTCACCTATGTTAGGCAGGGAAATAGCTGTATTTGCTTACTCAATTCCTTTTCCTGTAAGAACATCACAAGCTCCACAGTTCCCAACACTTTCCAATGCAAGCACAGCTTTTTATTGTGCTAAACCAAGCCTGTATTTTATCAGTCACACACTGGAAGCCACTCTGAGTAGGAAATAGTCTTTTCCAGTTCGGGATTGGTAAGCATCACTTGGACACAGTCCCCCAGCAATATAGGTAGATATAATTATCTATATACATAGCATTCAATCTCACAAGTGTCTTATTTTGTAATAACATTTTGCAGCATAAACAGATCACACAGATCCATCACTTAGACCTATGTGGCATTCTAGAAGGGATTTTGACAGTAAATCATTGAAATTTCAGGAAGAAGATATATAGAGATGGCTTTCAAGGAACTCATCCCTGCTGTCTAGTGTCTGATATCAGGCCATCCATGTTATTCAGGAATAAAGGGAAGACTTCCAATGGGTAGAGTGTGCCCACTACACAAACTAAAGGACAAGGCCTCTTTCAGCTTGCTCATGCTGATTAAAAATTGGAGACAATAAAAATTTAAGTTCTTAATAAAATATTAGATGTTGACTTCAGTGCTGACCTAATAATTTGTAAATATTTCTAAACTGTAGTTTCAATAGAAACTGCTGAAAGTCTCTTTTGCACAGATTTATGCTAAATCCACAATAAGATGAACGTTTAAAGAGCAGTATCCCTAAAACTGCTCATGTTGAAGAAATTAACTTATGGATTAAATGTCTCTTCCAGTTGACAATTTATGTAATTATGGAAAGAAAAGGAGGAAACACAAGTGCCATGGGATGGGAAATGGGAGGCCTGGTTTCTCCCGCAAAATTAACTCTTGGGGCTGACAAAATTCAACCTGTTGGCTAAAATTTGGCTTTCTTCCTATTAAAATACCTTCCTAATCAATTCAACATGTCAGATGCATCAAACTGGACCTTGCACCTCTGGGGGAAGCATTGCTGCTGATTCTTGTTCTGTGGGGTACTCCACTACCAAGAATACAAGCAAGCCTTTTCTCTGTTTTTTTAACCCAAGCAAATCATTAGTATACAGAAACAATGCTAATAGATAGTGCCAAGTCCTAATAAACAACATCTAAAGTATTTTTCTAATTAGCAAGTAGTGAAGTGTCCAAATCTGAAGTCAGCAAAAGACCCTTTTACCAGAAGGCAGGGCAGTAATTCAGAGGTGGTGGAAGTCATTTGCTCAACTGTAACTTGGAACAGATACATGTGCAAGGGAATATAATCTTATAACATTTTTGTCTGGTGAAGCATTAGAACACCTATTTTTAAGCACACATTTAAATCCAGTCTACATTTAAAAGAGTTGAAAAGTGTGATGAAATGCTTTACGCCAAGCCAGGCTCAAGAAATTATTCACTTCTAGAAGCTGCTCTGATAAATGAAGTATGATACAAACTGGAGTTGCCCACACATCCCTGCTTCCTGAAGATGAGGAAAGGCTGAGAGAATTGGGATTGTTCAGCCTGGAGATGAGAAGGTTTTGGGGTGACCTAACTGCAGCCTTCCAGTACCCGAAGGGAGCCTACAAATAGAGAGACTGTCTAGAAGGGCCTGGAGCAGCAGGACAAGGGGGGGATGGCTTCAAGCTGACAGAAAGTAGGTTTAGATTGGATATTTGGAAAAAATTCTTTACTGTGAGGGTGATAAGCCATTGGAACAGGTTGCCCAGAGAAGCTGTGGCTGCCCCATCCCTGGAAGTGTTCAAGGGCAGGTTGGATGGAGCTCTGAGCAACCTGGTTTAGTGAGAGGTGTACCTATCCGTGACAAAGGAGGCTGGAATATGATCTTTAAGACCCCTTCTAACCCAAACCATATATGATTCTACAACTCCAAGTACCCTTCCTCCAATCCTAACTACTAATTGGACAACTGTGCTACTGCAAGCACTTTTCCTTATGGAAAAATAAAAAAGGTAGGAAAAGAATCAAACAAACAGCAGAATCCTTCCACTTTACAGCCTGAAGAGTCAAGGGAAAGCAGGGAGGGATTTCTGCCTCAGCAGCGTGGGTCTGAGTCATGCTGCCTCCCGGGGCTGCTCTTTGGGTGGTACAATTTACACACCATCTCTTGCTCAGAGGATGAGCCTAAAGTCACCATTGAGCTCCTTGGGAAGGAAACAAACACAAATTTTACATGTGCTTGGTCATATGGCCTGTGTGATGTTATCCAACATGTAATTATCAAGAGCAAATTTTCTAAAGCTCAGGCTGTTTGCTTCCAAAGAGATCCCAGTGGGAAGCATTTCTACTTCCACATTTCCCTGTTTTGAATATTTTTTTGCTTTGGTTTTCCAGGTCCTCTTATAGTTTATACCACCTACTCAGCAAGTTTCAGCTCAGTCAATACAGACTGACCACAGCCATAGGAGCAACTCACACCAATTATTTTCAACAATATATGGATTATATTACACACATATTGCCAGAAAAAACCATCTATCTCAGCTTTAAATCATTAAGAATGACCCTCTGGAGACAATAATCTCTCAAATATGAAAGCTACAGACAAATGTCAGAATGCTGTCTGGCCCAGGAATGTTTCCTCATAACAAGGCTGGTTTGTGCAATCAATGAGGCTGACAAAAATCTCCTATACACTCTCAGGGCCTGATCCAAGGCACAGGGAAGTTCATGGTAACACTCACATTGACTAGAGGTCTGTGGGAAATCTTTGTTTCCTGACCCACGACAATTTTTTAGATTTGGAAAGGTTTTTCCCCCTCATCCTGAACAAAACAGAAAAATTGAAATCAAGTTTTCCCAACCTGAATGTCTACTTGCATCACTCCCATAAAAGAGAAGATTTTTCAAAATCAACCTGATTAAAATATTTTGTTTACAAGTAGAGAGAAAAAACACTTCTAAGTTTTGAAATCAAAGCTTATATTTTCAAAATCAAAGCCTTGGTATAAAGAAATTGGCATTTTTTCAACAAAAATGTGACATCAAAAACTCGTTGAACAATTCCAACATTCTCTCCTGAACTGTAGAGCAGGTCTTTCCTGCATGAGTGAGTTCACCTGGGCTATTTTTGCTCTTTAATATAGAAATCCCTGGTATACAGGGACTCTATTCATCTTCATAACAAGCATCATTTATGTTCCAGCCACTAAAGAGGGATGGTCTCCCTTTGCTCATCAAGAAGTGGAAGCCATTTGATCCAAGGAAAATAAAAATAGTAGAGCAATTCCTCACAAGTAATTGTAAAACTTGTAAACACCACATCTTTCAATAAATTACACTTCCTTCTCCGAGGTGACAACTATCAAGTCATGTGTCTTAAAGCAGCATTTTCCAGCCCTGAAGGTCTTGAACCCCTATGAGCCTAACCCCACATTCTTGTTACAGCAGAAGCCACTGGATGGAGCTGTTTGAAACAGTCTCACCAGCTCCAAGAGCAAGTCACGTTTAGTCTTAAAAATAATAGCAAGGCAGACTTCTTAAAGACATTTCCAATGGGAAGGCTTTCATGAGCACCAAGGAAGGCTTCTCTCTGTTCACAACACTTAAAAAGAGTTCTTGCTCTGCCTGGAACAGAGAACTGATAGTTTTGCAGAAGCAGGAACAGCCTGCAAAGGCCCTGAAAGGTGAGTCGTGTATTGTGTGACAGAAGAAAACAGCGCTGAACACACAACCTACTCCCCATACCAATTTAATTTCCTCCAATGAGAAACGGCCTTCGAAGACCCTCAATGTGGATTAGCATTCAAAAAGATAAGCAGAACAAAACAAGCTCTACTCCATAAAAAGTGAAGAGAGGCAATGGAGGAATAGACATCTACTTACTGCAGTCATAAAAGGAAACATGCAGAAAAGCTGGAATTCGAACTAAAACAATCCCAAAAGCAAATGCTAACACTTTCTCCTCCTATGCATTAAGCAGTTCCCTGCCAAGATTTGAGTCATCGCAATCCATAATTCTTCTTAAGAACAGTAGTTTCCCAGGCCAAACAGTTCTGTATTACTGTTACCAGTGATGAGTTCATTATTCTTTCTATATATGTGTACGTATAGCTACACTGAAAAACCAAGAGCTAATAATAAATCAGGTGATGGCACCTGCAAATAAATGGCTTCTCCATGAGAACTTCTGAATTGACTTTTTCCAGTCTGACTCCAAGGGCCATGTGAACTGCCTCACCTACAGAACCTGAGGGACACTTTTCCACATGACAGGGCTAACAGATCATCCGAGACTTTAGCTGAGTGTTAAGAGAGGAGGAGGCCATGTCCAGCAACGCCCTTGACAGTAGACACAGAGGGCTGGATGACACCAGCATCTCCTGTGGAATGTGCCACTCCAGCAGAACATGTGCACACTGTGGAGTGAATCCCAGTGTTCCTCCTGTGCTGGTGACTTTGACAACCAGCACATAAGTTTAGCTTTATGTTTTTCATAGTAACTTGAAAATAGTGCACGTGTCAGCTCAGCAGTGATCTGCCTAGAGATCTCCCCCTCACATCTCCGGCTTTCAATGAGCTGCCAGGAATTACAGGACAGCAGTCAGTTCCCTCATTTCTGCTCAGAGCCTAAGGCCAGTTCTGCAGGCACTCATTTAACCGCCCACTTTTAAAGTTCTTGCTGAGTGTCCATGTTTTGTATCATCAGTCACCTTTTCCTTAGCTGTCACCTCAGCTCCCACGGCAAGCAAATCCAGCAGCTTTCCCAGCACAGGAGCCCTTTCCCAATGCTTCCTGGGCAAAGTAGCACTTGAGGCCTGTGACTCCCTTATTCTCACATCCTTGCACCTATTCATGCTTTCATGTGCACCAAGCCAATTCGGTGCTTACTTTCTCAATCAGCATCCAAATGCAGAGCCTCATCTGTTGCCTGGAAGATTTTTCAGATGGTGCAGCAGACAGAAAAAGAAAAAAAAAAAAGCAGCTTAATTTGTCTCCAGTTTGTTGTATCAAAGTTATGCATCATATGCACTGCTAAAAAATAGAAACTGAGGAGTCAAAACACATGCACAATCTTATTCCTTCATGGGCTGTGGGGCCATCCAGGGCAAAAGAAAGACTGCATCCCTCCCAAGAATTATTGCATAAAGTAAGCTGGAAGATTCCAGAGAGCAGGATGGGTCCAGAGAGAAAGCAAACAAAAAGCACAAAGGGAAGCTGCCAGACTCCTGAGAGGAGCAGGAACTCACCTACAAGGAAGGACATGTTAGAAGCTTTATTTATGGAAAGATGTGGAACACTCAAAGACTCCATAGGCACAGCATGGAATTAGCTGCAACCTCAACAGCCACCAAAAACTCTTGGACACAATGCAAGACTGAAAAGCATAAAGCAAAGTACAAGGATGTAGTAGGAGAAAGTGAGTCTCTCTCAGAAGCTTGAGCCTTCCACACCAGAGTTTTTTCTTGCCATTTTAAATAAGCACAGCCTAAAATCTCAGATTTTGGCATCTTCTGGCACACGTTCAAGAAATAAGTGTCATAATCGTACCTCAAGACTAATGCACCATACCATAGGATCAATAGATTATAGAGCTACAAGGACTATGACAAAAGTGTCAAACAGCCATCAAAAGGTCTGTCCTGCGAGGTACAGAAAGTAATATATGTACACTACACAGCAGGTGAATGATGTGCAAAATATTCTTCAAAGATACGCTTCCATCAATTGAAAAACTCTAAACTTTCTTCTTCATTACTAGTCTTAGTTTCCATCTATATGTTCAAAGGATTTCTATACAAGAGATGCATTTTTATCCTCAACCTGCACATTCATATGCGCAAGAGATGACTGATTGGAAAGACAATGGATAATACGTCTGTCACCAGAATGTCTTTTAATTAAACTTGGAAATGAGATGCCCGTTTCATCTTTGGTATTCCTGGTTTTTTGTTTGTTTGGTTTTGTTTGTTGGGGTTTTTTTAAGGAAAATAAGATGAAATAACTATGTTGTTCTTCTGTGGAAAGAACTTCCACAATGCTATCATAGTGTTATGAATATGTATATACATATAGTTGTTGGCGTGCCAGCAAGAGCATGGAAAAACTTGGCATCCAACTTTAGGAAAGCTTCTTTTTTTTCCTCCAACAAAAGTGGAAAACTCAATCTTTGAAAGGCCCTTTTATTCTTTCTGTCTCCATGTTGTGACTAAGTAGAAAACAGGGAGTGAGAGGAATAAATGTAAAGAAAAGGAGAAAGAAAAAAAGTCAGAAAGGGAACAAAATTTGAAATCAGAACTTAGAAGTTCTTTCAGCAATTTTTCCAGGTATAAGAATTCCTTTTCTCAACTTCTTTAAAAGAGAGAAGTACTTTGTTATCTCTTCATTTTGAAAAATCTTTTCTGTGTCTGAATCTACACTATTAGTACTGTTATGCTTGCTATAATGCCATTCACCAAACACTCAACAACTTTTAAGTGTGATATAAATCCACACACATATAAAAAGGTGCTATACTAGAAAGCATCTTTTTAGGATAGAAGTCCACCTGATCTGTTAGTATGGCATCATTTATACCAAATTAATGGGTGGGTTTGTATTTTACCAATTTTGAAAACGCAAAAGGACAGGAAGATTCTACATAAACCACATCAGTTCTCTATGAAAAATAAAGAGTGTCAGTCAGAGCATTCTTCATCCCTGACAAAAAAAGAAAGTTTCCTCTGCTTATTCCTTGCACTCCAGAGGACAGAACAATACAATGAATTTTGAAATCAGAGACATCAGAAGCTCTAATTGTTTTTAAACTGAAGCTCACTATTTTTTGGCAGGAATCTAAGTCCCATTCCTGATGATTAATGATCAAAAGGCAGTTAGATAGAAGAAAAAATGTTCAAGTGTAAAGTCTAAACTTCATGTACTTACAAAATAACCTTTCCTGGCACTCTAAAGGAGAAAGGAAGTAAACCCAGGCCACTGAACTCTCTGGATTGTACAGGCCTGCAACGATGATCTGAAACTCATCTGCAAATGTACACCAGAATCATGAGGAAATAACTCATTCAACACTGACATTTTGGAAAGGGCGCTCTTCAGGTGAAGGCTGAAATTCACAGGTATTGCACGTAAACAGCATTAACTAAGAGAGAAAAAATCCTCTATTTTGTCTGTAAAATTGTTCCGTCATAATCCAAGCAACAGGCAAGCACAGATACATGCACAGATACATGCACTTGCTCCTTTAATGCTGTTAGGAGTTTTGCCAGCATGTCAGGATTAAGCCACATTTCCATATCATCCCCAGATGGGCCATCAGAAGACTCTGCTAGAGCATCACCTCCACAGTTTGCCCTCAGAATCAAAGCCATTCTTTATCCCACCCACCATTAACATCTCTTCATAATTCATCAACAAGGGATCAATTGGAATACAGCAGACTTAGTCCTGATTTATTTCATTTAATGGGTATTGTGACTACAAGCCCTGCCTCTAATTTACCATATTGTAGACTAATTGCTCAGAAGCAGCACGTGTTTTCCCAGGCTTCAGCTACACTAGCTGGGGGGGATCCATTCTGTGCTGTAATTCCCACTGGGAAAAGGAAGGCGAAGCAATGCAGCTGGGAAGTGTCTGCCCATGCCTGACCCTGGGTCAGCAGGAACAGCCCAGGAGGTGCTGGAATCCCTCCTAACCTTCTGGAGGATTTTCACAGCTCTGCATTTTTGCAGTGGGACTCTTGTCTCTGCCCCTGCCAGCCCCACCCCTGAGAGCATCCCTGGCACACATTGGTGTATTGTTCCCAGGCTGATTTCAATTAGGTCAATAACAAATTCATGAAGGTTCAGCCCTCAACCATCTGTCCAAAGGGAGCAGGGCTGTCTTTGGTTTGGGTCTATTTCCTCCCCTTTTTATCTTTCTTATCAGCATCACTTGACAAAACCATCTACATAACAGAGAGATTTAATGGAGTTTATGGCAAAAAAACAAAAGAGCAAATTACAGCAGATCCACTATTAATTCCCACCACATTGGAGCATTACATAATTTATCACTTAACATGTACATAATTTAGCATAATTCAACACTCACACACATTAAACAAAAAGACAATAGTGAAAGCTTATTAATAATGCTGATTTCTTCCTTTACAGAGTGTAATGTCTGTCTGAAATAGTTCCACTAAAGCTTCAGTTTCAAAAGTTTAGGTGCACTCTGCATTCGAAAAAATGGATTAATAGCTCTGTAGCAAGAATAACCCAGCAGAGAAGGAATTTTATAATTTGCCACATGAGTGACTTCCTGTACACATAGGCACATGGGAAATTTAGGTTTTAAAACCATTTAAATTTTGATATATCCTGTCAGATACTTAAATTGTGCTGCCAAGGGCTTTCCAAAGCAAAAGGTCAGGCACAGGTCTGCACAGACAACCACTGCCTCACCCTATGGATATTTCCCATTTCACACAACACTGCATTTCTGAACTAACTCGGATGGTTTGTGGCCCTGGGCACATTCAGACCTCATTTCATTTCCATGAAGGGAAGAAAATAAAGTGCTATAACCAGGATGGCAGCAAGGAGTCCCAGTGCACACTCAGAGTGAGGGATGTAGGACAGTGCTGAGACAGGAATGTACATCAAAGGTACATTCTCCAGGTGGGTTTTAGGATGCTTTGCAGAGCCTGGGCCATTACAGCAACTGCACGAAAAAGCAAGGATGGGGGGGAAAAAACAACTCCTTCTTCCAACATACTGAAACAATTAATTAGAACAGATTTAATCACTTCAATCATGCTGAAGAGAGTAAATACATGCTAAATTTGCCACATCGAAGATAATGGAACAAGTCATGGGAAGGAAGGTGCTACTGAGTCAAAGAGCAATGAGAGAGAAAGCAGCAAAATTCTTAGCTTTGTTTTGAGATACTCTAGGGTTATGTCACCACACTGAGATGAGTAAATTATTAATTTCATAGTTTTTTCACCCAGGCTTTTTCTAGCTTTGCCTCAGTCAATATAAATAAACCTAACTGTTCAACATGAGTTTTCAAAAATATGGTGGTTTTTCTATATTAAGAAACAGTACTCTAAAACCTAACACTTTTCTACATGTTAACCAAAATAAACTGGCTTTTTTCCCCCTTCACTGCTCAACATCTGAAGCCCAAAATGCACATTTTCTCCTGGCATGGCTGCCCAAAAAGTGAGAGTGTAGCAGAGAGTACAATTCCTATAAATTATCTGCCATCTGTGGAAAAGTAAATGGACATCACCTTTGCCCTTTCATCCCTCAAAACAATGGTTGCACACAATAACAAATGGACACAGATTAAGAGCTGAGGAAACAGAGGGGAGCAGAAATCAATTCTTCCACTTACAAATAATTAAGACATTAGAGGATTAACCTCAAGTTGCAGTTATACCATCCAGTGCAAACCTAAGTGACAAAAATTAAGTAGAAAAGACAGAATATCAAAGTATTCTGCTGAAGTGCATGAAAGGGAGCTTCAAGCGAAATGCATGGAATGGGCTTCAAGTGAGTCACGACTGGGCGCAAACTGGTTTTGAAAACCTGTTTCTAGACCTGTATTTCAGCAGTTTACTAAGTCAGGGGCATCCATTCAAACCCTGCTCCAAAATCCATCTCCCTGACAACCCAGCACTGGTGAATCATTCCATTTTGGATGGTTATGGGACTGAGCACCAGCAGAGCTGCACCTCTGTGTTTTAGAACATATTCTTATCTTGATCATTCCTGAGAATTGTGGAAGAAGAGCGAAAGATGCAACCGTAGCCTGTCCAACCATACTTACCCACACAAATCACTGAAATCTTATCCAGATCTACCCAAGAAGAAGATGGTACCTCAAACTTAACTTAATCCTTACTTTGTGGGAATGGGAAACTCTCACCTCAAGTATCTTTCACCAGTGCACTTACTCTCTTCGATGACTCCTGAAGATAACTAACCTTTTGGAAAGGCCTGCATCCATAGCAATGAAAAAAGATGCTCCCAGAAACCAAATTCAGAATTTTACCTTTAAGCTTTTCTATTTCTCCCCTTCACTCTTTCCATACTGAGTATTAACCAGAACAGATTGATTTGAAAAGAGGAGGGGAAAAACATTTTTTTAGTAACACTGTACTCAAGTCAAAGGAAATCTGACCACCTCAAGTTTAGGGAAAGCAGAACTTAGTGAAAAGATTATATGTAAAGATCTAATTTAGAATTCAATGATATTTCATGTTCTGACTACTGACATTTATCAGACATTTCCTGTAATTCATTGCTTCTGCAATCTACAGTTATCTTTTGCAATGAAAAAAACAGTTGAAGATGCTTCAGTCCACGGGACCACTTGAGCAACAGCCATAATAAGAACAAGGAACAATGTTGCACTCCATTTTTTTTTCAAATAATGAAATCCTCCTGCACAAAAAACACACCAAAATTAAATTGGCATCATATTTATCAAAAGGTGTAGAAGCTTGAACACCACCTGGAGTGCTCTTGGATACAGCAAGGCTAAGAGGAGAAGCAGGTCTGATGCACAACTGACTTGGTTCTAGTGTATATTTCCAAAATATTATTTGAATATCTTATGTGAAAATCAGCAGGGCTAAAACAAGCAGTTTCTGCAGTCCAATTTTATTAAAGGAGTTTTGGAAGCTTCACAAAGTCTTATTCAAAAAACTTCAGCCTTTTGGGCTTAAATGTAGCAGCATTTGGATTGGTCTGATAAAATGCATGATACGTCTTCCTTTGATAAGGCCAGAAAGTTCTTCAAAACATTTTTTACACCGTTTTTAACAAAACAAAGCACAGAGATATATGAAAGTATGAAACATATGAAAGCATGAAAAAGAGCTGCTTTCTTCTTAGATCTTCTTCAAAACTTTCAAGGAGTTCAGCTAAGTTCACTGCAAGAAATGAGTGAAGTTTGAGTATAATCCCACTTTTCTTTAAGGCTCTTCACACCACTGCCACCCTCCACTTAACAATGCTGGTTTTTTAGAAAAACTAAGATTGCCTGCAAACGTATAGAATTTACTTGTGTGGGAAACATAATTCAAATGACACTCAAAGACTGGCTTTTAAGAGTGCCTGGCACTCAGAAGCTTGTGGCATGAAATTGAACACAAGTTTTTCAAAGGAAGATGAGCACTCCATACTCAGCAGTTTATGAAAAACAAGTCCATTTGAGCCTCTCTGAAAGTCTGTCCTTGATTATGGAAACTCAGTAAGATCAGTTCTGAGAAGGGAGACTCATCACCACTCACAAAATCCTGCTGCTGGACCATATCAGGATTTGGCAAGAACAGCTGACATTCTTCACTGTCAGTTCCAATCAGGACTAAATGAAGACAAGACTTTCAGTGAAGGTAAAAGCTGAATTTTTAATATTTAATAAAACACTCCATTATCTAATAAAAAACAGCTCTGCCTTCAGCATAAGAAGATGAAGAGGAGTTTCAACTTTAAAGGCAATAATGCAGTAAATTATTACATTCAAGAATTATATCCTTAACTGGTGTAAACTGGCACCACTTCAACAGAGGCCTGTTGATTAACATCAGCACATGAGCTTGTCTAACCTGTTCAGCACCGACAAATGCGCGCACTCGTGTGGCACTAACCCCAGAAAATCTAATATTTGCTCTCTGCTGTCAGTATGTTCTAGCCAAAGACAGATAACTCATAAATTATAATGAATTTTTTCTTCCCCATTTTGTACAAATTCCAAAAAATTATTTTCTTTTCTTGTACTTTGGTTATTTTTGCTCATGGAGGCTTTGGGACAGCGGCAGTGGAAACTGAAGCTGTCTGGTTAATCTGAGGTCAAATTTTGTGTAGGCAGCTGCAATCCAAGCTTCCCCACCCTGCCTTACCACTAGATTCAACTCTGACCTGCTGGGACCACCCCCTCACTCCTGCAGCAACTCAGTCTACATTTCTATTGCGTGAGCACAGACAGCTAAAATGCCAAAATATTATGTGTTAAACTACACACACAGAGTCAGGTCTCTGTGACTTCTTCAGCTGGAAGATAACCAAGACCACCAAATGCATTTGGCAGTCTGGAATCTACTGATGAACCAAGTCACTCAGTAAATGTATTTTGTCCTTGTGAACAAGTTTTTGAACTGAAGGAGTGGTTTACAGGAACAAGAAAATACACACATAGCCATTGCTGCCTCACCACACCTCTCCCATCTACAGAAATGCTCTGAAATTCACCTAAATCTGTGACATCTGCAAAAGTTCACAGCACCTAAAATTCATGTCTAGCATATTCACAGCATATTCATGCTGAGTGTTGAACATGTCTCAAGTCAAGTCACTGAATCAGGGGCCTGAATATGGATTTAAAATTTGAATTTCCTACAGTATCTAAGTAATCAGTCTGATGCATTACTGATAGACAGTCTTCAGGAACTTGGAAACTCCCATTCTAGAAACCTACAGCCAATTCTGTCATCTGAACATTCGTTACATATGTTACTTCAACCCTTTAGCTTGTGACCAAGGTCAGCCTCACTGATTTAGGTGCTGTAGCACTGCAGAGAGACCATCAGCTGTACAGAACTGACTCTCCTAAAGGCTAAGCCAGAGAAAGGGCAAGAGGAAGTTTAACCATCCTCATTTTACAGGTGGGAGACTGAAGCACAAGGAAGCAAAGGAGGGGCAGGAAAAACAGGAAAGATGTAAGTGATATTTTTGAGGCCACCCAGGAAGACTGTTGCCGAGTGAGCACATGAATCCACATTTCTCACTCCACCTCATTTCCCTCCTCTCTGCATACAAAGTCTCCACTCTTGAAGCTGTGAAAGAGTTTCTATGGGTCAGCGCTACCGTGGATGGTAGTTACCCAGAGGAGCCGACGTCCTCACAGGTGCAGAAGGGTAGAAATCCATTTGCAGCTCAAATGAGTCCAGCAGAGAAAGGACCAGTGTATAAGTGAATACTCACATCCAGCTCCCTGGGCTCAGGGAAGGAGACAGAGCTGGCAACAGAATCCTCATAAAGGACCACACTGAAAAAATCACAGGGAAGCAGAGTCAATGAGCATTTCCTGATCAACATCAGATGCTGAAGAAGTGGGAGAACAGGAGGCAGCCTAAATAAGCACTTTAAAAGGCCAGTTCTGCCAGTTTTAGAGAAAGACAACAGCATAGGCCAACAAGACAACTGTAGAGCCAAGAGCAAGAAAACATAGCACCTAAGTAAAATTGAGCAGATTTGCATTACTTTTGTGCAAGTCACGCCAACCCTTCTTTACTAGTTTCAAACTATGTTTTGAGACTCTGTGCAGATTTGTCTGCATTTCACACTGACCTGGGGACAGTTGTGTAGGTTCCCTGTCCAGGGAATACTCCTGGTTGTGCCTGCAGGAGGAAGTCTTAACAACTGCGGCTTCTAGGGGTTTAAAATCCACAGGAAAAGAGCTGGCTTGAATGTGTCCCACTTAACTGGAAACATGGCCCAGGATGCCAAATCAAAGACATCCAACCAAGCTTTAGGTAACAGCTAAAATGCCACTGATGGCACAGTTGACTGACAGAGCTCTCCATCCCTGACAAGCAAGGATGGATTTCCTTTCAGAACACACAGATCAGCAAAATCAAGAAGATTACTAGTTAGCTATAGTCTGATTTCCAGAAAATACAAAACTTTACATCCACCGCTAGGCTTTGGTCCACATGCTGTTTGTGAGTTATAAACATTGCACCCATTTCAGCATCTGTGTTCAGAGCAGTGATGCAATTCCAAAGCAAATCCATCAACTGCCAGATCACATCCAGGTTTGCCTTGGTGTGCCACACTACCTAGGCACCTTTTCTCCAATGTTTTGAACCACAGGCACTGGCATATCCCCTGTCCCAGCACTGATGCACACACAGCAGAGCCTCAAGGGGCTCAGCACCAACTGCTTTGATCTGCTGATACTGCACCAGATTAACCACCAGCAAAGTCAAACCAATGCAACTTGGAAATTGCTAAGAATTAATTGCTCTGTTGACATGAGCATTTAAATAAGAAATAATCACCATGAGCAAAAAGATAAAAGTGAAAAGCAAACTATAGAAAAATTCCTGTGGCCAGAGCAGCATGGCAATATGTGTAAACTGAAAATGTAAAAACCAAGTCACAGCACACAAGATTTGAACTACTATGAAAATTATTTTCACCAATACAGTTGTCTTTTGAGACCAGAGCTCTGTTCATAGGACAGAACATATTTCCCTCTGTGACAAACAGGTGGTAAGTAGACATGTTTCCCCCAAAAAGACAGCTTTCAATTCTTTTTGCACTTCCTCAGAAAGAGAAGAATCACTGATATCACGAAGTGTTTCAAGTCAGATGAACAATGCAACACATTAAGTATCTATTTTATCTAGATCAAATGTCAGACTGCTTAATTTCTGCTTTGCTAACGTTTCAAGCTTTTGTTCTGACTTACAGGCAAGTTAGTCTTTGAGATAATGAACCTCTTGCAAAAGGAAAAATTGTTTCTCCTTTGAGCGTAGGTAATAGAGTCAGTATTACTACCTAGTAGAAGTATCACCTGGCTCACAACCTGGAAACAAGCAGGTTAGTATCATTTAAGAAAAAAAATAAAAATTAAAAAAATCTCAAACTCCACCCACACGTTAGCCAAGGAGAAGGGAAGATTTGGCATGCTGGTGCCCAGTCATCCCTAATTTCATTGAATACTATAGAAATGACCATGAAAATCTCTATTCCAAAAGTCACCTGGTAGAGCACATGTAAGTGGTAGGTCATGAGAGCACTCAGGGCTTTCAGTCCAAGCTTTTTACAGTCTATTACAAAACAAAAGTTTCTCAAATCAATACACATTCTCCTTTAACCCACTGGTAAATAAGACTGAAGAGAAATTCAAAATGATTAGTCAATTTATTTTTTTCTTGATGGTTTAATTGGATTCTTGGAGTGCCCCATTAGCCAACAGAATACCAATGAGGCCCTTCTCTGTGCCTTTTCACCACTGTGAAGTTGGCATAGATTTGGGGTTAAAATATAAGCAATTCTAACACTACGGAACAGAAGCAAATCTCTCTATTTTAAAGCTGAACAGAAGTTTCAGCTCAGAAAAGAAACACCAAACATCATGCTACCAACATGATCTGAGTTAACATAGCAGTATGATGCTATGCTAGTTCTCAGGAAGGGGTAAAGAGTTCTCTCAAGTTCCATTAATCTTCGTGGAAAGCCCAATCTAGAGGTGACAAGGAGCAAAGCAAGTCACACTCAGCCATATGAAGCAGAGCATCCAGCCAAAATCTGCTTGCTTAGAGACAGATGGCAAATGCAGCCAGTGCTCTGAAACTACAGCTGCGTGCCTGAGCTCCTTCAGATCTACGTGTGTGATCACTATACATTTTCAAATTATCTAATAGAGTAGAGTCTCCTGGAGATTTGGGTTTCCAGACTCTTGTTTTCTTTACAGAGGACCACATTAAGCTTACCCAGAACAAAGTCAAAAGAAAACAGTTCTCAAGCTTTTCCATTTAAAAGTGTTATGCACACAGAAACACTGAGGAGGCTTAATTTTGTCCTGTGAGTGCAATTTGCTCACACTGCATCAGCAGGAACAGTTGGGAACAAATTACATCAAGAAGGCTGAAGAGCTTTCATTGCACCTTTCCAGTCTGGACACTTGCCAGGTGGGCATCACCTTCTTCCTTCTCCCTTGGCTCTGGAGGACAGCTCCGGCTTTCCTGGATACCCAGGGTTTCAGGAATATCTACCCACCTGCGTGTTTGGAGAGTTCCACACAGAGCCCCCAGCCATGCACCCAGTCTGCTGCACATACACTTATTGCTGGTCAGGTTTTATTTAGCCCAGTGCAGACACCAACATAGTGTGGGCAGGAGAACACATTCCACTGGCAGGGCTCACAAACTGCACTGAGACTGAGAAAGCACTTACACCTTGTGCTGCTTCAGTGGTAGAGGGATCTCGCTCATGGCCCCCCCTAAATATCACTTACTTTTCGTCTCTTAACATCTTTTTTCTATCTGCCCCCTTCCAATATAGGGAACTTATTCCAGATCCTACCAGCAACACTGCACACTGTTCAGACTTTAATGACATACACCAAGTGCCTTCCATCAGTGCTGCTTCCCAAAACATGCAAGTTCCTAAAAGTCTGGCCAGCATTCAGTTCCCAAGACTGGGGAATCCCAGCACAGCTCATTATTCCAACCAGGTTGGTGAGAACATGACAATACACCAGGCTATGGCTCAACATTTGCTATTAAATCTCACCAAATATCTTAGGAAGAAATCTCCCACCAGAACAAAAAGCTTTCCTCTTTTGAGATGGGAGGTACTTGTTTTGACAATGCTTAATATCAAAAAGTCCAGCTGTACTATCCTTCAGTAGTATCCTCCTGATTTCCTATTTCAAGATATTTTTGCAATAAATCAAAGCCAACTCAGGCTTTGGCTGTTAGTTGCACTAAACAGAGCAAAATTACTTTAAGCAACAAAAAGCTCCAGGACTTTTGAATCACTGCTTTTACTGAAACGTGTCTGACAAGTTAAAAGATTATTCATTTGGAAAAAGAATATTTTATTTTTGAAAAAGTCCTTATTACCCATGGTAGGAAAATCACACTTCCTGTATAGCTACATTTGCTCCCATTTCTTATTACTGGTTACATCTGTGAGGGTTGTTTGTTTGCCTTAAAACTGTATAAAGTCCTCATGAAGATTGGTGAAGGTATGTTTTTAAAATGGCTTGAGACCCTAACTTCCCTGAAAGATCACCACCAAAACACGTTCCATATAAAATACTACAAATAAATGCAATGCAAAAATTAAGGATTTCTCATTACCTGCATTGTGGCCATGACTGACTCTCTTAAGTGATGGGTATTCAGACCATAAGCCAAATTTTTAAGGCACAAGCAAATTCAAAAACAAACACTACAAAAATAAGTAGTTCAGTTTTGTCTCAGGACAATCAATTTGCCAGAACAAAAAAAATTATTATTAGTTTTCCAAGAACAATGTCATTTAGCTGTGTGAAGTCCATTATAACCCTGCCATCTTCTAGTCTGACAACCAAATAAACAGATATGTCTATATACACGACCACAAACTAAGAATATCAATGAGTACTACTCAATCCAAGTCTTGGGCAAGGATTCCCTAGGAAAAGGTGTGTTTACTTCTCAGACACAGAACAAGTAGGCTGGATTGCAAAGCCACTTTTCTTTCTGGCTATGACTGATAAAAACTCATATGCATGCAAATTGAGGGAAGACAACAACAACAACCCAGCCTTTACAAAGCTGCATTAACCTGTTTATTCAGAAAGCTTGTCTCCAGATCCAGAGCAGCACTTCATCAGATAGCTTTGTCCTGCAGAATTTCTGAGCTATGTAAACTACAGACACCCTGTCATAGTGGCTTGCAAAGTAAATCACTTGTATGTAAAGTTTATGCAAACAAGAAAACCAAAACAATCCATCTTATTATTTTCTTCAACCAATTATGTCAAATACAAACAAACAAAAGATATCACTTGTGTGCAGAGAGCACAGACCAACACTGGTTTCAGAGGAGTGACCGACTCCAGTAAATTAAATGCCCAGGGCTTCAGAGGCCTCATCTGATCCTAATTTTCAATTGAGAGTAAGATGATATGGTTTTTTTCACTTTCATTGTAGCTTGTTTTCATCTAGTTGTAGTTCTAAGATGTCCTGGTTTGCAAGCTCTGATCTGCCACATTAAAAAAAATGGATTTGAAAAACGTACAAAAGCTGACGCAGCAGCACCGCTAAGGCAGCTGAGCCCCTGCTCTCTCGGCGGACTGAGGAGTCCCTGGTCCTGAAGCCAATAAAAGTTGGGAGCAGAGGATCAAACGGCTTTACCATCCCAAAAGATAGTGAAAGCACCACTTCCTCCTCAAGTTCTCCGCAGGACTGGACCCTCCTCACTGCATTTTGGCCATTCTGAGGTTTGCCTAACATTTATCAACAGAGAGCCATTAGATCCATTCTGACACACTGAGCTCTGCTAATGGAGCAAGAGAGAAAAAGAAAAGAATGAAGTTGTGGTAACCACAAAACTTTCCCCCTCAACCACAGTGCATCCTTCCCTTTCCTAGTGCTGTCAGCCTGCAGCAAACAACTCACTGAAAGCTTGTGGAGGTGAGTCCATAACAGCAATTAACACCATACAGCTGCAGTACCAATGCCACATACAACATAAATCACTGCCATTTGCATAAGGACAGTTAGTCCTCTCACAGTACCAAGAATGACAAGCCTCAGCCATTCTCCCAAGCAAAATATGAAGAAATGATAAGACTGTGTGCCCAGAACAACTGTGGCACATGGTGAAGAACAGCTGAAAAATCAATCTTGGTGTCAACTGCAAAACATTCCTAAGGAGGAGGATAAATTTATGAGTGCCCAGGCAGTGCTGAGCTCTGGGCTAGTCCAGGGATATTGTCACCAGTACCAGAGGGAGACAGAGTTACAAACCCACAGCAGCACACGTGGTTACAGCAGAGAGGAATTCTGAAGATCAATTTGCTACCCATAAAATGAAACCACAGCTTTACTGGTCTCATCCAGATTAAATTAGATCATTGCTAGAAGTTAATTTTGCAGGTGTTTCCTAAGTACCCCATCTCTGTGCAACAGGCCAGGCACAAGGACACTCATTCGAAAGACAATGCACTCACATTTCGTGAGCCCTAAACAATCTCTTCTGAGCACCCAATTAATTGAATTTTCTTCATTGAAATAGAGGCACACAAACCACTTGCACATATATTTCATACAAAAGGTTCCACTAAATCAAATAAAGACTATTGTTCTTCAGCTTTCCCACCTCTGCCTTGAAATAAGGGAGTCTAATTTCACAATCTCTGATCTAAAATAAATAGAGAGCAGGTTGCAGCCCCTTGGTCAGACAGATTTCTCAGGGCAAGATTGTTCAGCTTAAAGTCAGAAACAGGATGGGAGCACTGAAATCTCGTTGCCAAAACATCTCTCACTGCCCCTTCATATATCTCGTTCTTATTTCACTTGCAGTATCACATATCTGCAGCTCTCTCAAGACCCTGTAGGACATTTTCTTATCCAAGTAACAGCAATTCCAGTCTAAAACAGCAGAGAATTTGGCCTCTCCCTCAGCCCCTCTATCCCTATGTTCAGTTCATGAGCCCATGCTTCTCCTTCCCTCTAAGAATTCAGTACCATGTTTTCCTCGTTCCCCTCAGATTTGACCCCAAACACACTGAGATTAACTGTGAAGTCTGCATCTAACCATTTTCCAAGAATCACATTTTGATTTTTGTTATTTTTAACTCTGGCTACCTTTACACCCCTCATCACCAGCCTCTGATGGACAAGATAAGCTCCACAGGAAGAAGTTGGTACAACTGTTCTGTTTCATATCTATCTATTAACAGGTATGATGAGACTGAAAAGTAAATAAAAGCCGTAATATCTGTCACTAGGAGTTTTTCTAGTGCCTCTAAAAGGATCTACATGTTCTAAGAAATTTGTCAGTCTCATCTAAAGATACATCTTTCCATTTATCTACATCTATGTCAATAATTTTTGAGGGAGTTGGGCATTTACTGAGGTCTCCTAAAATACCAATGTCCGCTGAAGATTCACTTAATCCTGTTTTGTCTCAGCCCCTCCCCTAAGACCTTGCTCTTCATTTTAACAGAAGCTAAAAAAAGACAAATCAAAAAAGATTTAATATCCCTAATTTTGAATACTGCATGTGGAAAGGAGGGGGGAAAAAAAAAACCAAGCAAAGTAACATAACTCAAGCTTCCCCAAGAATCACAAAATAGTCCTGTAAGAAAGTTGCCTCATTTCTAGAGGCACTATGCTTTAGTCATTTAGAAGTATTTGCTTTAATTATTTCTTTCCAAGGACTCATCTGTACATTGGTAGGTTCACCTATTAAAGGTGTTAAGTTTTGTCTTTTAAAAAGGAACATAAGAACAGCTGCTCCATTTGTACCATATTCTTCTTCTCCTGCATACAATCAGAT
The DNA here is from genome assembly GCA_013399895.1 of Serilophus lunatus. Classification (NCBI taxonomy): domain Eukaryota; kingdom Metazoa; phylum Chordata; class Aves; order Passeriformes; family Eurylaimidae; genus Serilophus; species Serilophus lunatus. The sequence goes on along the minus strand of VXBA01002923.1, from coordinate 380,377 downwards.
GGGTGAAGGAGACGGGGTGGGGAAGAATTCCACAACATAATCATTTGGCAACTTATATTATTTTCTTTCAAAGGGCATTACAATACACTTCTCTCACTTGGGGAACTTCAAGAGAAGATAATTATTCTTGTCTGCCTTGTAATATATATTAAAAATGTTCAAATGTGGCTTTCCAGGGAATTCTGCCAAATATTTTTAGGCACCAGACCCAGCTTTACTTAATTTTATGTTGCCTTCTTAGTCTATTATAAAATACCCCTCCATGCAGTTTGAATTTGGTAAAAAGGCTGAAGCATACTCATTTATATTAGAAACATAAAAATCCCTCTTTCCTTGAAATAGAGATCTTTAACTCCTAATGTGACAGTCATTCAGATGTACAGTAATTAAAGTGTCTCTACAGAGCTTAATACACATCAATGAGCTTTTATAGCCACAAAAAAACCCAAGCAGAAACAGAGAGGATTGCTGGGGTTTTTTTAGGAGATAACATACCAAGAACAGAAAGCAGCTTTAAATAATTTTGTTTTATAAGTACTTTATTAGTAGTAAACAGTAGCACCTTGAGACTCTCAAAAAAGACCAGGGCCCTGCTGCATAAGGCATTATAAAAGTTCCAAAGATGCAAATCCTAAACCTTCAGTGCTGTCATCAGCTACAGTAAAGTATGGGATTATACTATAGTTGTTTTTTTTAAAAAAAAAAAAGTTATTTGAGGTAACAATAATTTCTTATTACTCACAAGAATGTTTATTACAAGGGATATTTATTACAAGGGATAAAACAATGGCAGTGGGCAAACCAATCTGCTCCAAGGACTTTATAGCCTAGGCAAACAAGAATGCCAAGCACAGACACATTTGTACAGCTCATTATACAAGAGTAGAATATGTAGAGCTGGGAATAGATAAGCTGAGTAACAGAATGAGAGGGATAAAACAGATAAATAAATAGTACTGAGCTGGCAGCCTCAGGACAAAAAGTGGGAAACAGAGACTTGTTCTAAATCACACACAGAGCAACTCACAGTGAGAAGCCTCACAACCAGATCCTCACTTTAGCATCCACCCAGTGAATTCTGGTATTTCACTTTTTTAAAACACAAGTCTAGCCTAATATAGCCCAGTGAGAAAAGCCAGGCGACTCTCATCCGGAACTTCTGAAGAGTCAGACAGGATTTACACAGCAAGAGCAGGATAAAGCCCACAGGATTTCCATCAGCTTTCTGGATATGTCACTGTCTTCCCCCCAACCCTTTTAAAAGCCAGCATCAGAAACTTTAGATAATTAGCACAAAAGTCCATGTGAAATGTTGTATTAGTTTAAGTGTTTGTTTTGGCTGCCTAAACCAGGCTGGAATCCAGCTCTTGTGCTCAGCCCCACCTTAGCTATATTTTTCCTGTTATGCACAACAAACTTGGAGCCACATTTAAATATGAAACACTTTAAAACTGTAGTAATGCAATCTCTTATTATTACACACATCAACTCCCTTCACAACTGTCCATAGGTTGATTGGTTGACCTAACTCGTTTTAAAGAGTTGGTTTCACAGAGTAGCAACACTGTTTTACTTTTCTCGGCTCCGCTGATAATCAAAAGGAAGCCAGCCCAGACTGCATGTTGAAAATTGAAACAGCTGAGTGGACTCCTCCTACCTCCTCTCTCTTGTATTTTCATCTTTCATGGTGGCAGACTAGCCTGTGCCAGACAAACTAAGATTTCTTGTATTCTTCAGTCACTTGGCTGTTCTTTCCCATAGATATTCCAACAGCGAATTAATGTCAACCCACGCTGAGCCAAGCACATGAATCTCTGAAGATTTCAGGCAAGCAGGAATGCTGCTGGATAGTCTTTTTTTGCTCTTAAACCAAGACATTGCAACTGAACTTGGTCTCGTGTGAGTAAATAGCAACTCTCATCAGTGTCAACTAACACGGGTGTATGGGAGGTCAAAATAGGGTCCTCTAAATAGTGTCTGAAGAAACAGTTGCACAAGGAAGTGAGGTGCTCCCTCCTTATCCTGCAGCTGCATGTGCTGTTCACACAATTTCCCAACACCGGACTTCACAGAAACAAGGAAACCATTCCACGCCCAGCAAAGCCAAGGGCCAGAGGTGCTGCCTCCCAGCACCCCAAGGACCAACGTCTGTTCCCTGCTACCAGCACTCCCAGAGATTCCATACACAGCACACAGATGAAACGTGAACTCACAAGCCAGTGAAAAGCCCTCAGGATGCTCATTGACGGCACTGCCAAAGTACCACACCCAGGGAACTGACTGGGTCAGGCTGCAAGAAGCCTTGCATCCCCTCAGGGCAGGATCGGCCTCCTGTGACACAAAGGCCCGAGAACACATCGCTATTTCGGACAGCAGATCCAAGAACACCTGAGAAGAACTAGTGGTTCAGGAAAATGTACCCCCTCCCACCAGCTCCAAACTCAGCGGGATCTGCTGCCTCTTGCAGAGGGGACATATTGTCATTTTGGTACCTCTGGGAGGCGTGTCAGCTCACATTGTTTCTACCCTTATGCTTAGTCTCAACATGGGAAGGAAAACTCTTTGCTGAGGCTCCCTCAGCCCCTCAAAGTGATGATAACCCCTTGTTCAAACACCTCTAAGTCCATCACAGACATAGATAAGGGAACAGAAGGGAATCTCCCCTCCCCACACAGCTACTGAAGGATAACACTAATGGAGAGTAACCAAAAAGCAGCAAAGATGGGCAAGTTAGATAAACACAGCAGAGCACTGTGCTTCTCTTAAAGCAGTTTCTTTCCTAGAGCACATGGTAATTAAACATTCCTTAGGCACCTGTTGCACTCTCTTGCAACACCAGCTCAATATCTCCTTTAAAGTGAGCAAAAACCTTGTTAACTTTTAAACATTTTTATCAAGACTGTTTAAATGGAGTCATCTTGCACACTGCACCAGCACAGTCACAGCAATAATATGACCTCATCAGTTTGTGCATAAAGTTTCTGGAGATCTATTTGTGATGCTCACAAGATAATTCCCAAGAGAATACAGATCCCACTAAGGAGCCAGGGACCCCTTTCAGAGGCTCAGCTCTAGCTCAACACCTTTACTACAAGTGCCCCAAGCTTCGGAAAACATACAGAAAGTCAAACCCTTGTACTTCGAGACCAAACTGCTCACGGTCTGCCAACAGCCACTTCTCCAGGTCTATCCTAATTTTCCTCTGCAACTCAGCCCTCCAGCCAGCACAGAGCCCACAGCCCTACAATTTCTGAGTATCAGCTTAACCGTAAGCCACACAAGGGAAAATAAACAGACAAACAACACACAAAGCCACAAAATAATTAATCCTCAGCTATTCCAGACACAATGCACACACACTTTCAGCTTCTTTTCCCTACAGGTCAGTGAAACTACAAGATGCTTCTCAAGTATTCCAGTCCTGGAAACTGTAGCTTTACGTAGATTCATCTTAAAACAAGCCAGTAGCATAAGAACACATCAAGGTGAAGAGTACTTACCTTGAACTAACCTTTTCCTCTTTCACAAAACTTTTTCCTAAATCACAACACAAACCGGCTCTTTGAGAAGCAGCTCTGAAAGACGTTTTTCCAGAGAAAAAAGCCAGACGACACCGACACCCACCCCGCTATGCTCATTTAAACCATTACCTGCTCCAGGTGATGCCACTCTCCACTGATTGGCCTCTTCTGCCAGTGGCCCCTGACAACAGTTTAACTCAGCTCAGTGCATCTCTTGGAGATGAGGATCCACAACTTCATGTGTATCCAATTTAGGCCTGAGAACAAAATTCAGTTACCAACTGCCTTCTACCCAGCTGGAAGTTCTTTGTCACCTCTGCTGCTTTGGCTATGAAAACTAGTACATTTTTATGCTACCTACAGAAAACAGGTGTCAGTACTTCCAAAACCACCGTGGAAGATGATGGACTTAATTAACATTTTGATTGCTACTTGAACAGACAGGTTTTAGTCTCCAGCAGTATATATTTCTCCTATGCTATTCCAGAAAAAAAGAATCCCCTTTTGAAGGGAAACTATATGTACAACCATGAGAACGCAAATCTATAAGCCTAAATGAAAATAAATTCTCTTCAGGAAAAAAAGATCAGTCTGTCATCACTGATAGGGAACTGATGGAAGAGATAGCATGGGATTTTTTTACTAGGAGACACTAGAATCCAGTAGCAGCTAAACATGTTTGTCTGCATGATTGACAAGGAGATGTGAACTATTTGTGTGTTCAGGAAGAGGGAAAGGAGCCTCCAAGCTCATGTAGCTCAAACAATGGAATGCGAGTGCTTGAGTAGGTCCATAACCAGCCCACAAAAACACAAAAGAACAAAATCCATAAATTCATTTCTGTGCAGTTGTGCAGGGGGTCTGCAAGATGGATCAAAGGTTGACAGTGGTTTGCTCTCCAAAGCGTTTGGAATCCAAGGCTCCAAACAGTACAGCTTATGCTCTTCATCTATCAGCAGCTTATGTTTCTAAAAAAAAAAAAAATAGCCAAAAATTTAAATGCCAAATTACAAACTTCTCAGAAGACATTCTTAAAGAGCTTAAGAAGAATTGGATACCAATGTTTTGCAGTTAAAAGTGCTGGCACTTTATAAAGAGAAGCCTTTTGTTAGAGACAGGAAGTTTAGTTTATTGCCTGGTGTATACAGTTCACCCACCACATTATTTTGGGCTATTTTCATTCCTCACACAGTAAAGAGGAAATTCTAAGAACATTTCATTGCTTTTCTTTGTTTGATGAGCAGCAAAAGTTTGCAGTTTACTGACCACTGTATTGCTTTGCTACTTTTGACACACAATTTCACTTCACATAGATCCTCGTGAGGATAAAACATTTGTTCCTTATAAAAACCAATTGTTTCAGCCTCATTCATTTTAAGTCCATCTCTCATCCTCATCTTTCATTACTTCACAGAGAGAATTCCTCAATTCGAAACTAGCAAAAAAGACATGAGTTGACACCTTTTTTTTTTTTTATAAGCAAAACTTCAGGCTCAGTAACACCCAAGAGGCAAACTATTAAAACTTTTCTCCTCCTTGTAGTTTCCACAGATCTTTTTCAGTAAGACACAATCTGAGTAATAACACCATAGCTATAGTACAGCACTATTATTTCATGGTAAGATTGCTTTCCTGAAGAGCATTAATTTTCAAACAGATAGTGCATCTTATCTACTGACTGTTGTCATTCTATTTTCTGCACAACATGATTCTATACAGCTGAAATTATAAAGCACAGAGCTATAAAACATGCTTGTCCAATTGGTCTCTCCTTTTTCATCATTTCACAAGGTTATCTCAAATGTTTTTATACCACTCTTGCCTAAGAGAAAAAAAAAAAAGGATTCCTCATAAAAGGCTTGGTTTCTAAAAAATGCAAAGCATTTAAACATTTATTAGAAACAGTTTTAGTTCCTCATTAATCTGAAGATGAAGTATTATTGATTTACAATGAGCAATTCATTCAATATCCATCAGCAGCATATAAAAACAGAGCCTGAGAATGAAAAAATGGGTGATGCCTGTTTGGCAGCAGTTTGCTGTGTCCTGCCAATGGCACAACCTGTCCAACTGGATGGAAAACAGCTCTGCTCTTTCTGTGTGTGTTCTGCATGCTTGAATGTATATGTCCCACAGATCATATGCTAACCTACATTTATTTTTATACTACAGGATCAGCAAGTATATATTAGATCAAGGCTTTGGGGACTTTACATATTGCTTAACCTCAGTCACCCAGGCTCTTAGTCACTCCAGCGATGAGCATGGTAAAAATAGATAAATTGCACAGATAGATTGACACAGAGACACACACACATCTGTGCACATAGACATACATATCCCTAGGGCCTGATGGAACAACTCCAGTTGAGTACAGTGAGCTTTGGATCAGGCCCAGCACGGGTATATGATACAGACTAACTGCCTCTGATCTTTGAAACCAATTTTAAAAGGCTTCTACAGGGGGTGAGGCTCCATTCTGTGACCCTGGTTTTCCACCAGTGGAAATCTATTGGCTTTAGTGGCATGTAAAACCAATGTCATGAAGTAGAGAATTATGCTCACATTATGTTTTTTAAGTAGCTTATTAGCCTGCATATTACACCCTGTTTAGTGAGTTGGCAGCTGTGCAAAGGACTCTAAGGACCTAATTCACTGAAGCTGATATGACTCTTCCCACTGGCTTTGGGTCAGGGCCTAAACCATTCTGAAAATTCTGGGGAGAGATATTATGAAGTGGTACAGTAAAGGTAAAAGGATGTTAATGAAAGTCCCTTGAGGAGGTCATGGCTTTTATTAGTTTGGAGGAGAATTCCACAAGAAAAAGAAGAGTTTTTTTAAAAAATAACCCCCTCAAAAAATATTCAAACTGTGCCAAATGCTCCTGTACATGACTTTCTTCCTTGTTACCATTAGAAAAGAGAACCAATCCCAATCAAATTTCAGGATGGAAGAAAAGAATATATTTTTTTCAGTCTAAATAGATTTGTTTATAACTTGTAACATGGAGTGAGTGTATGGGATGGGGGTGGAAGGTAGAGAAAGAAATATGTTTGTGCCACCCCCATCTACTTTCCTGCTTGTTTGGCCCTCGGGGTGAATTTCCTGCCAATGTTGCTTGATCTTAACTCTTCCCTCTCACTCCTTTCAAGGTTGCCTATCTCTCAGGTGTGCCAGAGTCACATCTCTCAGCCTTTAGGGCTGCACCTGCTTTCCCCTCTCTGCTGCCACTGGCCTTGCATGTCTCCTCTGGCAGCCTCCTGTCACACCCAGCCGTCCTGCCTGTCCCAGCTTCCCACACACACGCACTTAATGAGCAGGTAGAGTAATTGCTTTCATAACATTTTTCCCACAATGACATTTCTTAGTTTGCTCAGGCAAGATTTAGTGTTATTGTGCCAGTTCCTCGAGTCCTGTCTCAGCCCAGGTTCCCTCAACACTATTAATAACTCCTATGCAGACAGGCTGAGAGAGTTGGGGTTGTTCAGCCTGGAGAGGAGAAGGCTCCAGGGGGACCTTACAGCACTTTCCAGTATCTGAAGGGGGCTCATGAAAAAAAGAGAGAGCAACTTTTTACATTTGCAGATAGTGATAGGACAAGGGGGACAATGTTAAACTAAAAGAGGGGAGATTTACATTAGATTATAGGACTAAATCCTTTTCTGTGAGGCAGGTTGCTCAGAGAAGCAGTGGATGACTCCCCTGGAAGCATTCAAGGCCAGGCTGGATGGGGCTCTGAGCAACCTGGTCTAGTGAGGGGTATCTTTGCTGTGGCAGAGGTGTTAGAACTAGATGATCTTTAGGGTCTCTTCCAACCCAAACCCTTCTGTGATTTTATGACTATTAACAGATACAGGTGCTTTGTCCCAGGAACAACTCCTGGACCCTCAGCTGCAAAGGCCTGGGAACTACAGAGCCATCAAAGATGAGATGCAAACCCTGGCTTCTCCACAATCCCCCACCACTTCTTTGTCCCTCAGCTTTTGCAGAATGGAAATTAAAAACAGAACAAGTATAGGAGCAAATGCATCAAAAATGAAAAAGACCGTAACTAACAGCTTCATGAAATTATGCCAGTCCTTGGCCAGGACTTTGAACTAAGCCCTTCAAAAGAAGATGGGCCAAGTTCCATTCATGTGACTCGTCAGAATAAATGTGGAGGCCGAGGGGAAACTATGGATTTCAGACAAGATCTACCCAGAGTCTGTAAATCATAAGATACTCTTGGTTTTGAGCAGATGACTCTGCAATGGACGCTGAAGAATCAATGATATTGATTTGACTCTTCTCTCCTGGCATTGGGTCAGAGCCTTAAGTTACCAGGAGGTGATAGGACACATCCAGAGGCAAACCTTGCCTGGCTATTCCATGAGCTAACAGCAGCTAAAAGGCAGCACAAGCAGCTCTTAGTAATGCTTGGAATAATGTAACCTAAAGCAGTGGGCAAGCAAAGTCCGGCTTGGGCCCTTGCCCCTCACTGCTCTTCATTTGCTACAATTTTCCTCCTGAAGGCTGGGTAAATTTTCAGTGAAAATCTCCTCTTTTCTCAGATACCTTTCATTTTCCATTTTTCCTATTACACTTTTTTTATGGGCTTAACCATTGCATTAAAAATTATATGCCAACAGACACACATTATTTTCCTTTCAAAGGATTAAGAGTATTAATCTCCTACACCATTATAATATCTCAGTGACTCGGAATAATTTGCAAATGTTTAAAATTCTAACTGCATGATTTTAAATACAGATGAATAGAAGTAATATAGTTATCTGAAATGCTTTTTTTTCCAGAATACTTATCAGGTTCATCAGAGGAAAATATTTTCAAAATTAGAAGATCCAGTCCAGAAATGCCAAAATATTTCATTTAGCCATACTTATGAAAAAGCAAAGTAATGAAATTTCAATGTATTTTCATTTCAAAACACTACCTTTTCTTTCAAAATATTCTTAGAACAAAAAGAAAGTCCAGGATAAAGTCATACTATAATCCAAAATATATATTACACTTCATGCCAAAATATGAATGTAATTTGGGAGGTTCACATATTCTTGAAAGACACACAAAATGTCTGCTTCAGTTCCTGCTCAATCAGATTATTTTCTAATAGTTTGGTTTGGTTAGCAAAACACATCAGTTTAGTTCTAAAAATGGGATTTCTTGCAACACATCAAAACTACAAGATATTGTGCCCTCAAAACGTGATGATCCAAAAGCAGCAGCCTTATGATTTCAAGAGCAATGAGAGAATTGTACAGCAGAGACATGTTCTGACAGCACATACTGACAGGTTATTCTTTCTTAGATGGAGCTGATAAAAGCACCAGTAGTTGTTTCTATCTATAAGAGTCAATGCCTGTTACATGTCACCAGTGGCACCTAAATTATTGACCATGTACCCATTTTTCAAGTGAAGATATACTAATGTCTGGACAATTTTCCTCTGTTGGATTGAAAAAGAATTATTAAAAACACATATTAACATATATATATAAAAGTGTATATATATGTATATGTGTGTGTTTATATATATCAAAATCCTTTACAAAACCCTCCACACTTCTCAAATCGATGTGCAAAAATCAGGAAAGAAAATTTCTCTCAAAACACCAACATTTAAATTGTTATAATTTTGAAGTTTTTTTGATGAACTGTCAGGAGCATAAAATTCATGAGGGTTTTCATTAGGAAAAGAAAAAAATAAAATGACCAAGAAATATTTCTTGATAGTCACTCCTGTTTTAAATTTGAGAATTCTCCTCAATAATTTTAGGCAACATTTATTGTAATGAAATTTAGCTTAATGAATTTCATCTTAAAGCACTTCATCTTAATGAAGCTCCTATACAGGTTTTATACATCAGCATTTGAGTCCTTCTCCTTCCAGGTCCATGTCATTCTTCACATGATAAAAAGCAAGGAATAACTGTGCTTAGCTGTACCAATAATATAACAGGGAAATAGTGAATGAAAAACTTGTGCTCCTGGTCTGGTATTATTTTGAATCAGCTGCTGCTATTACTTACTCACCCAACAATAGCATTGCAGCAGAGGCTTAGTGAAGACAAGAGGAAGGAATTCAGCATTGAAAAGGTGAGTCTGAAGCACTGCCAAGTCCTCACCGAATTTTCCTGACTTAGTGATATCCAACATACCACAACATGTCCCGACCGTGCCATGGACAACTTTCCATGGAGCACAAACACCTCACCAGCGTCACCGGGTCCTATGACTTGCGTCAGTGGGACGGATGTGTGAATGCAGATTACTCACATCCATCAGGGATTTAGGGTTCAGCTGGTGTCTGGAGACCCTGCTGACGCACATGTAATATGAAAATGAAGACACCAAAAAGCCAGCAGTGGGCACGATGAGCACACTGGCATTTTATGTGTTATTTTAATGGAGGCGCAGAATTTTCCAGTTAGTGTGGGAAGGAACCATATTGACCTGATGCAGCCATGTTTCAACCATGGGGTTTCTTGCAAATGTCCCCTGGCCTGTGCTGCTGCAGTGGGGTGAAGTTTAATGCAATGGAGAATTTTAACTGGAGTGATAATTACTGAGCAGGCCCAGAGGTCAGTTAGGCTGTTTTCACAAAGAAAGGATTATGCATTTTTCTTGTGGATCCAAGGTTTGCCGTCTGATTGTTACTATAGATATTACTATGCCATACCCGAAACCCACTGTGGAAACCCCTACCATTTCTACTAGACTTTTTAAACCAAATCAAAATGAAAAACTGGCTGAAAGTCATCAGTGGCAGAGCTATACACTGCAACCATCACTGCAGGTCTGATGTTTGATTTTCTTCTATTGAATCAGCCCAGATGTTTGTTTCCAGATGCATTTCCCAGTGGTACTGCATTGCTTCAAAAGTAAATGACTTAGGGAATCTGATGCCTTCTTTATTTTTTGCTGTCCTACTAACTTCACCTTCCATCCCAGAAGGCAAAAAGACATTCTTTAACAAACTCATCCTGAGACAAACAGAAAACAGACTCTAGCCATCATAAAACTAAATCCTTAACTCATGCTTAATCCTTGACCACAGAAATATAATCAGAAGAGGAAATATTGACCAGTGTTGAAGCAAAATAATGTCCTCTACTATTTTGGCAGTGGGAGGGGAGGGGGGGGTTTGAATGGAGTAACCCAGTGATATATTAGTTCTTTTGCAAGGCACCAGAAGTGTGTTGGGCACTGTGTAACATAAGAATAAGCATTCCCCTCTGCTAGTCTTATCTAGCATCCACTTTGTTTCTGTTAGCTCATTCCTTTCTCACAGGCATCACCAAAGAAGTGGTACTTGAGCAGGATTCAGCAACTGTGGACTCGAGACTTGGGCACATGTTCACATTCACCACCAATTACACTTTAAACTGAGACCCTGAGTGACCCAATTTGCTTTCAGTGTTCCCAGTGGGTCTGTCAGAGTATTTCCACTCTACCATATTTGTCCAAATTTCCAAAATGGCTCTCAAATTTGGAGGCACTGGCAGCAGTGGATCCCTGTGAGGGATAGGGCAGGCAGTGGCAGTATGAGACCTTTTCCCCATGTGATGCCTTCTTTCCTCTCTGCTCATTGAGAAGCTCCAGCTCTTGCAGCCAACATTATGTGTATCCCAGTGGGCCAGAACACGGACAGTGAAGTGCTCTAGGTTGTCTTCCATGAGGACCGAGGGTCTGATCCCCCTGAACATTTCTAATTTTTTGTTTTTATTAAAAATGAACAGTTCCAGCCCTGAAAGCCAAGTAGTTTACTCTCTGTTCTACGTATTTTTTTATTTCCTGACTAATACAATCCATAAGGGCCATAATATGTTAATTTTGCACTCAGTCAGCCCTTTTTTCCTTGTTTAGACTTATATTGAAGGCATCATAAATTTGACATAGAAAAACAGTGACAGGACCTTTGCTTTACTTCAAATACTCTGGATAAAAGTGTTTCTCAGTAAGACAATTTCCTCTTAATAGGAACAACTTGAGAGACTTTTTGGGTTTCTTTCTCCAATATTAGTCATTAAACTTTAAAAACGGAACAGACTAACTAGATTACTCTTTGGTGGTGACTACGCTTTGCATGATCTGCAGTATTTTGCACCATCTATTCCTCCTGCCTGCTGAAAACATCCTCGGCTTGGAATACTTCCTATATGATGTTCTTTCTATCTTAAACAATCTGCTTGCCTGTTAGACAGTAAATATTTGCAGCTTTGAACAAGCATCTGGGGAGTAGCCACTACAACTGTCTGAATTACCTCAAATTGATTAGCAATCAATTAACCAGAGGGAAAATGGCACAGTGTAGCTGAAGAGGAAGAGCCGAACTCCCTAATGGCCCTAAGTGGTTTAATTGTCAACAATCGACTCAGGAAAACAATGGGAATTAGATGTGCTTAGACTGGTAAAGCCCATTCGGCACCTCTTCTAGAACTGAGCCTTAAATGTCTTTAAAACCTCTGTGACAATTTCATATATTCTGATACAGACTTTTTTTAAAGGTGAGTCAGTTGCCCTGTTGAGAGAGTTGCTAATAACATACAGATCACAGGTTTCTGAGTCATGCATATGCATATGCAATAATGTTCTTTACCGGAAACACAGCACTGATGTGTGCAGATAAAGCCACGTACAGATGCAGACAAAAGATGGTATGTGATGGTATAAAGGCTTCACTGGCAGAGGTTTGGGAAAGCTGAATTGCTCACAATTAGTGAATTATGCAAAATGTCCTCAAGGAGTGATGATGTATTTCAGAAAAATTGTTATATGCTTACTTCAGACCTCTACTCTTTACCTAACCTCTGCCTTTTAAGCCAAACACATGCTTGACAGATAAGTAATGAAGTTCAAACTGTTTCTACTGTAATCTCAGGGCTTGCAATTTCAGAAAACTCCTCAAGCAACATCAGCAGATTGCTTATTTTTTAAAAATTGAATTTTGGAATTCATGGTACAATTTGGTGGCCAAAGTAGGAAGAGATAATTTGATGAACAGGAAGTGCTTTTTGGGTGAAAATGAACTGAAGAGCATAGAATTCTCACTTAAGTCAGTTGCTGGAAAACCCAGTGTGCTCAGTGCTACTGAAAATCTCACAAACTAATTTCCAAAGCTGAAAAACCAAACACTTGCCAAAAATCTTTTTATAGACTTGCAGAGGATTAAGAATAATTACAGCTGTATTGTTAAGGGGGCCCCAATTAAATGCAATCAATTTGATTAGTTTATGTCTTAACCTCACCATCATTTTACCATCAGTTTTTATGTCCTGCAGATTCTAGATGCTGATAGATCATCTCAGTTCCCCATTTTTTCCATTACCAAGGTTTCATTATGCACGTTAAGCATGTTTCCATTTGCCTGAGGTACACCAGGGGCAGGGAAGCATTTTTCAAAGATAACTCATTTAATATTAAATGTCAAAATATTACTCACTTCTTTAGCAAGATCATGCAGCTGCAACCTGGAGAATTAATTTGGAATGGTGTCTCTGTGGAGTTTTCAGGGCGTTGGTCTAAGCATACCTTTAGCTAAACAAAAAATCATTCACTAACCCAGATTTTAAAACATTGTATGGAACTAACTAAAGGGCAATAATGAACAGCTAAACATATGAAGGAAGTGGGGTTTAAGCCAAAAACACTGTGATTAATTATGGATAAAACAGCCAGGGGAACTTCTCATTACTTAAAGTAATGAAATAAGTCTATTAGCATGATAACAAAAAAAGTGGAAATGACTGTAGGCTTTGTTTTGAAGATTATCACCATAGCATTTCTCTTCTGCACAAGTAATCAAGAACCCATTGAAGAATAGAGTCATTAATACCCCCCATTTTACAGACAGAAAATCGAGGTAGGAGAAAAAGAAGCAGGTTGTTTATACCACACTTGCTTTCTATGTTTCATTGGAGGCAATTCCTGATTTACATTCATGTAAATCATGTTCCAGACAGCCTTTAAATGGCATGTCCAAGGATCTGTGTCAACAGAGTGAACTGTCACCTGATCCTCTCCATCTCAGCTCTGAGAATATGCAACAAGGGCTTCCTCTTCATGGGAAGACTGAAATGATAATTTGCCTTCCAAGAAGAAGGGTTTCCCATGCCTACACAGGTAATTGCTTCAGGAGCTGCAGACATCCACCCTGAGCAGTGTTTTTGTCAACAGAATAAAAAAGAGATGATAACTGCTCAGTCCTTTTGTGGGCTTCACTGTTTATGTTGCTATTTGAGGGATAAGGCTTGAGTGTCATGGGGTTTATTTCTAAGTTATTACGTATTTAGCTGATTCCTTTCTTCTATACAGAAAAAAATAGGAAACATATCTTTCAGGGTGGGGTGTTACGAGGTTTTTTTGATTTACACTATTTTAGGGTCCTTCTACACAAAAGCAATTTCGCAGAAAAAGCAGAGGGAATTTAAAATAGAAAAGCCATACTGATGAAAAAAAACCATACACAGGTACATTGATTTGGCATTAAGATTGTACAAACTGGTTGTCAGCCAGCGATTCTTCTTTCCTACCTTGAAAACTTCCAGGAGTCTTTAAACCCAGACTGACCAAGCTCTCCAGTGTCAATACAGAGTCTGCAGCAGTCAAAACACCCACAATCACCTTTACTGACTCACTCCAGCCCGTTCATTACAAGAACCATAGGAAACTTGCTTGGCTAAAAAGGCAAATGGAAATGAGACAAATGGAGTTATTCCATGTTTCTTACAAATGGCATTTGAATGTGATAACAGCCACCCTTTTGCTTTTAAAACAAGACAAAGCCAAATTACTCTTTTAACTTGTATACCAGCCCATAAGCCCAAGAACAATTTGAGTCCCTCTGTTTAGTTCAGTTATTTAACAATACAATCAGACTTAGCCAAGCTTATTCACAGGACACAAATTTCTTCCTGAAATCCAAGACTTACAGTATGGCTTTTCTAAATGCTCTTCTCTTCAGTCCTCCCTCTCTGTTCCCTGCAAGTGTCTTCTACCAGATCACCTTTCTGCGTGGGACTAAAACTCCATGATTTCCTCTCAGGATCTGTATTTTGAAAATCATTGCCTTTGAGCCAACAGGAAATCTTGGTGCCCCAAACCAGCCTTCAATACATTCTTTTGTGTTCCCATGCATTTATTTCTTTGCCCCTCTGCCTGCAAATCAAAATAAACACCTCAGGAAGGCTCTTGAGGTTTGCTTCACAGCTCCCCTCCAGCACTGGCTACAGGCCAGGCTTCTGGGTGGGGCCTTATAACCTCAGGATGAACCAAGATAAATCTGTGGCACCAGCAAGAAGTTGGGAATGCAATACCTGCTTCCATTTCAGAAAATGGCAAACAGAAATAAAAAGGGCTTTCTTGTGGCTACGTGCAAATCCAAGATCTGTAGCTGTACCTAACAACTGCCTACTACCAGCTCCTGTAACTGCACAGTCCTGCATGTTAAGGTGCATAGACAGCACAATAATGGGTCCAATAGAAATACATTGCTTTTCCTACAAAAATCATAACCTTTGGGCTGAACATCATGGACATCACACATGTTGGCATAGACAGTAGCACACAAGAAATGAGTTTGCTGCTTTTGACAGGTCTTTGTTTCGTCCTTCACTGTGATTTGGCTCTCTCAAATATTGCCATTAGATGTTCAATGCTTTTTAGCAAAAATGTTCAATTTGCAGAAAATCCTTTTCCCTAGGATACACTAATGATGAAATACAGAGACTCCTCTAGTTCCTCTGTAAAGACTAGGGAAGAAAAATGAGCAAAGAGCTGCTCTTATCCCAGCAGAAATATTTCCACACTCTCCTTTCCTCTGTCCAACTGGCAATGTTCTCATTTATGTCCAATCCACATGGATGCTTCCATAGGAAGCATAAATTGAGACATATCTGTTTAATAATAAAATTACCATAGTCTGGGGGCTCTTGGAGTCAGGCACAAAGAGAAAATATTCTGTCTGAAGGACTTACTGAAGAGCTGTGGGTGTATAATCAGCCCAGCTTTCCAGGAAAAAAAAAAAAAGCTACATTTCCCAAAAGCCAACACAATCAAAACAGATTTTCACTTTGAACTGGTTCAGTACTTCTTTATGCTGATCTTTCACAAAGTTTTGCAGGTCATATAAAGAGTGGGGAAAATACAACTCTTTGCTAGTTCCAACACTGTTAGGTGGCTGCTCATGCTGGCACTGCTCTTCTGGCTGACAAGGAATATCACCACGCCCTAGAAAACGCATTACACAGTACAATGATTACGCACGTTAAAGAAAGAATCATTGCTGCAGGAAAAAGTAAGTCTTAATTATAGATGAGCAAATAAATTCATAACAGTGTCTCTCCCTCCCTTTAAACTTTCACATAGTATTTATTTCAAATTTTTAATGTATCTTTCTCATTAGGATTTGGAAGTTTCTAAGTTTCTCTGACAAACACATCTCTACAGTACATCGTTTCACTCCATCAGTAGCTGGTAATGACCAACATTACCTGGGACAGTGTTTGTTTCCAGACTGAATAATTTAAGAACAATTCAGCTGTCCCATAGGATCTGACCCAATCTACTTGGCATCCTATGTTGTCTCTTAGAAGGGTCAGCATCAGATCTTCCTGAGGAACTGAAAAGGTTTTAGTTGCTGCAACATGCAGTAATTTAATTCCCACAGAGGACTTATCCTTGTCTTTACACTCATGTATTGCCTTAAACCTGGAAGCTCAGTATTCCCTCTCTAAAGTTGCCATGATCAGTTCTAATCCTAGAGATGCTTTTTGCCCATATAGAAAAGCAATATACATTTAAGCTGAAAACTCTAAATGTGGAATATTACAACGGGCATACTGATTGGATTTTGGTTCAAATTTTTTAGTTTAATATTTGGTCTTGATACATATTTTCCCTGGTCAACCCTGGATGCTAGATGGTCATCTATCAAATATAAATGAATTGTGAATACTACTCAAATGAAACTCAGTTTTGCACATGTAAACTAGTTTTTAAAGAAATGTTATCTTTTTTTCACTGATTGTCTAATAACATATTTTTATTGTATTTATTTGGCTTTGTGATTGATACCTTTCACTGTTTTACACTTCATGACAAATCAAGACTACTGTATTTTGATAAGGTGGTTGCACCGAGAATTTAGATTTAAACAATAGGATTTTACTCCAACCACTGTTTTATTTAATCAAGAATTAACATGACTCCCCTGCTTTCACCAATTCAGTGCTGTACACACCTTCATAAAGACTTTTGCTAGATTAATGAATGTGTGGTTTGGCCTGAAGTACTGTGATACTCTGATTGTGTTTTTTGACGTGTCTTTATTTTTCTGTCCTGTGTTGCACAAGACTCTTCTAATATAAGGGCTATTGCAGCCACAGAGATTGATAACTTAAGATGATAAAACAACTACTGGTACCAGCTTTACATTTTGTGTAATTGAATAAAATTCCAACATTTAAAGTAGAATATTACACTGCAGAACCTAAACTCTACTTGAAATTCTATCACACAAATCACAGTTGTTAATTACCCACAAAAGTGTTGTTGAGGAATAAATCTTTTTTTGTAGAAGATTTAAGAAAATTTTGGCACTTCCAATCCTCTTAATTAAAACTCTGCTCCTATGACTCACTTAAGTCACTTTAAAATGTAGACATATATCAAACTAGGTTGTGGGTGTGCACTGATACTGTGAGTTACTCTCAATTGCTGGCCAGACTTATCAGTTAAAACAATTTAAAACACATGGGATTTTTTTTTTCCTCAACCACAGACTAACAGGGAAAAGCAAAATGGATTTAACCCCTCCAGTTTGAGAGTTGCGTGGGATTTAGCCACAGAGCTCTCATTAAAGTCAACAGAAGTTCAATTCCATGGGTGTGGCGTGGCAGCCTTCCACCCAACTCCTGTACAGCTGGAGGCTTTGTGTCTCTGTGGGAGTAAGAGGGGTGCAAAAATACCTTGTCTAGTGGGGTCACTGACTTCGGTAGAGCATCTGACCTGATACTTTGGCCAGCTACAACTCAAAAGGTGCACTGGCTGGTGGGCCAGAATCCAAATGACGATTTCCCCCAGAAAGTATGGAACAAGTGGAACGTATCCAGTCCTTGTACCTGTTCTCAGAAACAGGCCACCTGTGCCACCTGTACCTTGTGAGGGATCAATGTGATCAGCAGCAGCAATCAAGGATTCAGATGAACTTCTCAAAGTCATTAACGTGACAAAGCAAAATGTAGGAATCACTCTGACCATTTAATTCATCAGTTTGGTCATAGGAGCTGTCGTGTTTGTGATCTGTAAAAGATCTTCCTCTTCTTCACATTTGAGTGCAGCGCAAGGTGTTGGTTGTTGCTCTTTAAGAGCCATGGATGGAACCCTGGGCCCACGGAAGAACATGGGAACACTGCCATGGAAGACTTCACCACACGTGTGGTGGTGAAGATTCCTAAAACAAACTTTCCTAGAGGGCAAAGGCATTTTGAACTGTTTAAAAGGCTTGCAGCAATGTTTCAACTTGTCCCAAGCTCTATTGCCTTTTGCATATTTTCTCAGTTTTGAAGAGAGCTTGGGAAAGACTTCCAGGAGCTGATATGTAAAAGCAGGCTCTGATTCCTGCATTTCAGCATCTCCAGCAGCTCCTGCTGAGTTATCCAAGCGCAGTTCTGGGCTCTGCCTCAAATCCTCTCTGTGACCTGGGGTAAAGTTGCTTACTCTCACTTTTCCTTAGTTTTCCAATCTTAAAGCCCAGCTGATAATGGTTCCTTTCTTCTATGTCATGTCCTGTCTACAGAGACCATCAGCTCCAAGAGAGGGTCTCTGCTACAAGGCAGTGTTTGTTCTGTGCCTCCAACACAAGGCTGAAGGCTCTCGGGGTACCGGGCTCCGGGCCAAGACTCGGATAAGCTTGGCTTTTGGTTCAAACAAAGGTTCTCTCTCCTCACAGACCATCACATTCATTTATTTTGCCCTGTGGTGAAGTTAATGCTACATCTGTGATGTCACAGTGGTTCCCATGACAACAGGTTTATGACTTCAATGTAAAGTCAAATGTAAGGAGAAGCTCAGGGACATGAAGGAAAGCTCTTATTCAAATCAGAAACATCTGACACAATAGCACAGAAGAGAAATGGCCAAGAAGGTACATTTCTTTTATTGTTATACATGTCTGTGGTTTCTTCTTAAGTTTTCAACAACGTGTACTTCTTTCCATCACATTTTAATAGCTACTCTTCCACTTTTGTTTCTTCAGTTAAGACTGTTTTCTTTCTTCTTTTAAATAAAAAAGTATATTTAATACTGTTTGTTTAACTAGTTAATGAATGTCTTTGCCTTTTTTCAATTAGGTTTAATTTAATAGGAGTAAATTTGGGCTTCAGTATAGTCTTCCTTCTGATGCCAAATATGAATGATACTATTTCTGAACAAACAGGGGAACTGTTAAAACTGTGGCTTTCCATACTTAGCTGAATAGGCTTTCAAAGAAGAAAATTAAAAAAAAACAACACACCACATCAAAGATTTTTGGAACACGGATTTAAAAAAAAAAAAGAAAGATGCAAGAAGGCAAAGCTTTTATGGAATAGGAATAAGTATTGGGCAGGGTAATGTGAAGACTCAGAAGATTTTCAGTCCATATTTCTTCTTTGTTTGCTGTTGTTTTTTTCCCTGAACACCAATCTCCTCAAACATAAACGTTTCCCAAAGGATTAAGGTGGCACCAAGGCACAGACTGAAAGTGACACTGATATGGCTCAGTGTTTATCCAACGTGGGAATCTTCATTGGAGCTATCCCTCCTGTAGCCTCAATAGGGAATTCCCAGGAGCATCTAAAGATGGAGATGATGCCTAAAGAAAGCCTATGAAGTGCATCATCCACCCTTGTTAGCAAGTCTAAACATACAAACGAGTCAACTCAGTGACCCTGAGAGCCACACTAGCAATGAGGATGGATAGCAATGCTGAAGTTACATGTTGGGGTTGGATTCATGGGAATTGCTGGATAATGTCTGCCAATAATGAAGCCTTTAAAGTTTCAGTTAAAAAGTTTTCAGGTAGCTCCCGTGCAACCAAAACTGACTGGATTTAGCATGTTATGTCTCCACTTGGTTCACAGATAGTCAATTGAATTAGTTAATTAAGGATGGAATTTTCAAAGAAGCCACAGGAATTAGGTAACCAAATTCAATGAGATTTGAGTACTTAACTCCCTTATACTCCTTTGAAAAGGCCAGCTATAAATGTTCACCTCTTTAGTTGCAATTATTTGTACTCACAGGATTATGAGCGCAGGTGTTTATAAATGCAGAAACGAGGTTGCAAAAGCAGACATGGCATGAGAACAGAGATCCGTCCATGCATAGCACAGTACATAAATGTATACAAGCAGTGGCCATACATTCAAACCATCCTTAAAGTGAAAATACCAGTAGAGTTAGTAACACCTCTGAAGCCAGTAAGAGCTTCTTAAGCTCACCTAATTAAAATCAACTAGATATACTCACTCAAATATACATGTGCACAGACTTAATATGTATATATATGCCCACATAGGCATATATAAAAGTACATGTACGTCTATAAAGAGCTAAACGTGAACATGGGTGCAGACAGTTGTTTGTTTCAGTGTGCATTTTTTTTCTTTGCAAAACAGTAAATTGTAATAGTATTTCCTCCTGGGAAAAGGGGTGGCTAATCTGCTGTGGCCATATCCATGATCTTATCCAAGTATATGAGGAAACACCTTTCTGAACTGGTATATAATACAGGCACTGTGGAGGCAACTCTTACTTAAGCCCTAAAGAAGGAAGCAGAAGTATCATCTAGAACAGTAACCATCTGATTAAGAAGTAAAAATAGCAACCTACAAATACTGTAACAAAACAACCCTCCAATCAACAAAAGCTGGCACCTTGTCTTTGTACCTCTCTGCGAGGCAAAAGGACAAAACCAACAGGGCTGTTGGATAAAGGCCTGCACTGTTCATAACTTAGTAATGAAGGGACTCTCAGGATATATCCTGAGACCAAAGGTGTGGGAATGAAGAGTATCCAGCCCGATCTTGTTCATTAGTGGACAGCTTTTTCTTGCTTGTTTTTTAATTAAAAATTGCCAGGACTTCTATTTTATGTTTTCACATTTAGAGTGCTGGCCCATAAACAAATTCAAAATATACAGAAAACCAATTTTTTTGAATAAGGAGGGTCGGTGACTTTCCATTAGAGTGAGTCACCGAGTTCTCCAAACCCTGAAGGTGTAGTGTAGCAAATAAAAATGAGGTTAGCTATGGAATGCAAACAGATATACAGCACATACAGAGCTTTAGCTTCTCTCCAACATTCATCTGTGGCCATAAAACACAACTTCTTAAATGTAAAATGTATGGATATCCCTCTGCTACAAAGGCAAAAAATATCTCACTCCCAAACAAGTATTTGAGCATACGAACATGATCTTTCACTTCATCTAGGACTACCCACCCAGTAAACCAAGCTGTATTCTTTCTGGGTGGCTCAGAGAATAGCATATTACAGTGGAAACACCCATTTATTTCATTTACTGCCATTTATAATATTTTCCACTATTTGCAGATAATGAATTCATCCACTTTTTGCCAAGATTATGCAGCCTGTTTTATAGCCAAAATTATCCAGAATCCTTCTAAAAATGTGTTACCCTTCATTTTCCATGATTGCTTAGTGGTTCTCTTGGAGCAGCACCAAGATCAACCATATTAACAATGCACAGCAATAACTGAACTGTCATATTCCTACTCTTCTAGCAGCAGGAAGAGTGCCATCGAGCTGGTCCCTGAAGTATGCACAGCTCCAGAGCGTAACTGTTCAGGTTAATTAAAGCTAATAGATGAGGAATTACTTTTGGAGTTCTCTCCTCTTCATCTTCTACAATGGTCTTCCCATAAAGATAGATACATTTCAGATTATCTGATGTCTTCTTGGCGCTGCTGGCTCTTCGGTTCTCTAGGATAAATTGTACTTGTGGAATATAACACAGCAGAGACCCACACCTGCACAGACCCAGCTGCTGACCCTGTGAAGACTGACATGCATCTTTAACATCACACACCATGAGGAACCCTGTCTGATCCAACAGGAACAACTGGAAGGGGCAATCCATGACCATCCCCATGTGCAGGACACTGTTGTATCTGCAAGACACAAGCAAGGCAAGCAGGAAGAGGTGGGAAGGGCCAAGTCCTCTGTGAGATGATGTGTGTTGGGTTAGTGCTGGTTTCTTAGCAGACGAATTCCTGCTGCCCTCACTGGCTCGGCTGTGCTGGCTGTGGAGGGTGGAGCTGCTGCACCATTTGCTCCCTGCTCCACGTGAGGGAAGAGGAGAAACAGACCGATCACATCTGCTCTTCCCTTGTGCAGTGTCTGGCAGTCTGAAAATCCCATGCAGGGAAGAAAGAGGGCTCCTTGCCATCACTGGGCTCAACAGCTGGGCCCAGCATGTAAGATGAAGCACATGCGAATCTTGCAGAAATTGCTTAGTGTTCAGCCTGAGGGTTTGGAGTCAAGAAAGTCTAGCTCAGGACCCTACATGAAAGAAGCAGTGCCTGCCCAGAGGTTCCAGTGGTCAATGTTAGCAGTGATAACAGAAGGAACCTTACCAAAATTATAAACAAAGGCTAAACAAAATAAACTCAAGTTCATTTTTTGTGATTTTACACAAAAAGAAAATTAGTGCAATAAATATCTCAACAGCCAAACAGTCCTTGTTTCTTAACATTATCACTGTTTTCTTTGGCACCTCTGGGAATCTCTTAGCAGAAGCTGTGAGGAAGGAGAAACTCAGGCTCAGCAGGAGGCTCTGCATCAGCCAAAATCTGTTCTTTACCCGAACCAGCTGCAAGGCTGAACCTGAGCAGCCGGTATTGAACAAGTTAACCAGGCACCATGTGTGAGCTAAGAACCAGGGAAGGCAGGGGAACCACAGGGCAGGTTGAGTTATGGCCACTGCAACAGAGACAGGTTGTCATGGTACAACTGAAGACTTCTCAGCACTGACAGCTGACAGCACTGCAATAAATATTAAAACTCCAAACCCCTGCTTGGGTTCTCTTAAATACTCCAGGCTTTGCCAGGAACTCCTCTCACTTTGGCCACTCCATTATTAAGTTTTACCATAGCTGGTTGGGGCCTTCATAAATTCTCCCTTTCTCTACATGCAGCACCACTTCACCTTTACGTATAGAGCAGGCTCTGCTGCATCACCCAATCTGGCCTGGCTGAAATTTCTCCAGCCCACCCAAACCACACAGATTTTCTCTTTTTTGGCTCGTAGTAACATCTTGAGGTCCTAATACTCATCCAGTTGATCTCAATGGAGCAGGATCTCAGATGATTGGCTTTTTTCAGATGGGTTTGTTTAATCTTAGTCTCTCTTTCTTCCTTCTTTTTTTTTTTTTTTTTCTTTTTTTTTTTGCCAAGCCCTTTGATTCCCTTTCTGGTTCTTCTCAGGGTCTCCAAGTTTCAGGCACTTCTCTAAACACCCTCTAATGTTTTGATTTCTGATGGTTACATTTAAACAAAACTTAAAAGCTTTTTCCAACTATTTTTACTCCTTCTCAGAGTCATTTATCAATTCCATAGAGAGCCTAGATTCCCCCTATATAAATGGATCACCCTGTTCCCGTGTAGCTAATGTGTAATCTCCTCTATCCCACAAAGACAAGAGTCTGACCCCTTCCTTCTGGGCAAAGCAACTAGAAGCCACTGAATCTTTCCTGGTCAAAACATGAACACTTTTAGGTTATGTCCTGCCAGACCCACGACTAAGGCTACAACCAGCTTTTGAGGCAATTATGGTGCCCTCAAGGATGCTGCAAGATATTCTAGCTGCAAAAGTAGTCATCTGATTTGCCCTGGCCCAAAAGGTCCTGTGTGTTTGACACTCCAGTCTGGACAGCTGCATTCAGACTCTTCCCATGTCCAAGATGTATTTCCTTTCAAAGTCCAGCCCCAGGTTATACCCATGCTGCTCCTCTCGTTGCTCCAGTTCCCCCGGCAAGGATTCTGACCTGCATTTCTTGCACTTACTGGAATTGCAGAAGCACATGAGAAGGAAATGTGTTGCCTCTCAAATCCTCTAAACATTGTCCAGCTGCCACTAAAAAGGTACCCTTACTTGATTTTTTTTTTCAATTTTATTTTTTAATAGATAACTACTCCGTGCATTTGTACAAAGCCATAGGAATTTTATTCTTGGACCAGTAGATAACCACAGCACATCTCTCCCAAGTTTCCAACACCACAACCATTTTTCTTAATTTTAAAACTTTAAAGGAAGAATGCTGCTTTGGCATCACAACTTTGCACAACTTGTTAGAACCACAGGAGAATGTTACAATACCAAGCCACATGAAATGGAAACATCTGAACAGACCTTTGGGCAGGATCTCTTGCTTCCACCAAGCTGCAGTCAACCCATGACTGAAGAGTGTCTGGCTTGGGTAAAAGACCGTTTTTTTGCAGCCTCAAGTCCTGATGGCCAGCAGGAATGGTTTGACTCCCAGTGCAATTAAGAACGGCCTGAGATCTAATCAGAATTGTGTTCCTGACTCAGGATATCCTGGGCACTTTCTGACAGATAAAGGTAACTGAAGACCTACATGTTGTGCTGTGCTGCCATAAAGAAGCTCTTCCCTAACTTCTTTGGCAGGAGTCTCCCAAAGCTGGCTGTATGGGTTTTACTGCCAGCAGAGCAGTGCAAGGAGATCAGAACAGTTCCAAGGAACCGTTTCCCTTAAGAGGAAATGAAAGGAGAGACTGAAGGCACTGGCGAGCCATACATTAGACTTCTTGGTTAAAAGCAGCTAGACCGCACTTCGGAAGGACTACTTTTTGCAGAAGGCTTTGTTCTTCTTCTGTGTGCATTGTAGTTCCACAATTCACTGCTTCAGCTATAGACAATGCTTTTAGTTTAATCCTCAAAACTGTACTTTTCAATCACAAATTTCCACATCACGACAGGCCTTACAATAAAGCAGAGGTATTTAAGTGATATTCTGCTCTTGTAGACTTCCTGGCTCAGTCATGGCATTTCAGAAGGACATAGCCCAGCTAGGAGAACAATATTGGAATGTACACAGAGAAAACCACGGTTAGCAGGAATCAAAAACAGAGATTCAAGAGAGATAGACTTCCACATGACAGAATTATACTGGTATCTACATAGCTCAAGTTGCCTTTGCAGGCAGAGCCCTCAGCCACTTGAGGTATCCCATCTCAGGCTGATCACTCCTTAGCTGGGCTAAGAGCCAGC
This sequence comes from Serilophus lunatus, assembly GCA_013399895.1. NCBI lineage: Eukaryota > Metazoa > Chordata > Aves > Passeriformes > Eurylaimidae > Serilophus > Serilophus lunatus. Next base: position 355,564 of record VXBA01002923.1, on the reverse strand, counting down.
CATTCCCTAGTCCCTCTTTCCTTCACAGCAGTAGGCAGACACAATCCAGTATCAGTGAGGTCAGGAACTCATGCCATTGAGCTGGGCACTAGTAAAACACACGTTATCACAGTATCTGCCCCAACAACCAGAAAAACTACAGATTTAATGTAGGCAGTTTTGGTAATGCTACTGTATTACCTCTTGTTTATTGGCAGGTGAAGCACACAGCAACCCTGTGACCTGCCAGGGTGAAGGACCATCTCAAAGAGGGGTATTACACCTTTCTGTAGGTCATTCTGCCTCCTGCCCAGAACACAGTTCAGTGCAAGTTGAGCTCATCTTACATCACTTAAAATTCCCCAATCCTGTATTTGAAGACAGTTTACAACACAAATGCTATAAATAGAGAGAGAAGACAAGAGCAGGAGGAGAACGAACTTATGAAATGGAGGCGATGAAAGAGACAAATGATTTCTACTGAGATGGAGGACTGATAGGTGATGGAAGTCTTTCCAGATGGCTGGAGCTGTACTAAGTTTCTTGCTCTGAGGCTGGATAAAGAGAGAAAAGTTTTAGGATGGTACTTTGGCTTCACCAGGTACTCAGTCCTTTGCAGCAGGTCAGGGACTCCTCTCACAGAGAAGCAGAACTGCTGATGAGCCCTCGGATGGTGTTGAAAGTGAGGAAGATCCTGCCTGTAAACTCTACTGGAAACTGCCTGATAAAATACTGACAGGCACATAAAGGCAGGAGCAGCACAAATCTCCCCACAGGATCAGTGCCTGAGCACTTACTCAGCCATCCCAGGTGGGTTTTGTAGCCTTGGCTGAATCTGTGCAACCTCTGCTTTATTGTGACCAGTATTCCACTCTGACCAGTCCAAGCGACCTCAGAAGCGTCCCTGTGGTTGTAGTCACATCTATAAATCACAGCACAGATTCACCGATGATTTTGCAAAGTTGTTTTGTTTTTCTCAGCTTTGCATGCTTGGCTGAGAAAAAGCTACAGAATAATATCTACTGAAATGGCTTTCAAGGGTTCTTTTTTGTCAGATTCCTCACCTGCTCTGTCAGGATGTTCTTTCAATGCCTTTCATATTTCCCATGAAAGACCATAATCTCCCAAAGCCCCGGCATATCTGCCATCTCAGCGCTATCAGGAAAGAGCTGATGAGAAGATGATTGTCAGGGATGATTACAAGGACTTTACAAACACAGGAAAGCATGTTCTGCATTAATTGCTAATCCATTTCAGCCAATTTGGCACCATGACAAATGCAACTGGTTGTATCTAACAAGCCAGGGGATAGGGAATAATTCTGTGTCAGTACAGTATGTCCAGGGAGAAGAATCAGCCACTAATCCCAGGTGACTACTTTCTTTATAAATATATTAGCAACATAATGGAGGGCTTTTTAATGGGATTATAACCACACAGGCAGACCCCAAGCAGCTGCTCTGCTACTCAAAGGGAACATGGCTGACAATAAGATTTAAGGAACTGAATGAGGGGAAAAGGACAAACCTGTGGCATGGCACACTTAAATGACCTTTCTGCTTAAAAGGAATTGGATCGTGTTGCATACATGAAAAGAAAATCACATATGCCTAAAGCAATCTCTTTGGGCAGGCTCATCACTACTTTCTCCCGCTGATCCTCTGTCAAAAAAATGGCCAAATCAAGAAGAACTTCTCTTTTCATATACTGGAGACAGATTTTAAAGCCTAAAAGATTTCACTCATACAATGAAGGGTCATTGTCAAGGATAGCTGAGCCCGTATATTGTCAAACAACCTTTGTGTTACTCCCTCTGCAGAGCTGAAATAATTCTTCATTCTGAGTACAATTTAATAGATCAGTGCTGTAAATATATAAGTGTGCAATCCCTTTGAGTGTGTGTGTGACTGTGTGTTGGACTAATGATCTTTGGGATTGGACTAGATGATCTTTAAAGGCCCCTTCAACCCAACTCATTCTATATATACATATATACATAAATGTGCAGACAAAAAAGGACAGCCATGAGGCAGCCACTGAGGATGATCCTGTGATGGCATGAGCAAGAGAAGAAATATGTCTCGTTCTTACCATCATTTTAAAAGACAGGTATAAACATGGCAACATAATTTACTAAAGAAATATTTTTAAAGTTGATAGAAGTAATGAAAGATAACAGTGCCCGTATAAATGGCACACACATCTCAAAATATAATACTTGTATATTTTTTGAGTCATCACTTGTTTGTAGCTCAGTGGCTTGAAGCTGAGGCTAGGATTTGTCTCTGTGGCTTTGAAAGGAATACAGTATGGAATAAAACACAACTGCTATGGAATACAAAAATGGCAGTATGGAGCTGCTCTAGCAAGAACTATTTACACAGCTTAACCTTAGCATAACAAAAATCATTTCTGAAGTCCAGATCTAATTTGCACAGCTCCGGAATTCTGTTACCAGAGGCCCTTAGTTAAGGGTGACAGAATGAGTTGTGGGAGTATTTAAGCACTCATTTAACACTAAAGTACACTTTACATCCTTCTGAAATGCTTTTGTTAGAAGCAGCTAAAACAAAGGCCACTGACACACCAAGCCTGAACGACCCACACTGCCTGTCTGAAATCAACTGGTACTAACAAAATATCCCTAGTGATTGCAATGGCTTGGGATCAGACTCACGTGTTATTCTTGAACACCTCTTAAACTTTCGAGGCTTGACCTCAGGTTGGCCTGGCAGCAGTCCAGGTGACACTGTAGTTCATTTCAAAGAGCTGCATGGAGCACTGACCTTGATCTGTTCCCAACACTGCTGAGCCCATCATGGTGGCACAGGGAGTGTTCCAGATACATATTTCTATCCATGTGCATCATTGGCATGTAAGAGTTTAACTGGCCTCAGTTTTCACAGCTGTGATGGTGAGCTACCAAGCTTAAATGAGCTCTTTCTATGGCACTCTGGATTCTTCTCATGCAACACCAAATGTTGGCAAGTACCTAACCATGACCTCCAAAACAATTTCCAGTTGTGCAAGTGCATCACCTCCAGCCAGGTAACCTGAGTGTCTTCCTGCCTTTTCTGCATGACAATAATCACCGCTAGGAAAGCTGCTCATCTCAAGTCTAGCGGGTGAAGGCTTCTGCAGTGCACATCTATGATCCCCTAACACATTCACGTTTTACTAAAGATAAGCTCTGGCTTCAATGCACTAAAAATACCATGACTGTGGAGAGAATTAAGTGTATCTCTAGTGCCTGATTCAGGAGAGCAGTTAATGCTGTGATTAAGTCCAGGGCTAGTCAGGACAAGACAGCTTATGTTTAAAGAGAGCTAAGTATGTCCGGTGGTACCATCCTGAAAAACAGCAACCTCCAGAACTGGGTCTATACCAAGACTGTGGAAAGAGATCCCTAAGGAACTAAAAGCCACTACAAACCCACCTGTCTGGTACTCAAAGGATAAGCTATAGGGTTTTTTGAACTGGCTTTATCACAAAATGTAGCAACCTCTGTAATTTTTAATCTATATAATTTTATGCACATATTTCTTCTAAAAAAAGAATGAAGAAGTCTGCGCGAGCTATTAGACACACTGAATAACACACAGCTGGCAGGACATTCAGGAGTTATAGATGCTTAGTAAAATCCATACAAAATTGACTAACAAATGCTGGAATTAAAAGTGAAGACTTGGAGGGAGACAGGGGCTTTGAGCAGCACAGTATTTCAGATCATCTTACTGCAAGCTTCAAAATGTCATCAGCTTTCAGCCTGAAATGCGTCAGCAATCGTTTCATTTTTATCAAAACACAATTAGGCTGTGGTGAATGACAGCATAAATCTTAAATAGTAAAGATACAGGATGAAAGACCACCAGGGTGGAACATAACTGTAAACTTCTCCATAAAACTGCTTTTGAGTTCTGATCATATACACAGGAACCCCTTTAAATGATCCAGCAAGGATCTTAACTCACTGACTTCCAAAGAAAGTGTTACCAATTAAGTGGAAGAAACTTTAACAGTCAATTTTAATTACGCTGAGAGATTCACCAATCAATTCCCAGCTCAAGCTGAAGTTTTTACTAGCGACGACTGGAACCAATTTAAATGCTTTTATGTTGCGTCTAGACTTTAATAAATGGTCTAAGCATGGAGCAATTCTATGCCAGTATCCAACTAGTTTTCATGTACACTGAGAAACGCACCAGCTTCTCTGAAATTCTCCGAGTTTTGTGTCTTGAAACGTTCCCCTGAGAAATGATTGAAGAGCTTACTGAGTATATTATATAAGTACCACCGTGGGCATCGCTTATCATCCATAACAAGGCGGTGATGCCACAGTGTCCTCCAGCTCCATGCTTTCATCTGACACACTTCAGTGTGCTGAGCCAGCTTTTCTCTTTAGAGTGACATAGAACAGCTTTTCTGATTACAGGACATCACTCCTATCAGCATTAACCCAAGTTCTTTAGACTGAAAAATACCTCAACAATATGGAGGCATCGAGGACAGCTACAACTATTTAACTGATGGCCCAGAAAGGTACATCCAGGCAATCTTTTGAACAGCTAAAAACCTTATTTTTCTGTTCTGCCATCCCTTCTCTGGACCTCTCGTGGTCCTGATTAAGCTGTCCTAAAGGACCTGAGCATCCAGCCAGCTTCACAGCTCTGGTACAGAGGAGGACGAAGCACCTGGTTGAGAGATTGTTTAAACAGAACAGAGCCTTCCACAGCACACTCAGTAGTACTCTGGCTGTAGGAGACTCACCACTGCGGCGTCACTTTGATCATTGCTGTAGGTCATGGAATCACTCTGAAACCAAAACAGTCTTGTTAAAAAATTAAGTTGAATTACCATTTAGGGAGCTCTGTTGAATTTTTTTTCCTTCCCTCCTCTCCTTCTTTCTAAACATGCCTGTCGGGAGTGTGAAATTGTGTGCATTGATCACTACCCTGCTGAGCAAAGCTTGTTAAATTAAGAAAGACGTATTTAATTGAATGGATTGAGAGACACTCATATACTTTTATTCAAAGGGAATATAACTTTAATTTTTAGAAGCTGAGAGGTTGCTGTGGTCATTTGGAGCCTCTTAGGATGTTTACTACTGGGTGATGTCAAACTAATAAACCTCCAGGAAGTTCCGCGTGCCAGAGGTCCGACAAAGTCGGGCATTGGGAAGCAACACTAGGATTTACCTGCTACTGTGTTTTAGGAAGAGGCAGCAAACAGCTTTTGAAGAGCTGTGCCAGCTTGGCTGCCACCAGAGGTAGCAGCCATGAAACTCAGAAAGAGCTGTTTTCCATTTTGCACAGAGCCCTTTGGTGCTGCAACGGGCAGAGGGTGCCCCATCTCTGGGAGTTCTCCCACCAGCCTACTGGCAAAACGGTTCAGGCTGTGGGGCCACAGCAGCACCTGCATACAGGGCTGTGCACGCTCTGCAGGCCATTGGTTTGGCCAGCACATCTTGAGGATTGTCCTCTAAACCTGTGACACAAAGAAGGACTCTTTTTTTAAGTACATTAAAAATATATAGAAAAATAGCCTGCTTTAGGGACAGAGCAGACAAACAGGACTAAAGGAAGGAAAGAAAAGGAAGCAACTACTAAATGAGGTTACATGTGTAAGATCAGGTAAGCTGGTAACAGAGCTCAGACCAGCACCTGCTAGCCTGGTTCCCTCTTCTGTTCACAGGAGGGTTTTATCCAAGGTGTAGCTCACAGTTGCTGCCAGAATGAGCAAAGCAGACTCGTACTCACACAGCTGGAGTCTTCACTTGACAAAGGATCCCTTGCTCTCAAGGATTGATTTTGCTGAATGGCAATAATAGCTTGTAAAAACCATTTAAAACCCAAATGCACTGCACATTGCAGGGTGCTGGGACTGGATGGGGGACTGTAAGCAATGCTTTTTGGAAAGACAGGGAGTGTTATTCATCACAGTTGTCTGCGGTGGGCAATTTGGTCGCCTTTCAGGGAACTCACTCTAACACAGGATCGCTGCCAACATAAAGAAGAACTGGTCAAAGCACTGTGCTTTTCAAAGTGGAAGGATTTTTTTTTCCCTTCTCTCCTTCAGAAAACATACCAAACTTTGGGCAGTCACAGTGATCTCTGCTGCTGAAAATAAATTACTAGCAATTAAAAATCTTCTTCTCCTTGCACACTTCGGTAACACAGACTAATACACAATACAAAGATTCACAGCCTTTTGAGGAAGCATCGTGATCTTCAGAGCTGACCTCCCAAATACCATGGGCCAAAGCACTTCACTCACTGGTTGCTGCCTCAAGCCCAAATCCTGCGGCTGAACTGCAGCAAGTCATTCAGAAAGACATTCATCTTGATTTATGGGTACCAGTCCTGATGGGAGAATGCCACACAAAGCAGTTCCTGTCTTGAGCTTCATGGAATGAATTGCAAAGTTAAACTGGTTCATGGGTTCAAAATGCCTGTAATCCAGTAAGATTCTCTCTCCAATTCCAGGCAGAAATAGTGTGTAGGTGGCTTATAAAACTTCCTTTCTACAGTGACCCCAAATCTAAGCAAATGGTCACAATCCCTTGTGTTGCTTCAAAGGCTCAATTGTTACTCAGGGAAACTAGTTAGCCATGAAAAAATTATATTCAATTCTTCAATGTACAACATAGCTAAGATAAACATGGGAAAAAATTGTGATTGTTTACTTAATGTCTTTTTCTGCTGAGAGAAATTGCGATGCTATTTTTCAGTACATTAATTGCTTATGGTTCCCATGCCATGCATTTTAAAACCCAGGTGCTAATAACTACATTTTGCTCCCAGATCTGTACACAGGCAGTAGACTTTCTTTATAGGAATTCCAAAACAGGTGGAGGAAATCCTGGTCCCAGTGAAGTTAACAGGAGTTTTGCCAGAGTCTGTAACCAGCAGGGCAGTCAATCCCCTGTGGGAACAATACCAGTGCCAGTGGAGGTACAAATCCCAGCACTGAGGGGAGAAATTGAAACCAGCAGCTAAAACAGTGACCTTCCAATACGAGTATTTGACTGAAAAGTGCTTAATGGACAGTACCCCGTGAAACTCAAAAACAGTCAAGGCAGGGAAACAAACAGTAGAAGACTGGCAAAGAGGAATTGATTCAATGATGGCCATTCAGCAGAGAGCTCTAGAAATCAGGACTGGACAAGACACATGAGATAATTAACTCAGTCGTCTACTATTTCCCAACAATATTAATCATTCAAATGCCAGAAGGTCATTTATTAAGTTACAAGGCCCTTCATTTTCAGTCAATAATTATTCCATTTCAACCTGGAGTGTACCTACCAAACACACATAAGCCCCATGGAAGGGCTCTTTGAAATGCAAAGCATTGGCTGAAGCTCTGTGTTTACCCTTTCAAATCATGTAAACCTGAGAATAAATCCACCTGTTGCCCTATCTTCAATGAGGTCACAAAAAAACCCTCCCTTTTATTTGCAAACAGCTTAGTGGCTACCAAAGAGCAGTCACCGATAAACTTATTCCAAACAAAGATTAAATCCTGATTAATCACTGAGAAGTGTTAAATCTAAGAAAAGTGCCAGCCACTGAAAAGTGAGGTTTTTCTATAGTAATTTATTGCAACCCTCCATGCTGGAGCTAATTAGAATTGGACAAAAGAAGATTTAAAAAATCATGAAAAGTAAAGTGGAAGGCTATAAAAATGGAGAAAGAAAATAACACGGAACAAGATAAACAGGGAATTAGGAAAGGTAACAATAATGACTTAATCAAACAAAGTATATATTTAGGTGATAACCTAAGAATGAGAAGAAAGGAGTCAAATTCAGCTTTGTGAAAAGCCAGATCGGAATTAGTCATTTGAAAAGAGCTGAACACTATTTTGGGGTGGTTTTTTTTAATTTAACAGTGTATCAAACTTTCAAAGTCCAGCTGGAGATTTGAGGGCACACAGCTTTCTCTGGGCTAAAATCTTCTGGTGTGAGGGAGTGAAAATGAATCCAAGGAAGTGGATGTTGAAAGAAGAAAGACCTTCTTCCCAAATTCTCATGGGAAAGCCCAGCTTCTTAGCAGGCAACAGCCTGGATGAAAACTTTTTGACCTGGCCTAGCCCTAACCAGAGCTGGGTTCTTTTCTCTCCCCACCCAAACTTCAGAAACGCCACCTTTAATAAACCATAAGGAATATAAACCAATCCAGATTTAATGAAAATACCAAACAACTGTCATTCTAGTCCATCAGCCTTGAGCTAAACATTCTACTTTAGTAACTCAGTAGAATTATGCTTCTTGATCTAATTATTTGAGCAAAATCAAACTTTTAAAGTTAAAAAAAACCCCAACTAAATAAAGAGAGAAAAATGGCCCAATACAAGAGTGTGATCCCCATGTTGATCAAGCATCATGAGCTGAGCTTTGGGTCTTTCTGGTAAAAGAAACCATGAGCAACCCTTAGAGCTTGCCCATTGTGCTGCACCACTACAAATGGAATCGTTGGCAAACTAGAAAATATAATGTTTGCAAAGCCACTGAGACTTGGCATTACTCCGCTCCTGTTACATCAGTAAGACTTTGACAATTAAATTCAATAGAAGAAAAGGCAAACTACAGAATCCCGCGGTTTTTCCAGTAGGATTTCCTAAATAAGAATTGCTGACACTGCAGGGACATGTATGGGATGTTGTTTGCTAGAGCAGTTACAGTGACAATCTTTGTTATGATTTGATCATAATGGTAAACACATCTGTCTTAGGCAGGGACTGTAGCTTAAGGATTAGAGAATGATGCTTCTTGCTTGAAACATTTGGTCTAATGATGTGTTTTTCTCTGACTTTTTCTTACTGTTTTTGATAAGGCAAGATCAGGAAGAGGCGAGATAGAGGGAGAGGAAGGAAGAAAGAGAGGATAAAGAGAAAGCAAAAAAGTAATAAGAAGAAAAAGACCAAAAAAAAAAAAAGAAGAAAGAAAAAGGAAAGAAGGCAAGCAAAGCAAGCAGCTGGTGCTGAAAGTGAGTAAGACTCTTTCTTTCTCGTTTTCTTCTGTCTTTTAATAAATCATTGTAGCAGCTTTGTGACAAGTCTCTGTTATCCATAATGCCCAAGCAAACAGCTTTTCTTTCAGCCTCTATTCAGCTGGCTGCCAGGGAAGCAGGACTGCAGGCAGGAAACTTCAGTGGCTCAGCCTGCTCCCCTGTAATTCAATTAGAAAAGCAAGCATGAAGTCAATATTCATTGCGCCTGGCCAGAGCTGCACAACACAATGAAATGATAATGAGAAAGTTCACAAAGGAGATGAGCTTAATGATAAGTTTTTAAAGAGGTGCTGCAGCGGGTGACCCTCTGTACAACTGGCAAACACACACGGGCATATGGGTCTTTCCCCTCAGGGATTTACGCTCATCCCTTGCCATCTGTATCCAGGGCAGAAGGCTGATTGTGAATCCAAGGGAATCTCATGATATACTGTCTTAGGTCGCCCTATTCAGCTCTTTTGCAACTCTGAAGGGAAAGAAGACTTGTTTCTTAAACACCCAGGCCCCCAAGGAACACATATAACTTGCTGGATCACAGGGAATGCAGTTTCAGGTGGCACAGAGCTGTGACTCCCAAGCCCAGCAGGATGTCAGGCCTGTGGGGCACAGACCAAGAAAATCATGAGAGACAACTTCCAACACTTGGTGGAAGTGCAGAAGATGAAGAACTGCACCCTTGTGCTTTCAGAGCAAGGCAGCACTCGCTCCTCCAACCGTGAGAACACAGAGCATTTGTGCTTTAAACTGAGCAGTTCTGGGTAAATCCTGGACCCAATTCTGCAACTCTGTCTTGAAGAGATCTCCCACTGGAGAAAGTCTCTACAGGATTTCCTTTCTTCTCCTTTTAGCACTTTGTTGGTGACAACAAAATATGTAGTTATTTATTTTGTAAACACCAGTGAATTCAGTTTTAAAAATAATGAATGATTGAAGTAGTAATTAAAAAAACAGCATTGTGTGTACAAGCCCAGAGCTGCCTTGTTCTAATTTTGCTTTGGGATTCAACATTGCAGATACTACTGAATTTGTTCTTTTCAAAATTAGTTCTCTGGTAAAGCCCAGGGCTCTTCACAAAGAGACTTGGGTCTCATTCTTTTTGGTGCCATATAGAATCAGTGGCCCCATCTCTAAGCAGGCAAAACATGACAAACAGAAAGATATTCTTTTCTTCTCCTTCAACAAAAGTAAAACAGGGCACACAGAGCTTATATAAGTACCATGAGGTCACACAGGGTGTCAGTGAGAGAGTCACAAATTCAACTCAGATTGTAAGGCTCTCAGTCCCAGTTTGTGTCATGTAGTTCAGGGCACTCCAAACGTTTATTGTAATTTTCAGAAATATGTTGTAATTTCCCTAAATTAATCTCTCAGCCTAATGTATATTAACATTCCACATCTCCCCATCATCAGTAACGGCTGCTTAATATGCTGGTAAATAATTAATACAAGCCAACAGCCGGATATTTTCTCAAAGTCAGGAGGTATTTCTCAACATTACTGATGACAACAGACCATTTTTTACTTCAGAGCCCAACAAAAAGGAAGCAAATTTTGCTATTCTTCCTGATTCAAAAAGCCTTCAACTTCTAATAATAGAAGTGGGCGGTGAATTGTTTCATCTGCAGTAGGAAGCTCTTCATGTCCTATTGGGCCAGTTCTTCAGCTGCTACAAAACCCACAGAATTTCACTGGAGGCAATCCAGTTTTGACAAGTCACACGAGCCAAGGACAGATGTATTTGTGCTTCATTGCCCACTAAACCTCTTCAGACTGACCCAATCTCTGCATCCCAAGGGAGAATGGAGCACTTCCCACAACTGGAACTATCCCCAGGGAGGTAACAGGCACAGCAGGTTAGCTGGATGCCTCTCACGGCCCTCACTCTTCTCCAGAAATCCTCCCTGTCCCAACAAGCCATGCCAATGTCCTGGTCTAAACACCCACCCTTGTGAGACATTATACAGGATAACAGCAAAGCATCTCAGATCAAACTGCTTTTTTCTGACATTGAACAAGAGATGAGAAAAAAAGGAAGTTTTATCTCTAAAGCTCCACACACTCTTAGAACTGCCCCTGCTGTCCATAGTTGTCAAAAATGTTCTTGCCGCAGCTGCATTTTGTTGGCTTTTGCTGATATTCTGAAGGGTTGCAGATCCTTGGTGGACACAAAATTCTTCTCCTTTAGAAGAGATCAGATGCTGAGCTGATGTACATTCATATCTATGATGAATTGCACGAACAAAGGGACTGATCCCAGGATTTTTCCTTTTGGTTAATTGATTTCCAGTGCAACTTTCTAAGAGACTGGAGAAAAAGGGGTAGGACAGCCACATCTCTCCTACGTATTTGTGCTCATTCCTACTATTATATAGAAGGCCAGATAATACAAGAAATACTTGTCACTTTATATGTCAATACGTAATTATATTTTCACTGTTTCCACAAGCATATAAATTCTAATTTTCATAACTAAACGTAAATTTGGGGTGCCCTCCAAAGCTTCAATATCTAAGATGGATTCTTTGCTCCTTAAAACAACTTGAGGTGAAATGTCCCTCTGTAACTCCTGCATGTAGCAGTCAAAAATGATCACAAAAACTTCCCCTTTCTTATTTTAGTGGCAGCACTCTCACTCTTATGTAACAAAGGCAAAATCTGTTGAGGTCAGGGATTCTGAAACACCAGCTTCATCCAGAAACAGCCTTTGCCTCTCAGTGACAGGCCCTGGGAAGTTCACAGGACACTGTAGGTATCTATATGTCCCTTCAGTCCTCACTCATTTGTGTCAGGCCGTGCAATCCTGTTTTATGCTCTGTGTTCTGACAGGAGGTGTTGTCTGCACAGTATCTTCAGCTCAGAATTGTTTTTTGCTGGAGACATTAATGCATGTAATTGGCACATGCTTTTCTGGAGTATTTCTATCGCCTTCCAAAGATAGAGACAATCAAATCTCTCCTCCACTCATCAAGGAAATGCTTAAAACATCAAGTGGGGAATTCCAGGCCAGCTTAAAGGTGGTACTTACTTTACATTTTCTCAAGCAGCAAGGGAACATGGGACAAGGACTGTCACAGTGTTTATTTTGAGTTCCCTGGTGAGAAAAACATTTTACACTTGTCTTGTGTGGTTGAAGCCTCCCTCCCCGCTCAGGGAACTCAGGCTATCTCTGCCACACATGAGCTGCTGTTACTTGACTTGACCCATCCCCACTGAACACACATCTTGGAGAGGCACTAAGTCAGTTATCCGAATCCAGGCTCTAACCTTCACAAGGGTAAGGTAAAGTCGAGGTCTTGTCTCCACCTAGGCCGTAGTGCTCCTTAGAGATGAGCTCAAAACTCAAAAGCTCACCTTGAAGAAAAGTACTCGGTAAAGAACAAAATCCTTCTCAAAGTTCTGCATCTCTCTAGTTCCTGTTGTGCTCTTTTCAGTGCTGAATAAGGCCATTTCAAAAAGGAAGAAGTGAGAAAAATACATTCAAAAGAGAAAAGGTGGTCCTGTAATTAAGTGACTGGCCTGACTGGGGTTTAATTTCAAACACTGACAGACAAAAGGCTGCTTTGTATCCATGAGCAGGTGGAGCATTGAGCTCTTCACTGTGCCATTTTAAGAATAAATGAGAGTTAAGAACACTTTTCTTCCATTCTCTGTTTTGACTGTCAGTGTTTAGAGGCAGATGGTTTTTATTTGATAAGCAAGTAGCTTGCACAACAGCCCACTCATCTTCTGAGAGATTGCTATGCTGTGATACACCTTTTATTTGAGCACTGCAGAACACACACCCAGATGACAAGGAATGTGATGCACTCCTATGCTCTGTGGATAAAGGATTGAATTTGGAGGTGGAGACACAAATTGTCTAGGTAGAGGTTATAGTCAAAGACCTACAAAATTGCCTGTTGAAGCCAATCCAGCAGAGGAATTACAGAAACACAGAATGGAGAGTCTATTTATGTTATTAATAATAAAGGTACCGCAACCAGTGAGCCCAGAGCTATGCAATTACAAGGAGACATGCAGTGTACACAATCAGGAATCCTTATCAGATTGTTTGGTCTATCTTTTCCATTTAAAAGTGATGTTTAAACTATGTTTATAGACAAAGGAACTGATCAATGAACCTGTCATTGGTCATGAGTAACACAGAAAAAATTAATCAGGTGATGAAAATATTGCTGCTTCTCCATTTGAGGAATAAGTTCAAGATATTTCAAAAAGATTTTGACAAAGCCTTGGGGAGATGTGTATCAGCAAAGTCAAATGTTACAGCTTTGAAAATTTCTCAAAACCAAACAAAAAAAAGTTATTTGGAAATGAGATTTTTCTGAAGGTAAAATAGCTGGAAAAAAAACAAAAACAAAGATTTACTATTATTTAAGCTTTTCAGCTGCTCCCTAAGAAAATAAACTTGGAGTTAAACAAAATCTTCACTGTTTTTCTACAAAATAAATAACAGTAACATTATACCTACTAAACAGGAATCAGCTGTATAAACAGTTTACCTGCCTCTGACAGCATCAACTATTGAAAGAATTTCTGGGCAACTCCATTCAGAGAAGGAATAGCCCAAGTTATGGTAATCATTGTAACTCAATGTATAATAAATGTGAAGCAGTAAGCAGGAGGGGGTAATACTTCAAAATTTCATCATCTTGACTAAAAGTCTTCGCATTTCATTGCTGAAAAAGGTGACAATAACCACAGCCTTCTCCTGTTTGTCACTTTAAGTTTGTCCATTAGTTACCATCATAAATCCTTGGCTCAAAGTTTAACTGTCTTTAACCAGGTAATCTCGGTTCAGTAATTTCTGAAACCTGGGTGTCTGATTTTCCACATTCATTCCCTTCACTCACAAATAGACAGACATTATATGCAATCTGAAAGTATTTTGCAGCTGGGAACAAACCCCTATTTCTGTCATGTAGTCCCCATGGATACTTTGATTAATTTCCATAAACTAAATCTGAAGAGCTCACAGACCTCACATCAACCAAGCAAGGGAATAAGAGAACAAAATTTAATCCATCATAATCCCAGTATCATATGCTGTAAACTTGAGCTCTAACAACTCACTGATCAAACAATTTGCAGTTGTGAACACTAAGAAATGGGAGCCTTTGAAATATGTGAGCATGGATGAAATGGCTTTCCCCCTCTACTCTGATCCTTCCCACCAGCTCAGCATATGTAAACTTCTAGGTAGGACTTGTTCAAGTTGTTCCCACAATATATAACTGAAAAATGTATGCTGCTGTGGAACAGAGGCATGTGGAATAAATATTTTATGTGCTCAAGAGCTCAGAAATAGATTGTAGGCTGCATCTGTATGACAGACTCGTAACAGCACAGCCAGATCCATCAGGTGCATGAAGAGAAATGATCCTGATGGACACAGCTGGCTTTCAGAAGCTGCCCCTACAGCCTTATTAATAGTAGCAAGCCCGTCCCTGTTCTAGTTCAGCTCTTGACAAAAGGATATATGACCATCTTTGCTAATGGGGCTGCAGCTACAGCAGGAGCACATCAGCTGTACAGCACATGATATTTGCAACTGATAGAAATCAACCAGCACGAATCTGGCATGAGATCTAGGGATAGAGGCTGGATGTGCAGGGATTACATCCATTACCCTCTAAGGCAGAGCTCTCTGAAGAGTGAAAAGGGCTTGACTCTACCTTGCCCCAGATTTTGTGCTGTCATCCTCACCAAAGCAACCAAGATGAAAAACCTTCTCCCTCCAGTGCTGGACACTAGTAGGCTTCACAATACTTTGTGAATAGCTTTGTTTAGTAACCTTGAAACAACAAACCTGAATCCTCTCACATAATTTCACTTTATCACACCCATAGTCACTTTTCTTTTAGAGGATTTGCAATAGGAACTGACATTGAACTCCTCTTTGTGCTTCATCGGACCAGATCCTCAGCTGGTACAAACTAACCTAACATCCTCAGATGTCACAAAATCTTCCTGCAGTTACATCAGCTGAAGATCCAGGCTTTGCTTGCCAATGACAGCATTGTTTTACACTAATACTCTTTCTGGCCCGAGTAATTCCTAACATTATGTTAATACACAACACTACCAGGCACAAAAGGGAGAGAGTTAGCACCAGCAATAAATCTTCTTTTCTGATTCTCTGAACACATGCATGTAACTAATATATCCTCAAGAGGGAAAAAAAAAAAACACAAACCCCAACAAAATACTGTAATTATCTTAACCTGCTGCTTTGGGGCAGACCTCGCTGTTCTCTTCCCTCAGATGCTCTCCCACCTCCTTTCTCACACCCTGAGCACTGTCAGTTTGCTGTCAGCTTTACAGTATCAAGTGTGTGATCTCTCTGTGGGTACCCTGCTCATTGTCATTTAAACTGGCCAGTCTGCAAGGCCACCAAGGTCAAGGAACTATCAGGAGTAAGGTTTCTTAAGTGCAAAGTGTGAGACACCATCTGACACTGTTTATAGATAGACTTAGCCTCTTATTGACCACAAGATAGAAGTTAAAAGCATTGCTTTGGAAGTTCAAATGTGTTAACCTCTGAGGTGATGTTTGAATTAGGGTTATAAAGGGCCTAAAGTTTTGAAGAAGCTTGGAGAATAAAAAGGATTTGGAAAAATTTTAGAGCAGGATCAGAGTAGCTACACTGAGTGTGCCAACTACTATATTACTGTTGATTTAATTGAGTCCATCTATCAGGTCTGTGCATTATGTGATCCAGTTCCAAAGATGTTTCCCTGCTGCAGCTGACAAAATACAGACTATACACTTCAAATGCAGTTGTCGGTCTTTAAAACAGGCAGTTACAAAACAAGTTGGCTGCTCCAGCAATCAATAATGGGAAGGGCAGTGTACATTGGACTAACTCCCAAACAATTAAATACTTGCCAGTGTAAAGCAAAAAACGACACGAGACCACGCCAAGAGCTTGTTCACTGTTTGGCAGCTCATGGGATTACAAACATTGATGGTTTAATAGTGAGGGAAAATTAACAAAGCTGGAACAGCTAAAGCATTTTCTGAGAAGTTATCTGGTGAACACACTGAAGAGGTAACAAGTACACCTTCCCTTGAATTGTATCCACATGGCACCTGGAATTCCTGATGCAGTTTTCCTGGAAGCTGACTCACAGAGGAGGAGGTTACATACCTGTCATGGATTGCACACACACGCTATGGAAACTCCACACCACCTTCAGCAAAAGAAGAAATGCCTCTTACCCAGAGAGGAGGCACCTAACAGCTCAGATATTTTGGAACACTGGCCTCGAATTGAAAAGAACCAATCCAGCCCAGTCCTGAGAACAAGGGAAGGGAAGAGCAGGAGCCGAGCCAAGGGACAGGTCAGAGAGCTGAGCAGAGCAGATCCAGGGTGACAGCCCAGGGCAGCCCAGAGCTCAGACCACACGCCAAGTTCACAGAAAGCTGGGGCCAGGCCAGGCCATCAGACTGCAGGTAAGGCCTGGTGCAGACAGGGACAGCCATTGACAACCCTGGCTGTGCTGACCTGCAGCCCTGACCATCCACAGGAATGTGAGTGAGAAGCCCCAGAAAAGGCAGGCAGGGCCAATAACACCCACTAGTGCCATTTTTTCCTGAAGAATTTCACCATTTTTCAACATGAAATTATCTCTCTTCCCATGCCTCGCTTTCACCAGAACAAACTGTTAAATATGTCGACACTTTGAGCACTGTTATTAATTTTTCCAGGCTCATGATCTGTCTTATCAATCCAGGAAAGAGAAAGAGTACAAAAACTGCAGAGAAAGGTCTGTGCTCCCTACTGCTCCAGCGGCTATGCTTGGAAAGTAGGGACTTCCTTTTACTACCCCAGAGTCATGCAATAAATGTTACCCCTCTACACCAAAATAGTAGCTCTCAAGAAAACTTGATTTGACTTAGGAGAGGAAGGAGGGTGTTTCTCAGGGTTTCAGAGACAACCTCTCCTTTGCTATTAATGCCAGGTCATGTGTTCACTTGTTACCATGTAACATGCAGGTAACAGGGCTGTGTCCCTAAACCTCTTCGTTCAGACAAAGGCTGGGCATATCCCTGCTGTGTTCCAGGAAGGATTGAGAGGAATCTGCAGCCAAACTGGATAAATGACGCCTCAGAGATGTCATATAAGCAGTCAGTGGTTACTGTTCCTGTGGCCACAAAGACAGAGCCTTCTGGCATTTACAGAACAGTCCTGAGAGAAATAGGCCCTATGGGCTATTCTTTCTTTGGACTTGAGCTAACAGCTCGTTGTACATCTTCTCAGTGGTTTAGAGTGTGGAAAACACAGTAGTTTTTGGTATCATTTCTCTGAAATATAACAGGAAATGCTATGCATTCAGCTATTCTTGCTGCTTACTACTGTGATATACAGTCTACAGTGATGTTACAGGATATAAGATCCATACTCACCTTTTCTATCGCCATCAATTATCTGGGGTGATAACCTTTTCATACTTCAAAATCTCTCCACTGCATAGCAGAGGAAATGACAAAATACAGGTAGCTATTAACCTTGCCTTAAAGGTCATTTAGAATGCTCCTGTTACACACACAAGCCTCTGAGCTGGATTTACCTTCAAAGACATTTCTCTTTCAAAAGACGGCGCATGTGCCAGAGACAACAAATATTATAGAAAGCAAATACTCTGGTGCCTGAATTAAATAACCAATAGAACAGGTTAGTTTCTCTAGCTCTCCTTTTCTCCCCTACCACCCTTTGGCATATTCACTTTTTGTTTCCCTTTATCTCTTTTTGTCTTGTTTTCTTGACTGTGGAACATGAAAAAACTAACACACTGGATATAGAAATGCAGAAATCTGTTAGATTTCAGGCTTCTGGTAAAACATGGTACACTGTGTAATTTCAAGGCATGTATAGAGAAAGAGGATACAAGGCAAAGTTATCTAGCAAGTGTCAGCCTCAATACCCCAAACTGTCACTTCAGAGTGCCACAAAATATAGTTCCTTTTCTGTAAATCTGCAATAAAATGTCTGTCAATCTCTATAGACCAGACCTCATAGTTCAAGTCCAAGGCTGTGCAACCCTTCTATCTGGCACTCAGCTATCAGGAATAGAACTGTCCCAGGAAAGATGTGTAAACAAATTGTCAATATACAGTCATCTGTAGCACCAAAATCTCAGTGCAGACAATAACCCCTGATTAATGGAAGAAAAAACTGATGTCAGCCAAGTCAGGGAGTTCTAGACCTAGAGAGGACACCATGGGTATATCCCAAATAAAATCCCAGTAAACAGTAAAGAAGGAAGGCAAGCAACAGGGTTGTGAGTGGCTTTTGCTTCAAAAGTGTCAGGAGTTGGATTCTTGAGCTTAGTCCTACAGCTGCTCAGGTGAAGTGGAGCATGGCCTACCTAAGGAACTTGGACAATCTCACAAGAACATGGAACCAGTGTTGCCAGAGCATCTTATTTTTACCACCCTTAATTTTCACTCAGAGGAAAATGAAATGCTGTTAGAAAATTGTTAGGACATAACAGTTTGCAGCAGAAGACCCAAAATTTTACTCAGTGCTTTATAAGGTAATGCATTCATTTGCAATGCAGCCTAACTCAAACTGCCTGCTGGCAAACAGTCTGACTGAAACCCTGGGAAAACCAGACCAACACTATGTGCCTTGTAATAGAAAATCAAAATATAGTTCTAGAGGCTAATTCTGACACCAAAAGCTTTTTTGAGCTCTCTCATAATGGTAATATTTTTTTTCTAAGTCAGGATCATTTTAGATGGAGGTAAAACCTGATCTGCAATTCGCAGTTATTCAGAAGACTTGCAATATCTCACTGACTCTAAAAGTGATACTTTGGATGAGTATTCCATCCTAGCAGGAATCAGCAAATATTTAAGAGAGAAATCTCAGATCCTGATTATTACCCATATAAAGAAATTATGTTTAAAAAACCCTGAAACTTAGTTCTTGAAAATTTAAAAAAGTGAAAGCTTGACTTTCTGCATATTAAGAGTGGACTAAAACATTAGTTGGTCGACTTAAGGTAATATTTTAACCAGAAAGCACAAGAAAAGAAACATCCTAATTGACTGAAAATCCAGCTGTCGACTTAAAATAGATTTTTTAAAAGTCACATTTTTCACGTTACTAAGTTCAGCACTGTCTGGTCTTTGAAGAAATGGGTTGGCTCGACAGAGCTGGAGTGCTCAGCATTCACACGGGAACTCTCCCCTGCTGTCAACTGGCCCAAAAGCATGGCTGTGACACTGGCCATGTCCTGGTCAGTCTCAACATTAAACACCCCTGATAGGGCCACCTCTGTGCTGGAAGGAGAGGTTAAGAGATGGAGATTTTTAATCTTTTTTGTGGATGCTTGATTCTGTTTAAAAACATCTCTGCTTTTACTGGAGAGATTTTCAAACCTGAGGAAGGAATCTGTGAGCTGAATGTGTTAGGAGTAATTAAAGTCTCTCTTCCTAAAGGCCCAGTCTAACTGTCAATGAAATAAACAGCATAGCTCTCTCATTGTGTGCTAGAGAGGCAGGATCCAGTTGCATCAACTTAGGGTTCTTCACAAGAATGCTCCTAAGAGACAGCAGCAGATAGAAATCAAAGTAGAGCAAAGTGTTTGAAATTATTACCTCTAACACAATGATTAATCTGTGGCACATTTTCCACTATCATTCCCTTAATGGAAACTCCAAAAACCATACCCACAGTATGTTATGTTGGCATTGTGTCCTCACACAAACCACCACAGTCATTGATTTCCATGTAACACCCACCTCGTAACCGTATACATTAAAACCTTTCAGTGCCAAGTGCTTCAGGGATCCTGAAATAAGTCCCTGCAAGCACTAACTTTTCCATCCTCAAGGCCTTTACCCTACTCACTGAACTCTCCCCCTGTTTCTCTGCTGCCTCATGATTCACTGCTGAGCCATTCTGTCTGTGCGATGCAACAAACCAGTTTCTAGCTCTGGAGTCCCAAAACCCACCGCGCTCAAAAGTGCTACAGAGCAATATTCTAGAATTCAGCTGAACTTTCAGGGCCTCTGGCTCCTCTTAGAAACAGTACTCACTGGAAAAAATGCTGATTTGGTGAAACCAAGACATTCCACAGAATCAATTTTACTTCTTTTTTTTCTTTATGAAGGGAAAAAAAAAAAGTTTCAACCTGAAACCTCTTTCTTTTCCTGACAGCTCATCTATCCAGCACATTGACAGCTCATCAGGTGGAGAGAGGCATCCAGCATCTGCAGATTATTACCCAGATGGAGCCAGGGGACCTCAGGCTTCCAACTGATCACTGGAAAGCTCTGTAGTAAGACAGTATTTATCTCCATTTAGAAGCTTCACAGGGACGAGGCTCTTTGGAGAGTGAAAAATCAATGCAGCTGAACGGAAATTAGCAAATGCCTGGGCATTTGCAGGAGCTGGAGATTTGGCCTTTATTTTGTAATATTTGATTAAAAGAGACTTCCACATCCCAAACACTACACTGCCAAAGTTGAACATCAACTGCATGAAACAGCTATGTGGCAGGATGTGGAAAACTACTTTGTGTTAATGATTTTCTGCTCTGATCAATATTCTACAGCATCCCCATGAACAAGTTAGTGTTTCACGGAAGATAGCACTGGAAGCAACAAGTGTGGAATCTCGAGGGCACTGCCAGGTTCCATGCTGCCACAATCCCTTCCTGCAAGCATTTGGAAGGCTGTTTGAAAAAAAATAATAGTAATTGCACAAAACATATGCTGAAGAATCCCATCGTTTCATGAAATGGAACATCTGATCACATGGGGTCTTTGCTGTTTGGAAGATGAGAGAGGCAAAGAACCCTAATGAATCTCTTCAAGCAGCTTATGGCTGTTTGTATCACATAAGGACATGATCATATGTCTGATTCTCATTTGGTATTTTTAAAAGATGTAATGGTGCATAAACCCCATGGTTAAAGTCATCACAGGGTGTTTGATAATTGTAGTCTGTCTCTATAAAGCGTAAGTTTACTATGTGACCTAAACCTGGCTATGTTTTATAGCAATATTTTATTCAGTTGCCAGGAAAACCAGTAGGCAATGCTTCCTTAATAGTCTGCCTGTACAACTGGAAGGTTTTCAAGGATTTCTCTTATCCAAGTCTTTCTGCCTGCCTTCATTACAGTTCTGTGATGCTCTGCTGATAAAGCAGAAATGCCTCCTCCTTGAACAGCCCATCTCATCTGTGATGACAAACCTGTGTTGCTCCCTCCACTGGGGCTTC
Organism: Serilophus lunatus; assembly: GCA_013399895.1. Taxonomy (NCBI): domain Eukaryota; kingdom Metazoa; phylum Chordata; class Aves; order Passeriformes; family Eurylaimidae; genus Serilophus; species Serilophus lunatus. The sequence goes on along the minus strand of VXBA01002923.1, from coordinate 334,339 downwards.
ACCAAAACACCCACTCATGGGGTGAAAGTGCAAACCAGAGAAAGAGCCCACAGTGACCACAGATCTATATTAAGATACCCTCTGCTTGCCCACCAATTACACCTGACTTTTCCCATTCCTTTTCCAAGTCCCACAATCCTGCCCTGAGTGTCTGATCAGTTAGTCTGTACCTTCTTATTTTAAGTGGTCTGGGAGAGAATTAAGAATAACAGAGACATAGTTCACTAGCATGAGTGCAGAAAATATCTTTGGCACTGTCAAAGCCACCTGTTAAAGTGAATATATTCAACAAAACCTTATCTCTCTTGATGGCATGAAACGCTAAGCACTTTATCCCAAAGGTTTTTTCTGCTCTCTTTTTATTTTCTGGATCAATTTTCAATTCTGCTATTTAAAGATGGTTTTAAACTGTTACTCTCTGTAAAGCACCACATAATTTTTCTTCCTGAAGACAATCAATCCAGAAACCTCTTCTGCTTGTGTGCTGTTGGAAATTGGATAGAGGGTTAAATATCTGGGCAGTAAGGATTGTCCAGCATGGGCCCAACAAGTCAGAAAAGCCCAGTTTTGGGTTTTTTTTCTTTACATATGCAATACAGGAAGAGTGATAATTAGAAGAATAGCAAAGAAGTCACTCTCACAGTCTAGGAATAGAGAAGCTTATGAAGGCAATCATGAATTAAAAGTTCAGAGCCCAAGTTCTTAATTCTGCAGCTAGAAGACAGCTGGAGGAGAAGGGACATCTGTTTTTGGAACAAAAGGCCAAGAGAGGGACAGGATGGGGGGAGTTCAGCTTGTTGCAGCTCCCCCCTGAGCTGCAACATCAGTTTGTTTTAGCCTGATATGATTTTTAGTTCTCTTTGGAAGATGCATTTGATATTGTGCTCATACTGTCACTACTAAACACTTTTTATTCCTCTGCAAGGAAAGCTCAGTCACTGGATCTGTCCATTCCCTCTCCCATCTTCTCCCCTCCCCTCTGACCTTCAAAGCCAAGACATGAAGTTACATTTCTCTATTCCCTCCATCAGCTATTGTGGTATGAGAGTTCCACTAAGACATGGGCACGTTCCAAAAATAACATGCGAATAAGGACTTCTGTGTTTTTAAGACCTGACCCAAAATATTTATTTATCCAGAAGTTGAAATTCTCACGAGCAATGGGTGAAATCCTGAGGAGATCTGCACCAGGCCTGGACATAACAATGAATCTCAGGGCAACAAGTGCTATAATATAGGCAATGAAAGAAAAGCCATAAATTGTCAGCAGAAATCTATATATTAACATAATTTCTTAACTCGGATCAGTTACTTTCATATCAGAAAGAAATGAGAATGAAAGCACAGGTACACTTAAATAGTAATAGAGCTTCCCAGAAATCCTGACTGACTTATTACTGACAGTGCAGTAACGGATTGCTTATGGCACACAGGAGATCCACAGATTCCCAGGAGGCTTATTCTCCCACTGTGGGATACAAATAATTCCTATTGACTTCAGTGCCTTTCCTGCCCTGAAGGACTAGGAATTTATTGGCTTCAGGGGGAGTTATGAATAGCTTGCGTGAGGAAAATGAAACCCTAAAGAAACAAATTAAGAACAACTTTGTCTACTTCTTAAATCTATTTCAAATATTTTCTCTAGAACAGCTGTAAAAAAACACCCACATTCTGCACAAACATCCCCATTTATAGAAATTTAAAATTCCATCAATATCAATAAACAAATGTATATGGTCTGTGTAGAGCAGAAGTAGCAACAAAAGCCATTAAGAAGCTGCAAGATTTCTCATGGAAGAAGTTCCCTGTGAAGCATTTGTCTCCTGGGGAGATCTCACCAGCTAACAGCCAGGGTGCCCTCATCCTGCAGATGTGATGGTTCTCCCTCTGACACTGTGTAGCCATCTTGCTGTAACTGAGGAGCAACTACATTTAAAAATCAACTCAAACAATAGGTTCTACTTTCGATAGTTGTGTGCCTAAAGTACCATCCTGCCCATGTGTGCCCCTTGTCTCACAGTATTTCTGGTGCAGAAGAGGAGAAGGAATAAATGTTCTTCTTTGAGAAGCACATTTGGAGAAAATCCATTGCTGTAGAGAAGATAGAGGGGCTAATATTTAACCTGGAGAACCAGCAGATGGACAATCACACAGCTGCTGGCCTGCCCAGCCAGGCAGATCACATTTCCACAACAGGAAAGTGTTCTCAAGAAACCAGTGAAATGTGCCTGTTTGGCAGCCAAGTGAGTGAGCACAGCACTGCTGTGCATTTTTTACCTCCTCCTCACAGACAGTGAGCTGAGACAACTCCCAGTGATGGGAACCAAGGCCAGAGGATTTGCTCCAGTGAAGCAAATAGTATGGAAGGAGCGATCCTGTTGCAGTTTCCACTGGTGTGGCAGCACTGAAGGAATTGCTCCTGGAAAGAAGAAATAATGAATTACTCTCAGACATCCCAGGAAGACTCCCACTGGTGTCAGTGAAACTTTGGGCAGAGGTGAGGGAACAAACTCTAAAAGGCAAGGCTTTGCAATGAGAGGAACACAAGACTTTAAGCAATGTATTTTCTAAAATTGTTTTGCCTTTGCTGTTGTAGAAATTGTGGACAGGCTGCATGACTAAGTAATACAGGTTCTGCTGGAAGGGGATGAAGCAAAGATGTAGTTTAGAAAAGGATTTAGAAAGAATCAGGGGAAAAAGAAGTTTCATTCTCTATTTGCTTTTTTTTTTTAAACACCTGCCATTCAGTCATTCCCTAAAGCTCAGAAAGAAAATATCCTTCCAAAGCATTTTCATGGGTCCTGGGGGCAGACAGTTGCTAATCTGGATGAGTCAAGAACATCCACTAGTAAGGAAACAACAGCAGGAAGCATGGAAAACATCTCAGACTTCCCTTGGCTTTACTGACTTCATAGGGAGACCCCACCTACACATTTAATGGGGTCAGAGCCATAACCTGAGGCTATAGGCAGTACAGATTCCTCATCATTCCTGTACAGCAAGGAGCTACATTTCTAATTAAACCCACAGACAATGCTGAATAGCTACAGAAGATTAACAGGACCTCCCACTTCATGGAAACAGAGACTGTTTACATAATATGTAATGACAGTAAATCATAACAAATCCTAGGAGAAAACTCCAGTGAGAGATAAAACAACATGACCTTCTGATTTTTCTTCTTTTCTCAGCCTTACAATGCATGTCTTTATTCCCCCATCCTGTAAGAATTCCTGTAACTGCCTAACTTTCAGTACATCAGTAGGCTCACAGGTTTCAATTGGTCTAATAAAGGCATGTAAAAAAAAAAAAAAAAAGGTGAATGCATAACAGAATGTCCTTTTCCGCTTTGCTTATGCAGTGGAAGGATCCCTCTCTTCATCCTGAGTTCCCTGCCACTGTGGTATCAAAAAATACAATAAGTTCCACTCGGCAAGGTTAAACCATCAGCATTCTAAAAAGAGGGCTGGTATCGAGTAGCACCACTATTGATCTCCATTACTCTGCTGAGCTGGACCAGCGGAGGAGCAGACCCTGCCTAAAGTGCTGAGTAGTTTGCAATATGCAAAGGAACTAAACAAACAAACTTCTGCTGGCAGGAAATAATTGCAACAGGACAAGTGGTTTTTGAAACTCATCTGGCAGTTGAGTTTTATTGCTGAAGAATGTCCTGCATGAGAAATTCTTGTGCTCTCCTTTGCTATATTATGGTACAACATAGCACAGCTTTTGCAAGACAGACAGACTTCATCACTTTTCCTCTGGGAACTCCTCTATGTTCTTTTTGTGCATGTTCATGTGAGCAGATCCCTAATTACACAACCAGAACCCAGATTTGCTTAAAAGGAACTGGTCTAGTTTTTATTCCCTGACAGGACTCTCTTGTGGAAAAAAAAAAAAAATTCCTGTAAAGATAACAATTTCTAGTTAAAAAAAAAATTAGAAAGAAAATTTGTTTCTCTTCATGTCTAACATTTGCTTGTGCTGCAGTTGCATCAGAAAGTTAACATGTCAGACTGAAAGCCAGTCTGCTGGGAGGGGATACCAACACGTGGAAAACTAGACAGTTTACTCCTGAAGCCTTCCATCAGAGTGTGTCTGCAACACTTTACATCATAGGACTTCTAAGGGTAGGAATTCATAGAATCACAGCATGGCCTGGGTTAGAAGGGACCTGAAAGATCACCTAGTTCCAACACTTCCCTGAAACAGGCAGGGACACCTGCTATCCCAGGTTGCTCAGAGCTCCATCCAACCTGATCTTGGACACTTCCAGGGATGGGGCATCCACAGCTTCTCTGGGCAACCTGTCTCAGGGTCTCACCACCTTCACAGGGAAGAATTTCTAATATCCAATCTAAACCCCACTCCCTGTCAGTTTGAAGTTGTTCCCCCTTGTCCTGTCACTACGTGGTTTTTAGTTGCTACAAGCTCCTGAATTGCCTGTAGCAAATGAGCATGGCTTGGTACAAAAGGTCTGCCCGCATGGCCAGGGGCTGCAGGAATGCAAACCCTCGTCAGCGCTAGAGGATCCGGGGTGTGTCCTGGGAGCACTGTCTGCATCCTTCTGCCAGCCCAGGGTATCCCAGATAGGCTGGAGAGTCCTCCTGCGGAGCGTCCCCTCCTGGGCAGTGGCTGGGAGAGGGTTCTGGCTACTCTTTTCAGCTTATTAGCGCTTTAATCATCCAGCAAAGAAACAAAATTCAAACCAAGGACTCTCACATGTGAATTCACTGCACTTCAGGGCTTGCCCAGCTCCCATTCATAGGGTAGCTAAAAGATCTCGTGGAAAAGAACAGCCTTTAATGACCATGCGTCCTTGTGCTCTGGAGTGTGGGCCACAGCAACTAATAATAGATGAAGGTTTACATGTTTTTCTTGTGTTTCTGCTGGGGCTGCTGTGTCATTAATTCAGTTTGTGCCTGGCTACTTATGTTAAACATTCCCTTTGTGGCTTTCTCCAAATCTTAAATTTTGCATGTGACCACACGTAAATGTAAATGTGTATTTTTATGGTCCTGTAATCTCAGTGCTTTTAAATCCCAATTGCCTGAAGGCATACAGGGAGCTGAAGCAGAAAAGCTTGGTCAGTTTGTGATCATTTAGAGCTAGTTTATTTGCTCTTTCTAAGTGGATTCAGTTCCTGTAGAGGTTTTTGCCTTTAGTATAATAGAGTAAAGATAAGATCTAGGAACCTAATTAACCCTGCAGGGCCTGTGAACAAGGCTCATTAGAAAACAGTCAAACACATTTATGTTTAAATACCTTATTTACAGGAATTCATATCATATTTCTGAGCAGCAGATATACATGCCACGCACTCATACCTTTAACCACTGAAAACCATTTCCTTAAATACAGCTCAAAAAAATGGACCAACTTGAGCTCAAAGTCATCTGGATTCTGTGTGTAAATAGCTTGTAATTTGAAAGACTACCCAAAATAAATGAAAATCCTGTCTCCAGGACACTGTAAGCCATAGTGTTCTTTTACCGGCACCACAAAACCGGTGCAAAGCCAGTGTCATTGTAGACCCTACCCTGACCAGTAAACACCACTCTGAAGCAATTCCTCTGGGGACTTTCTCATCTGTCCAAGGCAGTGACAATAAGATACATGTGATCATAGATGTCTTTGGGGACTTTTAGGAAGACTTCATAAGAACTCAGAATAAGGTTATTAAAAACCTCATTCTGAGGTTGCTTTATATCTCTGTAAATACCCTGGGCCAGACAGCAACAAATACAGGTTCTAATACTCAGTGCCCATGAATATATATGTACTTGTCACACAGGTTCCAGTTATCCAAGAAGTTTCTTCAGCAATTCTGATTCCTCCTTCATTCCTGACCCTTCATTCCTTCCCCCCACCCCTGATCACAGAGAGAGCAGGAAAGCTCAGCCAAGGGAGGTCTTTGGAAATATCTGATATGTCAGAACAGATCTCCCTCTGTATTGAGTATGTAGTGGCTTAAAAGCCAGAAGAATCAGTAATTGTTGCTTCTCATGACATCTTGAAGGACAGCCTGGATTCAGAATTACGTCTGCTCAGTACTTAACTTTGTTGTAAGTGACTGCCTGACCAGTGAGTAGGATAAATGATGCCGCTGGGACTGAAATGTATCTTAAAATTAATCATTTGCTTAATGGTTTTCCTGGAGAAGGATGGGTTTAAACACAAATTAAGGGGAATTTTTTGCCGCAAGGCTTGTGGGATTGAAGATCCCATCGCAGAGAGATTCTAAGCAAGAGAGACCTACTTTGTGTCATGGATATTTTAAAACCATAGGCATTATAAATTTAATTTATTTTAAGTTCTACATCCAAACACAATTGGTAAAAGCAAACCAACCTTTATGCAGTAGGTTCTTCAGGAGAGGTATGAGTTTTGTTTGGGATTTATATGGCATTTAACTGTGCTCTAACACTGTACAAATGAAGATAATTATGGTTTTTAAGAAACCTTTAGCTTATAGTTCTGCTTCAAAGGTCTGAAATTAATTAATTAAATAATTTTATTAGCCAGTAGAAGAGTGCTGTTCTGTAAGTGCTGTGTGCTTCTATAAGCAGATCCATAATTTATAATGTGAATCACTTTGGCAAGAGGAAAAATCCCAAATCAAGTTACTCTTCAACCTGAAGTAATAAATCCTGTCTTGACATGAATTCTTTTTTTCAGTGTTTCATTTTCAAGGACTCATGTGGTTTTTTAATAATCAGTCTTGCTGTTTCCTCTTCATCCTATTCAACAAGGTAGTGATAACTGCAAAAGCATCTCAGGCAACACACAGCAACTGAGCTTCAGCACTGAGAAATATCTCTGTGAACTCGGGTTTAATGAGATATCAAACAGCTGCAAGTCTTGGATGAAGGACAGTACTTTGGGAAGTAAAGCCAGCTTCCCTAGCCCAGATTAGTCAACATCAGTTCTTTGGTCTAACATTTCACAAAATATTTTCCCACATATGTCCGACTGCATTTTGAAGGGTGTAGCTGACAACATAAACGTGCCCTAAGGTGAAAATCCCTCGGCCATCTTTGTGTCTGGACATTACCAATGCAGATGTCTGTAATCAGGAGATCTCTATGGACTCCCTAATTATTCCCTAGGCTTTTCCACTGGCAATAAAAATCCCATTTGTCGCAGCTTGTTTGCAGAACTGCTTCCATTTCCACAGTGGTGGCATTAATTAGCAAAAAAAAACCTGTGAAAATTGTTGGAGTTTATAGGTTCTAAAAAAAAAAAAAAAACAAAAAAACCAACCCACTAAGCATTGCTCCTAAATATTCCTATAAATTGAACCATGGCAACAAGTCCTGAAAGTCCGACTCTCTCAGTTGGAACGATTTTTCATGCTTGTAGCAATAAGTGGGAAATAATGGGGGTCTCAGATTCCCATTAGGAAAGTTGCTTCTGTGACCTCTTCATGCAGATGGATGGTGAATTTCTCAGATAATAAATCAAAGTTTCCTGATGGTGCAGTGGCATCTCTTGCTGAGGCCCGGAGAGCTGCTGGCTGCCTTCTATTCAAAGGCAGCAGGCCTCTGCCCGGCAGGAAGCTTTCCCTACAAATCCTTCCATCACCATCAGGAGATATTAGGGCCTCTATAAACTGCCCAGGCATTTGGGGGAACAGCCAGCATCCCGCTGGGAAATGGACACTTTTCAACTTCATTGACATCTGTCACACATGCAAAGAATAGAAAGCCATCGGGAAAAGAGCCACATTATGACTTTCCCATCAGCAGGGCCGGTTAAGTCTTTGTTCTTAGAAGGCATTTAAAAGCTTCATCAGAGCTACCTTGCTTAATAGCATCCTTAGGAAGAGAATCTTACCTTTGGGGTTTAAGGATCCGTGGAATGCTTCTCTGTTTCTTGATACTTTTTGCATTGGGCTCACTTTCTTGTAGGAATTTCAAGCAAAGCAAAAAATAATATCACTGTGATGGCAGTTTTTCCATGAAGTTTTTATTAACTTTCTTCCTAATAAGTCCCTGCAAGGAAAACGACACTGATTTTTATTATCAGAAATATATTTATTAAGTGACAATCTAACTCCCAGAATAGCAATCCATTCACTTTTTTTTTTTTTTTGGAGTTAAAGCTTTTTTTCCCAAATGACCCTGAAATAAGCATGGGAAAGCAGTATTGTAAATACAGTAATGAATTTTAAGTGACTATATTTTTTTCCTCCATGTATTGCCTATATTAAACACCGTGTGGGGGATAGGGCTATCAATTATTAACGGAAGGATGAAACTTAAGGGGATGTTTTCTTACTTTTTGCAATAATTTTGAAGTTCCTAGTGTTTTAAAAATTCTTAAACACCGATGACCAAACTTCAATAGGAATTTCCCCCACTCTGAAAGTGATGCATATACTTCTTTAGGAAAGTATTTCCCTCAAAAAGCAACAGAATCCAGTAGGTCAAGGCAATTTTAGGAATTTTCAGCTGCAGCTCTGACACACTCTGGGACCATGGACATGTTTTGGGGACTTGGTTCCTTCAAAGGCTGATGATGCCTCATGTAAATGCTTTTACATGGCATTATAATACCTAACAGCAAAAAGAAGTACAAAAAGCAATTAAAAATTATCTCAGAAGTCAATATAAACTGTTAATTCTGGCTTTTCTCTGCTGAATCTAAACAGGATTTGGCCAACTGGCTTCAAGCTTTTTTTCCTAGTTCTATCCAAGTCAATTCAATTCTACACTGAGCTCAAAGGAACAAGAAGGACTGTGCCATGTTTTTCCCAAAGCCAACTTTGAGCTCGATCCAGCAGAAGTATTGGAGATAATTGTACTTACCCATATAAAAACTGGAAGAAAACTCTCCACGTGCCTACCCAGCTACACTGACAAAGCCCTGGTACTGCAGAGCTCAAAGGGAAAGGGATTTAGCTGCTGGTGCCTGGACAAAGGGGAGCAGTGACAGGCTGGGACCATCAGTCACTTCATGCTGCCCATGGTGCAATAGCTGGAATTTAAGATGAAATGAGTAAAGGGTAAGGTGGGCTTAGAAAAGGGAGGTTTAGAGCAGAGCACTAAGCCCAAAGCCAGCTGGTTCCCCAAAACAGTCACACAAATGAGTCACACCTGCCTAAAGCCATTGCAGCAGAGCCATGAGGGGCAACCCAGTAATGGGAAGCAGTTGGGATCCCTCCATTGGGTGACAGATTTTAAAGCCTTTATGCCTTTTTTTCCCCCTTCTCTAATTAAAAGACTTATTTTCTAAAGGCTGAGAAAACTGAGCAGCAATGTCAGATTTAGCAGCCTTCAAAATTTTAATGGAAAACACTATCAAATTCTATTGGGCAGAAAATGTTTCACGAAGAAAACCTCTTTGTTAAAAATTAACATACTGCAAGCATTAACACAGTGTTTAAAAGACTAAGCTCATTCCATACACCTTAAAACAGAATAACTACAACATTCCAGAAATAGGTTCCTATTCAGTCAGGAGTTTAACAGTTAAATACCTTTAAAGGTCCAAAGTTTAATGATTCAGCCCCTGGAATGACTTTTTAAAACTGCCTAATTCTACTACAGCATGTAATTTTTTTATAGCAAATGGGCTTTTCTGAAGTAAAGCTGTAAATTTCGTATTTTGTTATTATGATTCCATGTAGTTCACTGCACATTTCTGTTCTGAATGTCCCTGAACACGGAATGAGGCAGATGGAGCTCAGTTTTATCATTGTCAGTCTGTGCTCAGAACTCAGATGTGGAGCACAGAACAGCCCAAGGAAGTATCCAACATACACTTCATGCTCTAGGATCCAAAGAGTGAAACTCAACAGCGAAACCAAAGAGCCTTTTTGAATGCTTAAAACTACTCACAGCCTCAAGTTTTTCAATGGAAGAGCCTAAAGTACTCCCTAGTTTGCTGGATCAAACTCTGATGGAAGGGCAAAGACGTAAAATTACCATCAAGCCAAAGGTAGCGCTGAAGGCAGTCAGTGGACTTCCCAGGTCATCCTAAAACTATTCCATACAAAACATGATTTAATTACTCATTGACTCTACTTTCACAAAGGGAAATGATCCGAAACAATTTGAAAATTATCTTTTTATTTCTGAACACAGTTCGAAAACTGCAAAACTGGGATTTTCAAAGTGTAATTTTCTGATTATTTTCTGGGAACTGTCAACTAAACTATTGTACTTCTCCTTCTCTCCTTTCTCTGAACAGCTGCACCATTTATAACGCTATGTAGAGGGAATTTTAACAGTGGGGTTTGAAACAATTTCGATATTCTGGAATATAAATATTCTAGAAGTGTCCTAAACAATCTGCGAGTACCTACATATAGTAAAGAAGTGAATTTACCACTGACAGTCGGTGCACAGCTAAAGGCAAACAGCACAAGTGCTGAAACACGGGCATTTCTGGGTTTTACTTTTATAGGTTCTCTTTCAAGCATTATTATACAGCTTCAAAAGTAATCTGATACTATTGTTCCCATATGCCCTGTACATAAGAAACTGCCATCCTTCTTTTAACTACCATCTTATTTTCTTCTGGGTTCTTGTTCAGTTCAGGAAAATCCTACAGAATGCTGCACATGACTTACTGTCACTCAAGTACATTTAAAAGCTAAGGGATGTCTCCTCTCTCTGGATCAGTTTTCCCCCTGTATGCATAACATTTTAATACACCTTTTACACATGAAAACGTCTGGCAACCTTTTCCCCAGGATTTTCTGAGGAAAATGTGAATACTCCAGTGCTGTAAAGGTGAAAAATTCCTTCATCCTCTGACATTTATCCAGGGCAGTTACTGAAGGAGATAAAGTAATGACCCAAGATTTGCAAAGGGACTGCCCCATGCTGTGACTTTCAGCTTTGCAAAGGCCACACTGGAAGGTTTCGTTTGTCTCATTAACTTTCCCACTGTACCAATCAGAAGTTTATTGTACAGTATTTTTCTCTTTTAACTTTTACAGTTCATATACCTCGGCAGGAGCCTGGACACACTGACCCAGGACGCCCCTTCCAGCCCGAGGTTCCTCTGAGACGCAGGAAAGCAAATCACTGAGGTCCAGAGCAGTATTTTTACAAACTCTGCATTAGATGAAGCACAACAATGGGACATATAATTGCAACAACAACCTTCAAGGTAACAGGACAGACACAAACCATGTTTATAAAACTAGATATATAAATATAAACTATACAAACATTTCCACTTGATTTCCTAAGGAAATGAGGCTTATGCAGCCATGCTGTCTGTTCATGTCTGCCCCTAATAACATTCAGACCCACTGCCACATTTCAATGCAAGTTGTCAGGGGAGAAGCAAAAGACTTGGAGATAATTACGTTCCTACAGCTCTTGTCATTGCACAGAGGAAAGAGACCTAAATTAGTGCCCCCAGCTGAGGAAAATCTCCTTGGAGGTGTGCGATCAATGGGAATTTGTCCAGTCAGTACAAACAGCTTATTTCCAGCCTTCAAATCAGCACATGTGGGGCTCCACAGCAGATCCAGCAGGAATTGCCTTTTGCTCTTCTGGTCATGAGTGGTTCTGGGATTTGAGGGTCTCAAGTTGCCTACAAGGTGCATGGGAGAGAGAGGATATGGTTCCACAGAAAGCTGAAATTCTGCTGCTCCTGGNTTTTTTTTTTTTCACAAAATTAACACATTAATTTCTAATTTTAATTCTTTGGCTGGACTATTTCTGCCCTGTCAGTTCTTCCACTGGCTTCCAAGGGCTGGGAATCTAGTCCACAGGCATTCAGGAATGCTTGGTCATACTACTGGCTGCATTTTTCATTTGAGATAAAGAAATTTATTACTGGGCTCAAGATTCCCTCAGACCTTCCCCAGACTTTCCAGAAAGGCCATGGCTTGTTCTACAACCTTCCAGTCATTTATTAAACCATATGAGTCTCTGCTGACATGCAAGGTTTGCTCTTTCTCACACTAAAGTTAAATCTACCTGATTTTATTCTTCTGTCACCCTTTGCTTGAAGGTGTCCTTTGGAACCAGTTCATCTTCCACTGTTCCTTCTTTCCCCCCACACACCCCTTCTCTTTCATTCCCAGACCACAGGCACTAATCCTGCCCTATCCAAAGGCATTCCAAGACACCTGTCAAACTCATGCTAAGTGGAAAGCAAAATGAGAAGACGCTCCTTGAACCTGTGCTGCTGACATGCATCATATGGAAAAATTTTGTGAAAGAGGCTGACTTCAGCATCCTGTGGAGCATTCTAAATCCTGTCACTGCAACTAAAAAAAAACAAACCAACGTAAATATTTTAAATTAATACATCTGGCTGCAAAAAAAAATCACCCTGAAAAAAGGACTAAGGCTCTGAAAAACATTTGACAGTTTCCAAGCCACTAACAAAGTCAAACAGAGCAGGTAGTGCGGCAATTTGAGATCTGAGCAGAAGGAAAAGAAAACTTCAATCCAAATGTACCTTGAAGTACAATACTTACAGACCCAGCAAGGTCTGACCTCTTAAGTTAACAGCCATTAAGTATTTACACACACAGAGAAGAAGAAGAGATTCACTGCTTTTGAGATAAACAGAACACTGATGCCAAGCCAGGGAGTCTTTTAAAAGTCAGATCAATTCAGTCAATAAATTAATGACTGCGATCCTTTACACACTTGGGATGCAAAACTTCCTCCCCTTCCAAGTTATCTGATACTTTTCTGAGGAATTATAATGTGCATAAAGGATTTCTAGAGATTGTGATTTTGAAAAAGATTCACACTTTTATTTTTTGCTGGGGTGGCAGTTGTATTTTTGAAGGATTCACCAGCAGACCTTATTTTTAGCAAATTCTGCCAACCGAGCGTTTTTATTACTAAGAATTAATGAATGAATATCATTGTTGAAATAGTTTCTCTCAAGAAGGACCAAGCAAAAATGAAACTGGACTCAGGGTTTGCAGTCCTTCAAACCCCCTGTTTGAGCTCAGCTGAGCACTGTTTGCTGAAGGCAGCCCGTTATTTGCATGGTTAAGAATTGTGAGAATCGAGCTTTTTTTTTTCTTTTTAATGAGTTATTGATTTTAGGAAATCGCTCAAGGCAGAAAATCCATACATTAACAGGCTGGCTTCAGTGGCCAAGACACGTTACTTCATAGCTCTGCTGAGAAAATTCAATGCATCAAGTCCTTTCAGCTACTGCAGACAAGACAGATCGATGTGCCTGCGAGACAGAGATCAACGCTTTAGGGACTGATCCATAAGGAAACACCTGAGAGACTCCTCCCTCGTAGGGATTAAGATGTTTACACTTCTTCAGCACGACAAAGACCTGAGAGCCAGAACTAGAAGGTGAAGCAGGCACCCTATTTGTTGTACACAGGGTTTTTATAGATTTCCAGCGGATTTTCTTGTCTAAGGAACTCCAGGTGTCGGTGAATAAGGGCTTGTGTAAAGGAATCTACTTTTAAACTCAACAGAAGATGTGTTTTTGGAGGAGGGAAAAAAGGAGAAAAGAAGCAACATGCCAGAAAATAGACCCCTTAAAATAACTGAAGCACAGAGGCTGTATCTCCAGTTCAGGAAAGCATCCCCGTACAGAACAGGGGTTTATGCACACAATTCCATGTTGTCCATAAAGAGGAAGGATTTCAGTGTGGTCAGAATCTGTCTAGATTGGCAGCCTCCTAGAAAATAAATGCATTCAAATCCTTTTAGAGAATATTCTCAAACTTAGGAAATTCAATAGTAAGAAAGCTCAAAAGGAGGATTTTTTGTTTGGGTTCACTTGTTTTTTAAATACATTTCTCCCACCAAAAAAAAGAAAAAAAAAAGTATAAATTAAGTATAAAATAAATCCCTACTTTGATTATCCTAAATGCTGAAGGTACTCACTTCCTTGTGACTTGTTAACTGACAAATATTTCCAAGTTAAACATTGATTTTCCTTTGCTTCTTGAGCAGTCTCTGGGATTGTGGGATTACAAAAGGAGTACACACACATATCATTCATTTCAGGTTTCAGGGATCTAGGAACCATGAGGTATTTCTACAGTAAAACTACAACAGCCCAGTCAGAGAACATCTTTGGAGAGTGCCTTGAGACTGAAGTGGTTAACATTAGCAGAGGTGATCTAGCCCAATATCTGGCAGGAAATAGTTTTGCAGAGATAGCTGAGTGGAATTCTATGGCATGCAAAATACATATGGTCATATTAGATAGTCTTCAGTTTCCTTCTCATCTAAAATCCATTAATTTAGTTAAGTTTCCTTGGCAAATCAAAGAGCAAATTTTGACAGCAGGCAGATATATTTGCATCTCCACTAAATTTCTGCTGTTCCTCTTGAACTCAATGTTGTCCCAGCTTTGGAATAAATACACTGTGATTTACTTCTTTCCATTTAGGAAAGTAAATCACAAAAATGAAAAAGTACTACAGCTTATGAAAAACATTTAAAAAGTAAAATGTCAGTGCAGTGGACAAAGCCCAGAAGAAAAATTTTCTGAATTTTGAGTCTGCTTTGCTACTTGCTCCCAAGAGCTATTACTCCATTTTCTGCCTCATTTTTTTCTTATAAGAGAAAAGCTGCCTACTTGCCCTCGAGCATATTGTAAAAATTAATTGATTTTTGTACTTGTTCTGTTTATTTAGTGTACTGAAATCTAATAAGGCCCTCATCCAGCAAAACTCCTAAGTATATACTCTACAAACCATTGTACAGCCTTCTGTAAGCACAGAACCCCTTGAACCCGACTTGCACTACTGGGATTTTTATGTTTTGCTTTCTGTGCATTCCCTGAAGTTTCCCAGTACATTTAGAGGTTCTTGGCAAGATGGATTTCCCCTTCTACACTCACAATTATATCACCTCTAAGAGAAAGCCTGCTTGGCTTCTCTGGGCACCGTGGGGACTCCACCAATGAATGCAGGAAAGAGAAAAGCTTGTTGGAGAGATATATAAGGAGATGAGTGGGGCTTTATGTTCCTTCTTCAGTGAGAAGAGCAACAGAATCATGGAACCGTAGAATGGGTTGGGTTGGAAAGGACCTTAAAGATCATCCAGTTCCAACTCCTCTGCCCATGAACAGGGACACACCTTCCACTAGACCAGGTTGCTCAGAGTCCCATCCAGCCTGACCTTGAACATGTCCAGGGATGGGGAGTCTACAACAAAAAAGTGAACAAAGACAACATTCTGTGTGGAAGGAAGAAGAATTTAAAAATCCCACCAAAGTCAAAGCCCTTCAGAGAGACAGAAATATAGATAAGGGAAGCTTAAGCAGCAACTTTCCTTTCCAGCCAACAGGATCATGGTCTCCTTCCAGGGAATGTCTGATTCTGAAGGCACAGAAGATTTATGTAGTTCAGTTCACCAAGGCAGGGGAGGCAGACTATTAAATGTGCAGGAGGGAAGCAGTACAGAAAAGAAAAAAAAAAGGAAATATTCTGTGAGTAACTGATAGGTGAAAACACAAGTTGGTATGAGGATCAAGCTGATACTACAGTGGAGGGTGGGGGAAAGAGAGAAATACTGTTAAAAGATTTAGGAACAACCCAATAAGAACTTGCCAAGAAAAGGAAGCCACTCTATCTAAAGTGAAACTTTGAGGGCAGGGACAGTTCTGACAGATATAAGAGACAACATATGATAGAGACCTGTAGCAAAAATATCAGTCTGAAAAAGCAAGACACAGTCTGCAAACAAGAGAACCCCAGACAACATCTGGTATTTGGGAAAAGATACCAGAACTGCACTGGCTCACATCATTTTGGCATTTGCAAACTCTTGAAGGGAAGTAGTGGAGAAAGTCCAGTCCAAAGTCAATGGCCACTGCATGGGGAGCTCCTAAGAGGTCAAGGACATGGGGTAACTGCAGAGGATCAACTGGTTCCTGAGAAAATGGAATGTTCCATTCAAATTGGACAGAAACGTGCAAGACAGTTCAATGCCAGAGAAAGCCGTGTTTATGCTAGTAATATTGCTACTCAGTATTACAAATTACCATAGAAAACACCCAACAAAAAGTTAAAACTCTTCTCTTTACTAGAGAAATATAAATAAAGTATTTTGTTAGACAAATTAGAAAGGTATGACATGTAGCAATACCAAGAAAAAGTATCTGCTGTGGTAAAAAACATGTTCCTGGGTCTTCCTAAGAGTGAACATTTACTGTAAGGTTATGGGACGGGAACAAATGAAGACTTTGATTTAAACTTTTCAGGGCAAGCAATTTCTCTGGGTACACAAAACTCAGAGAGCCCAAACAAGTGACATTTTACATTCCTGGGAACATATCCCTGGAAGCTACCGGAATATTTGGATAAGAATATTATTTGAGAACAAGCAGAAGAGCCAAGAGTCAGTTTAATTGATTAAGCAAAAAAAATGAGGTTTTCAGCTGTGTATCGGTACCTCCATTCCTACCCAGCAAAAAAAATCCCCAATCTTCAAATGTGCTCACTCAAGCAGGGGAAGAGATCAGAGATCCACTGGGAGAGGAGAGTGTGATGTGAAGATAAACCATCTGAGAGGACAACGGCAGGAAACACACACAAGGGCAAATCAACAGTTAAAAAACCAAGAAACACTGAAGGGACAGGTCAGAGGTGCCAGACCCAAGGTGTGATTGAAAAGTCCCTTCTGATTTCCCTTGGAAATTTCTAAGGTGGGTACCAGCATGGCCTTGACAGCTGTGATGTTGAGGCTCCTGAAGATTCCTGGAACGCAGTAATGGCACAGAACATGCTGAACACTGAATGAATATTACTGATTACCTAATAGATATTTAGACATAAAAAAATTTGCTGTGTTGAGTTCATTGAGTTCATATTTTGTGCCACCCTAACACAATTTCTTGTGAGCAAGTTGGAACTTCGAAGACAAGCTTGTTCTGTCAGGCACTGGCTTCTAGAAACACCTGCATGGCAGAGGAATCTTGCTTATTACATGTTTCTCAGTGATGACAGCCCTCTGTCCAAAACTTGCAAGGTTGTTCCTATCTCAGGCTCATGGTGCATGAGGTAAGGCTCTGCTCACTCTGATGTAATCTGAAATAAATGGGATGGACAAGTGATCAGATTAAAGAAGTGGGTCAGATCTGCTGCTGGCGCTGCTCCACTGACGTCAATGGGACTAAGCTGATTTACACCAGCTGAGTATCTGTCCTGGAGGTTTCAATGTATTTAGACAAAATAAATGAAAATGCACACAAAAAATTCCCCTTGGAAGATCCCAAGTCCAAACTCCTCATTCCTAAACAAAGTAAATAAATTACAAGAAAGTAGTTACCATAGACATCACCCGTTACAAGTCAACAAGGTCAGGCAACGCTAAATCTTTAATTGCTCTTACACTCCTGAAAGAAAAACTGATAATTCAGCACAAAATCACCTTAACTCTGACCCAAAACAAACATCTTAGCAGTAACTGTTCTTGGAATGAACAGGTGCTCTCGTTTGCCTTTTGAAACATTAACTCCAATTTCATCAGGCAACTGAGGCTACAAAATAAAGTTTAGCTTCTGTCAAGAACTGAGTCATACCTTCACTGCTGAAGAAAGTCAGTGTTTGTGTTCTATAGACAGGAAAACAAATCTGAATGCACAGATAAACTTCCAGGTGTTCCTCAGAATTACATCCACACTCCCACACCCTCATCCTAACTCAAATACAATTTCCTTTGGAAAATGTCTTAATAATTGCTGTTCCTCCAAATAATACTTTGGAAATATTACAGCCAGACAACATGTGTGCATTGGCAACACTTTGTAACGTCGTCCCTGATGAGGAAACATTTAGCTGTTCATAGTGTAAAACAACACTAAGAAATGGAAAATCAGCCTTATTATACTGAAATTATAAATCAGACAATTCTTTGCATCCAGGAAAAACAGGCCATATCCTCAAATTGTTAGAAATCAGTGTTTCCCTGCCTAAGCTACACAGCTTTGCCATTCACACCAAGTGTTTGCTTTGGTGAATTTCTCATACCCAAAACTAAGACATACCCTCAGTTATTTAAGGATAGTGACCTAAGCAGGTAGAATTTCAGACAAGTCTCAGGAATGACCCCATGCTGTATGTACTCCATACAAAAACACTAATCTGTGTTTCCAATCTGCCTCAGCAATTCTGAGGTGCTTCTGCTCACACTGTGTTGACTTAAAGTGCAGATGTTTCTGCTGAGGTCTAAGAAAAGTCCATCTGAAATCTTACATTCGAGGAGCAGTCAAACTGACTTGCTGGACACATAAATTCAGTCTGGCATCTCCTAAACCTCTACTGCTTGTGTTTTACATATAGGAGCTCCAAAAAAATACTTGCAAAGTAGAAAATTTGTTTATATTTACAGTGTTGGGGGTTTTTTTCCTCATAGAAATATCACTATTTTCCGCTTCTACAATTCCGCCTCGGTTTTGAGGTCTTACTGATTCCAGCTTTCTGCTGTGTTGGGATTCAATCCATGCCTACTCTTGTGCTACAGAGAGCATAAGCGAGGATGAGTGATTACACCTAGAAGCGTAATCTTTCCTCCCCTACCTGCAGTTATCAAAGCCTTCTTTCCTGCTGTTGTTTGTGCACTGGAAACCCTCCTCTCCCAATATCGACTCTGGGCTGTTGCACGAAGAATAAGCCTTGTGTTCAATCCATGCTGCCAGCATTCCTAAAATGCTACAGCTAAGCACAGAATTTGACCTATAGCACAGTGGAGGGAAAGTTTGAACACAAAATGAGATCTCCACTCCACAATCCGAATTCCAACACGGAATTTCCTTTTCCCAGTGTTGTACCACAGATGCTCATCAGATAGGAGATAACTCACAGAAACCTCACCAGTTTTTATATTTTTATAACCCATAACATTTCTTCAAGCAATTGTGCAGATTTCAGGCTTCCCTTTGATCACTCTTTGCAACAATGACTCGGGGCCTTTGCCTAGGTATGATTCCTCAATCCCAACACATACAATGGAAGTGCCCTAGCCCACAGAAAGCCTTCTCATTAAAGCCCTAATCTGTTCCACTACATTCTTGCAAGACAGAATTATCCAGCTTTAAAGCATGCCTCAATAGTGAGCCGTAATAAGACTGATAGAAACAGCTTAAGTAATTGGATTGCTATATGGTATTGAATGTCTGACAACAAAAGATATCAATCTCTATTCTACCACTGAATCTTTGTTCCAGCAATGAATTCATTTAGCAATGCACTTGGAGGCCTGCAGTCCCTGCAGGAGAAATAACAGACTGTGGACACAAAGGCAGGGCCATCTGATGAGCACAGAGAAAGCGACTGTGCCGTTCCGAGAAGTTAATTACAGTGAACAAAAGCACAAGACTATGACTTGTTGACCATTACCATAATCACATTACTATAGTCTTCCTTTATTCCCAGCAGCAGAGGGCCTATTCTTTCTTTCCATTTGGCACTGTGCATCATATTTGTGTTTTGTCACCTGAGATGTATTGTAGAACAGACCTCCCTCTAAAGAAAGCTGGAAATGTCACACTGTTTCTTTTACAATTTATTCTTCAGAGGCGGATTTGCAAATACTCTAAGAAGATTACTTTTTTTTTTTTAACTGTGAACAAAGACAAGGACTCCCAAGATTTTCTGCAAATGAAAATTTGAAAGAATGATTGCCTATGAAACTTTGTGCTTGCAACACGTGATACTTGTAAGATTTATATATATTATTGTAACTCAGACACAATAGAATGATTCATGACATACTTCTGGAGCTAAACATATCCCATGCTTCCATATAAACTAAAAGAGAGCAGATTTAGAGCAGATATAAAGAAGATATTTTTACAATGAGGTGGTGAGGCACTGCCACAGGTCCCAGTGGACATGGGCCAGTGGACAAGCTGTGGATGCTTCATCCCTGGAAACACTCAAGGTGAGGCTGGATGGGGCTCTGAGCAACCTGATCTGGTTGAAAATGTCCCTGCTCACTGCAGGGGGTTGGACCTTTAAAGGTCCCTTCCAACCCAACCCATTTTGGGATTTTATCACATTTCACAATTTAACAAACCATGATTTACTCCACAGTAAGGTCCTGTCTAATAACATGTGACAAATATTTTGCTTCAGACAAAAGCAAGTTCTAAGACATCTAAAATGGAAATGGTACTGGGACCCAGCGTTTTCCTATCTATTAGACATAGAAACAAGCCTGGGGGCTGGGACACCTTGAATCCAGGAGCTGAGTAGGATCTGTGCCTGAGAAAACCCTCAGCTTTTGATTCCATATGCCAGGGACACATTTTTAACTGGTGCACATCAGCCTAGCACAAAGATAATATATATGATTCCAATAACCCCACACATTTCATACAAAATACAACCAAAATGAAGCATAGCTAGATCTCTTCTTCAATATAGCTTATATGGCACAGTGAATTGATTCCCAACCACTTAAAACTATTCAAATGCTGTTGTGCCAAAAGTTGTATGAATTTATTTTTTTAGCACTACAATCAGTTTCAGAAGGGCAGTAAGTACTTCCCAGTTCGGAAGACAGGGAAAAATGGGATTAGAAGACCAGAGCAGTGTCCATTCCTCCCAGAAAGCTCCAGAAGCAACCCCTCCAAGTCCTCTCCAAGAAAAGAAAAACTTTAACAAAAATATGGGAGAGTACCAAGATCACCAACTTTTTCTGGTGTTCAACAAGTGATCGGGAAAAAATGGGTAAGTAGCAGGAACCTGCTTGCAATCCATCATGGATTGCATGTAAAAGCAGCCCAAATTCTCTCCTATTTAACTTAAGTATCATAAATTAGTAGGACACCTATTAAGTATCCAGCCAGGGAATCCAGAGTGCTGTCCCAGGAACAACTGAACTGCCAAGTGCTAATCGAACACTCAAGCCTTGAAAGAAGCTGTAGTGTATCCAAACCCTACCTCACTCATGGTTGGAACACCTTAGCCAGTCATTCCAGCCCACATCCTGCCTCTGCAGTGAACCACCTCTGCCACAGCTCAGCTCCCAGATGAAGGCCAGGGAGGTTTAGGGAAGCACAGCTCCCCAGACCTCAGCTGACCAGTGTAATTTCTACTTTGCTTCAATGCGTCTCATCCAAACCGATCCTTTTCACACCCCTCAATAAAAGTCCCTTGTGGACCAGCCAAACCCTGGAAAATTTCAGCCAAAGCAGGACATGCTATAGAAAAGCAACTGCCCAGCAGAGCCCTGGGGAGCCCACTGGGTGACCACAGGGCAGTCAAATAAAAATCACCCATCACTGACTGGAACTGCTCTCTGTGGTACAGTCTGACACACCACAGCACATTTCCTGTCATGCTCAACCCCTATTCCAGCAACATCACACCAACACAAAAAAACCCCCAAAATACTCATTTTTCCTGAAGCATTTCTCCCCTCCACAATGGCAGTGCACCACAGAGTGCTGGCCACAGAACCCCACGTTTGGACATGGAAACTGAGGCACCAGAAGGCAGTGAGGAATGTCTAGTTAGTTAAACTCAGACAGAAAAGCAGGATCTCTGCCCACCAGGCCTTTTCCCTTTCAGCTGGGTCTTCAAGAATCCCCCAAAAAGTTCAGTTTGAGTTGTGACAGCTTCTAAATGCAGGCCTGAGTTTTTAATATCAGCACTGCTGGCTTGGAAACACTAAGCAGAATAGACACTTCCCTATGCAGAGGAATGATTAAAATCAGCAGTGCTGTAGGCTCTCTTGAAAACTTGCTGAAGATTTACTCTTTAAACAAGAGAATGATTTATTTCAACAATTATCTTCAGGAGGATTAAATTATGTGCTTTCAGGGCTCTTATTCACCACAAAATTAAGAACACTGGGTGCCAGCCATGGAAGCCCCATGATTCTTTGGGACTCGGCACTGACGGAGACTCATCCCGACCCAGGAGAAAGAACTGTCTCTTTCCCATGGCCACAAAATGCCATCCCTGACCTTCTGCTTGGCTCCACCATTTGCACAAATCCTTTGGCTTCCCCCTACTTGACCTCCTGCAAGTTGCAATGGACATATAAGGCACATGGCTCCCCAGGACCACACCAGGCATGCTCTGGGTCGGTGTCATGACAGAAGAGTTAAACTCTGAAAGGACTGACTGATTACAAGCCAGATGCCCCACAGCAATACAGCATTTCCTAAGAGTATCTGTTTTAAAATATTCTAAAAGACCAAAGGTTTTTCAGGGAAGCAGTAGCTCCCAATGAGGGGGAAGTCTCCACTAGGAACACTGAAAGCATTTTTTTTTTCAAGAATAAAATTTAAGGAAGTGTTTCCTACATCTTGCAACAGAGGACCTTGGCTTCAGCAAGCAGTCTGAGGGTACATTTATTATCACATAAGGCTACTTTTTGGCTTGGATGGACCAGGCTGAAAGTTGAGAGGATGGGAAGGTGCTGTGGGAATTCTTGCTGATAAATGACTTTTTCCTCTCTAAGAGCCTCAAATCTAAACTTAAATCAAGAGGTCCTTGCATCAAGCAGTTTGGGAAGAATGATTTGTTTCTTTCCCCCATTGCTGGAACCCACATCTGTTTCATACAGGAGAACCCTCTCCTATCTCCCCTCCATTATTTCTATGTCCCTTGATTTCAGCTTTTGCTCCCTCTATGGTTTTACAGCTTTGACTCAGTAAACAAAAGCCAGTTGTTCTGTGTGTACTGGACTTGTTCCTGTCCTTTTCACCACAGACCAAGATGCCTTGAAATGAGCCATTCACACTGCCTGGTGATCAGTGTCAGCAGCAAGACACTCTGAAGTATGGAGAGTGAAAGCCTTCCTAAAACACGTACTCCAGAATTAAAGACACCCAAAATGTACAGGAAGCTTTAAAATTGTAATGTGATCATCCTGTAGAAGACCACAGGACCTGAACCAACAGATTTTCAGTACCACCATGCTATGAGTCACTCTGAATTTACCTCCAGCAGCAAAATGAATGATCATCCTCGGGCTGAAAAGTGACGCTCAGTGCTGCAGCTCTTCTATCATTCAAATATCTTTATTTTCACTCAACCATAATTATTAAGTAGTGAAATGACAGAATGCCTTGCTGGCTCACTTTCTTAGTAGCAGAATTCACTATGCTTCTACTTTGATAGTCCAAAACCTAAAAAATAAGAGGCGTGGATAAGAGTTGTAAAATCTTGTCTAGACAGTTGTTTATAATATATGAGCATTTAGCATAAATTTTATTACTCTCCTATTACAATGGTGTCCCTACATAAGTTCCTTGTTTGAAATACTGAACGCACAGGAGGAAGAGAAGACAGCAGAAACAAGAGGGGTCCAGAGACAGGCAAGTGAATTGCCAAGGAAGCTTAAAGAAATGTCTGGGAAAAATAAGCAGAAAACACCAGGATTATCATTACTGAAGGAAATGATACGAGAGTTACATAACATCAAACATACAGAAAGTGAGCCATGTCCTCTTCAGCTTCTCTCCCAACAAAAGACAAAGGTTCTGCCAATGAAGTAGAAATATAATGTTTCAGAGTGATTTGAGAAAAGTCTTGTTATGAATAATTAATCCGTGGAACTCTCTGCCAGAAAACCAACCAGGAAACCACAAATGCTGCATTTCAAAGTGAATTAGTGTTATTTATGACAAGATACAACTACGTGGTTATCAAGCCCTGTGGTTCTGATCCAAATGACTAACAATAATGATTGAATACTTTCTCATTTAGGCAAATAATTTATTGCTTTCTAATTCCTTTGCTCCTCATACTGACCAATACCAACAAATGTCATCACACTGGATATCTTATCTGGTATGACAGTGGTCATGCTTTCCTCCTTATGTCACTGACTTCTCTACAATACAGTGCTATCAACAGCATTTTCCTTGTTTAAAAGTTGTCCCTTTCAAGCTCAGAGTTGTTAGAAAATTGTTGAATGCAGGACTTGAATTGTGAAAGTGCTGCTTATACAAAAATTACTATGATTATAGCTTTTGGTTGCCAAAAAGCCAATGAATGTTTTGAGTGAGGACACAACTCTTCTGCTAACACACAACAGCATGAGAGAGACTGTGAAAGAACCACACTGCAATAAAAGCGAGAGCTGCATTAACAGTTATGTAAAAGCAGCTGTTCCTAATGTTTAAGGATCTTCTTTACAGGCTTTTGAGCTTCTGGAGGTTTGGGGGAAGCTGTTTATTTACTTTTTAAAAACCCCTGAATTAAGGACTAATCGGTTTTAATTGCGGTCAAAGTTATCAAATATTTAATCATGTGTTTTGGAAAGCTGGGCCCTGACGAAAAATGTGTGAAATAAAGGCCTCATGGGTCCTTTCGGATCAGTTTTCAAGCTATGTTTATCAACACTGAGTCACCAGAATGAAAGACCAGTCTTGAAAGCCTTGCATACAGCAAGGTATTTCAGCAAAAGAACCTCAGACAATCGATGTCTTCAGTTTCATGTTGAAGTTGTGCATTTTGTTTCCTGCCTGGATTGTTTTTGTGTAAGGTCTGGGCAAAGTGCTTATTCCTAAGCAGGTTTTCTTACACACTTTAATTCACTTAATTCTCTCTGCCACTTTTCAGTCCCAACTACTTAAACTCAGTTTTATGGACAAGGGATTGATTAATAGAGTTGATCTCTGATACCAGTTATCAATGTCAAAGCACAAACATCACAGTCAGACTGGAAGCTGTTTGTTTCCTGTCCTTAAAAAAATTCCAAGATGACATCCCATATATCTGAGGCCAGATAAGCACTGTGGGACAGTGTAAAACTATTAGACTCAGTGAGAAATTTTCTAGGAACTTTGAAATACTCTGGAAAAAATGACTCACAATTTGTCCAGTCTGCTTCAGAGCTGGTCCACTCCATGCCTTCCATCAAGGTCTCTCCAACCTTTCTACTATCACTGAATTTCCTCTCAAAATTCTCCAAGCCCAGCATCTTCTCCTCTGGTGACCAGGATGACTCAGTTAGCCACTGGATGCAGAGTGCTAACTGAATTCCACATCTGCTGTCCACACACCTACCAAGAATGAAGCAGGTCACACATGTCAATTTATTCCGTATTTGGAAGGCATCACCTTGGGAATAAATCTTCCAAAAATCTCCCTCTAGTAGCAAGTTTCCTTTAGCAAAGCTAGGTTGGGTTTGGGGTAATCTTCTTTCAACAAAATCCCCCACATTTTTTTTACCTGAAGTCACAAAAATAAAGATCACACTGGGGTAGAAAAACAGAAGTCACTGTATGAATATATTCTTTTAGAATGTCAGCTCTGTTTTGCCAGGTCAGGCCTGACAGCTTTGCATTTTGTCACTTGATGTGGATAGGCTGAAACAACCTAAACCCAAGCCATGCACAAACTTCTGTACAGCAACAAATCTTCCCAATCCCTTGCCATCAATGACTGCAGAGCGCTCACAGCACCACGGGGACTCTTTCTCAGGGAAACATCATGCTTAGAATCACAGCACGGAGAACTGTCAAGTCCTATTTCCCTTCCTAATGGGTCAGCAAACGGGCTGGTGGTTTTTTACAAGCATCTAACTTGTGAATTGATAGTGTTTACCCTTGGCTATTATTTTTAAGGAAGCCTACTCTGGCCACAGTACAAACATCCCTTTTGCTGCAGGCTGTCTCTTTGTCTAACAATCCTACACTTGGAGCCTATTGACTGGTCCAGTGCTCACGCAGAGAGGAGCTTCCCAGGATACAGAGCTCAAACTTTCACTAGTCTCCATTCAGGCTAAAAGTGGCCATGTTAAAAAAAAGTTCAAAGAACTGGCAAACAATTCCAGAGTCCTGGAGGAATAAAAAATTGCTGGAGGAAGTCTCTGTCTGGGCCAAACACGTCTCAGTTGGTACAGTGGGAAAGGATTGTTTTGCATCTACCCCTGAGCTATCCCAGTGACAGCTTTCAGAAGGGCAGCATTCCTACAGTGCCCTGCCCTCCACACAAGGACCAGGCATCACTTTGTGCACAGACTAGGGGAAGATGGGAAGGTGCAATGCATATCCTATGACCTACACAGGATGGGTGCAGTGGGGCCTGCCCTTCCTGATGAAAAGCTGTTCTGGAAGGCAGAGAGAAAAAGGGGCTGTCTGGGAAAAAAACCCCATAAAATAAAAAAAATAAAAAGAAGGAAATCAAATCTTTGCAACTACCAGATAGTGTCAATCCAGCTTGTGTCCTGGCCTTGAATCTATAGAGCCCTGGGAATCTCTTCTAGTCCAGCAATATGGTGCTTTCAAAATGTGCTGAAGTAAGAAAGGATGAGACACATCCAGTTCCATGTAAAGAAATGTGGCTCATAATGAAGTATTGCCTTTCCACTTGTTGGCCTTGATGAAATACATTACCTTCTGCACAATAAAAGAGTGTTTCCCACCAAAGGTGAGGTGGGTGCCATGCGTGCAGAGAGCCGGAGAGGCACATGGAAGGAGCCAGCAGGACAAAGCAGAACGGAAGAGCTCTGCAGGACCTGCAGAGAGGAACCACTAAGCTACCCTTGAAATTTCAACTCTTCTTGGCTGTTGGACAAAAGACCCTTCTCCCTTCTGCAAGGTCTGTCCTCTTCTGTAGAAAATTTTGTGAATCAAAAAGCCCTGAGGAATTCAGGAATTATATGCCAATCACTTCATGAAAGGACTGGACAAGTCATTAAACTAAAGAGTGACTTCACTGTAACAGTTATCAAATCCCTAACAATTCAGTTTTTACAAGCATTATTGCAGCAACATTTTCATTTAAACATAAGTAAACCAATGAGTTTAAAGATACTTAGCAATAGTATATTTTCTGTTTTCTATTAGAAACAGTTCTGAGGTAGATTTGTACTGTCACATTTAACATATTTAACAAATGCATTCCAGTTTAAACTGCTAACATGTTTTGCCACAGACTTCAGCAGAGAGAGACTCGAGGAAACAAGGGAGAGAAAGAAAGTAATAGATAAGAGTGGTGAAAGGCAGAAGTTGGTATCAGTGAGATCTGGTGCTGAGAATGTCCCTTATATGTTACTTTGCAAATACAATGGAGATGCAAAAACAGGCTGAAAAAAATTCTTCCGAGGAGAAAAATCTATAGCCTTATATAGCCCTCTCCAGTATCTTCTTTAGCAATCTTGCCTTTGGTTTCAGTGTAATATGAACAGACCTATCTACTTACAAAAGCTCCCTCTTCCCACCAGCCTTGTTTGTTATTTTATGTGTTTCTGCATCATTTGCAGAGTTTGCTTTGATCTACATTCCTCCTGGATGTGCGGTTTCCTTTTCGGCTACCAAAAGGAAAACTGTTTGGTTTGAGAATTTGCTTATTTTGAAGCTCCGCTGGCCCAAAATACCTATTTTTAATCCAAATGAGCACAGCTCAGTGCTTTCAGCTCTTCAGCACTGGTTGCCTTCCTTTCAGGAAAAACCTCTGTGAACAATAAGTGACCTCTTCATACTTTAATAAAATGCCCAAACTGTAATTCTAGCTGGCATAAATGAGAGCATTCAGTTTGCTACAGCTGAGTTTGGATATCGACACTCATGGATAACTCGATCCTTCGACTGCTTTTATTTTTTAGCACCATCCTGAAACGGACAATATTTTGTGCCACATCTGATGCCCAACAACATATTCCATGCTGCTCTAAAACATCATCAGAGTAGGCAATTGGGAATTTTCTCACTATTCCTTTATTACAGACTCCATCTTCCACCAATGGCAGAATTCCTGCGGCCTCAAGGGTTGGGAGGGCTTTGGTGTATTTGCATATATGACTGTAAATCCTTCTGCATGGAGTATGTGATGTTGGATGCAAAGTCTGAGCCATTTTAATCCTTCCTCCTTCTCTAAAAAGCACCACAATGCCCCCACACTAGGAATAGTCCATAGACAAAACACAGTTCATAAATAACAGGTAAACAATCTTCAAATGAGAAGAGAAGACAGGACACATCCTTGGACTGACTCTTTGACTGGGAAACAGGATATATTCTTCAAGGACCTTGCAGGAATGGTCCCAGAGGACAATTAGAGATTAGATCTTCTCTTCTTTGGGGTTAGGCCACAGGAGTTAACTTGGGAAATAATTCAGATAAACAAAGTGCTGGCAAGAGGAAGGACACTGTGAGATTTTGCTCCTGTGCCTTTACCAGAACGGGCCTTCATGTCAAGCTCCACATCAAGAACTTCGTTTCAAATGGCAACAGAGCATTAACTGACACCACCAGTATGGGAAAGAAATAACCTATGAATCTGGAGACTAATCACTATTGTTAGAGGATTCTTAATGAGAGAGAGTAGAATTAGATTATCCTCATCCACTGACCAAAAGTAAGGGCAACTGTGCTTAGTATCACTCAACAAATACTCAACTCCTTCCATAAGAGCAAGTGGAAGAAAAAGCCTGGAGATTCATTCTCCTTTCCTCTGCAGCCTGGTCTACCAAATGCAGCCAAAGGCAGACGTGCTCTCTATGAATAATCTTTTTTTTAAGAAAAAATTGGTAAGGGAAATTTGTATTCCAGTGCATGTGGGCACAAAGGCATAATCACATGCAGAGCTGCATAAGCAGTGGGGCAAGTGTTCCTACTTTGCAAGAAGAAAAACATTCCTCACAAAAACACAGCTATGCCCACTTCACCAGAGTAAATATTAAAAAAAACAGCTATCAAGGATAAGTCACTGAAATATCTGAGAATAATTTCCCTTTTTCATAGAAATATATATATCTCTAAGGGGGAAAAATGCAAATACACGAAGCAAATATATATGTGCAATGTATATGCCCACCCTTGTAAGCCTATATTAATTATAGAGAAGCTTTGCTGGAGGAGGGGACACAGATATAGAATTTGTAAACTGCTCTCTATTCAATCTAAAATAAAGCAAATGGAAGCTGTTTCCTGCTTAGTTTAGTGGATGTGGATGAGACTATTGCAGTTTTTAATGCAAAACATAGTGCTTTTCTCTACACACTCTTTTGAAACACATTTCTCTGTGTCCTTAAAATATAAGGTTTCAATAATAAAGATACATTAGAACACAATGATGACGCTCTGCGTGGTTCCTTCTGCAAAGCCAAATTTCCCATCTGAGAAAGTGAAAAGATTAAAATATCACAGAAGAAAATTATTACTTGAGGTACAGAAAAAGCAGGAAAACACCTGTTTGGGTTTTTTTTTCCTAGATTTAAAGTATCTAGAAACATATCTAAATCATAAATCTTAGCTGAACAAGCTAAAACCAGGAAACACCCCATATTCCAGCTGGCAATGCATTACAAAAGCAGCACATCAGGGTTACCCCAAAGCAGACCCCTCAGCTGTGCTGACTGCCATCTTCTGCATTGTCAGGACCACAGCTTGCATCCTTAAGACTTGAAACTGATCCACTTCAGTGATTAGGCTGATCCAAGGGCACGGACAGGAGAGCAGGATTTAATGGGCAGGCAGGCAGGCAGGAAAAGTCTTTTAACACTTTAGAAAACATTGACTTGGTGGAAGGAATTGGCAAGCTCAAGGGATTAGTAATGAGATACTGAGCCCCTTAGCTCTAGGTCACCACACTGAATCTGGTCCAGGTCAGTAGAAATCAAAAGCTGTTGCTGTTCAGTGGCCTTTGGGAAGGCAGTTGGTGGTCCTGCCCCAGCTACCTCTGGCAACAATATTTGTACCACTACTAACTGTTGGCAGCACTTACAGGAAAGGTTTAGGATTGGCACAGTTCAAGAAAAGTCGGAGCAGGGAAAGATGTCCCAGCAAACACACTAGGCTGGGACTCCAAAAAAATAAGAAAACAAACTCCCTGATCATCTCCACATTTCCAGTGCGACTTGGGGAACGAGACTGAGGACAGTGTTCAAGAAACCTTTATTTCCTCACTGCTATGGTCCTCAGAAGGCATTTATGGCCTAAACATCTCTGAAGTCAGAGCAATTGCTGAAGTTCAGGTCTTCACCTTTAAAATGGGAGTCATTATCTCACAGAGATCCTCAGTAAAGGGGTGATACAAAAACTAAACAAGAATCCAAGACAGAGGAGCAAACCCTTTCTACCTAAAATCAGCTTCTCTAACTCCAAAGCAAAGCACTTGCTGAGTGTGCACAAGGCTCCCATTTAAAGCGCTGTGCTTCATATGCCTAAAAAGAACAAATTCCCCTCATAGAAAAAGTACCCCCAAAAATCCCCCACACTTCCAGCAGAGCAGCATCAAAGAATCCAGCTGCTCTCAGCTTTTATCCCACCTAGGATGAAATTCTAATGTCTGTGTTGTGCAGGAGGTCAAATAGATTATCATAATAGTCCCTTCTGGCCTTAAAAACTATGAAATTGGAGAGTGAATCACAAGATTTCGGTGACTATTGAAGACAGGATGGTAGGCGGCACAGCTCAGTGATAGGGTGTGATATGGCAGAGTAAATCCAATGTTCTTTAGGCCCTGTGAAGCTGGGAAACTGACATTTTGCCTTCTTTGTTGCCCCTTTGGGACACGGAGAGTGATGCAGGTTATTATAATAATAAACCCAGTCCACTCTGAATGCAGCCTAAGAATATTGCCCCTTACAGGAGTGAGTGCGTGAAGGATTGAGAAACACTAGTTATTTTCAAACTGGATTAAGTCTTTCAAAAGCTAATAGGTTTCCAATGAGCTGTGGTGTTGCTGCTGCAGCTGCTCTAATTTGAGAATAAAAGAATGCAGGCTTTGTGCCTAGGGACCTGTTATTGATCCGAGCAAGAAGGATGGGAAGGAAGGGGGTAGAGGAGGGTTATCCTCCTTTCAGCTGGGGCAGGGCAGTTCTTTTCAAAGTCACATTATCTGCTGGTAACAACAAAACCTAACCCCATGACATGCTGCTCTATACAGGATTGCACTTGTTGAGAACTAAAAGCATTAGAGGAGGGGAAAAAAACCTCCACTGGCAACCTTGTGCAGCAAACTTCATTGAGGGCCCACGAGACTCAACAGATGGGTCTTGAGACTCCCTCATTAGGAAACGTGCCCGTCCCTTTGCATCTGCTGCCCTGCTCTGCTGTGTGCCACACACTCATTAGCATTGCAGGCTCACAGATTCCTTAGCACGTGCTTCCAATAAATATTGGGAAGAAAGGAGGGGAGCAAAGCCACTGGTTGGAGCAGCAAGATGAGTGGTCACCCCACTAGGCTGGGAAATCCTTCCACACACCCACATAGACACACACACACTGCCCTGCAGCCCCAGAGGAGGGAGGACAATAAAAGGCAGCCAGCCACAAATGTGCAGTTAAAGGGACAGGTGTGGAATTGCTTCTATTCAAGCTGTGGCAGATCCTCATTCGTTCCCCTCTGCCACAGTAAATAAAAATCATCATTATAGATATAAAACCCTCCAGCAATTCAGGGCAACACACAGAATGTGGATCTGTGAAAGCCTATGGCCCTTTTCAGATATAAAGCTGATGCCCACTGGGTAATGCCATTACCTTCAAAGAAATGAATTGGTTGTAGGGGTCCAATTCTACAGCCAGGTTCTTTTTCTTTCAGGAATTCACCAAGCTGACACAGGGCCACAAATCAGGGATGTCCTTCACACTCAGAGTGGTCCATGACTCAGGGCCGAGATCAGGAGCAATGGAAGAGAAAATCATCTCCTGTGTGTTTGAAAATGTTGTGAGATAAAACAGCTGTCAGGGAGACAGGAATGTAAAACCTTCCAGGTGCTGTGGAAAGAGGAAAGACAAACCTTTAACCAGAGAGGCAAAGGGTGGCAGAGCATCTGGCTCATCCTCCCAAGAATAAGGCCCTGCATTCACCACCTCTCCATGGTGCCCCAAATCTATTCTTATTCCTTGGACCACAGCTAACTCCAGAGAGGAACTGGAAGAGTCTCCAGTGATTAACTGAGGGAGTTGTTGCAAATCTTGTTCAAAATGCAGTTGCAACACCAGAATTCCCAGGTCAGCAGAGTTTCAGACCCTTCCAAATGCTGATGGCTGTGACACACAGTCCTTTCATACCTCTCACTGCATGATCAGTGATAGAAAATCCCTCAATTCCCATCCAGGTAACACCTGCATTCCAATGGCACTGCTGTGACCTGCAGAATGGTCCAGGGGTTTTTTTAATTCTTTTGTAAAAGAGGAACACAGAAGAAGCAATTTTTAGCTCCTTTAGGGCATTGTTGTTATCTGTATCACCAATGATGGCAGCTACTCTCTGCAGCCTGTGCTTTATCTAAAAACATTTAGCTGATAGAAAAAGGTTCCTTCAGCCGGGAAGCAGCCATGGGACAAGGTAAAAACAGGACACTGTGCATCCCCCTAATTCCCTGGAAAAACATTTTTCCTCTAGATCAGCAGCATGACTTTCACACACCCAATTTTGTGGCCCAGCTCACTGGCCACTCCAGTAAGTTACTTATGCACATCCCTAACTCAAAGTTTTTTGTTCCTTGATTTAGGGACGTTTATATTTTGGGCTGACTGTGGATTTTAGCAATCCTAATGTCTCTAAATATTTCTTCAGGCCAAATGAAGCAACTCCCCTTATATTCCCCGCAGAGGAATAAGTAAAATCAAGGCCCAGAATATTAGATCAGCCATGGAAAAATGGCAGGAAAAGGTAACAAGTAATTTACTGTACACTCAGACTTAAATTTGCTAATCCCTTCTTTTTGGTCATTTCCTTAGCTAAATGACACCCCTGTGTACTTCAGTCTTGCACCTTCAGGGTAGTTTGTGATTGAGAATGCACTGAACACATACTCTCGTATGCAATTAACAACGAAGAGAAAACAATCTGCACCAGAAGAAGACTTCAGGCATTTTGATGCCGTTATAACAAGAAAATGAAACTTGGTCTGAGCACTCACACACAGAGAAATTGGCTGAGAGATGCACCTCTGCAGAAAGTTGTGAGGGAAACCCTACTGGAAACTTGGAGCTCTCCTAAAAGCTCCCATTCACTGGAGACAGGGCTCAGCCCAGGTTTCAGTGCAGCCTCTTCTACCACCGACAAGAATAGCTGAGGTTGCTGCTTATCAAAGGGAAGTGTCATCTTGCCTGTGACAGAGGTGCCAGCACTGCTCAGTGTCACAGTCTTTGCACCTACTGGAAGCTGCTCCAGCTTGATAAGCTGCACCCCTACTCACACCTTAAGCTGTAGTCGCAGCCCTCCCTTGTTTTCAGAAAGCAGGGATTTGAGATCAAGTCACTGGTGCACAGGAATCCCACCACTGGGGAGGAGAACTGAAGGACAAAGCAGTTGGGTTCGCAGGTTAATGTGGAGGCATCCCATCCTTGAAGGGTTAACAGAGAAACAACCAGAAAGCAGGTTTTATGTGCATACAAATAAAGGAAACTGAAGGAGAAACAGCTCTATTGGAGCAAGCTCTCAAATTTAAGCTGTGACAGAAAGCAATAATGTTATGGATTCACTTAATTACAGCTGGATAAAACTTAAAGGTTCAACAAGAGACATATTTTTTGGCTTTACAACTTTAACTCTTTCAGAGACCTTACTGATTCTCACTGCAGTAATTCCTGAGTACCCCAGAGTCTTTAATTTTTTATTGTTCTCAGAGTATCTTCAGAAAGAGATTTAGTGACTCACTTTAATTCCAGGGAAGCTAACATACTGAAAAACTGAAGTGGGAATTTCAAAGTGATAAAACACACATGCACAACACAGCTTTAAAATTTTAGTTCTCCCAAGCAAAACGCTCCAGGGAAAGAGGAAAGCAAGTGCTTGTAGCAGCAAACTGGATTTGGGGCTCTGGTAACTAGAACATCTTCTTCTCCAAAATCTTTTGTCATATTTGAAAAGCTTGCCTGGAGACACAGCTTTAAGAAGTTGCCTGACCTTAAAGAAATAAAGCTTTCATGGAAGTAGGAATGCACTGCTCAGCGTTGAGTAAACTGTGCTCTTTGTCCCAACCTCTGCCACTTGCTCAACTTTCTCATCCAGTGGCAGTTTTCTCTCCCGATCCATTTGTGAAACAGTCTAAGGTGGGGTGTGGCCTCCTCACAAAACGCTTCCTAATTAGTTTCTAAACGTTAAATGATTATGGGAGCGCAATTCCCATTCCACTCAGGTGATGAAAAGCTTTACAGGAGTTCAGTCTCACTTTGTAATTACAGAAATTAGCTTTCTAAGTTTAGATCACTCAACTGTGCAAATGGGTTCATCTGCTGGAATGTGTTGCTCCGAAATGTGTGTCAGCCAAGCAGCACAGCACGGTCCCTATCTCTGCCTCCACGACACCCATCCAAGTGGGGAGGTCACTTCCAGTGTGGCAAGAGGAAAATAAAGTGTTATGGGCGTATTATAGGAAAGGCCTTATCTAAAAGCTCACTCATCCATGATTGACTGGAGAGATATGCCCTTCTCCTCACAACAGGGAAGCTTAACTGTGAGATAAAGGATTATCCAAGTGGGCAAAATTTTCACTCTTTCACTCAGTGTGTGCAGAATTATATCTGAGGCTACAGCAAATGAATGTAATGGGTAGTTTTGAGGGGGAAAATTACTTTTATAAAAATCTACAGAAACAAAAGGCTCCTTTAGCCTCTTTGTTCCCTGTGAAATGAGGTCATGACTTTATGAATTCTTTATTACTACAGATTCCATGTGTCAACAGATTCTTTTCTTGGGACTCCTTTACCTGATTTATTGGAAGCTGATGCAGGATCAAGCCCTCGTGATTATGCAACCACCTTGATCTGCATTACAGTAGTAAACAGTTTAGTCATTGCATTGAAAATGAGATGGATCGGGTCCCTGAACGAAGAATTTTTCCAGGGGCGCCATTCCAAGCTTACCTTCAGGTATCACAAATCTAAGGAAATCCTGTGGGATTGTTCGCAGCCACGACTCAATGAGTCACTGAGCTTTAAAAGGAAATTACAACTTTCCTAACACAAAGAATTGACTTCACGACACCTGACCCTCATAAGCCAGGCACTCCCTCTAAAGGCTGTGATCCTCTTCCCACCAAAAAGTCCTGGGCCATCTCCCTCCCAGTGGCTTCAATGAGCAGCTCTATATTAGGGAACTGATTCAGGCCCAAAGCCTGTAATTCTGGACTTTGGCACACTAAATGTCTATGACAACTTCCAACGTGGATGTGATCTAATTATGTCAGGAGAGGAAGATTAGCAGGAAGGGACTTTACGCAACGTAAAAGGCCGAGTGCCAGATGTTGGAAAGTCCTTCACCAGCCACAAAGGAAGACACGTTGGCTCCACACTCGTGAGACATGTGAGCAGAGCTTTGCAGCAGGAATTTTAGGGGCACCAGTCTCAGGCTACTCAAAGCCACCCAGTTCAGGCCCCCTGTGCACGCAGAGCAGTGAAAGGGGCGCCATAAAAAGGTGCTCGGGCTGCAGGCTCCACACTCAGCTGGCTTTCAGTGCTGCTGTGCAGTGGCTGAAGATCTGGCCTCGAGAGCCCAGTGAAGAAAAGCAAGAGGTGGGACTTCAAGGGTGAAATTCTGGACTAAATAAGTTGAGAGGGTTTTGCTTCTGCCTTCCAAGAGGCTGAAATTTCTTTCAGGGTTTGCAACGCGCTTCTGCACATGGCTCATGCTCTGCCTTGCTTCACTTATCAGTAATACTCCCCATCTCAAGACATTGGGAGGCTTAATTCATTAATGCTTGCAAAGCATTTCGAGTTGTTGGACGAGTAATTCTGTTTGAGGGCAGCGACACTGCTGAGTCACAAGCACTGTGGGAACCAGAACTCTGGATTTCCTAAGCACTGAAGTCAAACAGGTGGAGTAACCTTTTACAGAAAGGCCAACTCCAGACCTGCCCTGAAGGTATGGAGCATACCAGCAAGCAGCAGGGTATTTAAAGGCCCAGAGGAGCACACTTGGGAATGAGTAACATTTAAACAGACTGTGGAAGCTCACCAATACCCACTGAGGGGGGAAAAAAAAAAAAAAAAAGCACTGGTCCTTGTATCACCAAACTGCAGCCACATTGTGGATAAAACACAGTGAAGGTTTACCAGCCTAAGAAAAGGTAATTACAACCAATACTGCTGGAACTTGGGGGCTGAACGAGGCTGGAAGGAATATTCAGCAACCGCGCACCTCACGGGAATGCCAAAACTGCTGGTATGTAATTTGTGGAGTCACAGGTGGGAAGTGATCTGCAGGAGCCTGATGGAAGCCTGAGCAGGGTTCTAAGGTGAGGGGCACAAATACCGCCAGCTTCCCAGCCTGAGGCACTCTGGAATGCGACAGACCTCACCACAGCCACGAACTGGCATGTGCTTTGCTTTTGCCATAGGAAACGAAAACAAAGGATATAAAATCAGGTCACAAATCTTTTCCTCTGTAGCACCGACTCTGGTGTATAAAATAGACATTCACACATCTACCGCATTAGATCAGGGTGGAATAGGAGACCAGGACGTAAGAATAGCTGTTCTGGGTCAGACCACACGTCATGTAGGCCAGGTTCCTGTCTCCAGCGCCTCAGGAAGAAAGGGACAGGGATGCAACGAGTTCCCAGCACAGTTACCCAACACCCAGCCCAGGGACTTCCCAAACCGAAGTTAGGAGTGGGGTTTTTTGGATTTTCTTTTTTGTTCAGTGCCCTTTGATGTGTGGCTCTTCCTCTGGGAACTAGCCTGAATGCTTTCTGCTGCCGTGTAAACTCTCGGGCTCCTCAGTGCCCTGTGCAGGGAGTCCCCCAGGTGACCACACGGCTGTGTGGCTCCAAACCCTGCTCCCGAAAGGATATGTGAGGCGAACAAACCCCAGCACTCACTTGGAAGCTGGGACCAGCAACTCCACTGAGGGGAACAGGGCTCCAGATGGAGTCTGATCCCTGTGGCAGCACTGTCTTCCCGGGACCGATCAGCCGAAGGATCCTTTCCTCCCACTTGGTCCACGGGAGGCTCTCGGCGGTGCGGCCTCGTGTTAGAGGGGGGAACAAGAAGTCGCACGGTGGCGACTGACACCTCGGCTTTCCCGGGGACAGCCGCTGGCCAGAGCTCCCTCAGAGCCCCGGGCCCACCATCCCTCCCGCCCCTCAGGGAGCGCCGGCCCGCCTCAGGTACCGCGGGGCGGGAAACGCGGGCAGCCGCCGCCGGGCCGAGAGAAGGGGAACCTTTCACTTAGAAATGCCTCTAAAGTCTTCATTCTTCCTTCACCCAGCCCGGAGGAGGCGAGCAGCGACGGGCTGCGGCTCCCGGGCGGGCCCGGACCCGCGCGCGTCCCCTCAGCGAGCGGCGCGGCGGGAAAAAGCCGCGAGCGCCGCTCCGGGAGCCCCCGAAGGAGCGCCGGGAGCGGTTCCTCCCGCCCCAGGTAACCCTGGAAGCACCTGCGCGGCGGCGCTTCCCACAGCGAAAACGGACGGATCCTCGGGGCAGCCGCGGCCGCCTCCCTCAGGCGGAGGAGCCGCTGCCGCCCTCAGCTCGCTTTTACTCTGCCATCCCTCCTCCTGCTCCTGGTACCTGCCTCCCCCTGCCCGTGCCATTCCCCTCCTCTCCTCCTCCTCCTCCTCTCCTCTCATGCATATGGATGGGCGCATGCGCCTGCCGCCCTGGGCTAGATGAAGCGGAGCGGCGGCGGCGCTCGCAGACGGGCGGGCGGCTGCGGGGCGGTGCGTGTGCTGCATGTGCGTGTGTATGTGTGAGTGTGTGTGCGTGTGTGTCTCGGGGGGGCGAGGGGCTCCGCCGCAAGAAATAAAAGGATTGGGATAATCATCGCCAATAATAAAACAAAACGACCGGCGACGACAACAACAACAACACCACCAAAAAAAAANAAAAAAAACAAAAAAAAAAAAAAAAAAAAAAAAAAAGAACGAGAAAAGAAAAGGGGAAAGAAAAGAGGGGAGGCGAGAGAATAAGGCGGATAAAAGGAGGCCGGGCTGCTTTGCATTGAAGAGCGGGGCGCTATTGAAAGCGCTTGAAAAGCGGCGTTGTCCGGCGCGGGTGCGCCGCGGTATATTAGAGCGGGGCGGCGGCGGCGGCGGCAGCAGCGGCGGCGGCGGCGCCTCCTCCTCCACCTCCTCCTCCTTCTCCTCCTCCTCCTCCTCCCTCCTGGCCCTCCCCGTCCCGTCCCGACCCGGAGCGAGGAGCGGCGGCGGCCCTGCATCGGGCGGGCGGCGGGCGGCATGCGTGTGCCCCGGCGGGCGGCCGCGGCGGCGTGCTCCATCCTCACCCTCACCCTGCTCCTGGCGCTGCGGGACAAGGTACGTACCTGCCCGCTCCCCGCACGGCAGCTCCGCAGCGGGAATTCGGGCGCTTTTCCGGAGCGCCTGCGGGGGAGATGGGGTTTGGGAATCCCGGACAGGCGCTCCTGGAAGAGCCGCTCCGGCCGGAGCGGGGCTGCTGCCCCGTAACTTCTCTGCAGGAGCGCTTGAGTCACCGGGAATAAGAAGTGCTGTTTTGCTGCAAGTCGCTTTTTTCTCCCCTCCGAATTTTTCTTTTTTGTTGTTGATTTTTTTTTTTTTTTTTTTTTTTTCTGGGAAATTTTTATTGTAAAAACTTAATTGCAGCGCTGCTGGGGTGACTAATGAGCAGGGTCCGAGTCTCAGCTGGGCAGCTCCAGCTCTGCCCGGCTCAGCTGCACCGCGGAGAGCAGAGGGGTTGTTGGTTGCCTTTCCAGGGTGTGCATGAGCTGCATCGTTCTGTTGGGTTTGCCCTCGCGTATGCAGTCTTGGCTTCGTTTAGTTTTTGATTTCCTAACGATTTGGAAGCCTTGCTCACGCTGTTTTTTCGGGGCTGACACTTAAAGTTCTTTTTTAGCATTAATGGCGTTACGGCGGCGGAATGATTTATGAGCCTTTCTCATGGGTGTCTGATAGGGAGAAGCTTGGAGTGATGGGCTTTGTGATTTTTTTTTTTTAGTATTATATGTATGCTTTTTGAAAGCACTCTTAAATTCTCTTCTGTCTGCAGAGTTGTTAATCATTGTGTGTTTGGGGAAGAAAGTGAGGTAACTGTCTGTTTTTTGTTTCTCTTTTTTTTTTTGTTTGGTCTTTTCCCCCCCCTCCGGTTCTTTCTTGGGATGAACAGGTGACTTTAGCGTCGGGACAGTTCGAGTTGGAGATCTTATCCATGCAGAATGTGAATGGTGAACTGCAAAATGGAAATTGCTGCGATGGCACCCGAAACCCAGGAGATAAAAAATGCACCAGAGACGAGTGTGATACCTATTTTAAAGTTTGCCTGAAGGAGTATCAATCGCGGGTCACTGCTGGCGGTCCTTGCAGCTTCGGATCCAAATCCACCCCTGTCATCGGAGGAAATACCTTCAATTTAAAGTACAGCCGGAGTAATGAGAAGAACCGGATTGTTATCCCTTTCAGCTTCGCTTGGCCGGTGAGTTCCTTGGCCTGCTCTGGCCCTGCCTCTGCTGGACGGTGCTCTTTGAGATGTCCTGTCCTGCCGAGTTCCGACTCCTTGTGCCGGGGGAAGAGGGACCGGGATCGGGGAGGGAGCAGGCATCTTGGCAACAGCCTCGGGAATCCGCAGCACAGAAACGAGTAAAATGTGGTGGTGTTTTTGTTTTTGTTCCCTGGGGCTCACAATGCACAGCCTGTTAAATTTGAAAGTCAGATGTGCAGTGAGGGGGATCTAAACGGGTCAGGGAAGCAAACCCAGTATCTCTGCACTTTACAGCATGAATAAGTCTCTTGAGACTTAGAAGGTCAGAAGTTCATTTTTTTTTTTTCTTAACCAGTGAAGTCTTGGGCTTAAGCCAAAAGAGCAGTGGGTTAGGGGCTGTAGAGGGATCCCGTGTGAAAAGTGTGTGTCATAGCTGGCCTCCTTCCCTGGAGAGTGTTTGGGAAGGCTTCCTGCTAATCCCAAGGGGAAATCTCACTGCCCTGCTCGGTGTGGTTGGGAGCTGCTGTTGCTGCTTTTGGAGAAGTAGTTGCCAGCTTCCCTGGGAAGCTTTGGCTGTGTTTCGAGTTGTGGACTCCAGGAGCTAAAGACTGAGAAAAGCCTGGCCTTAACCTTTGGTCCACTTCACTCGCTCCCCCCACAGGGCACCTTTCCTGGCCACCTGCCTCTCTGGTCCATAGATTCCGCCTTCCCTCTAGTTGTGTGCAGAACTCGGTTTCTTAAGGAGGTGAGGCTCTTTGCCAGGCACTTTTCCAGCCTTGTCCACTCTAGGAAATGTTGGTCAGCCCTGTAGAGCAGAGAGATGGAGGATGGGGGGGACCCCTTCATCCTGCTTTGTTGTTGGCTGTGGAAAGAACACATGCTTAGACATCAGTGCTTCTTGTTTCTTCTGGGATGCTCAGGAGGGATGAAGTTTTGTTGTTCAGCTCTGCAGAGGAGCCCTCAACTCCCTGCACAGAAACTGAGGAACATCTTTCCACGATGGCCATCACCCAGGACAGACAGACACACACGTGCAAGCTCCAGGGCCACAGGATTTGGGGACATGGAAGAATGCCATGGCCTTGGATGGCAGGAGGTGCACTGGTTTTTGTGCCTGCCAGTGCTGTGTGAAAACTGAGAGTGACTGCTCTGGGGGTCACAACAACAGTCTGGCATTTGAGGAGCTTCTCTGGGGGTGCTGCCATGCTAAAGCTGAAAGCTCCCAGATTCTGCTCCTAAAACTTTAATATTTAGAGATCACCTAGGAAACAAAACTGTTTCCCCCACACACACACCCCTTCTCCAAAGGTGCTGAGCAGACAGTTTCCCACCAACTGCCTTGGGATATGTTGATGCTCAGCAGTTTTGGAAATCCAGTCATCCTAACCTAGATGCCTAAGGTCATTTTTGCCAGGGGAGGAGGGCCCTTACACGCACCAGGGGAGGGGTGAATCTTGTTTCCTATCCTCTGCCGAGGTGGAAGCATGCCTCGACCTTCCACAACCTCCAAAGCTTGGCCCTTCCTAGTCAGATAAGGACTGGTTGCTGGGAAGACCTGGACTTTTTTTTGTTTTTTGGGGGGTGGGGGGAGAAGCCCGCCCCAAAAGCATTCCTTCTCCAGTTGTGGTGTAGACACCCACTTTTTAGTCAGTCCTGCCGCCGAGTGCTGCAGGCAGCCGTGTGTTCTTGAAGTGTCCTGTGCTGCCTCCTACCTGCCTCCCCTGTCACTTGTGACTTCTGGAATATCGAGGGCTCAAGAGGCACAAGGGAGAAATTAAGTCTCCGTTTTGAAGGAGATAGTATTACAAAGTACAATAGCAGAGTTAACAAAAGTATTCTCTGTTGGAAGTACAAGTCCTTCCTTTCTTTCTCTTTTTTCTTTCTCTTTTTTTTTCCCCTAACATGAAATGAGATAAAACTGTTATCAAATATGCCATCAAAGGGATAAAGGGCTTTGTAAAAATCTGAGGTATGTGAAGCTCTGCCAGTGGCTGTAGTGCTTGTGTTGCAGATTTTGACTTTTTTTAGGAAAGTCAGTACATTAAGGATATTTTTTTTAACTAGTCCCCCTACTCCCAGTAATTCAAGTGCCTTGAATCTGCAGATATGTGTATAAAAATGGTGTGAAAACTGAACGTGTTCCTTCTAACAACCCCTCTCTTCATGGGGTTGGGAAGGGAAATGGGTGTGTGGAGGGTGGGTTTGGGGGGGTGGGGACCCTGGGAGAAGTTTCTTAAGCTTGCCTGCATCTTTGTAAAAGAAATGCCTCTATTGTCCTGCTGAATCTAATTCAGCACTGGAATCCTGGAGTAACAGCAGCAGCAGAACTCCAGTGCAGCCTTTGAAATGTGTAAAACTTCAGACACTGGTTCATAAGCCTGGAATTTTTGGAATAAACTCTTGCGTATTGCCATACAAAAATCCACTTTTTGAGGGTCTGATGCTAGTCTGTTTGCAATTATCAAGCCTGCCTTCCCAGCTTTAGCTTCCATAGGACACAGCTTTTATGCTAGCCTTTGTGACTTCCAAATGGCATTTGAACAAAAGAATATCTAATGTGGCAAAGCTCTTATTTGTCCCAAAATTGTGTACACAAATCATTTTAGGCATTTTCTAAGCTCTGTGGATTAAAGTAGTAAACTTAATTAGTCAAATCAAATCCAGTGCTAAAATTTCAGGACTTAAAAAAAAAAATTCCTTCGGTAGGTGAATAGTGTTGACTTGAGTAAAAGCTTGGGATCAGCACTGCATTTACCCTTGTGGTTAATCATGAGAGAGATATCTTTGAATACATTCAGCTGAAAATGATAGTAAAGGTAATAAGAGCTAGATCAAAATATTAATCATATTGCCCTTGAAAATCCATGCCCATCTCTGAGTGTTTGTGTTCTGCTCTCTGAGGGAGGCTTTTCTTAGATGTTCCTGCTCGAGTCAGTAACATGAGGAAGTCTTGTTGCCTTGACTACTTTTAAAAAAAAAAAAAAGATAATTAAAAAAACCCCTCTTCCCATGTCAAGCTGCCCCTTTATACTGTTTGTGAAAAATAGTTGTATTGCATTAGAGGCCTTTATTCATCATGCAGGAGTGGAAGGAAGGAGAATGGGGTGCTTGAAATGCATTGTTGGAGTGGGCTTGTAGTTGTAATGTAGATTTGAAGTGTCAGAGTCTTATTAATAACTTATGTGGTTTGCTCTTGTCAGTTTTGATATGTACCCCTGTGAGTAATGGCTGTGGAGATGGTGGGCCATAAATTAATGGAAGTGATGGGAGGTTTGAGTAAGTTGCTAGGAAACAGGGCAGTAGAGCAGCATAAAGGAGCTGGAGTGGATCAGAAAGCTGCCCCTGCAGTAGCTGGTAATTCTTCAGTAAATTGAAACAATAGTGACGATGACTTTTTTTTTTTTTTAAAAAAAAGCACTTAGGCTTTCTTCTTGCATTCATTTTGAGACTTCACTGACTTTCTTGACAGGCAAGCTTGGCTTTGTGAAGCCATATAAAAAAGTATGGAACAAAAGAATTTCCATGTTCCACTTGTCAAAGTCTGTCTCAACAAGTTTTGTTCCATGGCAGACACATGCTCTTCTCTGACATGAATAAAATCTCTTGCCTCTGCTAAAGAACCTAAAGTGTGATGTGTGCTGTACCTAAGGGAGCTGAGCATCAATTAACAAAGCAAAACTTTGCTTTTATGTAAAGAAAGATCTTTTGGGGGTTTGGCGAGACTGTGAGTAAGAAGGTCAAACTTGGCAATTCCTTTGGTATGCATAGCTCTGATTTCAAACAGCTTGTTTATCCTGAAATTATGATCCTTGTAATTATTTAATATTGGACCCAATTGTACCAACACACCAGGAAACTACTGAGGTGGAAAAAAACCCTCCAGCATCTAAATGAGTTTAGCATAAAATACAATTAAAAAGTTTTGAACATCTCATTTCAACCTTATGCTAAAAAATGAAATAGTCAGCCTTTCCCCTTTTTAATGACCAACCTTAGTGCTGCTGGTTCCTGAAGATGTAAAATATGTTTTCTGGGTAGGCATTGGTTTTTCTGGCTAGAAACAGATCATGAAAGAGCTATAGTGTTCTTTAAGCTCATGAACTTTTTCCCCCTGTCTTGATATAAGAAGCTTCCAAAATAGTAATCTGCAGCTGATATTAAAGTAACAGCCTTTTAAATCTGAGAGAAAAATACCACTTCATTCAGCTACCTTTTTTTCCTTTTAAACTCAGTTTGTCACAGTCAAAGGACTAAAAGTGATTTTGTTTTTTCTTTTCCTGCAGTTAAGTTTCTGAAAACTTGTAGAAGCAAATGGTAGATATTGTTTGAGCTTTTCTTGAAGAACACGTGATAAGTCATCTTGGAGCATGGGCAGATCAGAAGAAATTTTTATAATAACAAAATGCATATAAATCAAATCCCCACTCTGTCATTTATTGTTCAATTAATAATTTAAGATTAAATCTTGAGCACTCAAAGTGCAGTGTTTTGCCTTGGATTACTATCCAACACAGAGCTGGGAGTATTAAGTGACATCTGAAGCATAATTAGCATCACAGGGCTATTTTTTCCCAGGACTGCAGAGAAGTGATGCATCCATTCAGTGTTTTTTTGACTTATTACATGTTCTTAAGAGTTACTTTTGTTCCAGCCAGTTCAGAACTTCATCTTCCTGGTAAAGCCATTTGACTACATTACCATAATACGTCTAAAAATAAATCCTCATCCTGCCTGCTCCCGGGATTTTTGTTGTTATAATAAAGGCCTGCTCCAGTTTAACTTCAGTGGCAGCTGGATTGG
The DNA here is from genome assembly GCA_013399895.1 of Serilophus lunatus. NCBI lineage: Eukaryota > Metazoa > Chordata > Aves > Passeriformes > Eurylaimidae > Serilophus > Serilophus lunatus. The sequence goes on along the minus strand of VXBA01002923.1, from coordinate 290,320 downwards.
GCCTGGCACTGAAGCTTATTCCTAAACTTTCTCATACTACACACATCCAGCACTGTCAGCTTGTTTGTGCAGCTGGAAGTCAGCATGTCTGAAAATGAATTGAATAAAATTGCTGCTTTATGCTTAAAATTCTAGTTGCTCAAGGAAACACTGCCTTCACTGTGGGCTGGAGGCTGGAATGGCAGTCCAGTGGGTCTGGAGCTGGTGAAGTTGGATCTGAACTGTTCATTCCAGCTTCAGTTCTTAGTGGAGTTGTGATGCCCTGCAAAGCAAAAGCTTGAAGCTACAGTTCTTAAAAGTATTTCTCTGGAGGTAAAGTATCTCTGGAGATAATACAAATGACAGGATTGGTTTTGAAACTGAAACTAAACTTGCCTTTGAATTTCTGTTGATGAATAGAAATTTTCCATGTTAATTTGCTCAGTTCTAATAATTTGACTGGTAACCCATATGTTTTAACACAGGGAAAGATATCAGAACTAGAAGCTGTTGTGTTGGTTTCTCGTTAGTCTGTGGAGCTCATGGTTCTGTGGTCACTATTCTGCAGCATAAATTACACTCATTATTCTTGTAGTGTTCAGAAGAAACTGCAAAAAGTGGATAGAAGTGGTTAAAGTGGTTTGTAAATAGTCAAACATCCAGAGTCCTTTACCAGCTCAACCCAGTTCTTAGGCACTTAGGTAAATAAGTAGAAAGGCTTCTTGTTCAGGCTTGCTCCATGTGAACCTGACTGTTTTGCTTGGCTGGCTACTAGGTATTCTCCCTATTAACCTTGCCACCCTTTTGTAACTGGTGCATTTAATTATCAGTGGGATGCTTTAAACAGGTAGGGGGACTGATAAGAGCAGGTAATCTGCTTGTTGGGGAAGCTTGAAAGCAACCATTGACATTTTGGCCTATCTGCTGGTCTTTGACAAGTGGGGCTCCATGAGAAAATAACTCTGTAACTAGATAAGGTGCTGATTAAAATGCTGCTGTTGTATGAAGCACCCTGGTAGCTTAGATCACTTAAAATCATTAATTTTAAAAGAAAGAAACAAAAAGCTGCTTTACTTTTATCTTTGCTTTTTTTTCTTTTTTTAAAGAAGGGGAGGTGGGAGGACCCCAAGTCTCCCCCCTTCTGCCCCAGTACATTGTTCCATTAATGCATGCTAGTTTTATGATTGGAATACATTGTAGTCCGGCCACCCAGACAGGGGCATTGACTGCTAATATTAACCAAGAACAATAGAGTGGCCATACTGACTGCAGTGAGGATTACAGAACATAATGGGGCCCATCCAAAAATAATGCTAATACAGGACAAGCAACAGGAAGCAGCAGTAGACTCAGCATTGCTCGGCTCCCAGACAAACCATGGACTTACTTCACACAATGGCAACTTCAGCACATTATGTATTCACAGGATACTCATTATTCCAGCAGGCTTGCCAGATCGGAGATCAGCCTGGTTTACTGGATGCTTAAGCGTATGCATAGTTTGGATAGCGGTACTTTTGTGTCCTTCGTCATTTGGCAGGAGGGTGGCAGCTGTATTGCGGTGAAGGTCTTGACTTCAGTTACTGCCTTGACTTGTGCCAAGGCAGGCTGGGGGGAAAAGTCTCTCCTGGAAGTCACTGATAGTGTTAAATTTGTTTTGGTGTCTTCCCCTTTATGTGGCAGTCCAGTGTTTACTGGCACTGACAGCAGCGAGGGCACTGCCCAAAATGAAGGCTGAAGGAGCAGCGTGCTGGGTTTTCGTGTGGGCATATTGTGATGGGGCTCTTGGCTGAGCTGCCTGCTCGGGGTTTATCCGAGCTCTTGGCCATGAGATTGTCATGGCTTAGGCTGTGTCTGTGATCCTGGGGTTGAGGGAGTAACAGCTTTGTAGGGCGTTGCCTTATCCATAGGTAGGCTGTCCCAAAGAAGGGCTTCCTGCTGATGTTCTGTTTAACAGGAGGTTAAGAGGGTTAGGTGGTTTTCTTCCTTTTCTGAAATATGTTCATGTGTCCTCTGGATGAGGAACCAGTTGCCTTTAACTCCTTTGAAGGCATATTCAGCTGTCAGAGTTGACAGTCTGACCATGTTGTGATGGGTCTGTAAAGCATCACCGTGACTTGTCATGCGGTGACAGAGGTACCCAAGGGAAAGTCCTGCAGATGCTTAGAGGAAATAGGTTTGTGAGCTTTAACCCTGCTCAGATGCCTTCCTCTTTAGCCCCTGGGCACCTGGGCACATGCCTCAGTTTCCCTTTTCCCTCTCTTGTCCCCTGCCAGCTGAGGGGAGTAGGGGTTGCCAGAGCTCTTGGCAGTGAGCTGTGGCCTGCTGTGGCAGCATGTGCCAGTGTCCTGGCTGCCCTCCCTGGGATGCAGACAGGGTGTGAGCACTGTTCTCAAATTGGTCTTCACAGCTGTGCACGGCTGGTGGAGCGTGAGGGGAACGCTGCTGGGCTTAACCTGCTCTCCTTGTTTGGCAGAGGAGGAGCAGGCACAGGGTTCTGAATGCAAACTTCCCACTGCATTTGTCTAGTCATGGTTTCACATGCTCAGCAAAGCTCTCGCATGCTCTAACCACAAGGATAGGAGGGAAAGAAGTTTGACTAGTTGCAACCTCTTTGAAAAAAAAAGGAGGCAGTCCTTTCACTGAGGAGCTGGATGTTTTAATCTGGCTCTGTCCTACTCACTTGCAGAGCGCCTTTAGAAGGCAAACAACAAAAGCATCTCTTTTGGGTGGATGTCTGGATGAAGGCAGGAAAGAAAGTAATCAAGCACAGAGCTTTGAACACCTTCTGCTTACCTGGAGCTGTCAGCATTTCATTTGAACAACCACAAAGAAAGTTGCATTGTCCTTTCAGACTCTCAAAAGGAACGGTTTCTGATGGACTTCAGTGTCTTCACAGTCTTTTGAGTTGTATTATCAATGGATCAAGACTAAATTATGGTGTTCTGGTCATTAAGGAAAATAGTTCTGAAATATTGGTGCTTGCTTTGTTTTTTGGAGTGTCAACTTGATCATTTGCATCCTCTCCTAGCTTAACTCACAGAAATTTTGCTTGAATTTGGCCATGCTGCCTCACAGTCCTCTGGGCCAATCAGACTGTGGACGTTCTGCAAAGTGTTTGGACTTGCTGTTCCTTTCAAGCTGCCTTTCCTCTCCAGCCAGAATCCCTGCCTTCTGGTCAAGCTCAGGTTTACAGTGGCTAATTGGGTGTGACTCTGGAGAGTTCACTGCTGCCTTGTTGCCAAGGACATTGCTTTGATGGAATAAGGTGCACGATGTGGAATTCTTGTGTCTGGATATGTATATTTATTCAAAGATGGGCAGAGGTCATCTGTGGGCATGGGAAAAGTTAAACCTCCACACTGTAAGCAGTCATTCCTGAGATATCTGAATCGTTGATCTATAGAGTGGGGATGATATGCACTTTTGAAAAAGCTCAACAATGCAGCTTTGCACAGAACTGCATTTGAAGGGGGGAAGGAATTAGCTAGAGGTTTGTGATTAGTTGGGTTGTCGAGGGGGGGCTTCCTACTTCTGTGGGGCTCTGGGTGTCTATTGTTTAAAAGTGTCCCATCTTGAACACAAAGTCTTGGCTTTTTTGTTGGTTGGTTGTTTTTTTTCCCCCCATGCTGAGAGGGACAGAGCCAAGAGATCAAATGCCATTCTTTGTATCATCCTTTTTTCAAGACAGAGATTCTTCATTTAAAATATTCAGACGAGGTGAGAGGGGGCACATGGGAACAAGGGAATTGTTAGGGTAGGTCTGTTCCCCCTCTATTTTGTTTCCACCCAGTTAAGCAGAAGCATCTCTTTTAAACCAACTCCTGTGTGGTGTTGGAAAGTGGTCACACAAGTATCTAGCAACAGTAGCACTCAAAAGGAGGATTCAGCCTTTCCTTTCCTTAAGGGCTAGGTGTGTTGGTAAACAATCCTGAGAACCAGCAGGGAACTGTTGCTATGAGTTTAGACAAAATATCTTCCAAAACAATTATGCAAGGCAGAAAGGAAAACATCCTTAACTTTATTGGAAGTAGTGCTACTTGCCATAATTCATTCTCTATATCATAATATTCTTTTTCAAGCTTGCAGTGACATGTTGTGCTTGTGCTGCTTAATGTTGGTAATTAAACTGGTGAGGAAGCACCCAAGATAGTGCAATCTGCATCTGTAATATGGCTCAGGAGTTCTATTCTGGTTTTGTTTGTTTGGTTGGGGTTTTTTTTACCACTGACTTGTGTAAGGACTTCTTAAGTCTGTTTTAAACAGTGTTAGATGATTGTGTTGTATTTTATTTTCAGAGTTTCTTTCAAGTTGTCAGGCTTGGTTTAGAATAGTAACAAATAATTTTTCATGAAGTATTAACTAAAAATGGTCTGGGCCAAAGGAGACTCTGCGTAGAAGTTTGGGCTTCGTGTCTTGGCTTGCCCAGCTTTGCTTACTTTTGGAAGCATTTTCCCACAGTTATCAGTGAATGGAATGGAATCCCAGTCTGCTTTGAATATGAAACATATTTAGGCTATATTGCAAGCCGGTGTCCATCACAAACTAGGTTTTCATTCAGAGGCTGCATGCTGTGTCCAGTCGTGAGAAAGCAGGCTGCTCCAACTCCCTCTCTCCCTTCCCCTCCACCCCCACTTCTTTTTCGTTTCCTCTCCTATCAAGGAATCTGAGGTCTGCCTTGCCCTCGCACCTTGTAGCAGCTCACTCTGGGAACTGTATTTTGGTTTCTGTTACAGAGAAGGTGCTAAGCACTGCAGACCACAAATGAGCAGGCTGTGACTGAGCGTGGATACAATTAAGAAGGAATAAACCTTACGATGCACAGCTGCTACGGCAAACCATCAAAGCCTCTCACAGAGAGTTTTCGTTTGTTCTAATCACCAGAAAGATGTTTCATTTTTTGCCTTATCTGCAGTTATTATTTTACTTTTCAAGTCTCAATTTTTGTTTATTTATGCTTATTTTTCCTCAACTCTCTTTTTTTGAAGGGAAGTGTTTTGTTTTGGTTTTGAATCATTGTGAAGGTTTGGATGGCTGGCTAAATGGCAATTTTGAAAGATACGGCTTGGATAATAATATCTCAGAGTAGAGCTGGAGGAGGAGATGTTTTAATGGCTCTTGTTCTCAAGTTAGGATTGAAGATAAAGGTGGCTTAGATGTAATAGTTGGCATCTTTCCAACCCATGGAGTCACTTCAGTCAGTTTATGCTTATGATTGTTATTACTGGAGTGCTGGAGAGCTCATCGGCAGCTTCGAGCATCTGTGAATGTGACACGGGGTGGATGATGCGGCTTCCCTCTCCCTGCTCTTCCAAAGAGTCCGATCTTAGCCTTTGTTTTACAACGCTTCTCTCTCACCCCACCCCCTTCCCATATCCATCAGTTCTTCCCTCAGTTACCTGATACTTGTGGGAGCTGCGATGGCCCTCATGCAGACAAAGCTTTCAAAGGGGGTGCTGAAAAGCAAAGTCCCTGGAGATTGCGCTGTCAAGGCAGGGCACAGTGATCTTAGCAACACTTCTTGCTTTCAGGATGACTGGGGGAAGGGACATCAAGACTGCTTTTCTGCAGCTGAAATTCTTTTGAAGCAGTTTTTTGAGTGGGGGTTCGGTTTTTGGGTTTTGTTTTTTTTGATGCTGCTGTGCTATCCCAGGGCTTTGTGTCTTCCATGTGCAATTCTTCCACACACTTTTCTGCAGCTCCTGTGCAGTGTCAAAGGCTGTACTTCCTGGCTAAGTACATAAGATGCTTTAATGATGACAGAGTTGAGCTATCCAAGGTGAAAGGTCTAAGTCAAACGGGATAAGGTAGCTTATGGGGTTTCAAGGAGATCATGTTTGCCTCAAGTATAATCTTTTACCTATTTATGTTTTCAAGTATTCCACTTTGGGGCAGAGACCACAATTTTAATTTGTAATTAAAATTGCTGTTGGGTTGGTGGGTTTTTTCCCCCCTTAATCACGTGTGGCTTTGAAACTAACTCTTATTTCTGTTTTGCAGAGATCCTACACTTTGCTTGTTGAGGCATGGGATTACAATGATAACTCTACGAGTAAGTATTCATTGCACTGATTTACTTAGTTCAGACACCTCTGTTTCCTGTACATTGAAAAGCTCTGGTAGTTTAACCAGCCTTGCACAGGGAGAGGGAAGGGCTTTCCCCCCAAAAATTTGGAGCAATTCCTCCAGGCTCTGCAGCAGCCTGTCTCCCTTTTTGCCTGCAGAGGGTGAGTAGCTCACTCACTTAGGCACCAACACTTTGCCTAAAAATAGATGTTGTTAATTCCTTCTGTCTCCTTAGGGAGAATAAAAGCCAAGGGATTTCTTCAGGCTCCTTTGTTTGGATTATTATTTTTTTTAATTAGGAGTAATATTCAGAAGCTTGAATCTTGTTGACTTGAGACCTCACAGTATGTACTTCTCAAAATTGCAAGTGCTGCTTTAAAAAACTATAAAATTTCCATAAGACTTGGTATAGATATCCATCTAATGGTTGTAGATGAGAAATAGGAGTGACTACCAGTTCTTCATTGGAAGTTGGATGGCTAGGGATTTATATTCAGGGGCTGAAAAATATTTACCAGACACCACCTGGGAGAGCTGGCTGGAAGTCAGGGGTGGGAATCTTTTGCTTGGAATATCTTTGGTTGTTTTCAGAAACGTCCTGCTAAGCTTTTCCTCTTGGCTAGAGGAAGCTTTACAGGGTCTCTTGGCATATGAGCTGTTCTGCTTTCTGCCTTCAGTTACTGAAGTAGGTGGGCAAAATTAGCTCTCTTTTCAGTCTAAGGCTTTAACTGTGTGTGTGGTAAAAGCCACAGGAGAGAGAGTATGAATCTGAACTCATAAAGCTTTTGTTGACACAACAAGCCTTTTCCTTCAACAAGGAAGCAGCAGCACTGTGGCCCATCTTACAGAAATCTTATAACAGCTTTTTGTAGTCCACTTTGGAATGTCAGGTGACAGCCAGACAAGGAATGAAATGGGCTTCACACCTCACGAGAGAAAGGCCTTGTAGAAATGCACGCAGTGCTGTGCTTTTATGCTTTAATTGGTGAAGAGTACTGTTGCAGTACTTGTGATTCCAGGCTCCACCCTAGTCATGGAGCAGGGGCTGGGAGACTTCTTGGCTGTGGAGTGTTTCATGGAGGAGAAGAAAATAGATGCTGCAGCGTTGTATTGAAAATGGAAGATGCCTGAATTGAAAATGAAGGTCTTGTTTATAGTAGGATCTGAGAATTTTTTCAGACTGGGTCCCTGCCACTTTTACTATTATTAGAGCTCATCTTTTTTCATGAAACAACTGCATTTCCAAAGCTACACAATGAACCCTTTCTTTGCTTTCATGTTCTGGAAGTACAATTGTCTTCAGACAAAATTGCCTCATTTCTCAGCAGTGCATTTGACCAAGTGCAGACACGTTCTTGCATATGTTCCTGATCTGCATTCCTGCTCTAGCTTTGCTGTCACTTATCCATCTGTAGGTCACTTCAGTCACTGCACTGCACAAAGCTTTTCCTTTGTGCCACACTGCCTGACTTAGTCAGCTTTCCCAGAGCTGGAGGATAAGTCTTAAAGAACTAGTTAAGAAAATGATTAGAACTAAACAATTGTCATCGTATAATGTGATGAAAGTTTTTTGAAGTCCAAGATTTTCTTTTACTGTAATTACCACTGAATTGCTAGCACCCTGTGAGAGCTCTCAACAATAAAAGTGGGGTTAGTAAACTTTGTGTAACTTTTCAATAGCTCTAGCATCCTCTGATCAATGCAGTTGTTAGGAGATCCTAGAGTGGATGCTTCCTTCCCCCCTCTACATTCCACTCCTCCTACGTTCCCTTTACCACATACTCTCTCTTGTCTCACTTCCAAGAGTGGCTTGCAGTTAAATTCTGGCCCTGTTGAAGTTGAAGAGAATTGTGCTTTGTTGGAGCCAAGATTCAACTCAAATGGTTTTTCTTACTCTGGTTCTTGTCTAGTTGCCATCTTGCTACTGTTGCTTCATACATAAAGCTAATGGGGCTGACATTGCATCTCAAACTATGTCAAAGAGCTATTGTAAATTACTGGTATCAGTTGCATGTGAATTCCAGTCAGGCAAAAGAGACTTCAGCACAATGTAAACCAAGCCATAGCTGGAAGTTGTCTGAAACAAAGACTCTCAAAAATAACTGTGGTGTCCTTGGCCACCCAAACTGCTCAGAGGAGTCTGGGCTTTTTTTGTTGTTGTTTTTGCTTCCTGATGCTGCATAGTTGTAATTTCCAGACATTGTAGCACTGAAAAGCAAAGGTGGGCAGTGAAAATAGCTCATTCCTTTGTGCCTAAAACCTTTGATACAGTTGCCCACTGAATAAAAAGAGAGATTAATAACTTGCAGTATAACCACAAGAAGTGAATGAAAGCAACAGACTCTCTGACAGCTCAGTGCTGAGTGGAAGCTCAAGATGTACAGAAGGCCTCTCTTCCACTTCATCAATTTCGAGTGGATTGATGCTTCCACTACCAAAGCATGGGGTTCTGAGTCAGATGATGGCAGGGGAGTTCAGAGGATCCCTTTCTCTCAAGCCTAGCTGACTGCTTTTTATTTACTTAACCAGTCTGCTGCATTGGGATTGCTTCCTATAAGACTCAAACCGTGGCTGGTGCAGGCTAAGAAGGGCAGAGTTGTTGCAATGCCTCCCCTGGAGCCTGGGTCAGCACCCTTGTGTAAGTGTGCACTGACAGGTGGGAATAGGCAAGGGCGGAGAAGTTCTTGTACAAGAAGGAACATGCCAACGTTTCATTGTGAAAACTGTGGGGGATGGCTGATGGAAAGGGATCTTAAACCTGTGAGACCTCACTTGAGTTTAGATGGATGGGGGGGGGGGAGCTTTGTAATGCATATTAAATAGGAGGAATTTTGCCTGTGATCCAGAGGGAAATTGCAGCTGGATTTCATTTGAGTCCTTACAAAAAAATTAAATCTAGTGGCCTTATAAGGGTGTTTCCATTTGAGTTCAGCCTGTGGTTAAGGTCTCCAAAGAGCTGATGGCTGGAGTGAGATGTCATAGATGTACAGCAAGGACAAGCTTCCTAATGAGCTGGCACATAGGAGAAGAATGATAGAGCAGAGACAAGAGGAAAGATCCCTCTTCCAAGGCAATTGACTTTCTGGTGCCAAGGGCTGAAATAGCTGTCAGCAGTATGTTCCCAATGGGGAACTGGAAAAGACTGGAAAAGCAAGAGTGAGTTGCGAGGGGAGGAGGGGGTGGTTTGCAAAACTAAATTGAGTGTCATTCCCCTTTTCTTCTGTCACTTGCGGGGAGGGAAGGAGAGAGTTGTTCTGCTCCAAAGGAGCGGGATGTCTTTATGCACACTCGGTATTTGGGGAAGTGCATTTGCTTTCCAGCTGTGCTGTGGGTGGGGGGGGATGTATCTTGGCAAGTGCAGCAGAGCCCTCTCCAGCACGAAGGAGTGGAACTCTAATTGCCAGACTAGCCCCATTCAAGATGAGTAGATACGTATCTGCGTAAGTGCCTCTTGGAATTAGTCAATAATCTTGCTGATGAGATCTGAGAGCCTTTACACCTGCACAGCACAGGACACGATACTGCTCTGGATGTACCAATATGGAAATGTCCTTAGGCATCTGCATTACTTGTGAATGGGGTGTAAATTAATGAAGGCCTGCATGCATTTGAAAGTCTGACACATAGATGTGGGGTTGGGGGCTTAGTGCCAATGAATAATAAAAACTGATTTAAATGGAAAATATTATAGAACCAGAAATACCAGAAGGTGAATAAGAAGCTGCTGCCCTTAATTTCACACCGTAAACAGTTTAAGAATGCTGTAATTTCGAGCCACAAATACCCCCCAAAATGGGTGAAATCTTACGATGTCTTTGTATTGTTCTGTGATTGTGCAGCAAGTGCTTTGGCATAACTTCATTCAAAACTCAGGATTCGAAAGCAGAATCTAGAGATGGATTGATAATGAGTGTATGAGGCTTGAGAAGCATTTTGCGAAGTTCTTTTTTGGAAGCTGCAAATCAAAAATCCTTAGCCATACATTTAAAAGTATTTTAGATTAAAAACTGCCCATGTGTCATCCTAAGGGTTATATAGCAGCTTCACTGCTCTTCAGCTCTGTCTTATGTAAAATCCCCAAATGTTCTTTTGTAGTCGTTGGAAGAACAAGCTGCGCATCAGTACATTTTAATTCTTAACGCTCAGATGTGCCAGTACTTCACACGCTGCTTTCTAACACATCATTGGCAAACTGCCCTTCTACCTAAATTCTTGCCTTGCTGAATTATGCTCCCGTGTACTTCTTGTTGGGTTTGAACCGTGTCTGTGAGGATATTTTGGCTGTTTTATGATAAACTTTCGCTCGGCAGTCCAAGTGCTGGCTCACAGCAGGTCGTAAGGCAGTGTCAGATCGTTTAAGTCACAAGACCTGGACTACGAAGTGAAATACCACAGATATATACAATGTTCCGAGCTAATGTGAAATATTATTATTTCAAGCCATAATTCAGACAGTTGAAGGGCTCTGAAAGCCAGAAGACTTTTGCTAGAACGAAATGTCAAGTGCAAAGCCTAAACTTTTAAATGCCCTGTAGAAAGGGAATCTGTAGCACATATATGTGGTAGTTTGTGTTTTCTGCTTCGAGCTCTGGTAGTCTTGAATTTTTACTGTCAGCTGACATCTGAGGAGAGAGCTGCTATGGTATTCCTCAACCAAAATTTGGTGAGATTGCTGATGTCATCTGAATGCTGGAGTTGCTAATTTTCAATTTAGTGTTTGCACAGAAAGCTGCAAGCCTTGTGCAGTGCTTATGTTCAGTTTGTAGACATGGCTTTATTAGGCTGTTGTAATACCATGTTTTTGTAAATATTCCAGTTGAAAGCAAAACTAGTGCCATTAGTTGAGAAGCAGGGAAAAGCACATCTTGTACCAAGCTATTGTAGCTAGAAGTAAAAGCAGCTGAATTTTCTTCCATCATAGCTCTGATTCTTCCTGGATGCCCTTACACTGCAAAAGGGATGAGTGACTGGCAGTAACTGAACAGTCTCTTTTGATTTCAAGCTTTGTTCAGTTAGATAACACTGCATGCGTGTTTCAGTTAATGCTTTATAGCTCCAGGGCAGCCTTATCTGACTCCCTAAAACAGAAAATTAATAAAATCAACTGGCTGTCTCAGAGAGTTTTGCCTGTGAAGCTGGAGAGCTGTGATGTGGGAGTTAACGATGATACCTCAGTTTTAACTCTGACATCTCTCCTGACTCGTAGATCCCGATCGCGTTATTGAGAAGGCATCCCACTCTGGCATGATCAATCCAAGCCGTCAGTGGCAGACTTTGAAACACAATACAGGAGTTGCCCACTTTGAGTATCAAATCCGTGTGACTTGTGCAGAACATTACTACGGCTTTGGCTGCAACAAGTTTTGTCGACCAAGAGATGATTTCTTCACTCACCACACCTGTGACCAGAACGGCAACAAGACCTGCTTGGAAGGCTGGATGGGACCAGAGTGCAACAAAGGTTTGTGACAAGTGTTCGACTCTCCAAGTGACCAGTGGCTTTGAGTAGGGTTTGAGGGCATTGTATCCTGATTGCATTCAGTGGTCAGTTAGTGCAGACAGTCAGGATAGAGACCAGTTCTTTACACAGAGAGCTAGGGGCAGGAGGAGAGTAGTTTCTGCCTTTTGTTAAGATCTTGGAGAGGTCTGACAAGTACCGGGCACTTAGCAGATGTGTTCTCTCTCTGATTATCCACATCTTTGCCCTTGGGAAGAAAACCCAGCCCACTGACTTCAATGGGAGTTCTGCTGCTGACTTCAAAAAGGATTTCCCCTTTGGTGCAGAACTTCAAGACAAGCAGGAAGGAGAGACTTGTTTTAGAGCTGACCTGGCAAGTGTAAAGCTTTGGTGTTTGAAAGGTCCCAGGCTGTTTGTTCTACCTGAGATCATGTTCAACGTGTTTATTAGGGAATGGCAACTTCCTAGGTAATTTCAGAAGGAGAAAGCAGGACTTAGGAACAGACTTATCAGCATGTCTTGCTGACTGAGTTTACCTAGAATTTGAGTCAATGTTCATCTGTGTATTCAGAAATACGGCCAAAACTAGATCCAGAGTGGTTGAAAGTTGTTTGAATTAGGTGTAAAGCCTGGGGGGGCGGGCCAGTACACCTGCAAAAGACAGCAAGGAAACTTGTAAATGAAGTGACCTGAGCTCTCCAAGGCAGGACAGTTTCTCAGACACAGCTCTTTGAACAGCCCCAGGTGTGATTCCTCTGCCAAGCCAGAGGAATAGATTTCGTATAAAAAGAAATAGCCAACAGATCTCCTATCAGAGTCCCCCACCTTGCTTTTCCTTCCTGTCGACTTGATACGAGAGACTTGTTAAGACTTTGGATTTAGTAGGATTACAGTGGTGGTTAGAGATTAAAACATTCCCACGAGTGTGAAGGTGCTGGAAGCGGGAGCAGTGTGCTGATACTCTTCTTTTTTTGTTGTTTTAACAGCTATTTGTCGTCAGGGATGTAGCCCCAAGCACGGTTCTTGCACAATTCCAGGAGAGTGCAGGTAAATGCTTCCTATCCCTCCTCATTTCCCCTACCCACCCCCTCCTAACTAATTAAACAAGTGATGCTAAACACAATAGGACTGGGGAAGGAGGGTGTTTTGAGAGTTGTGTTTTTGACCAAGGCACATTATTCATGCTGACTTGCCCAGAATAAGGAGGGGGAGCAAGCTTTTAATGCACTGATAATTTTAAGAAGCTTTTGGTGTGTGAAATGGTGGCACTGGGGGGCAGGGGGGGTATGGGATAAATCGTGTGAATGCTGCCTAATGAGCACTAACTAATTGTTTCTGCATAAATAGTGCAAATGTTTTCTGGGTATGTTTTTTCCAACAGCCTGATTAATAGGCTTTTTCAACTCCAAGCTTGAAGTACAGTGTGGCTTTTCTCTCCCCTTCTCCCTTTCACTATTTCCCCCTTCTTCCCTCCCACCCCCTGGTTTCTTCCATCAGTAGGCAAAAGTCAAGCATTCTTTAGAATGGGATTAGTTAAATCTCTCGGTTCCTTTGCCATTGTGAGCCAGGCTCCGAGTGCTGAGAGGTTAATGGCTGGGATGAAATCTTGTCAGTAGGCTCTGATGAATGCTGAATTTTGCTGCCATGCTTTGAAGTCCATTCTGTCCTGGCAAGGAGACAATGAAAAGCAGATTTTTATCCATAACCCACCAATTAAATATTTGGAATGCCTTAAAATATGCAGCACTATATTTACAGCACAGGGAAGTTTTCTTCCTTGCCCTTAGAGGGTTGGTGGATGTTAAATGTGGGTGTTCTTTATCAGCAGACAGCTTCCAAGTTACTGCATGTAACCTTTTATCATATCTGTGTACTTAGGGCTTCTAGGGTGACAAAGTATTGATACTGATCCTGTGTAAGAAGGGTTAAAAGTGAAGTTTGGGCATTCATGAGTAAGACTCAGAAGTCTGAAGGAATAGGAAGTCATTTTTCTGCCCAACAAGCATATTGGTGCATTCTCCGTTGCTGGAAACTTTTGCACGAAGTGGACTGCTTGACAAGCTGGAACTCAAACAGGAGCTAAATCTGAGGTGTCTGACAGACTATTATATAAGAATTCAGCTGAAGTAGCCACAGTGGCTCATACGTTCTCTCTGTCCCTGTAACTTGGGCTTCAAAACAAACAAGCAAAAAAAAGTCATCAAGGAACATTCGGAAAGTGAGGTAGGAAGTAACGTCTCATCCTCCCAAGAGCCGTGGCAAAGTGAAAGTTGAGCTGCAGGATGGACTGTTGTCAGTCCTTCAGTGATTTTAGTGTTTTAAATGATTTAATCAGCACTGATATGAGCTGGTTAACCCCCAGAACACCAAATCTAAATCTTTTTTTAATTAAAAATAAGAGAGAGCCTAGCAAGTAGTAGGAAGTATTGGGGGGGGCCAGATGGTGAGAGGAGCAAATCAGTCAGGGCTACCAGTGATTTGTGCTTCTGTCATCAGAATAAACATGCCTTGTAAGGGTTGCTGTCTCCTAGTCAGAACAACAGGCTTTGTTTCCAGATTTTTTTTTTCTTTCCTTTCTCTTTCTAAGTCTCTTGCCTCCCACTCACTGCCCAGACATGCACTAGTGCTCTTATTTACTTAAGGTGCAACTTTCCCACACTTGATTTGCATAGTCTTGAAACAATGCTGTCCTTCTGGTGCTTTCAGATAACTCCTGCTTGCCAAGTTAGACCACTATCTTTAAAGTGAACCCAGAAACAAGATTTTATTTTCTTTTAAGTTTTGATGAGTCATATAGCCTGCATGTTACAAATGCAACAGAGTTTAAAAATAACATCCCAGCAGAAACTGCTCTGTGTTCTGGTACAACAGACAACTCTCAAACATTCTTAAAATATCCTTTTCCCTTTCAGTGCAAGTCACTTTCTTTAATGCAGGCCAGCCAACAAAACCATTTTTACTCATGAATCACTATACAAGGAAAGCTAACTTCAAATTTCTCATGAGAAACTACTGCATACGTGTTATTAAACAAGAATTGTCAATCTTTTGCTGGAATTGCTATCAAACTTTTTTTCTGAATGCCTATGTTTGAAGAAAGTAACATCTTTGGCTCTAAAGCTCATGGACTTTTTTCCCTGTGTGGTGTGTGGGTTTTTTAGTTATTTCATTTCTCTTGCCACCACCACTTTGATTTGACAAAAAGGAGTAAAATTCTCAGTTTGGATACCTGTTTTTGCAGGTGAGGTCCCTTAGTTTGGCTTGTGTGCAAGCTCACAGGCAAGTTGCTTTGAATGCAATACAAATTAAAAGGGTATGATCCTAAATTTTGAACTTTGTGCATTCTTATTATAGTCCCTTTACAGAAGGATTTTCCAAGAGCCACTCGAGAGAGGTTGTTTTGCCTTATCTTTCTTTCATGTTCTTTGCACACAAAGACACATAAGTTGGACCGGCTTTTTTGTTAATACACAAACTAGTAAGATTTTCCCATTGACTTTGAATAGGCTGCTATTGAAATAGCTATTAAAGAAAAAAGGTCATTAGGATGCAGTTTGCCACCTGAGATTTTTAGAAGGGAAGTCTGACCACTGGCTGTGTGTGATTACCCACTGGATAGATCCTTCTGGCTTTTTCCCATGAGAAGAAATTGCCAGCAGAAGAATGATGGGGGGTTTTACAAATAGAAAGCTTAGCTGACTTCTGTAGGGCTGAAGTTTGTTTTCATAATTTAGTGACAGCTTAGTGCATAATTGCTGCTGATCAATTACTCCCAGGACCTATTAATGAAATATAGTGCCTCAACAAACCCTTGCTTTTAATTTTCAACTTGTTTTGCTTGTTTCTATCTATAGATCCACTTTAATTTGAGGAACCCTTGGTCTGTCTTGCTGGAGAGAACTAAATGAAGGTCAAAATGATCCTTGCCCTTAAGGGGGCTTTACTTTAAAAGATCTTTGTTTTAGTAGAGAGTTTAGGTAGCTTAATGAAAGTGGCAATATAGAACTTAAATAATAATAAATTTCTTCTTCAGACACTGAAATGTCTCAGATTTGGATATGTTTTAGTTATTCCTTTAAAAGAGGTTATTAGCATAAATCAAACTCTGAAACACACCAGCAGCTGATCTTTGAACCATGTAAAATCCTGACTTGTGCTGTTTTCTTTCCTCCCTGTGTCCCAGTCCATACTGCCTCTGTGTGTCTCCTTGTTCAGAATAAGGTTTGGCTTTCTCATGGAGCAGGGAACTCCTCATGCTTTGCTACTGCCTTGCCAAGGGCTCAGAGTTGGTGGTTATGGTTTTGTTTGTCTTCCTGCAACCCCAGCACTGCTGAAACGCCTGGAACTTTGTATTCATGAGGATCTCTGGATAACTGTTGTTCCCACTGACTTTTTCTCCCCCCCCCTCAATTTATAAAGCACCCTGTCAAAGTCCAGAGATTGATTTGTAGTGCACACCCACCCTCTCTGCCACATTTATATGAGGCTCCAAAAGAGTATTATTGTGCTGGATGGCCTCATGCTGGTTCTCTCAGAACAGTTATTCTTTTGTCAGGAGGCCAACTACAGAGACCTTGGCAAAACTACCAAAATGTTTGTTTACAAGAAACCATCAAACAATCCTTGAATAGCTTCTCTCCTCCCCTCATCCTGCCCTTCTCCCTCACTTCCCCAGCCTTTCTTCAAGCTTTGGAGTTCCACACTTGAATCCACACAGAGCAAATCTGACCGGGTTTTGGGTTGTTTCCCTGTTCTGATTTTTTATTTTTTTTCCCTTTTTTCCTCCCTCCCTCTTTCACCAAAGGTGTCAGTATGGATGGCAAGGCCAGTACTGTGATAAGTGCATTCCACACCCGGGATGTGTCCATGGCACTTGCATTGAACCATGGCAATGCCTCTGTGAAACCAACTGGGGTGGTCAGCTCTGTGACAAAGGTATGCTAATCCCACAGAGAGCCCATGGAACACTTGAATGTTAACGCTGGCAGACTCTGCATGGAGAGAGTGCACACGAGGCCGAGAGACCCTCCTGAAACTGAAACGTGCTGGGAGTGTGTTGCCCTTCAGCTGCTTGGTGTTGTTCCCACTGCTGTTTGGCGTGCTTAGCATGTGTCCCGAATTTCCCTGTCCTGTGCGGATGCATTCTGTAAAGGCTCTGGGATAGTGGAACAAAGCACGCACGTGATGTTTCTGTTGTTTTCCCAACTGTGGCTTTAATGCTCCTCCCCTCTTGCAGATCTGAACTATTGTGGGACCCACCCGCCCTGTTTGAATGGTGGCACCTGCAGCAACACTGGCCCTGACAAATACCAGTGTTCCTGCCCTGAGGGCTACTCGGGACAGAACTGTGAAATTGGTAAGTGTTGGATGCAGCTGCTGAGCTGCCACTTTACAATTAATTCTTGCCAGCTTTTAGTGTCTGAGTTTCCACTTTGAGAAAAACTCAAATTCTAGTCTACCCGGTCAGGACTGGGTACCAAGATCTAGCCTTGCCTGTTCATGCTGCATCGTGAGCTTTTGGTATGTCTGAACGTCAGCCTTTTGCCCCCTGGGGAGGTCACTACAGGCCACCCTGCCTGGCTGTGACTCCAGCAGGCACCAGTCACTGATCTGATGAGGCCAGCATGGAAGCAGCCGGGAAATTCCTGGTTCTTGCAGGAGTGTAGTGCAGCGAGAGGAGTGATGGTGTGTCCACAGCAGAAGCATGTGGAGGGAGCACGGGTGGGTTCTGATGGTATTTCTGTGATCTCTGTCCTGATGCAGCGGAGCACGCCTGCCTTTCTGATCCCTGTCACAACGGGGGAAGCTGCCTGGAGACGTCGACGGGATTTGAATGTGTGTGTGCGCCAGGCTGGGCTGGACCAACTTGTACTGATAGTGAGTACTTCTAAATTTGTAATAAAAATGTGTTACTTTGCTGGTTTTGATCACTCTAATCCCTGATGGACTTAGAAGGCAGCCTACTTAACCTTTCTCAGCTTAAGCATTGGTTTTCCTGGCAGCCATTTATACCCCTGTCCACTCTCTTCCCCTTTGCTTGTGCCAAGGTATTTTTTTAATTGCCAGGGGAAAGAATGGCCAAAGGCTTCTTGAAAGAAGCAGAATGCTGAATTTTTGTAGCTTTCTGGCAAGTTGTTCAAAATGCTGTTTAGAGGAACTTAATGAGACAAAATACAACTTCCACTCACAAAAAAGCCAGAGGGGTAAACGTTTCCCCCTGTGCTTTGAACCCCCTTTCACACTACTCTTATTTTTAAAGGAGGCTTTTGCTGAAATCAGCAATGACCTAGAAATTCCAAGTAGAAGTCCTGTTGTCTTCTGATCCTCAGGGAAAATCCCGGCAGCCACAACCATTTATCAAATTGGTCAGTTGCTGCCATTGCCTGTCCAGTAGTGGAGCTAAGCTTCTCCTTACTCTGCATTACAGATATTGATGATTGTTCTCCAAATCCCTGTGGTCATGGAGGAACTTGCCAAGATCTAGTTGATGGATTTAAGTGTATTTGCCCACCTCAGTGGACTGGCAAAACATGCCAGCTAGGTGAGAACAGGTTTTTGTTTTTTTTTCTTCAACCAATGTTCTTCTGGAGCTGGGGGGAGATAAATGCAAATGGTATCATGGTGCAGCCAGGAAAGGGCAGTCGTGCCCTTTTCAGCAGGCATGGATATGTTTCCAAAGCCTGTGGATGTATTCTGGCATGTTGAAAACTGCAAGACTGGGGTCTAGACAGTCTCCAAGCATAGCATGGCTTCCATCACCTTATTGTGTGCTGGCATTTGGAGGAAATGGTTAACTAAGAGACATTCTTCAAACCAGAACTGCCCTGAAGTGGGGAGAGTGGATGTGGTGCCTCTCAGTTCCTGCCCCCACACATTTCTCCCTTTAGCCTGTGAGAAAGTTGCTGTATCTCTTCAGCCATGTCAACTCCTCCAGACCAAGGAGTTCACAGCTGGGTTCCAAAATGTGAATGATCTCATGGAGAATGAGCTGGCTGCATTCCTCACACAACACACTTATCCCAATGACCAGGCTGCAGCATTTCTCCTTCAAAAAGCTCAGCTGAGATGTGTGTGGGGGGGAGAAGTTGCTCTTAATGAGTGGCTGGGTAATTATCAAATAATTAGCATAGCCTGTATGTTCTAATTGCAGAGAAACTTGAAAGAGCCTTCTAAGGCTGATGTATGACTGACTTTTGTTGGCTCAAGTCATACTAATCCATGCTGTACCTTACAAGATCTCTTAGCTCTGAAGCAACTGCTGATTGCTGGGAGAGCTGGCTGTGGGGTTTTCCCTTCCCCCCCTTCCCTACAAACACTGCATTTGCCTGTCCCCCTTGGCTTTTCAGATGCGAATGAATGTGAGGGCAAACCCTGTGTCAATGCCAACTCCTGCAGGAACCTGATTGGCAGCTACTACTGTGACTGCATTTCTGGCTGGTCTGGCCACAACTGTGATATCAGTAAGTGTCCATATCCTTGGCTTTATTTAAAGCTTGGTTCTATGGGTATGTGTGTGCCATTGACTTCTAAGCTTAGATTTAAACATCAGGCAGAGCCCCAGCAGCTGATGTTTTTAGAAAGGGAGTAGTTGGTGCAGAATGAAAATACACAATTTTATCAAAGTCATTAGCCTGTACCATAGCTATATTCTGATAAAGTGACTAAAACAATGATGTGAAGTTTTACTGCCTCTTGTAGAAAAATCATGAAAGGTTTCCCACCCATTATAATAACCTTATCTGAAGGAAGGCATGCAGGAAACTTGACAAAAGGTTTATCTAGCTGCAGTTTTAGAGAGACCTGAACTCTATCTAGTGTAAATATATTTTTGCTTCTAACCATACTAATTTTATTACAGATATTAACGACTGTCGTGGACAATGTCAGAATGGAGGATCCTGTCGGGTAAGCCATTATTTTGGTTTCCCCAAATCTTGCCACAGTAACTAAAACATTTGAGTCTAAGCACAAATAGTTTAGAAAATAGCAATTAGTTGGTGTAAATTGTCATTTCTTTAAGCTGGGGGGGAGGGTCTATGTCATGCTTCAGCAAGTCGAGATACGTCTGTAGAACAGTAAAGGCAAAAAATGTAAATGGAATTAATGACTCATTTTCATTGCCAGTGTCACCGGTGAATGGGCTGGTTGTTGTGCAAACTACCTTGTGTAAATGTAGGCAGTCCACTTCAGAATGTGGATTAGTGTATTTTGCCTGGAAATTAATTATGTATGTCAGCGCTGGATCTGTATGTGTTTGGTTCCCTCACAACTCTCCTCCAAATATTTGTGCTTTTCATTTTTTTTGATTGATTTTTTTTTTTTTTTTTACCATCTTGTTTTCTTTCCCCCTAATAAAACTATACTAAGAGGGAGGAAAAACCTTTAACTCCAAACTTCTTTGTTCTTTCCCAGGACTTGGTTAATGGTTATCGGTGTATCTGTTCACCTGGCTATGCAGGAGATCACTGTGAGAAAGACATCAATGAATGTGCAAGTAACCCTTGCATGAATGGGGGTCATTGCCAGGATGAAATCAATGGATTCCAATGTCTGTGTCCCGCTGGTTTCTCAGGAAACCTCTGTCAGGTAAGAAGCCTGGGTGAAAGGCAGGCCCTCAGCCAGTGCCGTTTGTACCGGCACTCTGGATCTGTGCACGGAATGCCTTGAGCCCAGTGAACCATAGTATAAAGTTGTACTTGATATCGCTGTCAGTCTGCCAAGAAAGTGCTTGATTAATATATATTGGGGGGGAAAAGAAACCAACAAAACCCTTGATGGGCTGCAGAGGATTCTTTTTGTTAAACAGACTATTAAGGGGGGTTGCATGTCAGGCTTTGCGCTCCATTAATTTTGGCTGTTTAATATCAAGAGTCTGCCGGAATAGTCGCGAGTCAAACTAAACTGTATGTTACGAATGATTCTTTGAAGCAGCAGATAAAAAGGTCAGATTCCACCATGTCGGCCTGTCATGGTGAGGGAAAGCTATGATAAACCTTCTGTTTCACTCAGCCTTCCCTCACCCCTTTTTCCACCCCCCTTTCTATTTCCCTTCCTTTTCTATGCACTACTTACAGCTGGACATAGATTACTGTGAGCCCAATCCTTGCCAGAACGGCGCCCAGTGCTTCAATCTTGCCATGGACTATTTCTGTAACTGCCCTGAGGATTACGAAGGGAAGAACTGCTCCCACCTGAAGGATCACTGCCGCACAACTCCTTGTGAAGGTTGGTGTTGCCTTGTGGGTTTTCGGGAATGTCTGGCAATAGTTCCTGCCCCTCCCCTGGCTGGAGCCCTAATGCAGCTCCAACAGAGGAGTTACTGGGGTAGCTTTTACATAAAGAGGCTGAATTTTGCCCTCTGCCTTCTGCCTCTATTTGTATGAGCAGATGAGTAATATTTGTCAACATCAGCTATTGAAAGACAGTGTTATGTCAATGTGGACAGAAAACTCAGGTAGCAAACTGCTGCATTTATTCCAGGCCATGGACATGGTCCAGCAATTGTCAGATTGTTTTATCCACAGTTGGCACAGTTCTTTTATTTTAAAGCAGCAAAAATATTTGGCAGCGTTAGGTTTGTGGTTGGACTCAACAATCATAAAGGTCTTTCCAACCTAAATGATTCTGTGACACGTATGTCTACACATCCATCACTGGAAATCAAAATGTTGCTCTTAGCTTAAGGAATTGGGTCGAATGGGCAATCCTCATGCAGGTTTTGCTTTTTCACAGTAATTGACAGCTGTACTGTGGCAGTGGCTTCTAACAGCACACCTGAAGGGGTTCGCTACATTTCTTCAAACGTCTGTGGCCCTCACGGAAAGTGCAAGAGCCAAGCAGGGGGGAAATTCACCTGTGAATGTAACAAAGGATTCACTGGCACCTACTGTCATGAGAGTAAGAGCTAAAAGGAGAATGTATTTTACTGTCCCCCACTCTTTTTGGAGAAAGATTCCATCCTTTCCTCCCAGACCCGCTTTAAGGTTTCTTTATTGTAACACAGTGAACCTTGGAACTGCTTTAAGTTTTCATAACCTACTTGGGTGAGGCAGAGTGGAATTTGCTGGGCCTTGGGGAAAGTTCATAGTAATGAACCCTCTGGCCTTGAATTGTATGTTTTAAAAACCTTATGTATACAAGGTCTGAAGGAGTTAATAGTGGGGTTTAACGTGGATCTCAAGGACTCCTGATTTATTTTTTGTTGCTTTTAATAGTAATTAAATGACAGGTTCATCACTTCACGCAGTTTTTCACCCATTTCTCATCTTACTTACAACCTTCCTCTCCAAAGGGTCTTAATGGAAGTAGCACCAAACAGTCTGCAATAAGATGATGACTTCTAGTAGCTGTACTCCTAGTTCATGTTTTTTCCTTTTTTTTTTTTTTTATCCTTCCAACTGTTGCAGATATCAATGACTGTGAGAGCAATCCCTGTAAAAATGGTGGCACTTGCATCGATGGCATCAACTCCTACAAATGTATTTGCAGTGATGGATGGGAAGGAATATATTGCGAAACAAGTAAGTTACCCATTCTTCAGCACACAGAAAGATCTCTTGGGAAAACACTGGGAAGGAACGTCTGGTACTGTCTTTAAGATGGTAGCGACCAATCCCAATAAACTGTGTTTCAAAAGCCATGGAGGATACAAGGGGTCTTTTTTCCACCACGTCTCAGGCTTTTGTGTTGGAATTAAATCCAAGCTATGAAGCTGGACTGGGAGTAGAACCTGGCTTTCCCACTGTCCAGCTTCCTGCTCTACCTTTTTCATTAGTAGACATCACTTTAGGAATGGTCTGTCTGCATATCACACCTGTATTTTGTCAGTCTCTGGCACTGAGGAGGAGTGAGCACTGGGCTCCATCCCCTGCCTCACAGGGTAGTTTATGTAACAAGCCTATTTGCCGCTTGTTTACTGAAACAAGATGAAAACAAACCCGAGGAATGTGTTGAAAACAGTCTTCTTCTCTGTGACAGCGCTTAAAGCTTTAAAATACTGACTTAAGTGTTTAATCCACAATTGGAGTACTGGCCAAAATTAGGGATGGATTATGCTCCTTTGGAGCATTGTGTTTGTCAATTCTGTAAACACCGCTAAGCCTGTTCTCTCTCCTTAACATATCCAGATATTAATGACTGCAGTAAAAACCCTTGCCACAATGGGGGAACTTGCCGAGACTTGGTCAACGACTTCTTCTGCGAATGTAAAAATGGGTGGAAAGGAAAAACGTGCCACTCCCGTAAGTTCAGCATTTCCAAAACATATTTGGCGTGCTCTGATAGGCCTCTTGAACTTGTTGCAGTAAGAGAGCACCAGTACTGAGGATGGCCTGGGTTTTCCACAGGTGACAGCCAGTGTGATGAGGCGACGTGCAACAACGGAGGAACGTGCTATGATGAGGGAGACACTTTCAAGTGCATGTGTCCTGCAGGATGGGAAGGAGCCACTTGTAACATAGGTAAATACCCTGTGTAATCGCCAGGAAGCAGATGCAGCACTGGATCTGTGACCTCAGTTTTTCCTCTTGGCTTGGAATTTGATGGCTTTCTAACAACTTAAGGGCAAATCTTGTTTCTGTTACAGCAAGGAACAGCAGCTGCCTGCCAAACCCCTGTCACAACGGTGGTACCTGTGTAGTCAGCGGGGATTCATTTACTTGTGTCTGCAAGGAGGGCTGGGAAGGACCCACGTGTACTCAGAGTAAGTCAGCGCTGCTTGAACTTCTCCAGAGTGTTGCATGATGAGAACATGAGCTCATCCTGTCGCCCTTGGAGTCAAGATTGAAACCAGAAGGGAAAGCTTGTTTGATGTAGGCTTTAGCATCACCTGAATCTTTGTTTTTAATGACTTTATGTGATAGAGCCTTGACCTGGGCATGAGAAAGTTGCAAATGAGCTAAGTGGAGACAGATGTTGTCTTGTTTCTCCTGCATTCTTCTTCTAGGAGCAGCTCTGTCTGCTTCCACTTTTTTTTCTCCCGTTAGTCTTTACAAGGATTTCTTCCTGTGTACATGTGTTCCACAATGTAGTTAACAAATTTTGTGGTAGAAGCCTGGAATCAATTTAGTAGAGAATTTCAACATATTTTTGTAAAAGTTGAGCTAAGTATAACTTGGGCATCAGGGGAAGTTAGATCATTCTTTACTGCCAGTAGAACTGTAATAACTAAAGGCTACATGTTTAATGCTGTCTGTCTTTGCTTTGCAGACACAAATGACTGCAGTCCTCATCCTTGGTAAGTTTGCTGTTTACCCTTTGTTTTTTTTGTTGTTTTACAGTTCTGGATTCTTTGTAGCAGTTTTTTAATGTCTGTAATGACTTTTCTCTACAGTTACAACAGTGGCACTTGTGTGGATGGAGAGAACTGGTACCGCTGTGAGTGTGCTGCAGGCTTCGCAGGGCCCGACTGCAGGATCAGTAAGTGTTCCGATGGCGCTCTGCCGGGATTTTTGTCTCACTTGAATCTTGTTGCAAGATAATCCTAATTAAGTGGTAGATCAGATGAATGATAGAGGTGGATTTAGGGAGGGCAGGAATCACACTGAAAACGAAAGAAATTTAAAGTCATTCAGCTGAGTGGGCAAAATGCCCTTCGAGATAGTCTTCCCAGTTCACGTGTGTTTGTGTGGCCCAGGCTTCTGCTGGAGATGAAAGTGTGCCAGCCGAAAACCTTGTCAATTAATAATCCACCTCCAAGCCCTGAGGTGATGTATGTGCTTCCCTGTAATTTAATAATAATTTCACGTAGGAGGACATTTTTAATAACAGCCATGGAAATGGAAGTCTCACAGCAGTAGTACAGCTGGGAAAGGGTTTAAAGTTGTCATCAGCTGAAGAATCTAGTGAGGAACAAAACTGGAACACATTCGAGGAGAGGAAGTGTGTCTGTGTGAGAAGGAATGCGTCCTTGCCCTTAGAAAGCTCAAGTAGCCACAGGGGTCAGGTTTTGATCTTTGCTAGTGCCACCCAGCAGAAATGTCAAAGGACTTGCTCCGAGGTTATAGCAGTGCTGCAAACAGCAGTCTCCCAGTAGACATTAGAAAATGAACACACGAATCTATCCTATGTTTGCTTTTTTCTGCCAAAAGGATAGTATGGAGTAAGTATTCTGTTTCCTCCCCTTCCATCATAGATATCAACGAATGCCAGTCCTCACCCTGTGCCTTTGGAGCTACGTGTGTCGATGAAATTAACGGGTACCGTTGCATTTGCCCACCAGGTCGCAGTGGTCCAGGATGCCAAGAAGGTATTCCAGATGCCAGGGCTGGTCCTAGTACTTGTAGGAAGATCTGTATAATTGCTGATGGGTTTGTGGTCATATGGAGGTGTTTCTTGGGGGGTGTTATCTGTTGTTTAAAGCAAATATCTTTATTGAAGAAGCAAACTTGGTGATTAGTTTAGATAAAGTTAGGGTTTTGTAGGGTTTGGTGGGTTTTTTCCACTTTTTTTCCTATTTTAAGCTTATAATTCTGTTCACTCTTCAGTTACAGGAAGGCCTTGCATTACCAGTGTTCGAGTAATGCCAGATGGGGCGAAGTGGGATGACGACTGCAATACCTGTCAGTGTCTGAATGGAAAAGTCACCTGTTCTAAGGTACAGCTGTGCTGTGGTTCGGGTTATACTGTTTACTGTCCTCTAACCAGCAGATTCTTAACAGTGTTCATCCTCTGCTAGGTTTGGTGTGGCCCTCGGCCTTGTGTCCTGCATGGCAAAGGTCACAGCGAGTGCCCCTCTGGCCACGCCTGTGTCCCGGTGCGGGATGACCACTGCTTCACCCACCCATGTGCTGCAGTGGGGGAATGCTGGCCTTCCAACCAGCAGCCTGTGAGGACCAAATGCAACTCCGATTCTTACTACCAGGACAACTGTGCCAACATCACCTTCACCTTTAACAAAGAAATGATGGCACCGGTAAGTAGCTGCAGCTCACAGTGCTGGGGCACATGTGATTCGCTTCCCAGAGCATGGAATGGCTCTTTTGATAAGGAAAAGGCATTGTCACCTTCTACTGTAATTAGCAAAGAAAACAGAAGGCAAAGAAGGATTAATACAGCCTTCCACCCTAAATGCTTTTGTGTCTAGAGAAGAACAAAAGCTGGTTTGGAGGGAATTCCACCTCCTTTTCCCTTGAGAATTCTTACTTCAGGGCAAAAAAATTGGCAAACAGGTATTATATCTGTGTGTTTGTTTACATATGTATTTACAAAACCCAACACCTTTTTGTGTCCTCCAGGGCCTTACCACAGAGCATGTTTGCAGCGAATTGAGGAATCTGAATATTCTGAAGAATGTTTCTGTTGAATATTCCATCTATATTACCTGTGAGCCTTCCCACTTGGCAAATAATGAAATCCACGTTGCTATTGTAAGTATTCCTGGAATATTTTTGGATTTCTTAGTAGTTAATTGTCTGGATATGTGTGCAACATGTGGATTTCATAAGAATCTTAATTCCTGGCTTTGTCAGCACTTCTCGTGGTTTAGCTTCCATCCTGATTCCCTTCAAGAACTGGGAAGGAATCTTGGTTACATGTGGATACCTGAAAGCTGCCATCTGGGGTCAACTTTAATAGGGGCAGAAAAAATATTTCTGTGTTACACTCTTGCATTTTTGGGGAGGATTTGGTCTTTTTAAGGATGGGGACAAAAATTCTGTATTGTTAATTCCTGCCCATAGCTGGCCATTCTGTTTCGGCTTTTTAATATATTAAAAGTGCCAAGAGCCTTAACTGACGGTGAAAGTTTATAAATAGCAGGTTCCCTCGTGCATCTGATTCAGTGTTAATTGCATGCCTTCTCCCACAGTCTGCAGAGGATATTGGGGAAGATGAAAACCCAGTCAAAGACATCACAGATAAGATTATTGACCTGGTCAGTAAGCGTGATGGGAACAACACCCTCATTGCTGCAGTGGCAGAAGTCAGAGTGCAGCGGCGGCCGGTGAAGAGTAAAACAGGTGAGCTGGGGCCTAACTGAGGTGTTCTTTGCAGCAAGCCTGGAGCGGTCTTTTTGGTTCACAGCAGGACTAACTGCTCTCTTGTCTCTTTCAGATTTCCTGGTGCCATTACTGAGCTCAGTCCTAACAGTAGCCTGGATCTGTTGCCTGGTGACTGTGTTCTATTGGTGCATCCGCAAGCGCCGAAAGCAGAGCAGCCACTCTCACACGGCCTCTGATGACAACACCACCAACAACGTCAGGGAGCAGCTGAATCAGATCAAAAACCCCATCGAGAAACACGGAGCAAATACTGTCCCCATTAAAGACTACGAAAACAAAAACTCCAAAATCGCCAAAATAAGGACACACAACTCCGAGGTGGAGGAAGACGACATGGACAAACACCAGCAGAAGGCCCGATTTGCCAAGCAGCCAGCATACACTTTGGTAGACAGAGATGAAAAGCCCCCCAATAGCACCCCTACAAAACACCCAAACTGGACAAATAAACAGGACAACAGAGACTTGGAAAGTGCACAAAGCCTAAATCGGATGGAATACATCGTATAGCAGACGGTGGGGTGCTGCCATGCAGGGCCTTTAAGTATCATTATAAAGGCACTCAAGAGCTTGTAGTTCTTAAACTGTTGTGTAATATTTGAGTCTAAGGCTATTATTTACTTAGAATCCCTGTGTTAATTTAAGTTTGGACAAGCTGGCTTACACTGGCAATGATAGTTGCTGTGGTTGGCTGGAATACCAAGTGCTGCATTTCACATCTATGCAAAACTAGTCAAAAGTGCCCTCCTGTAAATTCAGCTGCAGCTGATCCATCACGGAAACGTTCCATAAGGTATTACATAGCCTTATTACTCTTCCTTAGTGTTCATTTTTTTTTTCTGCCAGATGTTCCAATTTATACAGTTTCTTTAGAATAATACATTTTATTTATATTTATTGAATTTGAGTTTTTTGTATATTGGTTTTATGGTGACGTACAACTAGTTCTGTATTTGAAAGTGCCTTTGCAGCTCGGAACCACAGCAACTATCAAAAATAAGTTTATTATTTATTTTTTTATTGTATTTTTGTTGGGGGCGGGTGGGGGGAACTTGTCAGCAGTTGCTGGTAAATGAAGAATTTAAAGAGGAAAATGTGTCAAAAATAGAAGTTTGTATAGATATGTAAATAATTCTTTTTTTATTAATCACTGTGTATATTTGATTTATTAACTTAATAATCAAGAGCCTTAAAATATCATTCCTTTTTATTTATATGTATGTGTTTAGAGTTGAAGGTTTTTGATAGCATTGTAAGCTTGTGGCTTCTTTATTTTGAATTTATTTTCTTGTTACATGTTGCCTATATGCCAAAACTAAGGTCTTCTAAAATAGTTTATTTTTAATAGGATGGGCTCTCATGCCTTGATGCTGGTTTTTGTACAATGTCAAACGTTTGAAACACCTTCCATAGTATCACTTTAAGACTATTTGTAAAGTACTGACTGAGGCAGTTTAGAGAATTAGACTAGAAAATTTTTTTTGCTGCTTTAGACTTGAAAACCGAGTGACAGGCAGATAATCTGCTAAGAAGCAGTTTAAGGGAACAAAACTGAGCTATTACTTTATGTAGATGAAATGTGAGTGGTTGCATGTAATTAAAAATATCAAATTAGCGTGTGAAGTTGGAAACACAGCAATCTTATTTTGTAAATTCTAATTATTTTTTTCTCACCATGAATATGTAATACTGAACCACTTGTAGATTTGACTTTTTTTGTAATCTACTGCATTTAGGGAGTATTCTAATAAGCTAGTTGTTGAATACTTGAACAGTAGAATGTCCAGTAAGATCACTGTGTAGGTTTGCCATAGATTACACTGCCCGCCTTAACAAGTGAGGAAATCAAAGTGCTATTACGATGTTTAAGATCAAAAGGCTTATAAACATAGTCATCTCAGTGGTTAACCATTGAGATCATGAAGATACCTTGTATTGTGATATTAGTGTTATATGAAAATGCATCTTTGATGTGTTGTTCCTGGCAATAAATCTTGAAAAGTAATATTTATTAAATTTTTTGTATGAAAACATAAAAGAGCGTGGAGATTATTGAGCTTGGAGGTGCTCCCAGCCAGTCAGTTGTGCAAAACCCAGGGGCAGGTGCTGCCATAGGTTTCCAAGACCTGCCCCTGCCTTTGGTGGAGTCATTTTTTTTGTTGGGTGATTTCATGTTCCCCTCTGGCTCTGAATGGGATTGAAGGGGGGGGGGGTTTGAAAGCAGCATGTCCCTTGTTCTCACTGTCTCTTGGCCAGTGTTCCTCTGTATACTCCTAGGAAGATCATGGTGTGGCTGGAGTTGTGCAACACGTTTTACCCTGCATGGGCCAATGAGCTGCCCCCAGACAGAACCAAATCTAAGTAGCTCGGCAAGATCCAAAGTGCTGACCTGGATGGGAAGGGATCCATAGATCATTCTGATTTCTAATGGGCAAAAAAGTGCTTTGGAAAGCATAAAATAAACTCTTAAAATATTCACCATGAGAGCTTTGAATGCTGAACTACTGCTGCCCCTCCCACCTAAAGGGGAGGCCTGGGGAAGTGGAGGGCTTGGCTGGCTCATGGTCTGCTCTCATTTTAGCATGTCCTGATGAAGCTGCAACGTTGTGTTGGTAATGGGCTACTGCAAAGGTGGAGGAACAATTAACTGTGTAAAAATTAATTGAAAAATAGGTAAACCAACCTGCTACAAGCTTAGGCCTTTGCATCTCCATTTGCTTGTAGTAATAAATACATAAAGATTTCTGGGATATTACTACAATGAACACTAACAAAATCTGAGAGTGAAAAATACTTTGTTCTGTATGTTCTTTACTACTAAAAAAACAGGTAAAATCTAATTAGTGTTTCTTATTTTCAACTCACTTTAGAAGGAGATTTCCAATGTGGCTATACTGCCCTGGTAGGGGGCTGCCCTTCCTCTTCCCAATCACAGGACTGGAACCTGGTCACTTTGGTGCTGGCTGAATGGGAACTCAACAAGATGAGCTTTATCTGTTCACTGTCTTCCAAATCTGCAATAAAGATGGCATGTTTAAAAAAGCTACTTAATAGAATCTTCCTCCACCTGCTGCCTAAAGGTAAAGCTAGGGCTCTTCACTGAATGCTTTTAATGTTGAATTAACCATCTTCCTGATGCCTACTATGTTCATGTGGGTCTTAAATTCGACAATATAGAAACCAACTACCTCTTCCAAATGGCCAAGATACAGCTGAATTTGTAGGACTTTGGGTCTGCCTTCTATTAAGCAAAAAAAACCCAAAAAACAACATGGCACTTGCCATTCCTTGGAACATAGATTTGCCAGGCTTCTTCAAGTTCTAATTGCAGATTTAGTCATTTTGCATAGTGACAAAGCTGTTTAGATCTCCAGTGGCTCAGCGAAAGCAAAATCTGGGTTTCTCAAGCTTCAAAACATGACAAACCCTGAGTACAGTGTTCATTTACTTGCTTCCAGCCTTTCCTATGCTCCAAAGTGTTACAGACTATGCAGAGGTTTTGTTACTGCAGAGCTCCTCCACACACAACTTGCTTTTCTCACAGAACTCATTTCATGGCTACCTCATGATGTTACATAGTTAAAGTTGTGCAGTTTGTACAGTGGGAGAGAAGAAAATTTATGCAATTGCCATAATGGTATTTTTAAATTAATCCTCATATCTTGGTAACTCCAAAAATTACACCGGTGAATGTAACACAAAACCAGCCCTAGATCCCCCACCAAGCTGGGGGCTGCTCTATGAAGTGGTTTCCATTGCCATGAAAATAAATAGAAAATAAATAAATAGAAACATGAAGTTTAAGGCTTCCCCCTTAGAAATACCAAGGCACATTTATTTTTGTGGAAATCATACTTTGCCAGTTCACACTTTACTACTAAGGGAAGACACTTCTGTTTAGTCAGGAGAAGTTTCCCGCTGCCAATGTGTGTTTGTTCTTTGGATCCTTCATCTAAGAACTGAAAAATACCTGCTTCCTGAGCTGCCAGTTAAACATAGGAGCTTTAAAAGAAAGTAAAATAAAATAAATTAAAGAATTCCCCTTAGCACTCTGAGCTTTGCTCTACCTACAGCTGCCAAATCTGGGTTTGGTTCAGCTTGCACACGGCCACATCAAAGCTCTGCACCTCCGCATGGAAAGGGCCCATCTTACGTAGAGGTACCTGAGAAAGGTGCTGATGGTGCACGTTACATCAGCCTTTACGCCAATATATTCCTGTCACGGGGGAATGCCAGCCTTGGGAACAGCTCCCAGGAGCCAAGGGCAGCCAGAGAGCACTAGGACACCTGAAGCCTCAAATGTGAACCAGTTTGGGGTCCAAAAGAGACCTGAACCTTCAAGCCTTGCTGCTGAAACCATTCTCTCACCTGATCATCAAGAGTTCACATTATTAATCGGCTCCCTGCCAGAAAAGGTATAAGGCTCCAGCCTAGAAAAGGTACAAGGTTATGCTCTTTGTGGCAATGTGAAGATTCCTGATACTCCTTACCAGCCCTCAGGCTCAATCCAGTCCTGCCTCTCCATCTGCACAGTTACAAGGCAGAGCCTTCATGTTTTTATGAGTGTATGCAAAGATGAGAAGTTCTGACAAGGGAAGTACCAAATTCGGCCTTTCCGCCCCAGAAGATGGAAATGATTGTGTAACCTCCCTCTCTCCTTCTAAAGGAAGCAAAAATATTTAAGAATTTTTTGCCTTCCTCTTTTTCCATCATTGACAGCACTGGCCATCACTATTAGTGTTTGCCAGTGCACACTGAGTTTGCTTGCAAAGGTCACTGATTGCTCCCAAAAGAGGGGAAAACCGGCAAAATAGCTGTGCAATGATGAACTCCAGTTTCTGGGGGTGAGGCTCTGTATGGTTCAGTAACTGGCTTTCCTAGCAGTGGGACAGCAGCAGAGCCATGTGGGATCAGACAGGGCGTCAGACCGGAGTTCCAGCCCAGATCTGCCAGTGAGCGCCTTCTCTGTGATGTGCAAATTGTTTCAACCAGTTTCTCTACAGGGTGGAGAAATAAATCTCTATTCCTTTCATTCTAGCATTATGAGATCATAGTAATATTAAAAAGGGGCATGCCCAGCTCTAGAATTAGAGCTCAAGACACTTTTCTTTAAAGACCTGATGCATAAATAAAAAAGGTAATTATTGTGACAGAAGTAAAGCTGTTACAGAGCTCTAGAGCACCAATTTCTACTACTGCACCAAAGGACTTAACTTGGACAGAATGGGAACAAATCACTGAAATCCTCATTTACAAAAGGTGCACTGTCACCTCTCAGGGGAAGAGATTCCCAGCTTTGGAATATTTTAAGTGGCTAGTAAAGGAGGTAGGACAGTTGTGGTTAATTCCCTGAACAATTTCCAGGTTACAGCTGAAATGCCCTGTGACACTACCTCATTCCACAATTCTTTTAGGATTTCTCAGCATAAGCTGAGAAACCAAATAAACAGAAACACTCATTAAAAAAATCTCACCTTATTGCCACCGTGGAAAAGACAAGGTCATACACTACCAGGCTCCATTTTAATGACCTGGGAAAAAAAGGTGGACAAAAATACTTGAACAAATTGACTAAAGAATTCGCAGTATGAGCTCCTTAGCCAGCTTGCTTTACCTTGACAAACTGCTTCCCTCAGTGCTGCCCCAGCTGTCAGAACAAGCACATTCACTTCCCTCCAGGTTCAGCTGCCAGCACTTTGATATCCCTCTGATGAAAGGCTCCATGTGCTGCTGTTCCCCCAGCCCACATCTTCTCCTTCACACAGGTGAGTGGAAGCCAGTTAATGCTTATTAGAGAAGAAAAAAGCACAAAGCAAATAAGTGAGGAGTGCCATTTATAAAAGCTGATTTCTGAGGCCAACCCACACTTCCCACTGCTGGCAAAGAGACTCAACATTATTGCTTCTGTTTGCTGCAGCCTGTTCTAATACAGAACAAAACCTTTCATTGGGTAATGATATAGCCAAGAGATAACTACTCATAACATGCAATCTGAGAAAGTCTATATTTTACATCTTTCTTATTCCAACTGCAAACAGAAAAATATTTCCTCTGATTTTTTCTTTAAGACTCCATTTTCCAGTCAAATGCCAGTGAGATAATGATATAAAAATGTCTATTAAATCTCAGCCAAGGCGAGAGGGAAGGAAGTTCACACTGACCAAACAAACATCTTCAGAAGGCTCTTTAACACTTCGTTTGGTCAAAACCCTCTACAGTAAGGAAATTCGGAGTTCGTGCCTTACCAGAACTAGCACAAAACTTAGTGCTCACAATAACTCTTGGAATACTTAAAACCTTCCTACCAATCAACACATCAGCTGCTTCCTCTTTAACAAATTATTACGTAAAAGGCTGGTCTAAGCTTTTGATGTGTGTTTAAACAGAAAAGTTCACTAAACAAATATTTTTAACTCCTTTGATGTAAAGAATAATGGAAATGATTGCCTGCACACATTAGAAAGTGTTTCTCTAGGAAAGGGCTGTTCCACTATCAGCAAACAGCACAGACCAAATGAAGCAGATGATTCATGAAAAATAAAAACTCACCGAAGCTGGCTGGTTGGAGATAAAAAAATAAACCAAAGATACTGTTTCTGTATTTCAATGGCTGTTTCAAAACAGAACGGGGCCTTGAATATTTGCTACTTTTAACAGACAGGTGTGCTAATGCTGCTCAGAAGCAAACTGGGAATAGAAAGCCACAGCCAAGATCTGGAAACTGCTCGGTTTCCAGCTCTGTTACCCCTAACCCTGATTTAGGAAATCAGATTTGTGGCTCAAGAGCTTGTCAGACCACACCTCTGCCAGTCATCTGGGTGATAAAGAAAAATGCTAAAACTGAGAAGAGGACCCTGAGCTTAACGTAGA
This sequence comes from Serilophus lunatus, assembly GCA_013399895.1. Taxonomy (NCBI): domain Eukaryota; kingdom Metazoa; phylum Chordata; class Aves; order Passeriformes; family Eurylaimidae; genus Serilophus; species Serilophus lunatus. The sequence continues at coordinate 256,948 of VXBA01002923.1, read as the reverse complement.
GAGATAACAGAGACATGGCAACAACATAGCCTGAGGGTCCCAGCACCACCCAAAGTACCCACCAGGTTTGCAAAAGGGAACCTATTACAAAAATGCTGCTGCACATATAAAAACCAACCAACCAACCAACCAACCAACCAACCAAAAACCAAAACAAAACAAAGGTAAGTTTTGGGCAGCAACACCATCTAAAATCCAGAAATTACCATTAATTCAATTTTTTCCCAGAACAGCTGCACTTCTGAGAGGATCCAAGACACGACTTTTTAAAGTAGTGACACTCTAAACAGTTCCAAAGAGCCTAGAACCTGAGGAGTCAATAAGGACAGTAGGAATGACTCAACTACGCACTTGTGAGAAATCTAAAATTTAAACCTACCCAAGCCCCCTGTAAATGTATGACATACATTTGTAGGGGTGCAGGCTGGTGTGTTTTTCAGTTAGGATTACAACTAAATTCAAATTATAAGGTTTAACTATATATAACAGTATGGGATGATAACAAATATATATGTGGTTGCCCTCTGGTTCCTGATACTTGACTTATCTATGTTAAGACTTAAAAAAAGCTCTTATTTTTCTAATAAACACTTAATCAAACATCCTCATACCTCTTATAAGTCCACCGAAAAAGTGTTTTTTACTCTTTCTGGCCCAGAATCTCCAGTCCAAAAAAAGACAACATTGAACATACCTCAGGTTCTTCTTCCTCCAAACCAGGTTTTTTGCAGCCTCAGTTTTGCTGTCACTAAGAAAGACCTTTTAGCAGAGGCTGAAGCTGGGTAAGGATTAGGAACTTGACTGCAAAGCACTGAGAAACATCACACAAATAGCTGAAAGAAGAAAGAGACAATGTCCTCTAGACACATGCAGAACCTTTTTCATTTACAGCAAAAGCAGGAATGATTTTTAGCAGAAAGAAGCTGTTCAGTCAACAGTGCCTTGCTGTCAGCTGCTGAGCTGCCAACTCTCATCAGGACCTGTGTTACACCACCAACTCTAATGCTCATGGATGTAAATCATCTTCTTAACCTCAATGAGGATATCCACAGTCCTAAGTAAATGTCAGAGGGATTTTTCTAAATTGCTTCAGATAATATCATAGAATTGTAGAATATGCTGGGTTGGAAGGGATCCACAAGGATCATCAAAGTTCAACTCCTGGCCCTGCACAGCACAGCCCCATGTGCCTGAGAGTGTTGTAGAAATGCTCCCTGAGCTCTGGCAGCCTTGGTGCTGTGACCACTGTTTTGGGGAGCCTGTTCAGTGCCCAACCACCCTCTGTGGGATGGATCTTTCCTAAGATCCATCCTAAACCTCCACTGACACAACTTCAGGCCATTCCCTCTGGTCCTGCTACTGGTCACCAGAGAAATCAGTGCCTGTCCCTCCTTTACCCCTCACAAGGAAGTTGTAACTGCAACGAGGTCTCCCCTCGGTCTCCTCCAGCTGAACGCACCAAGTGCCCTCAGCTGCTCCTCACACACTTCCCCTCAAGGCCCTTCACCATCTTCATTGCCCTCCTTTGGACACTCTCTAATGGCTTAGTGTCTTTTTTATATTTTAGTGCCCAACACTGCACACAATGTCCCAGGTGAGGCCCCCCCCAGTGCAGAGCAGAGTGGGACAATCCCCTCCCTCACCCGGCCACCCCTGCTTTGCCTGATGCTCCCCAGGACACATCTGGCTCTCCTGGCTGCCAGGGCACTGCTGAGCTGACTCAGTGTCTGTGGTCACACTGGTTATAAGAGAATTATGAAAGAAAATTGCTTATAAATTTATTTTACACATTTAAAAGAGACTGACATAAAATAAAATTACATTTCTGCAGCTCATTAGCATATAAATTTAAAAAGCAGTATGAAAAAGCACCGTGCAATTAAAATGACCCCTATCTTAAAGTAAGAACTTACTGGGGTATCTCTAACACACGAAAACCAGCACTTTGTCCTTGTACACAAGGAGGGCCTGATTTTGAAGATGTGCCTGTATATTTATGTATGAACTTCACTGAACAGCAATGTCTCCACATCCAGGTGTAAATATACAAAAAAATATATATAAAACATAGGAAACCAAACATATTAAACCAACCTTCAGTTTTCCAAAGACTCAATGCACAAACACTTGTATCCATGACGTGGGCCAGAAATAAATGTTCATACCAAAACTGCACATGCAGAAACTATAGTTTTGAAATTTCTCTGAAAAGATGGGCCTCAAATTAGCAGCTATTAATCCTGGTTTAAGATTTATTTAAAATAAGCTCAATTCACCTTATTGTTGTAAAGATCATGCGAATAAAGCATGAACTTTCTAGCACAAAGGATTAATTTTTAGTAAAATAAACTACGTGCTCAGAAACAAGCAAAACACTGAATAACTGCAGCTGCTAACAGACCACAAAAGGGGTTTTATTCTGCTGTCATCAGCTGATATGACTTTTTAATAGCACTAAAACATCCCCAGATCTAAAATTTTGCTTGGTAAATATTATTTGATAATTTTCTTTCTATAAATAAGACACTGGTTCATGCAATATTAATGCTTAATTCCTAAAGACTTCAAAGGATTATCTTCATTATGGTTCCAAGTGACTAAGACACTTAGTTACCTAAATTTTCTTAAAATGTGTTCCTTAATTTGGATTTTGTATTTTTATTATTTCCCACCATTTTTAATTGCTTTCTATTTTTTGCTTACACACAGATTTGGCTGACCACCCATGCCATCAAGGTGATTCTTCAGATTTTATGGTTTCTTAAGCCTTCTCAGTTTTAACTTCCTGAGGCCATTTTCAACTTCTTTTTTTCTTTTTTGGGATGGCTTCTCTGAAGACAGGGGCTGCAGTTCTAGACTCGATGATGGCACTGCAGGTAATCCTTCAGTGGCTGTGCTTGGCTCATTTTGGCTTGTCTGCACTGTATTGCTCCTCACAGAAAGAGGCTGAGAGGGGCTTTTTGTCAAAGGTAGTGATTCCTTATCAGCTGTAGTCTTTGTCATGTCTTGCTTGGAAAACAACCTGGAATTAAGGGAGGTCTTCTCCAGGAATGGACCCAAACAATCATCATCGCACTTACTCATTTCTGCATTGACAGAAATTGAAGAAGTCCCTTCAGAGGACACTTTTTTGAATTGCTCTAACTTTTCATCTGAACAACAGCTCTTCATCTGAGCCCATGTGTTGGTCACTTTTTGACTTTGTTTCAGACTCAGCAGTACTGACTCAGAGTTACAAGGAGGGTTCTCACTTAGAAAACTCGTCTTCAACCACTCCAGAGCATGAGGTTTCTGCTGGCTGCTAACATCATCTGCCTGTCTCTGATTAACATAATTTTCCAGCTCTAAACCAGGAAGCTCCAAGCTGCTCTCAGCTGTATTTGTGCAGTCCTTCAGCAGGCCTGGACTCCTACATTTCACATCAGACCGTGGAGTGGGAGAAGTTTGACAGTCGTTCTTTCTGTTCTCTCTCTGCGAGTCCTCTGAGCCAAGACACACTTTCTTGGAGTCCTTGCTGATTTGAGGTTTGCATGCACTACTTTTCCTTGGTTTTGTCCTTTTCACACTGCAATAAAAAAAGAATTTTGTTTTTTTAAATTCAAAAAGAATCTTTACTGTCTCAAATCTGCCCTTCCTCCAAACTTTAAAACACCACCTTAGGGTCACCTTCTTTCTGAACATGGAAAAAAATCCCTGTATATCATCTTGACAAGCAGCAATGTTTATCTAGTGTGGATAATATCAAGTGTTATCCATCTGATTTTCCACTGCACTAGGGGAGAACCCTATTTATTAATGACTAAGCCATGAAGGAGTGAGTTCACATTCTATTCCAAGAGGCAGAACTGGATTCATTACAGATGCTAAAGGTCAACACAGCATAAGTATATTGAATTCCTTCCTGAACTGGCTAGATAAAATAGGATTTCATAAGTGCCTAAATGATTGCAAACCATTCCCACATATCCACATCCACAATGTATATCTGCAGGACAGAGGGGGCAGGCGGGGAGAGGCAGCGAGCGCATCTCTGTGTGAGAGCTTCTAATCTCTATTCTAGAATGTTCCTCTGGAATTTTTCCCAGGACATTTCAAAGCATTGCTTTGGAGTTAACCACTACTCATCTAGTATCAAGCCAAATCATCTGGGAAGGACTTAGGTAATGCAAGTAGGTGATATTCTAAAAAGAATTATACAGGAAAATGGGATCACGGGGACCTGATGGAGTGTCAGTACATAAACACTCCTCGGCAGTGTGTTACCTGTGAATCCAGATTTCACATAAGCCACGAGATGAACTGTATGTCCATGTACAGAAGCTGCATTTTGAGTCTAAAAATGTTACTACAGATTGCCCCAAACTGAGACAACTTTTTGTTGCTCTGCTGATGCTAAGCAATTCCCAGGTCAGTGTATCTAACTTGCACAGAGGGCTCATCCAAAATTGGCTGAGCTACCATAACCCCAAATCTAATCTTGTTTCTAAAGACAACACAGATGAGGCAACATGGGTAAAAAGAGAAGTCACCAGGGTTCAAAGCAAATGCCTGATTACACAGGGATTTGGGGCTGCTGGCAGCTTGGAAAGTTCGGATGGCATCGTGGTACTGCAGATGATCAGTGATCAGCTGATCAGCTCACCCTCTCTATCCATTACACCTTTAATTGTGACCAGTGATCCAGATACTCAAAACGAACAAAAAAATATATTTGTGAAGTGTTTCTCACCAGGTTCAAGCATCACATATTTATTTTGGCTTGGAGCTTCATTCAAGTTAAAAACAGCCTGTTTTGATTATGCCTAGTGCTATGTGAGATATCTATGTGGCTTGTAAGAGCTTTCTTCATGCTGTAAAAAACCCAATCATTTTATGTGCTTAGAGTAATAGTGTCTTAGTAATTTAAAACAATCTTTTTGTTAAGTCATTTATATGATTTGAAAATTTATTACATAGGTTAGAGTCTACCAACTGAAATTTTACCAAATACAAATTTAAAAGCTTAGAAAAAATAGTGACATACATTTTTTTCAGGATGTCTTGCTTTATTTGTTCATTCAGACTAATCTTAAGCTTCTTGTTCTCAGCAGATTCAGTAAAATATTCAGACGTCCCATTGGAAAATTCTTCTTTCTGCTCCAAAAGAAAATACAGGTCTAAAACATGACACATCAAGCTATGATTATTCAACAGAAAACTCCATTTCTAATACTAAGACTTACAGCTGTTCTTTATTATTTTGATCTGAGCAGTCGAAGAGAAACAATTATTTTTAAACTTTTAATATTTGGGAGTCTAGTCATTTCCCTCCCCTTTCAGACTCCCAACCAACATATTTCATATGCTAAAATATACCACAAACAAACAAGCCTGCAATGTAAAGGATGCAGCTTTCCAAACCGGCTGAGGAAACTGTTGGCAAATATTTGACATCTTTGTGGCTCAAACTGTGACAAATGCCAGGAATCTCTCTTGCAGACAGGAGTATGTTTGTCAGGTTTTTTTCTGAAGAGACTGACTGGCGCAGTGGTCTATACACTTATTCTCAGAGGAATTCCCGTAGTTTTCCAGACTTTTAAAAAACATACAGTGTTGTACTTGCTCACTGAAGAAGGAAAGGGTTAAAAACTTTTAATTCTAACATTCAAATGCTCACAGCCTGTAGTGGTTGGCTACTACTGTACAACAGGGGAATTCTTTCTGGTCTCAGCTAACAGCAGCTCCATGGTTTTATATAATACGAGGTTGGGGCGAACGGGAGGGAAGGAAAATGCTTTTTTTCTTCAAGCTGCGAGTATTTCCTTTCACAAAGAAACAACCTTAATCAGAGAAGAGCCATTTGCTGACTTCACTGTTAACTACCACATACTCCAATAAAGTGTTATCTCCAAGGCTATGGAGGAGAGGGGAAAAAAAGTGGCAAAGTCAAGAAGAGAGGAGGCTTTCTGCATCTCCTTGGCTTTGAGATCACTTTTCTCCATCAGCCTGCATGAAGCAGCCTCTGACAGGGACTTACCAAATGCAAGGAGTGCTTATTTCATCCTGTTCCTTGCTCTGTACCGTGAAGTGAACTCACTGGAGTCAGGCAGAAGCAAGAACTGAAGAACACAGAGAAAGCTTCCAGAGGCACAAGGCTAACGCCTGTACATGACCCTTGCCTGGAAAATCCCTCAGGAACCTGTCACTTAGGGGAGATTAAGCCCTGCCCATTTTTATTTCTCTTTTAAAGGAGAGTGGGGAAACCTCCGTGCTCTTTCCAGAAGAAATAGCCAGTGAAAACAGCTTCCTGTTTTGTAAGCAGGAGGGGAGCAGTCAGGCAAAGACATAAAGTCATTTTGGCACTTTAAAAAATACAGCTGTTCTGACCCTCCTTTCAGAGGAAAATTACACATATGTGTGTGTATGGAGAGACATCAAATTCTGTCCACTAATGGTGCAAGGAGTGTGTTTACAGCAGGCAGAAAACACATGGGACATAGGTGCAATGGGATTTCAACCTCAGAAATCAAGCTTAACTAGTTTAATCTGAGGGATTTATTGCTGCTGCTATTCTTGTTAGAGGTAGATTCCCCTAATTTGACTAAATGTGTTTTCCTAAGACAGGAATATTATTAAGATACTCCACAGTTTTGCTAATTTTTAAGACAAGACAGACTGCAAAGCCTGCAGAAACAATTCTGATTTCCAGTAACAGCCACACAACTTGGACTGAAGGCTCTTGCACAATCCTCCTGCATCAAAGCAGCTGGAGAGCACTCACACTTGGCCAGAGAGCAGGAGCCCAAGCAGAAGCATTTGAGTTTCTGCTGTAAAGTTAATTCTGTCAAACCTTCTTCAGTCCTCAACCCAGCCGACCGTGACGGGGTTGGCTGCCCGCTATGGAATTCTTGTAGATGCAATTAAAATGGCACTTGGTACAAAATCCAGGAGAGGACTGGGGGCAGTTCCTATCCACAGGAATCACTGCTGCAGAGCAGCACCAAAGTTCTAACTTGCATGGGATTGTGAACCTTCGTGCCAGGGCAGACCCTGGAGAGAGGCAACGACGACAAGTCATGTCACCTGTGAGTTGAGTCAGGCTGGACTTAATGCTCTGGAGCTGCAGGACTAACACATTCCCTCACTACACTATCATCAACGTTTTGTTTTGCTTCCAAATAACTTATCACATAAAGCAGTGACACAAAAGGGTTAAGGCATCAAAAAAATTAAAAATCAAAATGATTTATATGTGAAACACTTCTGAACATGCCCTCTAAGTACAGTAGATTTTCCCCTCGGAACCACACCCTGTAAGTGCTGTATTTTGAGAGCTGAACAATTAACATAAGGCATATGAGTCAGTCTTTGAAAGACTCTGTGGGAACCAGAGAGCCTTTTGCTATTAGGAGTGATGTAAACTCCCTAAGGCTGGAATAAGTCCACAATAGAAGGCAGAGAGTCATAAATAACAACAATGGGCACTCCATATACTACTAAGACACTCAGCCATTATTGGTGATACTTCCTTTATTTTCTTTATTAGACTTCATAATTTTAGTTAATTAAAAAAAAATAAAAAACACACTCTGTTTTGGGAATACTATTTATTTCCTATGGGAACTTCAGGACTTGTTAAAGAAACAAAAAAAAGCTAATCTGCTCTCATCCTGTCTAGTAATCCCAAATTCCTTTTAGGCAGTGAAATAATTAAAGAAAAATATTCCAGGCATAAAAAGGAGGACAGCAGAAGCAGACATCATATAAACAATGACACCATGACAGAGAAAAACGTCAAAGCACCGCCAGACTTGCGACTGAAAGAGCTGCAGGGAGTGGGATTGCTGCTAACAAATTAAAACCACATTTCTTGGCAAATTGTTAAAGACAGACATATTTACATTTGTATAGAGACTGGGTGGGCACAAAAGATTAAAATGCTTCTCTAGCCCTTGAACTGCCAAGTTCTATTAGAAATATGTGCTCTTAAAATCCTGGGGTAAGCGCGCTCCTTTTTGTCAGTAAAACTCGGCAGAGAAGGGCCTGCAGAACTGAAGTTTACAGAGTCTTACCAGCCAACCTGCTCATAATACTGACCTCCCCAAACCTGATTTTTAAGATCCTTAGTACTTATCCAAAGAGATATCTGGGAAAAAAACCCTCTATCACTCTGTCAACCTACAGAGCAACATGGACTGTTAGGCACACAATAAACTTGCTTTACGATTTATCAAATTGAATTTCAGGGGTTTTTTTTGTTATCTCACAAAAGTTACTACTCAATCAAATTGAAAAAGAAATCCTCAAAAATATAAAAGTGGTCACTGCTATCTCCAGCTCTCTCCAGGACAGCTGAATTCAGCAATATAGCATTAAATATCTGCTAAAGAACTATTCATGGATGGGCACTTGTGAGGAACCCTTACAACTCATTAGCCTGAAGAAGAGTGAGAGGGTTTGGCCTTTTAGCCTGACAATATACTCATACAAATACTGACTTTTTCCCCCCCCCCAGTGTAATGCTGGGTTAAAAGAAAACTTCCCAAAGTGAACAATGGTACCCCCTTTTCCTCTTGTTTAGTGTCATACTTTCTAGTTGTCTCTTGCTCTTCTCAGTGGCACATGTTTATTCACCAATAAAGCAACACTAAAGGTTACATAAGCTTTGTGTATGGCTAAAAAACCCAACCCAAACCCCCAAAAAAACACAGCTATTTGTTTAGAAAAAAAAAAAAAGTTTTAAAAACTTAGTAGAAAACATCAATGGATCCAAGAAATCAAACTTTGTGTCACGGTGACAAAGGAGAGGGGACTATAAAGGTAATAATGCAGACAAAGCTATGAACTGAAGTACTCTCCCAGGCACACACAATAAAACTAAAATTAGTGAAATGAATAAGACAGAAACACTTATTTAGGGGAGCTTTCTGTAAGCTTCCAATTGGGTGATTTCTCTTAGTGTCACTTAAGCTGTTTCATGAGCTCACCCATCAATGATAACCTTTAGGTTTCAGAGGTGTCCTAACAGATGACTGGCAGATCAGAGAGGTCAGACAGGACTCCTTCCAATCTGATAAACAAAAAAGGGCTCCTAAAGCAAGTGAGGAGGCTTGTGAGTGAAGGATGAATCAGATTCTCTAATCTAACTGATAAAAAAGTGACAGAGACAGGGTCTCATCTCCTGCCCTCTCCCATCCCACATGAAGGAAAAGCTTCCCACAGTTTCACAATGCAAATTTTTTGCATTTCCAATGTAGTGATGCATCTGTCCTGGCAGTTCTACTTATGAACTCCAACCACATCATAAAACATTCACAGAAGTTTTCCAAGTACAGAAATGGATACTACTCTCAACTTGAAATACAGTTCCTTGATTGGACCTGCAGAATATTGCTCTACATTTTAAACCTGACTGTCCTGCTCTAAATATCAGTAAGTTCCAGTAAAAACAATTAAGGATCATTCCATGTTACACACTGGAATACCAGTTTTTCCTTTCAAATAGGTATTTTTAAGGAATGTTAGTGGTTTTCAAAAATTCTCTAATTTCAATCTGGAAAAGAATGTAACGACCAGAGCAAACTGCATCTCTCTGGAGAAGCAGAGCTATTCGACCTACCCATGGCCTAGCACAGAAAGCAAAACCAAACTCCTGGATCAGTCCAGTCTTCATTATCTCCCACCAAAATTCATTTTAGTTTGACACCATGGACCTTACATTACATTTTTGCTTGTTAAGAGACCCCGTGGTCTGTACTACTTAGTCCAAGAGTTGGCCCCATCTGTTCCAAGTCCCTGTGATACATATTTCCACTTTCTCAACATACAAGGTGCGAACCCAAGTTTCTCACTTGATACATAAATCCTGGCAATTCCAAACATTCCAAAGGTCCCCAAAGCATCATGAGATTAGCTCAAAGCATATGACTTCTATGAGGCAAATGCCTTCTTCCTTTTGAAGTATTTGGTCCAGATTTTAACTGTATTTTACACATAGCAACCATCTCAGACTACTCTGAGAATAAGAAATTCAGAGTTCCCTAGATTTTCATTTGAACATTCACTAGAGAATAGAAAATAGGCACATTCCTGCTGCAAATGGCATAGAAGAAATAAAATGTGATACTTCATAAAACCTAAAGTTGCTGGGAAGCCTTTTTTAAAATTCAGACCTATCTGCAACACAGATACCAACAACACCCATCACACTTTCTCAAGGCACAGAAGGTGCTCCTGAAACAACCAATTTATTTACATACCAAGAAGCACGTGACGTGCTGTGTGCATTTGCTTGAAGGCAAGAAGTGTTAGATTTAATGTTAAGTAATTGAGCTATTAATCATTCTGATTTTATATACAGAAGCTACAAGAATCAGATTATATCTTCAGAGAAAGTGTCCACTGATAAGAAACAGAGGAATAGATACAGCTTTTCAACCAAAATAACTTCTCTCAATGACACCGAAGAAAATTCTAAAGCACGTTAATGGTGAATTTTTACTTTTTGTCAAGAAAACCAATGTCTTACAAGCAGGTTAGCCTTTCCCATCAATTATAAGGTTGTCTCCTGTAGTTATGAAAGAGGACATGCATGCAAAATACACCTGGTTTAGAATTTAAGAATCTGTATATAAAATTAGAAGATAGCAATTTTATGTGGAGCTTGACCCCTTTTTCCAACTTACAAACCATGAGGGAAGGAATCTATTACTCAATTGCCAATGAGTACCTGAAACTGCAAGGCACTGCTGTGATCTTGACAGCTTTCCAAAGTCTGGCATGAGGATCCTCTATCTGCCTACCAAATCTAAATGTATATCAGTCAACCAGTGCACATGTCCATCGGTATTATCACCCATCAGCAATGCTGAATCAAACTCTGCATTTACCTTTCCAGATTAGTAAGAGTTATATGACATCAGAGAAAACTTGGAATACATGATGCACAGAAAAACAGGATTAATTTACTTAAAACTTCAACACTTAGAGGAAAAAAATTTGGAAAAAATACATCAATTTAAAGAAAAACCTGTTCTTCTTATGCAGTTACAATGTCCAATAACAACGGTTGGAGAGCCTGGAATGAATAACTAATACTCTCGATCTTGTTGCCTATACAGAAGCAAAATATGTAAAACAGGGAGAACTGCACAGCTCAGGAGATAATTATTGTTCCACAGTTCTGTGTTTTAGCTTGGTTTTCATAACAAACACTACTACCACCCCAAAAGCCCCCAGAATTTCTGAGTTCACACTGGAGATCCGTCCCTCCAAATAATTTCACATCTTTACAAATTGTTCAAAAATCCTGCCAAGAGCTTTACCATCGTATATTTCAGGTACTTAATTAGTCAAGTTATGAACTTCCTGTTAGTTCTAAGAGATTCTCAGTTGAAGGCTCAGGAACCGACTGATCTTTAAAACAACTGTCAAATATTCTTTGCTCAACAGGAATATCATGCATTTTTATAAAATCTTGAAGTATTTTAAACCCTTTCAAGTCCTAGAGCCATCAAAATACCTTGCAAATGAACTACAGCTAAATAAAACCTTTAACTCACTGCAGCTCTAAACATGATCCCTGCCAGCCCTGCCCCTGGCCGTCCTCTCCAAGTCTGCAGAGAAGAAGGAGCATCATTGAGTGCAAAGTACAAAATCAGCTCAAATCCACATGAACTACCAGCATAAGCTGTGACAGCAAGAGACTGAGAGGAGAGAGGAAAATGAGGGAGGTAAAGGATGATGACAGATGATAACATCTTAAATAACCACAAGGCTTTGACAAATGAGATCTTGTGAACGCAGCTGAGTAGTTACATTTAAGTCAACTGGAGCACTCATGTAAGAAACAACTACCAAAATCAGTAAAAGATTACTCAATTTGTCCCTGCTTTTTGAAGATTGTTTCATATGGAAATCATTTTATGTGCTTAATCATTTATACTGCAGCTATAGGACCATCTGTATTTCTGCTCTCCTTCACCTGGATTTTGCATAATGAGGTACATAATCTTTTATTGAAGATGTATTCCCCTTACTTGCTGGCTTTAAGACAATAAGTATTACTTTTTATTTCATTCCATCTATAATATTCTGTCTGCTTTTCAGACAAACAATGAACAGAACAAAGATTTTCAAATCAATTCCTTGCAGCAGTATCTTGGCCTTTTTCCAGCAATCACACAGTTAATTCACTCACCAGTTGCATGAGCACTGCAATTGCTCTTTTCAGTAAAAATACTGTGCATTTATCAACAGATGATTTTCATTTACAGCCCTAATGCCCCTCTACCCAACTCTGGGGGGTTTATCTGAAATTCTCCAGAGCTTTCTCCATTCTCGACTAATTGAAATAATTGTGTCAGATTTCATTTCATCATTTCTCCACCTCTCTGGATCGTTAATGCAGCAAACAGCAGACAGCCATTAGACTTTTGCCATGCAGAAAATAAATCAGTTTGTAAGCTATAAGAAGAAACTCAGACAAGTTCAGACAAATCTTACTGAGGCAATTCACAGCATCACCACCCTCAGGTATCCTCCCTCCCCTTTTGCAGGAGGTTCCTACCCCACTGCAGAGTTGGCAGAGGGAGCACACACATGCCCCAGCTGCTCCCACCTGAATTCAATTCACTGGCTTAAAATCCAGGGAAGTTTGGTGTGCATGAATCCACATGACTGTGATATGCAGCAAGATGAGATGCAGGCACACAGCCCTTTTGGCAAACTCTGCTATAGGAGTGGTGATCTCCAAGGAGAAGAGGCAGACAGCCGGGACAAAATGGAATATTGTAAAGCTGCTGGAGCTTTCTTCTTTATGACGGAGTCAGAGAGTTCAGGATCATTACTTTGAGATGTAGTTTCTCAGAGACAGCAGCCTAAAGACTCAAGCTACTTTAAAGCTACACTGACAGAGAAAGGGAAGTCTCTCCCTTACCCAACACGTGGTCCTGCCAAGGATCAACATTGGAGGGATCCAGCTGAAAGTGAACCATGCAAGCAAGAAGAATAAACTAAAATTGTTTTCAGAGGGATTATTGAATGAACCCAGCTCCCTACACAAGCAGTGCTGACAGACACTGAGGCCAAGAGAAGGAAGGAGGGACTGTATGTTTCAGTATCATCAGTCTTGCATAAGCTTGAGCAGATTATGAGGGATGAGTAAAAAAATGTGACAGAAGCTGGAAGTGTCAAAAGTGAAAACTCACCAAAGCAGTTCTTTGCTTGTTCCACTATGTGGTTTTTGGGTAGTGTTTGTTAGTCTACAGTTTCCCCTCTACCTTTTTGAAAGAAGTAGTGACCCTGTTCATAGTTACAAAACCACAACTTAATATTGTTTTTCTCTAGCTATGTTTCCTCTAGCTATGATGAAAAGAATTCAGCATATTATCTGAAACCATAAGAAAATTATTTTTTATACAGATTAGAAGGATGATGAAGTTTAAAATAGAATAACAACAAATCAGCAATAAGATAAGCATTACAAGAAATGTAACATTCATGTATGTTGTGGATGTTACTTCCAAACCAGGGTAGCTATCAGCTGCTTCCTAGAGGAGTGGTCCTGCTCCCTCCATCCAAATCCTGGCTATGTGCTCCTGCAACATATTTTTGCATCACAACTGGCAACTGTGTGGGCAGAGGATGAGTTGGTTCAGTGAACTGACAAGATGGAAAACTAATCCTCCAATAAAAACCAGAGAAGCTTCATTAATAAATAATTTTCTGCTAGATCAAGTCAATGAACTAATTCATTCTCGACTGAAGAATCACTTGGTCCATTGTAACCAGAAAGGAAAGGAGTATTTAGCTGGAACTAGAGGGGATGTGGACTGACCTTTTCAGTAGCAACCCACCATTACAGCAGTTTCACTGTAATATTTTATATAGATATATAGGTACGCACAGACACAGAGTCCCATGCCAAGATTTAGTACTTACAGTGTGAATTGTGCAATTCTTTTTCACAGCATTTCCTTCTTCCCGATCTGATACCACTTAACAATAAGTCTTTAAAGTGTTCAAGATAACTAAATTCCACATAAAGTCGTGTACTAATCTTTACAAATTGCTTCTATCTGAAAAGCAGCTTTCATTCTACCTTCCAACAGACACACTATTCCAGCAGCATATACTCCAATGTTACAAGTATCCTGTTAACCACAGCTAAGTGCTCATGTTTCCATGAAAGAACCAGAAACCTCTTCCCAGCATAATGAAAAAAACAAGAAAGTCCTGCATTTATGCTTTAAAGAATTTAAGAAAGAGAATTCTCTAATGTTTCTGAAGTATATTACAATTACACAATTTATAAAATCACACATGTATGAAGGTGAAGTAGCTTGCTTTAATTTCTCTGCTGCAGATTTAAAAAGCATTGGACACATCTTTAGCCATTTTCTTCTTTTTGTGTACCTATGTGGGATTTTTTTGTCTGGTTTAGTTGGTTTTTTAAGAGCAATATTCTATCAAAAAAGAATCTTTATTTTTGTATTATATTCTCTGTAACTTGAAAGGCTCAGTGGAAATCTCGAGACTTTTTAATCAAGACAGAATCTGCTACTTCCCACTTTTTTTTTCTGATTTCACATGAATGGTCATTTCAAAGTTACACTTTAATATCACCTTTAGCTCAACCTCCTTCGTGCTTTCCCTTTAATGCTTCCTCTCATAGATTCTGGTATAAAGCTGATGTGGTTATCAATGAATACTCCATTGTTAGCACATTTTCAAATGCTCATAAGCCTTCCACCCATTTCCATTTCCACTGTTTCTCCAGATAACCCATTTCCAATTTTCCATTTTAACTCTCTACATAATAATCATTGAGAAAATGTCGTCACTGAGAAAGATGACTAATCTCTCCAGAGCTCTTTCCTGAGTTTCCTCTCTTGCCATGTTCCCAAAACTGTCTTCTTTTTCAAGATAAAACTATTCAAGATTACAAACACAGGTTGGTAAAACAGGAAACAATGGGTTTATAGTTAAACCTAGTATTAATCAGCCAGGCTATTCTTCCATCTTTTCCCTGAGACTTCCAATTTGATTATGTAATTTCAATGACTTGCTATATTGTTTCTTTAAGAGAGATTTCCATTTTTCCAAAGTGCCTATTACTGCCTGCAGCCTGATTTTTAAATATAACCACAGACTCAGCCCTTTATAAATAGATTCTAGAAAATCACATATCAATAGATTTTCTTCTATTTCATTTCAGCTCTACTCCTTAGAAGTGCTCTCAAATATTTTATTGGTTTATGCTTAAAGCTAATTTGACAGAGACTGTCTAATCCACCTTAACCTCAGTCTTACAGGAGGCATTACAGAAGGATTCAAATTCCTTCTCTCAGCAACTGATGCTGAGGTTTGTGCTTATGAATATCTTAAAAGCAATCTAATTATGATGTTTCTCAAGGTGTAGGACATAACAATTTCATTTCATAGCTGGCTACATCCCTTGAAATTCTGGTTAAAGCAAAGTCTATTTCAGAGAAAGCCTAAAAAGCAGAAGAAAGGCAAAGAATAAAGTGCTGAAGACAGGTGAAGGAAGAGAGTTGTGGTGAGTGAAAGAAACGTGTATCAGGCTGACATAAAACTGGTTCCAAGTAATGGGAAAATGGAGCACTGAGCCCAACCTGACAGAGCTCAGGAATGAAAGCTTAACCCAAACCATAAACCAGCATAAAAGTAGTTTTAAAAAATTAAATGATTGTTAAATCTAGAGTAAGTCAATTGCAGTGACACTCAACACCACAAAAAAGTGACAAAATCCCCATTAATATATAGTTAACTGTTTTTATAGAACAAAATAGGCCCTCAAAACCAAGGGTGTGAGCTGATTAAATGCTTAAAAAAACTTGCATCCAACACTCAGACATTATTCAAACCCAAACAACATACAGAAGAAAACAGAACATGGCCTCACTTTTAGCCCATGACAGAATATGCTGGAAAGGTCTTCTGGGTGGTCTTTCCTACTCTAGAGTTTAGCGTTCCAGCCCACTCACTGCTAAACTGCACACACACACACAGAGTGCAGATCCTTTGCCTTTACTTCTGGAGTGCCAAAAACTTGAAATTGCCCCTCAGTGGCAATCAAACACTGCCTCAGTTAAGCAAAGTATCTGACAAATTTGGTACTACCATGCTGCAGGAATTCTGGAAAACCAGAACAGGCTAGAGTAAGAGTGGTGAGAATTAAACTGATACTCCAAAATATTTGTTGGGGTCTGTTCCCATATTGCAAAATTCTTCAAATCAGGGAAGAGATTTAGGGATAATTTTCTTGATCTCTCCTCCCAACACACCACACTGACTGTCCCAGCCAGGTCTGTGCACACATATTGCACCTGGAAGTAAAGGAAACTCCCAAGACTTGATCATTGGTTAGGTTATGATCACACTAAGAGATCTAATTTTTTTTTAGATATAAAAATGTTTAAACTCACTTTTTAAACTACAAGGAGTTTCCACAGCTCAGGATCAAATTTTGAAACAGTAAAGCTAAAGCACATAATATTTTTCATTCTCCTTCCCACACAGACTCTCGTGAAAGAAAATAAAGAAAACTTCTCAGCTCCTGTTTTATGGAAAGATTAAAAATACCACATTGGGGAATTGGATATCTCATAAGAGATATTTAAGCAAGAACAAAACCCCATAATTATTTCTCAGTCAAAATGCAGAGATAGAATTTTCTACTTAAAGCTTTGAGTAGTTTTCAAGACAATACTGAAAAAGTAATGCTTCTCAAAAATAGCAAAGTACTTCTAAAGCAAGTAGATTATTTTTTTTCCTGAGAGTGTGAAAAACATTTGCTTGATTCTTTGCATCAATTTAGGAATCAAGACAATAAAATCTGCATGTAGTATTAGAAATACAAACACTCTGGTTGGTACTGGAAAAAAATGCAGTCAAACAAGTAGAAGAAAACCTTTTTTCAAGGGTCAAATATACTTCAATACATGTAAGATAAACTCCTAAAGCATACCTAGACCTCAGGGTGTAATTGTGACCCCCAGTGTGAGCCACAGAGCAGCACCTGGGTTCATGTGAGCACTCCTGAGACAATCAGCACTTAACTGCAGCATAAAATTCACAAGCCTTTGACCCTGATAAAGCCTTCAGGATGAAATATTTAAGTAGAATTGTTTATGGTATTTAACCACACACCAGTGCCTTTTCCTCCATAAATGTTTGGGGATTTTTTTTTCCCAGCAGGGCCAGCACTGATCCGCTTGAGTTGTTTTACAGAACAAGTGCTAAGAAAACATACAAGAAACCCATGGACATTACAAACCACTACATCATAATTTTGGAAGGTAAAGTGTTGCAAGAACAAAAAAAGCTCCTTAAATCAAGGTGCTAAAATCATGCCTAAATCTTTTAGCTTTCTAAATTTTTTTTTTCTTATAAGGCTCAGAAAATGCTGAGCTTTCAAAAATTCCCATTTTTGTCTGTCTTAGGCTCATTTCAGGATGTCCTATTGAATACTTTGGCCCAACTGTTAATGTGACTTTCTGCTTCCATGGTGACAGTCACAGATATGTGAATAATTACACTTGTATACAAATAACCATCTTATCCCTATTAAAAAAACAAACCAGAAAACTTACAGAACAGTTTTGTACATACCAATACACCATTTTCACATGCCCAAGCACTTGGATCAAAGTCAAGTTTACTGACACAAACTATAAATTTCTCTGGAAACACACGTAGCTCTACACAAAAAGAATTAAAAAGAAGATTACAAAATTATAACCATTTTCAAAACCACACATAATAACATCACATATGCATGTTACTTTAGTAAACAAATTTATTTTTCCCAATTGCACAGTAACTCATTTTATGCACCCCTCTAGCTTTTTACCTACTCTCTTCATCATGCTATTCCCCCTTTTATTTTGCTTTTTTTTTTAAAACCATTCCAAAAAATCAATAAGGAGAGTAAATTGAGCTCCCAAGGGGACAGTCAGAGCTGCAAATTAGTCCACCTGCACCCCTGGAAAAGAAACACCAGACAGAACCAACACACAAACCACTTAATGATGATTTCTTTTGTGCTATTCTGGTGATGAATCTCCTCATCAGAAGAGCTGTAAATTGTGTTTTTAACACAACACAACATATTCAACCAGGACTTGGCATCAAACCTCAGCATGAGGCTGGTGCAGAGTGTTTCATACTCTGACTACAGAGATTTTTGAAGTCATTAAACAAATTAGTTTATTACCAAATTATGTATTTTACTCAAGATCACACGGTTTTTTATGAACACAACAAAGTTTCTATTTACAAAGAATTAGAAATTGAAGGGTTCTCAGATTAGAACAGACAAGAAAACACTTTATTCGCTGCTACCTGGCAATGCTATGGGAAAAGGACATCTGGATATTTCTTGTTTGACATGTCAAGTTATTTCCAGATTAACATCTCCATATTTTCAGCTCTGAGCTTTTTTATTGTTGGTTTTTGTTTTGTTTTTATACAAAGAGAGTTAATAATTTTTCAAGTTAGTTATGTTTTAATCCCAAGCCATAACACCCTATTTTGTGGGACAAGAAAGAGACAAGGCTTGCAGAAAAACACGAGGTTGATCTCATACATTTTTTTGGTAGAATTGAAGAGTAGGGCAAGTTCATTCCAGTTAGACATTTTTATTGTTACATTTTATAACAATCTCACCTGCTGGCTAACAAAATGAAAGTATCTTTAGGTATCATTGATGCTTTGAAACAGTTCAAGTTTAATAGACAGCAAACAATGCTGAGGCACCAATGCAGACACTCCGCTGTTCAATTCCAACAGGAGAACAAATTCATGAATTATTTAAAGTCAACGCCGATCTTTTCAAGCAGTATGGACTTAGAAAACAACTACTTGGCATTTGAAGACAGATTGAAACATTTTTTAATTGAATTGATTCCTACAAAAGAAATTCTTTAAAAACATCCATTCAAGTATTCAATATTTTTAAGGACATTTAATTGATTTCTCTGGTTTTAATACAAAAAGGTCAACTCCAAGGGCAGTGATGGTTATGGCTCCTTTGCATTGCTGTTGGCAGGACAGGACTGATATCACTCCCTTAGCAAGCATCCTGGCTTGAGAAAACATGAAAAAAAGATCGGATCCAATGACATCACCTATGCAGAGATTTTATAGCTCTGAGGTGAATGAAAGCCTTTCTTGCAGACACTTGTACTGTGCAGCTGATGTCACAAGACACTCGAGCAATAATGAAGTGATTCATGCTGCAACCTCTGGTTGATTCACCCTGCAAAGACTCAGTAAAACGCTGAGTCTCACCATACTTACAGAATTTGGTGTGGTTTAGCTGATTACCCTGGGGCAAGGCATACACAAATTTAAAATTAAGTTAAAAAAAAATCTTATCTGTAGAAACATTTCTCATTTTTTGGTGAGTTTTTGTTTGGTTGGTTTGGCTTGGTTTTTTGTTGTTGTTGTTGGTTTGTTTTGTTTTTAGGAACAATTCTCTGAAAAAAACCTCAAAACTCTGAAAGAAATTTTGATTAAGTAGATCAAAATCTGACAAAGTATTAGTTTACATTCCCTTTCTTCCTCCCAGGAATACAAAATTCTAAGTAACTCTGTAAGAAACTGATTTCTTACCACGATAACGTTTCCCTACAGCACAACGGAGATTAACCCATCTCTTCATAAAGTAGGCAGTGATGTGGAGACTGTTGGCTGCAACATAAAACAAGGAAATAATATTAAGTGTATGGGTAACCTGGGCATTCTGGTCTCAAATGTTGCACATCCGCTAAGACAGGATTGAGGAAAAAACAGCAGCAGGTCAAGAATACAAAAGTAAGTGTAACTTTAATGAAATATTTTTAAAAGAAACTGCTGCATTCTCATACTGAACCCTCGAGGAATTAATATCTGAAATAGGGCAAAAATCTACACAAATTACTGACCACCGAGTCTGGAATCCAACCACAGAAATAAATTTAACTCAATGGATTGGTTCAGAGTTGTCATCTGCTTAATAACCTGGTGTCATGGTCACCAGTCCTATTCACTATATTTTAATACATATTCTACAAGAACATCACAGATGCCCATTTACTTCCTTCTGGACAAAGGTGACAAATTTAAAGCTGGTAGGAAAAAAAACTTGCTAGAAAAAAACCAGCATGAAAGGGCTGAATAGAACTCCATCGAATTAATTGAGAAATGCACACGTTTGAACCCCTCAGTATCTACAGTGGACAGAGCTGGCCTGGCTGACTCAGCAGACACCTGTAACCTGTGACAGAGGTTTCCTCACCCTCTGTTCCCAAGGAGGACAGAAATCCTTGTGCACCAGGACATAACAAAAGGACAGAAAGGATGATGTTACAGTGGAGAGACTATTAGACTGGGACTAAGGAAATTCAGCTTTTATTTTTGTTCTACTTTAGTTCTCAAACGCCCCAGAGTGAATCAGTCAGCACTTGATTCATGAAGTATTTAGCAACCTGATTCCAACTTCCAATGAAAGAGCAAAAAACTGGATTTGTGACTCGTCCTCCCTCACTGAAGTAAAAGTGCAGAAGAGGGTTAGTGACGTTTCCCTAACTGAAATTAGGCTGAAATTATTGCAGTCAGCTCACCTTAGTGCAGTCATCACAGAAAAGGCAGAATGTAAGTGCTACTGCTGTTCCTCTCATCTAACCATTTAAAAAGAAGAAAAGCTTGTTCCAGTCTCAGTCTCTACTGAGCAAGTGCCAAGGCAGGCCTTATTCTCAAGTATAAGCCCCAAAATGCACATCCTCCTCTCCAGCAGGGTCTGCACCATCCTCTGGAGCTCACCATCAAGTGCTGTTCAGCATCACTTCTCATTAAGAATTATAGTTATTGATCACAATCACTCCCTTTGAAATTTATCAGCCATCTTTTTTCCTTCCCCTCAGGAAGATACCCAAAATTTGACTTCCCTTTAGAGATCAAGTCAAGATGTGACAAGTTGAACCATCCCTTGAAAATGATGAGTGCTAGGGAAAAATTTGGATGTAATCCATCATCTTTATTAACTGTATATTTATGAGAACAATTAAGGAAAATTACTTTGAGCTATTTCCAGTTTGGCATTTACAATTCTTTAACATTGCTAGTAGAGTTAGTCAAATCAAAGAATTTTCCCTGAATATAAATAATTAATGCAATAACAGAATCCTCCACTGTGACCTTGGAATGTTGAAAAAGTAACAATCCTGAAAGTACAACTTTCAAAACAAATCTTTAAACCAGACTGTAATTACTAAAGTTTTTCATTCCACCTCCATTTGTCTGCCATGTTCCAAATGTATTTTTCTTGAGAGGAACTTAAAATGAGAAAGTGTAAATTTTTGCTCTACACAGGGAAAAGCAGGATACTTCATTCTTAAAATTCTTTTAGGAACCAGTGACATGTATGTTGGTTTACTTTTCTTGTTATCCTGGTATTCTCTGAGAGGTTAAGTGTTTGATCATATCTGATTGACAGAACAAAGTTTTAAATTCCTCTTAAAGGCCCTTGATTCAGCCAGCTACTGTAACAGATCAAGACACCCATACACACTATTTTTGCAGCATCAGCTCAAGTCTGAAAGTCTTACAAAGCCTTCACAGGGAGTTGCACCTGAGCTAATAAGCTCAGCCCAGGGGGACTAACATTAGAAAATCATTTTAGATTCTATCACTATCTACTACTTGGATGAAAAGGCCTGAAGAGATGATTTGCCGTTAGTTGTTGCAAACCAGGAGAAAATATGAAGATGCTTTACATTTAAATGTATGTACTTTGAAAGTACCACACAGCTACGTTCATCAAATGTTTTGAAACCCTCTTGTGACATCAGATTTAATCCATAGTCAGCTGGAGTTTGCAAAACTTCCCTAGTTTTAAATTTGTCAAAGTTACTAGAGTACTATAAAACACGGTGATACCCTCTTTCAGCTTCCTTGAGGAGAAATATAGTATCCAATTAACCATTCTGCTTCATGAAATAAGAAACTAAAAAATAAGGTCCACAAGAAAACCTTATCCCACAACCCCATGCAACTTAGAGCTTTTTAAACTTTCTACACAGTCACTCAGCATGAGTTGAAGTTTGTTCTCAATTCCTGACTTGACCACCATCCATGGTTTATGTACTACCATATCCTAATGCTGGCTTTGAGCAAGCAGTGCATTATGCCCCAGAGAAGACAATTAGTGTGATCTCAGCAAGGACCAAAACCTTCTGCTTGTGATATGTGGGAGGAGGGACCAACTGCTATACACCAAATGATCCATCACCAAGTCTTTTCAAGCACACCATAGAAGTTTGAACCTCCAGCTACAAATAATTTTGCCTCCAGTAACATAGAATGTTCACAGATCTTGGGTTCAGTAAACCCAGCTGGCCCAGTCTTCAATTTCCTCCTCACCATAATACATGTATGAACTTCCATTTGTGCATTACCAACACAGAAGCAGAAATAAAAGTGTATTGAGTGATGGGGACATTTGGGGGTTTTCTTACATGAAAACTGTGCACCTAAATCCAGGGTCAAAAAAACAAACAAGGAAAAAAACCCCAACAACACAATAAAACAAGTGCCATGGTCTAGTAGACAAGGTGGTGTTGGTCAAGGGTTGGACTCCACCTCAGAGGTCTTTTCCAACCTAGTTGATTCTGCGGACCAAAAACCCCCAAACCCAACAAAATCAATAGACCCTGAAATCCAAAATGTGACAGGATAGAAGTGCTTCTAGAAAAGCCACAGTACAGTTTCAGCTGCAACAGGCACCACTGAGTGTTGCCTTGTAAGGGAATGGGAATTTGTCCTGCTTGTTGTGTTTCATAGTCCCACGACACCGAGAGGAAGTATCGGACACCGACTCTGCTGTAAGACTATCCGGCAACGCTTGTTTTCCAAAGGAGTCACAGCCAAGCTGACTGGAGCTTCCAGCAGGCTGCCAAGAGGAGGCTGTGGTACAGTGTGGAGCAGTGAGAAGCCCTCTCCCACGGCTCCTACAGACCATTCATCTGGGAACCTGGGAAAATGCCTCAGAGCTGTGGAGTTATCTGGAGCAGCCTAGCAGGTGTTCCCTCCCCAGCAGAGTCTGGCACCTGCCTGGCTCTGACTGCACTCAAGTCTTCTCCAAAGACACAGCACAAGCCTAAGGAGGCTGACTGCCCCCCAGACGTTTCCGTATCTGACAGGCAAATACTTCTCATTGTACAAGATTTTTATACCATCTTGAAAAATACACCAATTCACCCTCTCAGTCCAGACATTTCCCATTTCTGACAGGTTGTAGTGGATTAAGGCTGACTCTATGTTTGTTAAGTAACAAGAAAATCATTCCTATGCACATATTAATAATAAGAGGAAAAATTTCTTGTGTTACAATGTGAAAGTAAATACGGTGGTGCATTAGACTTTCTGAAACACTATATTGTACATTTAAAAAAAATCTACACTTAGCTCATGCTAGATTAATTTTTCCACACAGATTAGGCTACACTAGTAATAATGTTTACAGTATATAGAGCTTTTCATCTTCAAAGTGCTCCACAGACATATTATTACACTGCTTTTTAACACTCTTATTTCTCCACTTAAAATTATTCACCACAAAATCAAAAGTCCTGATCATTTGTAAACAAAACAAAATGGAACATTTTATTCTAAACCTACTGTTAATCAAACAGTTTTTCTTCCCCAAAACAAAATGTCCATGTGCTCCAGAGCAGGTTGCCAATTCTAATTAAGAAGAGATTCAAAAGCAAATGTTGACATGTAAGTTTAAGTCCAAGTCTAGGACAGACCAGGGACAGCAGATGCAAGTCATCAGATACAAAAAGCTGCTGAGATTTCCTGAGGCTTTTCTGGAATCCATTTCATATTTAATAACAACAAGCACCTTCACCCAGTTCAAAGTTTTCTACACCCAAAGAGTGGGTTTCAAAACAACTGAAACATCTCAGGATGGCATCCACTCTTTCAATCCAGCCTGCCTTCAGTTCAAGTACACAGGAAGATGTGTACTAATCAATACAGAATATAGAACAAAGCCCACAAACATTTTTTAAAAAGTTTAAGACCTAAGAGAAAAACATTCAGGCCATAAAATTTATATACATAAAGAATGGAGAAAAAACAATCCTTGGGTGCAGTATTGAGTATTTGTGCAAGGTCTGACCTTGCAAACTCTCATACCTGCAAATAAATTTAGAGATGTAATTTGCCTCTGTCTTTTTCCAGGTTGCCTTATAGTAGCTTAAACCAAAGACAGACAAAATGGCATTTTTCTCACCTTACTATTTCACGATTTTTTTAGGATTAGTGCTGCTGTTCTGTCTGCTATGCCTTCTGAATTCCAGCCAGTCATCAACACAAATAGGTGAGAAATTTGTCCCACCAAGGACCTGGGAAAAGATTTAGTTCCAATCTGGGAACACAGTACCTGACATGAAGACAGACATTAACCTTTCAAAGAGTGTGATCAAGAGAGGATGGGATTGGATAGGCCCAGCAAAATCCTCCCTGCTCTCAGAACCTTGGCAGCTGGATGCAGCACACTGTCTACACCATTTAGAATATGAACCATTAACAGCAAAACCGGGCTGAGCCATTTTATGAAATCCAGGAGGGGTGAGGAATTCACAGCAAAATCAGAACTATACAGGCCAAACTGGGTAAGGCATTTCTTAGCGTGGCTGTTGTTGCTATTCGAGAGCAAAGAACAGAGAAGAAAAGCACGTCTGGAACCATCTGGGTGCAAGATGATAAATGCTCCTAATGAAGGTCCTGAGGACACACCAGCTTTGAAGGAAAAAGAGCATCTTCCCCTCACTAATATTTGAGGATGGAGAGGAGGGAGGGCTGATGCAGTCCTGGAAAGCAGTTCTTGAGACACAGTCTGTCCACAGCCATTCATAATGTTTGAGCAGGAACAGGCACCACCTGCTAATGCATCAGAGCAGATAAACAGAGAGCAGCAGATTCGAGGGCCAGAGTACCTTTACCACAGACAACTGTTTCCTAACAGGAGACAAGATCTGATCTCACCCTTTTGTTCATCTCAGACTCAATAACCACATTATTAATTGCATGTGATGGGCTTTAACACATGAACTGAAAGCTATTTAAGAATCTTGCCTGTTTTGAACATATAAACTGTATTAGAGAGAAAGCCACGTGCCTGGACTTCTTTAACCACTGGAATGAGCACAGCAACCAAGAGAAAGGCTGAGAAAAGTGTCTGTTGTTGCCAGCCAAAAGACAGAGAGAATGGGAAAACAAACCCTGTGGTAAACACTGTCTCACAAGTCAGCAGCAGAGAAGCCCAGGTCTCTTCAAAATGTCTGTGCTGGGATTGAGCAGCTTAGTTAAACTGATGCCACATTTGCACACCAAAGCAAGTATCCCCCCAAAATGACCACACAGAGCTGTATCCAAATGGACCAATGCCACTGACTTACATCCCTCAACTCTTCACAGGGATAACAGGTAGACTTCTACCTAAATTGAGATAGACATTGTGATGGCCCCAAGTTTGACTCAGAAGGCACCACGAAATGCAGAATACTGCACACGGTTCTTCCAAAAAATACATCCTTTCAGCTTCATGAAATTTTTTGATGCCATGAACTACCTGGAATGGAGGATTCTGTATTTTAAGTATCAGGAACTCTACAAAGCGAAGTCATTTTGAGCACAAAGACTCATCTAAAACGTGGAAACGAGCCCCTTAGAATTTACCAGACATGACTGGTTCCCTTATTGTTCATGAGACAACATAATTGTGGGTGCCAATGCTATGATGCTGAAAGATTTTTAAATTAAGTCTGTCAAACCTTTCACAGGTCTCCAGGGCTTTTTTTTCCCTGGCAATAGGAAATAACTTCTGCCAAACTTTCACCCCTGAGAAAAAAAAGAGTTTTAACCTTAAAACTCCCACAGCTGCCACGACATTCATCTTTTACCAATAACAAGGTTTCTAGGTAAGGGTCACTAAAAATGTCAGGAATATATTGTACCACAGGGCTACAAAACCTGTGGGTCTGGTGAAAAAAGCCCCCCAGTCTGCCATTGGAGACATGATGAGAGAGAATGAGAGGGAAAGAAAAGTTAGTAGAAGGTTATCTTCAATAGAACTGTAAAAAGATGAACATGAAAAGGTGGTTTCTTCAAAGCTGATCTTGATATATGATAACAATAAATGTTTCTGTCTTTTTCTTTTTTTTTTTTTCTTTTTTTTGGAGGACCCCTGTTAAGAGAGCCCAGTGGAGCTAAGAGGTAGATGTTGATGGTCATGACTCCTTTTCTACCCTATCATCCAGAGGACACTTCAAAAGAAAGTGAGTTCTAAGAGATGTGTGTGGACTTGAACAAGCAGTTTCATGCTGCTATCTGGATAAAACAGTTTGTGCCAGAGGTTGACAGGTTTTTGTCTTTTCCACAACAGGCTCTTGTTAGATTTGTAACAACTCAGAATAGATGGAAACTCTGGGGCACAGCAAATAGGTGAAAAGTCACCACAATGGAGCCTTGTGTATTTTCTCTTTTTAAATGCTGGCAAACACACCATAATTAAGTCAGCTGCTGAAAGGCTCTATTTCAACATAAGCCTCCATCTCTTTCTGCTCTCACAAGCTCTGATGCAAAGAGGATACCACCAAAAGGACCAAGAACAACCAAGACTGTGATCATGTGCTCAGTGCCACCAGCTCAACCCTGGTTCTGGTGCAAAGAGCTGGAGAGTGACTGCCAAGTGGTTTGTAACAAACCAGCCATTTTAGCTGACTCAAGAACATGGTTTTGTAAGGGACCACCCGAATGACACAGCTCAGTAGCCTTCTGTGCATTTCTGACATCAAGTGCAAAAAGAAAAGACACAGAACATCCTTTCTCAGTACTAAATAGCAAATTTAAGATCTTTTCCACAATCTTGTCTCATGCCTTGAGGAGACAACAGAAGAGAACAAGCAGGCATTGCCCATAATCTATGACCCACCTGTGTGCACATAAACCCCTCAAGTTATTAAATATCTTAATTAAAAGAATAAGAGAAATATACTCAGTAAATCAATACAGGACTGTGATATTTTATCCTCTTTAAAGCAAGTTTTGACATTTCAACATGGATCTGAGTAGTGAATATTTTCACAGGGAGGATGTTCCTCCCTGAATGTTTTATTTCCTGTGCATTAGAACATCTGATTTGTTTGAAGGTGATCTTATACATCAAGTTTCAAGTCCACAACACATAGTCAAGACTATGATAAACTTTTTTCTCCCTCATATTTTCAAGTAAAAGTCTTTATTATCTGTTGCACTATAAATTTTTATTTAATTATCCATTTTTTTAACAAATTAAGGCATGGGCCCTGTAAAGCTTTGCTGTTTTAGTTTTGTTTGTGGTTTGCCATTTGTGCCTTTATAGTCCATGGAAATACTCTGTGTGTAATAACCACAACATTCACCACTGAAGGTACCAGGTATCAAATACCCAGAACTGCTCTCACTGAACTACCTACATGGAGAAAATATGCTGGTTTTTTTTCAGGAATTGGAAAGATTTTGTAAAGTCTTATAAAATTTTTCCAAATATGAATAAACCCACAAAAATGTTTGCAATTTAAAAAGCTGTAATTTCTACCTTGGTCATATGATAATGAAACCTGAGAACAAAAGAACAAAGGAGAGTATTATTGTGTAATATGGTAACATGGAAAGCTTAAAAGAAACTACTATTCATATTTAACACAAAAATTACACCCACAATTACTTCCAGTTAGAATGAAAACAGAAAGGAATTCGACAGAGCTGCAATGATTTTTTTTTTCTTAAAATATCACGATGATTTTTGTTTTCTTTTGCTGGTGATAGTTTAGGGACCACTACACTGAGACATTTCGGGAATGCAAGGGTTAAAGATGTGTAAAACAGATTTTCTCACAGTTTAAAGAGAGCAAAACAACACATTTAGGAAGCCAGACAGCTACAAGGTCAAAACATTACACTTCCAGGTCAAACTTCTGGTTGCAATTAAGTAAATTCCACTAAACATTTCTAGGGAAATCATATTTCTTTTAAGTTTTATTTCAAATCTCTATTCTTTCTTGCCTATGTTTTAACCAAAACAATATTGTTCTCTTTAGAAACTTTTAATAAAGAGCACTTGTTTTAAAAGGAACCTGACATTTAGTTACGACATAAGAATAATTTTTTTCCATTTTATTTAATGTACAGTTGAACTAAAGGCAAAAGAAGCTATTAATATTAGTTAATTTTTAGAAAATAGATACAGTCTTTCTTTTCCCAGGCACCAAGGCTGCTAAGAGTTCAAGGAGTGTTTGGACAATGCTCTAAGGCACACAGTGTGATTTTGGGGTTGTCCTGGGCAGGGCCAGGAGTTGGACTTGAATGATTCTTTTGGGTCCCTCTGCACTCAGAACATTCTGTGACAGACCTGGCTCCCACCTACACAACACAACCCACCAATATATTAGCAAGTGCAGTCAGACACACCCAAGCTGAAAACAAATCAAACCCTGAAGGTGTTTTCAATACTACATTAAAAATTTAGCCAAACACAAAAGGTATGACCGGATTCAGACACTACTCACACATGTTGCCTTCAGCAGAATGCAGGTATTATGTTAAACTGCCCTCACTATTTATCTGTAGTGTGTTCCAGGCAGCAGAGTGTTCCAGTTATCCCACACGCATATTTGTAAAGGTCAGGCAGCTGAGCAAAGTCACGTCTATCATTCTGACCAAATAAGTTCTTCTCTGGTATTTGAGACATTCCAATGCAAGGACTTTGAGCACTGAATGCAGACCACAGAATCTATAAAATGCTTGGAGCAGAAATCCTATTTGCCATGTTGACAGAGGATGGAAGAAGTCAAAGTTATTAATAAAAAAAAAAATTCAAAACATTTCAACTGAAACAGTGAGAACTCAAACCCCAAACCTGTCTTCTACCTATTCCAGCTGTGCCTACTGCTAAAACAGGTCCAGAGGCTGTACATTGATACTCTGTCCTCTGTATTCCTGCTTCCAAGGGACTACAGAAGCTTTAAAGTCAATACAGACCACACATCAAAGAGCACCTCTGAGAGAAACAGATGTTGTGAAGAAGAATCAGGCAGTCAAGTAAGAAATAGCAAGTGCTTAGGGACAGATTTTCAAATTCACTTCCTATGCACTCCAAAAATGCTGAATTCCCACTTGGGACAGGCATGCCAAGGGCTTTTTCAAGAGGTA
The DNA here is from genome assembly GCA_013399895.1 of Serilophus lunatus. Lineage (NCBI taxonomy): Eukaryota > Metazoa > Chordata > Aves > Passeriformes > Eurylaimidae > Serilophus > Serilophus lunatus. Next base: position 227,707 of record VXBA01002923.1, on the reverse strand, counting down.
TCTGTATGTTCCCTGGCCTAGATGGGAGTCACTTTGATATTCTCAGGCGAGTATCAAATCAGAAATTAAAGGTGGGGTTCATCTTGCCTAACTTGCAACACCTGAATCACACTAGTACCCTAAACTTCATTTTTAACTGATAGAGATTAATTGCTTGTTAAGTTTAAGCCAGCTTTGAGAAACTGAGACATAATTCCTCTTTGTAAAGACACATGATTAATGAATGCTGTTTTTTTGCCTAACTACAGAATAAAAACTCCTAAGATAAACTTTAAATTTGCATAAATATATGTCTTTGCATAAAGTGAAGTACTAACAGCAAAATTACTATGCAGAAGTGCTATGATAAAGACCTTCATAGCTTATATAGATGAATAAGATAGTAGCTGTTTGTGCATGCAAACAAAATTTTTTTGCACACACACATTTAAATTAATTCTCATACTATTTTTTCTTTTCATAAAATGAAAAAAGTCATATGGAAATAAGAGACAAGCAGAAGGTGGAAACAAGATGGAAGCAAGAAAAAGAAAATGCATTAAGGCAGATAGTAATTAAAGGTTAGAGGTCAAGGTTGTTTTCAAAACCAATACAAAAAGACAATTTTTTTCACAAAAATTCAACAAATGAAACAACTCTCATGTTATTTTAAATTAAATATACTTCTTTTCAATACAACACTAGCTATATAAAAAAACATAGTACTAAATACATAAAACACTGTATTAAGGGCATCTTTAAAACGTAAAATATTTCATTTCCCATCCAAGGCCACAAATAACTTCACAGGAGATCTGCCACCAGGGAAGAAGTAAAACAAGAACACATTCAATCTGCAGCTGCAAATGTGCCATATAAGACAAGGAGAGCAACTGCTAAAGGCTTTGTCAGTACCAGTGTAGTAATGGGAAGATCCTTCCAAAGGCAGATCCTTCAATCCAGACAGTGCAGAACTTCCTCTGCCAGTCTCTGAGGCACAGAAATGAATTCCCAGTTGACAGGGAAGATCAAAGGCTACGCTGGGTAAGGACAAAGGTCCATAAAGCCCAATGCCTTGTGTGTAAAATGGCTACAAGGGGACACTGAACACAAGAGCAAAGTGCACGTGGTTATTTCTCTGACACTCTCCCAGCCTCCAAGTCCTCTCAGCCCAGGCCCTCAGTGAGCCAAAGGAGATTCATGAATGCTGCATCCTCCCTGGACTACTCTCTCATGTCCCTGTGGATGCAGCACAAGCCTTTATCAGACCCATTATCCCTTGGCAGAATTCCACAGTTCTGCTAACTACCACAGCACTTCCAATCCCTCTATTTGATACACTCTTGTCCTCTAGCTGGAAGAGTAGTAGAGAAGATGTAGATGTTTGTTGTGTTCCCCATAACTCATATACTTTCCAGGCTGAAGATTCCCAGCACACTTAAATCTTCCCTGTATTGCATTTCCTCATCTTTGTTGTCCTTCTTGGAGTTTTTCCCAATTCTATTGTATTACAATCTAAAGTAAGAAAAGAAAAACCCCAAAAAAGAAAACACCCAAACAGCATATAAGTATGAGGAGTTTTTTTGGTTCTTGTCAAACATCGGTTGGACTCGATGTTCTTGGAGGTCTCTTCCAACCTAGTAATTCTGTGATTCTGTGATCCTCTACCATAAGAAAAGAACAAAAAAAAATATAATTCAGATATACAACCTGCATCTTATAGAATAAAAAGGCTTTGGTGAAAAAAGATGTCCCTATTCCCCATTAACTGGCTGAAAAAAAGGGAAAAAAGTAATCTAAAGCAAATACAGGAAATATTAAGTACAAGATACTAATCAAAACATTTTTCCTAAGTCATTGCATAAGTTACTGCATACTTTAGGCAGTTATGAGGCTCTGCTGTCACAGACAGATGAATTTAAGTTTAAAGTTCACACAGATCTGCAGGACTTGGCCACAAATCACAAATGAGTCCATTGTAGAGAAGCTGAAATAGAATTCTTTTGAGAGACAGACATTACAATGTGCAACTGCAAATATCAAAGTTCATTTAAAAGACTCCTCCTCAGTCCCCTATGGTAGTTTATCTGCCGTAGCTTATTGTCCCTCCAGTTCTAGAGCTGCTTTTTAAGCAGGACAGGTGAAAAGATACTGGTTAAACCCAAACAAATTACTGTTTCCCAGCAGAGGAGTGTGAGTTAACAGCTGGGAGGGTGGGAACAAATCAGTTTTGCTGTCACAGGATAGTAATGTGGAACATACCCTACAAACATCTTACACAATTCATGGCCTACAGTAACAGTGAACACTCCTAAAGCAAACTGTGGCTGTCTGAAAAGGGTGTTTCCCTTAAAAACATCATAATGTTCAATTTAAAATGCAAGGCCAAAAGAGTTTGGAATATTTACCACCATGATTTATTGTATATTTTTTGTGTGCTTGCAGGAGCCAAAAAAATCATTTCATAAGCGAGAGAAATGTATTTTCTTACGAAATTGCATCTTATACATTTTTCTTTATACTAAATAAGAGATGAACTTTGACTCCAGATTTTTGTAAGGCTGAACTACTCATAAGAGCACTTGAACTTCTCCCAGTTTCCTATTTTAGTAAGCTTGTCAGAAGTTCATGTCTGAAAAAACAATGTCTGAGACTTCGACCTGTTAACAAAGTACAACCACAGAAAGATGGGCAGAGAAAGAGTGATCATAATAATCCTCAATTTCTTAGAAAAGAAAGTTAAAAATATAAAAAATAATATACACAGGCCCAGGGAAAGCAGATAAAATCAAGCTGGGAGCTCCTTGTGCAATGTGACAGCATATTCTTTAATTATTTTCACTGTAGAAGAGACTGTACAATAAAAAGATCTGAAATCAGAGCAAAAATGTTCCACTCTCCAGCCAAGAAAAACAACATGGATGCTGAGGAAGGAATGAGAATAGATCTGAAAATTACCAGACGATAAAAACAGTTAACTTTGTCCTCCCTCAAGAGGGGGAAGAAGGTCAGTTTACAATATACCTTCTTCCTTCCTTCCTTCCATTCATAACACTGACAGTTGTACCAGCCATATTTTCTTTCCACTTCTCCTTTTTGTTTCCTTTGTGCCCATGTAAGCCTTGCCTTCTTCCTTATTTTTTTACAGCCCTCCCTTTGTCATTCTCCTGTATTTAATATCTCCACACAGTCCTCTTTATAGTCTCCTCTAAATTCTCACTGCTCCTGAGCAAACCAGTGGAACAGGAAAGTTCAAATAATGGAAGCACAAACCATACCTGGCTGATGCCCTTCTTGCACGATTCTGACCTTGCAGTTTGGGTGCAGGCAAAATTCAACCTGTGAAAATCCTCCCCCATTTTAGATTTCTCTTTAAAAAAATAAAATAAACCAGAATCAAACCTGCTTGGACATTAATTAAACACAGGAAACAGAGTTTATACCAAAACCTATGGCCAAAGACTAAATTAAAGCTTACTTTGGCAAATTGTTCATACTGGCCATTTGGGAGGGGTGGGGAAATTATTCAGACAGAAGGAAGAATAGGAAGAACTTGCTTGTCTTGGCTACTTTCTCTCATTTTTCCATTCTTTCCTACTTTCTTTCTTCTTCTGTGTGTAACACCCACAGATTTCCTAATGAGATGGTATGAGACCCACCACACACTGCAGAGTGGGTGTAACTTAAATGAAAAAGAAACCTAAATTAACAAGTAACTCACATGAATATTTATATTAAGCTCCACAAAATTGAGAGGTGGTATTAAATAACGTTACTATTAAACACAACGTTAGTTCAAAAAAGAGATTGTGAGAGGTGAAAATTTTCTCTTCAAAATAGTTATAGTAGAAAGTAAGGAGAAGACTTAAATCTTCTCTGCTCAACTGATACAGACATCAAGATGGTAAGGTAGCTTGGCTTCTAGTTCTGAAATAAAGCCTAATATAACATGCTACTAAATGTAGTCTAAAATCTTATTAATACTGGTCTAATAATTATCTTTCTAATAAATTTTGAATACATCCTGCGATGGGCACAGCAAACTAATTAAAATTGATCTGAGATGGTGGAGTGCTGGCCTGGGATGCTTGACATAGTAAATAACCAGTTAATAAGCACTTTTAGGTTCCTTCCATGGACACCAACTCCCTTGCAATAGCAGAGGCTTTACAGCAGTGAAACTCCACACAGACTTGCATAACTTTGAGCAAAAAGAAACCACATTCAGCCTGAAAATGAAAAAAAAACTGAAATAACCTCCAAATGCAGCACTTAGTGCAGCTTAAACATTTGCCCAGCAGCACCTCTGGTGTGTGCACCCAGTGAGCCACACGCCAGGCTCCTGCACTGCTTTGGGTGCTACAAAACACCAGACAAAAACTGGCCCGGTGTCTGGCACTTGATCTGTTTGTGAAAAAACACAAAACCATCTCATTGTACCCTGCAAACAGAATCTGTGCTCCTAGAGAGGAAGGCAGAACACGTGAGGTTTGGGTGACATTTGAGTGACAACAACTGGCGCAGGCTGTTCACCCACCTGAAAGGGTCAGTCCTCAGAGGGAGGTCCCTGCTGCTCCAGTGAACACCCACCTATTCTGTTATTGCCTTCTCAGGTAAGAACAGACTTGAATGGAACTTGAATAAACTTGATTCTTGCACTTGAACAAAGCACTCCTTTCTTACAAATTACAGCCCTGAGCAAAGCAGGCTTAGAAGAGGGAAGAGATGGATTTGGAAATGAAGTTTAACACAAATGTTTGCTATCACAGCCTGTTTTCTTCTTTTAGTTCTTTATTGTTAATTAATGATGGTGAGATTAACTGCAGAAAACTGATGGAACAGTAATTCTGCCTCATCCAAAATAAATATCCTTTAATCTAAAACTGTCACTGATATTACTGACGGCCTCCCCAAATGCCTCTTCCTTAAGTTTTTAATTTTCAGGAAATAAGGGGAAGAGCCAAGCAGAAGAGCAGTTCACAACCCTGGGACAGCAAGTATTTCTACTGAAAAGTTCATGACATAAAAGAAAATATAAGACCCCAAATTTTCATAAACATCCTCAAAATAGGGTTGCATCTGTCTGCATATATAAAAACAATGATTATGCCTGGCAGTTTTACCTTATAAAATTATTCTTTTATTACTAAGGCAGGAATCTTTAAAAAATAAAAAACATCCCTCAATAAAACACAGCAAGGCCTCAACGAATCTTACAAATTCTGAGCCCACCCTCTGTAAAATCCCTCTGCTTTCATTATAAGAAAATTCTATTTGTTCACTTGAAACCAGAAAAGTACTGGGGTCTGAAAGACCACATGTCTGAAAAACACTAATAATATTGTAAGGGGATAAAATACAGTTACAACTTACAAGGAAAAAAAGGGTTTAGAAATCCTTTAGTGACCTGAAGCATCTCTTGCTTGTGCAGTGTTGTGTTCCTGAGGGTGGGAAAAAGCTCCCTTGTCATGCCATGACAATCTGGCTCCCATACATGCCTGGAATTTTGCACTATTTCGCCAACCCTACAGTATGCAACCCATATTTTATTCATTAAAACCACTCATTATTATTGACAATAGCATTTAAAGCTGCAGCCATCAACTTAGAATTCAATAGGAATATACTTTTTCAACATTCTGAGAGGCAAAGAATTTGTTCAGAATTAAAACTGTTACTATAACACACACTGAATTCAAAAATAGATGAGTATAGTGATCATATATTGTAAGAGTGTCATTAATTAATTGCAGAAGTCATATTTAAATATATTTAGATAGGTCTCTACTGAAGGAAATGTGACAAACCATGGCCTACACAGGGCTTTACTTGCAGCCCTTTTATCCTGTGGCAAGTTTATAACATGCTCCAGGCTACAAATAATAATTAAAAAAGTATTTTTTTCCTAAGAACTATTTAAAAATAAATTGCCTATAGGATAGAAGACCAACAATCAACCCTACCATTATGACCACAATGAAATGATACTAAACAAAATCTGACAAGTCACGTAGCCCCAAAGCTGATGTAACATCACAGCACAAGATACAGTGATCATTATCTTTGGTTTGAAATGTGGATGTACTGAAATTGCACCTATCAGTCTCACAACTACAAAAAAGAACACACACAGAAAATGAGTTGCAGTTAAGTAAAGGGTCTTAATACTGTACTCTTCTGCACCCCCAAGGCCATTGATGCTGCAGAACTACTGTGAAATGACAAAGATCATTTATCACATCACAGCATCTTTTTAAGACTGAATAGATCCCAGAAAAAGAGAAATGATACGATTCCTAAATTTAAAACTTCTAAACTAAATGTTCAAGTGGAAAGGAGACTTAACAAGCTGGCAAGATTTCCATGAACTTTGCAGAACCCAAGGTTTTTAAGTCTCAGATTAATGGTACAAGAATTACATTCATTTTTCAGTAACACAGTACATTAAAACCCACTTCATTTTTTCACTAACACAGCTGAATTAATTGCAGACCCAAACATCACCTATTTCAGGCTTACTGGTTTCCTGATGGCAAACTTCTCCTGGAAAAAAATGAAGAACAGTAGTTTCCGCTATATTTTATCTTACTTTATTTCATGATGAGTTAAATAATTTCTTTTACCAGTAAGAAACAAAGGACCAGACGACGTGTGTTCCCCTGATTTCCACTGACCACGTTGTTTTGGTGCTTCCAAGTAGTGTTTGACTCTTGAAGCAACAACTTCTTCCAGCAGCCTGCAGACCTCCTGAAAGAGTAACCAGGGGCCTACTTAGATCTAAATTTGCAGAAATGCACACAGGAGAAATCAAGACAAAATCACCCTTTTTCCATATTAAAAAAAAACCAAAACAACATTTTCTGCAATTAAGGACTGAGGAGAGAAGTACATAAATTAGGAAATGAATGGAAACAAGGAGGGGAATCCAACCATTTTTCTACAAAACAAGAGAGGAAGTATATTATGAAATTCTCACTTGGCAGATGAAATACATTATATTACAATACTAATATATTTTATCAGAAATTAGTTTCATATGCATGATAAGTAAGAAAAAATATATGTTAAAAATGTATCACAACATTAGATATTTAAGCAAAATATTAGCAAAACCCTCTCAGGAACTGGCAACACACTATTCCTCTGCAAGAATCCTTACAAACCATAGCAGATATTTTGCTTTAATTTAGGGTAATATGGGGGAGAAGGCTTTAAGAAAATTGGGTCAATCAACTTAATTTCTCTAATTCATTTTGATTTTTCTGGTCCTAGACATAAATGTTCATAATTTTTATACTTTTTTCAACAAAGCACAATAAAACCACATAAAACTCAGGAAGAACAAATCCTTCAGCCAGAATTACTCTAGAAAAAAAACAACAATTTGGAATAAAAACAAAAAATTCATTTCTTGAACACCAGAATAAGTTTTAACTTTAATATACACACATATTTGAGACTTTTCCCTCAGTATTCTAATTTTCCATTGTTCATAACTATGTGCTCACAGAAATGACACTTTGTGGCACACAAAAATATAATTTCTCCTTTTTCCTGTGTTTGTGTAATAGACAAAATTATATTAGTAGTATCTAAATTAAATATCTTGGCTTGAAATTTCCTTTTGATTGATGTAGAAAGTATGCAGAGCAACAAATTTTTAATGCATTGCTCTAAATGAAAGCAGGGCACATATATTGGTCAACCACAAGCAATATTTTCTCCTTACAGTAAGAAATACATTTTCCTTTCTGCTTGTAGAGTGTAATTATAAAATACTATATTTACTTATTCTTCTGTTTAACTCATTAGAGTGATCCCATTACACATTCCTGCACAGGACTCTCTGTTCAGGTTTGAATGAAAAGGCCTAGAAAGCAGCGGAAACATGGTGTGTATTTGGTTCCTTCTGCAACAATAAACATTACCATGCACTTCCTTCATTTATATGGAACATAATTTAGCTATTATGCTCATGGAAATATTATTTAAGTGGCTCTCCACAAAGAACTATACAGACTTGAGAGTGCAATGTAAAACTTCAACTTTGTTACTCCAGGGGGGAAAGAGAGAGGACAGAAAGGGCAGGAAAATTTGAAGGGTAGAAAGAGGGAAAAGCTCCCAAATGCCTCAATTTGCATCTCACAGCAATCCCAAGATGACTCTGCTTGTGACAGCAGTGTGCAAACTGTGGCACAGACAGGCAGTGAGGGCTGTACCACTATAACCATTTCCCAGAATTTGGGAACAACCAAAGTGTAAAAACCTATTCGTGATGAACATGTAAATATATACATATAAGCATATTTCTCCTCTAAGACCTTTTCCCCCCCACACACACAGATTCTGCACGGGACTTAGAGGAAGAGAATTGCAAAGCTATTGGACTCACACTTCTCAGTTGTTGAAAATATGCAACCTTTGTACTTCTCTGGAAACGTGTGGTCACAGCAATGCAATGAATGCTGCCCTGTCATGCCTCTTTATTAAATCAATCATGATCTAATTTCCTGAAATTCATCTCTTTTCTTTTGGCAGACTTACAGAATACATTTTGAAAACATTTAAAACTCAAATAACCAGGAGAGTAAAACTGGTTATAAATAGAAGAGCTAATGAGCCTTCATTTAGTCAGAAAAAAACTCTAAAAGATCACCCCCATTTTCTTATTTCTCTGCTAAATAAAGCATAAATCGGGCAAACCACGTGCTGTTAAATATTCTAATTTCTCTCCCTCAGGGTATTAATTTATTGCTTCTTTTAATTTTGTTTAAACATATTACTTGGAGACATCCGGGGACGCTCTGCAGTGACAGGTTAATTATGGCATTATTAGGAAAACTATCTGCTGAAAACGCCCGTAACGGAGACTTGCGGGAAAGTCCGCAGGCATCCCAAACACGTCCTGCCTTCGTTTTCAACAGGGAACTGCTCAAGTTCCCACACAGACTGACAAGGGGGGAACACTCTCCTGCCAGGAACTCGTCACAGGGTTGTAGCAGAAATCATGCACAGTCTGCTGAAAGTTACAGTCAGAATTTCGCTGGTCACTGATTTTCTAAAATTTCATCGGGATGTAAAAATGATACGCTTAAAAATAATGTGAGTTTCTTTTCATAAGATATAGTTGTTCTACTATGGTTTATCTTGCACACTTATGTTTTCTTGCACCCTCTAAGTGCAACATCATTCACAATTCTCAGAATGAGAAAAAACAATTAATAACAAGGTATTTTTCTGACAAATGATACCTGTCACAATGTGGCTTTTACAAGATAATTTATAAACATCCACAAGAAACATTTTTTAGAATTAAAGGTTAAGTCAGAAGAATCCAAACAGAACACACACATGCATGTATGTGCACATACACAGAGTTTAAAAATAAAAAAATCAAATTTAAAGTGGTCATTAGTGACCCAAAAGGCACATATGGGTGACTTAGGGGTCCCACAGCAACTGTTGATGGTAAGGGATAAGCAACAATATTCTCACAACACTGAAAACCTCTGCACAGTTCAAGGCAACCCAAGTTTTTCCCTGCAGCCACATGCTTTTGAAGTAGAATTGATATTTGTTGTACCTCTTTCTCATGATCTGAAAACCAGCTGGTGTCTTTACTGGAGCCTTGAGGCAAAATATGAACATTCACCAAGACAGCAAAGTTCCCACACTGGAAAGAAAAAAAAAGAAAGAAGAAAAAAAATGTTGAACTGTGGCTGCCAGGAAGCACATGTTGAGCAGACAAGGAGATAAACAATCAGGTAAGCATATGTATCTGATTCTGAGATACAGCAGGCAGAACATTAAACTGTGGAAGTTTATTAAGTACAAAATTACAAATTTATCATTGTTTGTCGACTTAATGAGAAACAAGAGCACCAGACCTATCCTGGATAGCTCACTGAAAAGTTTCAACAACAGCAACAAGCACAAGAACGTGGAATTTTCTTCTGTTACCTAAATGCTACTTTCAAATCTGAGTTTAAAAAAATTTTAATTTTAATTTTTTTAATTTCCTTTACCAAATTCCCATCAGTCTGAAAATTTTTCTGAAAATTTGGTATCACATTAGATAATTAGTTTGCATTTTAAATTCCTTAAAAATTCAGCCTCTTGGAAGTATTTTCCTCTCTCTAAACTACTTAATGAAAAGCACAGCAAGTTTGAAGGATTCCTCAGTGAATATTAGGGAGTTACTGCATCTGTTATTTAGCCAATATTACACTTTGAATGGTTAAATAGTAAGGCTGACCTATTACTAAACACTACAGATAGTTGTTAGGATAATATAGGCAACATCCCAAGGCACATCAGCTACTTCTGAAATGCCTTGACAGGTTTTGATTGAAGACAATGTCACACATGGGTTTTAATTATTTCCTTTTGTCAGTTCATCAGTCACTCCAGTGAACTAACATAAGGAAGAGTGAACAGAACAAACACATCCCAGTTCCACTGCCTCTATCCCTGCACAGAGATCTGGGGTGTCACAAACTCCTGGTTTCCCTTTTTTCTACTCAGACACCCTTTAACTAAACAATGTGTAAGGAAAAAGCCCATTCCATCATTCTGGTTTGGCTGCTTGTGATGCAACAAACTCCCTCTCAGAGAAGACTGGACATGTGCAGTCATGGCAACTGCACATCTGGAATGTCTGATGGAATAGAAACAACATCCTGACCCCAGACAAACCTCAAATGGGCACATCCCATCCAGTGTGAGATTGGTCTCATTTCCAGTGGACTTTGCAGGACTTCCTGTCCTCACCCAATCTCTCCATGTTTGCTCTTCACTGCCAAACATCTGCAAACCCCAACCCCAGAATTCCAGCTGCTAACAGAATTAGTTTAGAAATAGTGTGATGTACAGTTTTAGACTCTGGTTGAACACGACCTGCAGTCCCAGGGCTACATCTATACCTCAGATTCATGTTGCAGCACAAGTACAGGCACTGAGAGAGCCCTTACTCCTGCAATCAGCACAAAGTGCAATAACATTTAGCATCCATTTTATTAATTGTGGAGGCATATTTGGTAAATTAAAAACCTCTGGGTTTACAAAATACTTAGATCTGTAAATTAACCACAAACAGAAGTATTTAAATAATAATTCAGATCCAACTTGTGACCAATATTGGATTGTAGCTAGAACGTAAAATTCAGTAAATGAGACAAGCATTGGGAAATCATTTTGAGAAACCTCTAAGTTACTTATAGGTATCAGTCCTTGAAAGAGCAGAATGCTTTGATCTATTGTATCAAAAGGCTTCTCTTTCCTCCAGAGAACCAGATGGCTGCAACAGCAAACCTTTCCAAGCTTTAAATGGATGACAAAATATCTCACAAAAATCTCTGGTGAATCATTAGTCAGCTCCAGCAAACTTTAAATTGACTACTGAACTTCAAAGTTAGCAGACACTGCAGATTATAAAGTGAAAGCCAGTAAATTATTCATGGCTCAGTACTTTTAACACCGAACAAGTATTTGATGCATCAAGAAAATTCAAATTATCAAACGTTACATGTTAACTGGCATCATTTTCCATTGACTCCAGAAACTTTTTATGTAGATACAGATGCAAAGTATGGACCTGTTTTTCAGGAGAGATACTGCTCGCAATTATTTGCTTCTGAATGGCAACACTTGAGTCAGTTGTCAGTCTTGAAACAAATGGAAAAAAGAAAATAATGAACCATATTTGAAACTACAGAATGAAAGGGTTAAAATGATCTTTAAAATATTACAAACACACCAAACATTTGTAGTGCTCGAAAGAAAAAACCAAATACATATAAATAATGCATGAACCCTTGTAACAGGCAAGGTTTCCCACTGGAATATTCCAACTCCTCTGAGTTCTAGAGCACTGTTCTTGTAGGCAGCACACTGGAACTACTTCAACAGATTTGGCACTCAGTTAGAATAACCTGGGGACAGTTATGGAAGCACAGCTGTCACAGGCAAGGGGGAGCATGGGGAGTAAGAGAATATAAGCACAGGCCTTTCTGAATGTCACTGCCTCCTATTTTTCTGAATCTCTACCCATGATATGAGTGACAGCTCTCAGGGACTCTCAAGCTGCGCAGTACATGGTACAGCCTACACCTGTTTTTATGCTTCATATGCCTTCACATGGTACAGCTTTATTAATGATATTTGCACTAAGCAGCTCAACACAACTCCGGTTGCTCCAGCAGCAAAGGAAGAGGTCTCAGTATGGACTAAATGCCAATACAAATAATTGCAGGGAATAGAAGAAAGTGGGAGAAAAATGTACACTGTTTATATTAACACATTTGATGATCTTATAGAAGTTTCTAACCAGTTTTTGATTTAACTCTGATGACATTTCATTCCATGAAAATACTAGCTTTTATTTTAGAGGAAATGAAGTGTTTCCAGCCAGTGTGGCTGCAAGAAGCAACTTGTGACTACTAAATACCATAACTGAAAGGCAAACAAAAAGAACAGCAACTTTCAATTTCAAGCTTTCAACATGAATCTCAAAATTTGAACTGCAAAGTGTTTGGAGAGGTGTGATTGTCAAAACTGAATCCTGAAGGCCCGATTTGATGGGAAACATTTGTCAAGAATCAATAGGGAACATTTCACTGAAAAATTAAAGACAGAAACAGATGCATCAATTTGATATCCCCCATAATTCTAGAATTCAAAAAACTTCATTTTTTATGAGCTGTTTTTAATGTTGGCATTCTTACTGTAACAGTCTAAAGACATTCATTGTGTTACCAAACAAAAGGCTTTAAATGATCTCAGAGTGTCGTTAGTGGATTGTTGTACTGTAATGGCATCTAATTCAGAACATATTTTCAGAAATCAAATTGTTTATACAAATACATCAAACACTTGTGCAAATTGGAAAGATAACCAGACATGGAACATAAACAGAATGAAAATCAACACAATGCTAAGTCAGTCAAAGGAAGTCATCTGCTCATAACCTGCTGAAGCTTTGAAATCAGCACATATAATGATGAATTATTATTGCAAATCCCCTGATGAGTAGATAAACCCAAGTAAGTACTTTTTATTGCTATACTCATTTTTACAATCAGTGGGCTCCCATTTCTTCAGACTGCATCACTTCAAATAGCACAAAAACAGTCCTTATAAACAAAAATACTTGGGATGCTGGAGGTAAACACGGTGAGTTTGTATTCAGTGACACAGTTCCAAATGTGGTGTATCATTAAACAGACAGGACTGCAGAACCAGCCTCCCAAGACACACATCAGTGTTTCCCTTTTATGTCATTACTCGATGGATGTGGGCTGGAGGGTCAGAATTAATTGAGGTTTGCTTGAAACAGAAACATCCCATGGTTTGGCTGGAGTTGGGGATGGGCGGGAAGAAGCTGAGCTGCAACTGTCACACCAGGGCTCCCTTTCCAGGAGAGCTGCAAACACAGGTGACACCACCAGAGGGGCAGCCTGAGGTACCAGGAGCCTGAGGAGTTGGTTATATTAACTGGTGTACAGAAAGATAGAGCCTTTCCCTATAAGCCTTCTTTCATCTACGATCAATTTTAAATAATGACAATTTTGAACCCCTTTTCCCAGTTCCTACGCTGCACAACGTTTGTTCTCCAGGATAAGCATGTAGGGACTTTCTTTCTACTGATACCTCTTCATTGAGAAGTGTTCTAGCAAATTAATGATAATTTAATTCTAGTCTTAGATGATGCCAGCAGTTAAAAAAAATAGACTCGATCCCAATGACCACACAAGAAAGTCTTTGGAAGCCCTTTCTGGCATTGTAACATAGTTAACAGGAGGCATCATCAGTCTCCTGGTGGCAAAAGTACAACAAAGAGATTTTGAGGAAAAACACATACAAGAAGCTCACATGAAATATCTTAAACAGGAAGATAGGAATATATTCCATCCTTTCTATTTCTAAGTTCTTTCTGAAAATCTGGAAATGTTCTACATTGAATCAAGCAAGTTCAAACATCTACAGCATTAAGTATAATTATGTATTGTCATTGGCCTGTACACTGCGCCAACAGTATTATGACAAAATTCGCTCTTCCCAGGCTTTCTAGAAGCAAAAGTTCTTCTCTTCCTTTTTCATTCTGTCCCCAAAGAAAATATGTCCTCCTTCTGTTAATACATTTCCACCAAGGATTTTCAATATTTTGACTTTTTTTCTTCTACCTCAAGAGCAAGGGGAAAAAATCACTTAGGCAAGTGAGACTCATTATGCAACACGAATTTACCTTTCATTTAAAGCATGTCTAGGAAGGAGCACCATGGTTTGAGGTAATCCACACTTTCCCAAACTGTAGGGGACACCGTTCCAGTCCTTAAATACCTCAACCTGCACAAACACAGGAGTCAGGAAAGCCATTGATGTCACCCCCACTGCTGACAGCTGTATGGGGGCAAAGGAATTTTCCAGAATCTCCAAGGTTTGTTTTTTGGAGGGGGCTGGGAGGGGTTCCTTCTAGAAAAATGAATGCAAGAGGAGGGAAAAATAATTGAAATTTTTTTTCAGTATGAACCAGGCTGCATAGGAATAGTGTTTCCCCAGTTACTGCTCAAAGCAAGGTGTTTTACCAACTCTATTTCTGGGATGTTTAGAAACCAATAGGTCACCAGTGAGTGGTTTTACTGTCGTGAGATTAATCAGAAGGTCACTCAACAAGAGGAATTGGTAATTAAAATGATTCTTCACCAGCTGGTTCAGAAACAGAGCACAACAGACCAGAGAAAAGGCTCCAGAAGGAGCCACAAGCAAGATCCCTCTAAGAATTTATGACACAAGTCCATTCTTCCAACTGCTCAAGAAACATAATGCATATGTCAGGGGAAAAAAAAGGTGTATTTCACTTTTGACCTTCTTTCTGGATAAAAACTGCATGGTTCTGGAAATTGTACAAAGCTTGTACTTTGCTATAAATTTATTTACTAAAGTCGTAGAACAGTTCTGACAAATAAATCCTTCTTGTTAAAGAAGGGTTATAGCCAGCAGCTAACATCCCCTAGACCTTTTAAATTCCTCACTTTCAGGAAGGGGTCCCTCTGCAACAGTAAAAAGGAAGCAGCAGATCAAGGGTTAGATCTATCCTCAAAGATAGCTGTACTAAATTACACACATTCAGCGGGAATTGGACAATCTAAAATGCATTCAAAATTGCCAAAAGTGGGAGGGGGGGAAATCCCCCTTTCTATAATCTGAATAGGAGTTATATCTAAGTAATCTTTCACAAGTGGTTGGCTTGCTTTTTTTAAGAGTAGAGTTTATGTATGAGAAATTCCTAAAGGAGGGAGTGTTTAATTTTCCAGTGTTTTAGTGGGAGAAAAGAAGTAGTTATCTGCAAATTCAATCAATAAGCTATAGGCACATTAAGATCACACTGAGAGGTTCCCATGCCAAGCAAAGAGGTGTAAACAGAGAACAAGCCTTTAGAACAAACATTTGATAAATGTGGTCTGACAACACATGAAACCAGGATGCAACATCAAGGCAGCATTTTAGAGTCTTAACAGATGCAGATGGACAGGATATTAAACTTAAGAAATGATGGGAAAAAGAAAACAAGAAATACTTGTGAATGATTCAACCCTTAGGAAAACAAAAAAAATCTAAGGAGTTTCAGATCTGATAGAGCTGTGTATGATACTGGAGACTTTTGAACTAAGGACTAACATGCTGTTGTTAAAGCACCTAATTGTGAGAGATCCACCCAAATCAACAGATTAAAATAAATTAATGAAGACAACTCCTTCAGAAAACCCCAAGTATCTGCCCAGGTAAAGCATCTGAATGTTTTTAGTAACGCAAAAATGCTGCAGTGCAAACGGAGCCCTTCAGTTCATCACCCACAGTCAGGGCTAAGCAGTAATTACTTAATCTAAACATCTGAACTGGGCTCAGAGAACTGCTCCATCAAGTACAACGTTGAAAAAGAGGCCTAAATTGCATGAGAGAATTAAGCTCAATTTAGGTTGTCAATCCATGCTGGTCTGATCCCAGTCCCGTAGGAGGTTTTGTTGCCCACATATTGAAAGGAGCCGCGTAGATGGAGCTCAAACAATTGCAAAAAGCAGGTTTTTCCTCAGGGCAGAGTCTCCAAGTAACAGTGCAATCTCTCCATTGTTTTGAAAGGATACACACCATGTCCCTGCCTGTGTCAGGGCTGATCCAGAAAAACAGAAATAGCAACACAATATTTGTTCAAGATAATAAAAAGATAATTTCAGATTCCGACAAGCTGCTTTCACCCTTTTGTTGTAAAACATTATTCTAAAAATTATGGTATTTTTTAAATTCTGCAGCAACCTGCTTTTATGATACCTCTGGTTGGGAAGGGTGAGCAGCCATTTTAACTGAATAGCTGAACATATTCACAATCTACCTAAACCAAATTAATTCTTCCTTGTAAAATTTAAGGACATTTCCTAGGGCTTAGAGACACCAAAAGAGTGGCACAGGATAACACATTATTGTGTATCACCTGATCACTGGTAAGTGGGTGCAGATAAAGATTAATTCCTTACCCAGCCTTTACCCTGAGCCATCAACAGTAAAATTTGGTATTATCTAAGTGATTCATGAGAAGAATTTCCTTGTCAGTGCTGTACAAAATTGGAATGTGGGACATTCTCTGTGGTTTTAGAAAGTTGGTGCTGGGGTTTAATTTCTTAAGGTGGAAAGACAAAGGAACAAGTATGTACCCTGTAGAAAACACTCTGCATGTCTGAATTACTTGGTTTGTAATTATCAGATACTACAGCAAAAGGTATCAAAACAATTAGAATGATTAGAGGTTCATAATACATACAAGGGCTAAATAACAACAGGGATGACTAAAGCTTCCAGAAACCCCTAAAGAACATCAACAATAACACAATATAATTTTCTGAAGAAATCACAGCCAGCAACAAAAAGGCTTGAGGGCCTTTTTCAGACCTTTAACTTGTTAAACGATTTTCACAGGTTCTCACATACATGTTCTACATGTTCTATTTTAATATTAATGAGCCAAACTTCAAAGTTGCAACAAAAGGTCACCAAGTATGTGGTATGAAAGCAACTGAGGGATATGTTCAGTAGGGAAAGCATCACCATATAGAAGGATTGAGGAACTTAGTCATGTACCACCTAATTTTATGTGTTTTTGCATATGCTAGTTAGGACTAGAAAATTAAGTGCAATAAAAATTAAGGTAAAAAGACACTACACTCAGTACGTTCTGATGTAACCTCTGCCAGAGGAAATAAATTCAGCCATCCGATAGCATGAAAACACCATTTACAAACTTCTTCTAAGGTGAAGCAGAGGCAAACCACAATGTTTGTTTCATAAGGTAACACTGCACAGAAGAAGGAGCAGCAGGGAGATATTTCCCCAGTTTATTGTAGAGCAGCTGCAGGGATGGGCCCACTTCCCTCTCACCAAAACAGAACGGGGAAGTGAGGGCAGGTCCCACGCAGGAAATTGTTCCATGTTCCCCATCTCTGCAATTAGCTCAGATTCCTTTTCATTCTAAGAGACAAGGTCTCACCTGCTCTCAAATTCCCTTCCTTGCCTCCCTCTCATGCAAACGTTACCTACCGCACGCAGCTCCTGCAGTGGGAAGCAGGAGGCAACTCAAACCCAAACATCTGCAGCCCATGTTTCAATATAAAATATTTGCAGATGCTAAATCTTTATGCCAAAATAATTTAAGATTAAAGATACATCCATTACACATGCTCAGACCTTAAGATAAGTACATAAAAAGTACTTTTTTATTTGCAAATAAGTATAACCAAGGCAAACTTTTTAATAGTGTTAAATTTGCTTAAGGGGGTGGAATGTTGCATTTTCCAAGTTCATAAAGGAAGTATTTTTTCACTAAGTTGTCTAAGCTAAGCCAGGAAAGTTTCAGAACTGCAAGAAAGCTTTTTCAGAAATAACATAAGAAAAAAGTGATTCACTGCTGAAAAAGGCATATTACAAAAGTGACACCCTTTGGACACAATCCTTCTATTAACTGGGAGTACATATGTCAGCACAGGGCAGAGGGAGAGGAAAGTTCAACAAAATACTCAATGCTTTATCGGCAAAGGTACAAGGGAAGAAACAGATGAGTCTTTCAAGTGAACAAATAATGCTCTAAATCTTACTGCTGAAAAAGCAGAATCAGATGATGGAGAATACATCATATTTTGAAATGGAAACAGATCAGCACAAACCTCAAGGAATTACCAGCTGGCAAGCAAAGGAATTTATTTTTTTTTAATGTCCAAGGCAAAAAATTCTTTTCATCTGGCATTGAGTATATAATAAACAGACTCTCTGCACCAATAAAACTGGATGCAAAAGGAAAAGAAGTAACAAGCAATTTATAAAAATATGTAAAATATTCACACATTGAACATTGAAGAGTTGGCAACAGAGGAAAAGTTGGGAAAACTGATTCCTGGTGCTGTTTGTCACCAGGGAGGCTGCTTGGACTAAAACTTACCCTGCTAAGGAAGCACCTCCCCATTTGTCTGTCCTTGACCCATTGTGCCTCTATCTTACTTCTCCCAGGACTGAACAGGTATAACTGTCGCCCACCTAAACCAGTTCTGATTCAACATCTGTTTTGAAACACATTCTAAAACCTACTGAGTCTGACAGAAATCAATAGGGAGGGATTTTCATACATCTCTCCAAGCAATCTGAAATGGTAACCTCTGGTAGGAAAGCAGGGCAATGAAAAGCAGGTGGGGGATGACAAGACTTTAACTGAAATCAGATGCAGCTGAAAATGTGCACCTGACTCTGTTCCAACATCAGGCCTTCAGGAAGCACCACTAACCCATCCCTGAGCTATGAGATCCTACATATGGATCAGTATTTACATGCACCAAGCAGGCACATCCAAAATTTGTGACACAGAAAAAAGTGATTTTTTTAATGCAAATCTTCCTACAAGTCACTTTCTCAGGTTGGGGAGTTACGTGCTGACTCTTCCTTCTAAAGGTATATAAAAATTAGTTAAATTAGTTAATTGACTCCAGTCCCTGGTAACAAGGAAAAAGAAGATCCAAACTAAGTGTACAAATTGATTCTAACATAAAAATAAACATTGGAACAAACTCAGTACTTTACATAAGTACAGATTAATCTGTAACTGGTTTTGTTGGTTTCTGTCATTCTTTTTCACAATAAGGGCACTGACAGGTATTATATTCACATGTGGTCAATCCCACAATGAAAACCCAAGAAAAAACACTTGTGAAAAACACAATGTACAGACAGTATGCGTAACACATCGCTCATTTTCACCTATTATGAAGAACAATAAAAACAACTTGCTCCTAAGATTTCAGAGAAGTCCTATTTTAAAGCTTGAGAGGGGTGGAATGCCAAGAAAGACTGATATGTTGTCAGAAAATATTTCTCTATTTCATTGGGATCAAAAAAGCTGTTGCTTAAAGAAGAAAGGATGTAATTTTAGTACTGTCAAAAAAGACTACCAGTACCTAGGATTTCAACTGCTATTTGGGACTGCCTTTTTTAAAAGTTCGAGTTTTACATTTCAAAGCCTTTTTTCCCCCCCCAATTTCCCATGGATTATGTTGCTAATTGGGAATATGTGAGAAATATTTCCCACAATTATGTTTATAAAAATTCCATTGATAATTAGCACCAATCCTAACACACGTGGAAAACATTAAAGTCATTAAATATTATAAGTAGTATTGATTTTATGCAACAAAACATAGATGTTAAATACATGGAAAAGTTCTATGGGGTCAATCCAAAGGTCCATAATAACCTGTGTGCTCTGACAGTGACCAGTAGTTGAAGTCTACAGAAAAAAGTTAAAAACCCTAAGCAAATAATGATGCTTTCCTCAGTAGATGTATTGGATATTTGTCAACATGAGATTCTGGGGTTTTATATCCCACAGGCTGCATCTGTATTTGGAAGTCAACAGTGATTCCTTTTAGAATTTGTTAAAGTGGCTTATAAAACTGCTTTGACTTCTTGCATCCCCAAAATCCTGTGGCAAGCAGTCCCCCAAACCAATCACATGTTCATTAGGAATTCTATGTTCTAGTTAATTTCAAATCATCATGTTGGTTTAATTAAATACTTTTGGTTGTTATATCAGAACAAACAGTCATTTGTTATTTATCTCTTCCTTCCATCCATGATTTAACAGACCATTATTATTTCCCACTCACCCACCTCCAGCTTTCTTCCAGGGTTAAGAGTGTTGAATTGCTCATTTTAGTGAAGTTCTCCACCTCTCACTACTTCCACTATAAAGAACCAGTACACATAGTGTTTAAAATGTAGATTTGCTTTCCATTTGTACCATAGTTGGCTACATTCAGTTCCTAACTCCTCAAACTGATTTTTTTTAAATCCTGCTGTGAATGGAGCTGATGCTGTCAGAAAATATTATGAACGTCAAGAAGCCATTCCTGTGTGCCCCATCATTGTGCCTCAGAATTCCCTGTTAGACTCCAGGATTGCCTCCAGCCACCTTTATCCTTCAGCCAGGGAATCTTTGTAGGGACCTTTTTTTTCAGCTCATGTGAAGAGCCTTTGTGAAGCACCTTGTTAGTCACTCTTGGAGAATATAAATGGGACATAGCAACCATATTTCCTAGTTCCTTACAGTGATTAATTCTTGTAGAGACTCCAGATGACTTCTCTTCAAAAGGGGTGTTGACTTTTTCCCAAGATACTACGCAAATCCAGACATCCATTCATTCTGCCCCAATGGAGTTTGTGCTGATTTGCCCAAAACAGATGTTAGACATTGACCTGAAAATTATCTAGTCCTATCACATGGGGCACTCACACATACATGGAACCAGTGCAGTTTAACAAGGACAATGTCTGCCAAAGTTTATTATTCACACAAATGTTAAAATCTGGCTTTCTGTACTTATTCCAGTGCAGATAGAAAATAACTACAATAGACAATGACATTAATACCTATTGTTTCTTTTGCAGCTAAGAACAGGAAAATTATTTTTCAAAGTTAATTTTTACATGTTTTCTCCTTGCTCTATCAGTAAATCTATCACACAAAACCTGCCATTTGTCTCCTAATCCTCCATTACATTTTTCCTGAATTTAAATTCATCATTCAAGACTTGCTCCACACCTGCCAAGGTCACAATTTCTCCTCAATGCATCTTCTAAATAGACAAGTGCTGTCAGTAAAACTGACAGCAGAAGGCAGCTCAATAATTTAAACCATGCCATCCTTTCTCAGGCACCTGAGATGTCACCTGGCTGAATTAAATCTTGCTTAATTGCAATGTTTATGTCTATCCAGCAAGATGTTAAAATAGAAAATTAAAACTGAATTACTTAACATGTCTAATTTTCCATAACCTGTATCCACCTGCTGAGCTCTGTAAGGGGGAAAGAAATACCATTCACAGGTAACAAAAATCTCTTTCTGCTGCACTCCAATTTAATGCCCATAATCAATAAAAACAAGAAAACCATCATTGTCAGCTGCTTCGTATCTCACAAGAAGCAAATTATTTTCATCAGTTCCATCATTTTGATTCTCTGAAAAAAAATGACATTTTGAGACTGATGCAGAATTTTTTATAATCAAAATAGTGCATTTTTCTTTAAAAAAGGCAACAATCTGTTGCTAGAGACATAAAAACTAGGTCCAGATTACACTACAAGCCAACAAAAAAACCTGTTCCTTAAGCTCCCAGTCCTTTTAACTTATGGCCATAGCATGGAGATATAACTCCTATTTGTAACCAAAAAGAAAAATAATTATTGGTGCATCAGCCTCAGAGAAGACTTTCCCCCTGCTTGCTCAAGTTCTGGTCTATATCACTCTCAGTTCCCAAGCCTCTTTCCACCTCTTCTTATCTCAGTCTTCATTTTCCCACTGTCAAAGCCTGTTTTTCCAGAAAGGAAAGTTATGGTAAAGATGAGGAATATTGTTCAGCACCTCTTTGCCCTTTGGCACTGCTATCAAACACTGGGATTTTATCTGCCACATTAGCAGAGATCTCACAAAGAGCACATTCCTTTTTGTATAATGTACATGGTGGTCACTCAAACAATAACCAGTAACAGATGTCTGAAGCGAGGAGAATGGACTATTTAAGTAGAACTTTATAAATTCTGATGATACTTTCTCAGATTTGAACCCTTGACACTTCATTTATAACTATCAGTATGGCCACAGACTTTCTTTGGTGTGTTTATTTCTACTTCCAACTTGGTAAGGATACTTTGTCCATCATGCTTTAAGTTTCTCTGTGACCTTACAGATAATCTTACCCTCAACTTGCCTTCATTTAATAGTGGGAAGATAAAAATGAAACAACCTCTGCAAGGAATCCAGTCCCCAAATAAGGAATTCTGACAGGCTATGAACTTACATGAAATTACTGGTCACATTCAGTACCCTACAATAACCATCTGGGAGAGTTTTTCTTTCAAAGGAAATACAAAAGTATGAAAGAAATGTAACCTGCCAGAGTCCATTGGAGTTTTAATGTTACAAGATTTGCATTTAGGTCTCCTTTCCAAGGGTTTTTAAAAAGTGCTTTCACTCAAAATGCATAGGAAATTAAATAGGAACTGCTTGAAATATCCTCATAGTTCAATATTACAAAAAGTGTTGGAATTTTAGAAGAAAATTCTCCAGTAAACTCCAGCTATAAACCATATCTGCCAATAGCACTTTTATTCATGTAGAAACAGGAGAACTAAGGATCCATCTGGACGACACAGAAGCAGCTTTTTAAGACTAAAGTCTCTATAATGCTGTGTTATGTTTAATTACCATATTTTCACAATTCTTTTAACAAATAAAGAGTCCAGGATGTATTTCTGTTAAAGCTGCTTAAGAAAAAACTACATTTTTAAAATGTCATTACAGAAGTCCATTTAAGGATACCACCAATAGTGGCAGCAATGGAAAAGAACAGATTTTAAAAGAAAAGGACAAATTTTGCAGCAGATAAACAGATCTATGACCTATTTTTCTAAGAGACAGATCATATAACAGGGCAGAAAGTATCTTTTCTTCCTGTTACCCACCTGTACCCATGCTAGCAGAAATCCACAAGGTTCAAAAGGACAGGTTGACAAGATGGAAAGGCCCCTTTGTTTACAGCAATAACATTTCTGACAGAACTTAAGCAATGCCTGCCAGAAGCCACAAATTTTATACTAAAATACATGATGACAGATGCTACTAATATAATGTGATACCATTGGTTAAAAAACCCAATACCCAATACAATTGTGAGTGTGAAAATCATAGGAGAAAAGCCAAAGGATGCTCTCACATGCTATAAAAGTCACCTGCCAGAGACAGGTCTGTGCCAACTAAGGAACTTCAACAATATCTGCAGAGCTAGAACAGTTATGGCTGAGTTTTCACTCCCTAGAAGTTCACATCTACTTTACAGATTGAGAGGCAATTATCCTTTGGAAAACAACTGCTCACTTTTTAATTAAAAAAATTGATAGCATGCTATCTGCACAACTGTGTGGTGAAAGGACTGAAGAAACAGGGATGGCGGCACATGACAAATTACATCTCCTGGACATCAGGAACCACAGAGACAGGAACAAGTGAACATGCCATCCATTTTATCTGAGTCACATTATTAACAGCAAGAAAATGAAAAAAAAGAACTTGGTTTATGCATGTCCAAGAGCACTGTTAAGCTTCATTCTACTTACCTATGGCCATGTATTTATACCTTTATAATACATTTTGCTTGAATTTAGTAATGAAGTTCCACTCAGAGCTTTTTAAAAGGACAGAAAACAAGCATTCATACATAGCAAAGACAGCAAAAGTACATGTTATTCATCAACTAATAAGACTTGCTGTATTGCTAAGGGACACAGGTAAATGAAGAGGAAGTATTTCCTTACTTGCCTGATACAAAGAATGAACTTGTGATCTACTGTAAAGTAATTAACAAAGAAAAAGAGATCAGGGTGTATAAACACTTTAACTCATTAATATGAATGCTTATAACCTGTTAAGAGTGCTCCAAATCCTGCTGTCTTTAAATTTTTCAATATGGCCTTCAACATCCTTTCATTAGGTTTTCAGAGAAACAATAAAAAAAATAACAACCTACAAGAAATCTTGTAGGTGGTGTAAATTTTAACAACTCAGTATTTTGAAAAATTCAGGTAAATATACAAGTGTTTAAAAGCCATTATGGGAAATACACACTTTCTGTATAAAATATTTCATGCAATTGTATAAAAATACACAGAGCGAAGCAGTGATACAACAAAACTCAATCACAATGTATTACAGAAAAGGCCAAGGACATGCTCCTAGATGACTGCAGGACCATTTGGAAAGTTAAACAGTTTCTGGAAATGACCTGGGTAAGGGCAGGCAGAAAACTGATTAAGGAAAATCTACCATATGGTGACACACTGACTCCCACAGGGAAATCAGCAGGATTGGAAGCACCCCAGACATTTCCCCTGACTGAATCAATGCAATTAACCTGCAGTAAATCATCATCCTTTATTTGGATTAATACTGGGAAAGGATAAAACACTTTACAACTGTGTGTCACCTCAAGGTCCTCAGGTTCTCCTTGCAAGGTGCAGAAAGGAGCATACAACCTAAAGCAATTGTGCACATCATCCTCCAGAATTTACACTTTCCAGCATCTGGATATTCCCAATCACTTTCCTCTTTCAAACGGCCAAAAACAGTTAATCTTGCCACTTGATATTTCCCAGCAGTTTGAATGAAATTTATTACTTCTAATCCTCATCTTATCAAGCCATTGCTAGTTCCTGTTTACTCCCAGTGCTCCATAACTTGGGAAAAGAAAGGGAAAACAGGAGACTGTTGTCTTGTTCCTAATCTTCACTCCACTTTTAGTTCAGAATTCAGCTTGACACCCCCTGCACATCCCTGCTCCAGCACTGACATCCATCATGAATCGTCTCCTCATTCCTGCTCTCCCATCACTCAGCCTCTGTTCCTGGCCCAAACCACTGGATCCCTGTATGATTCTCTGACACCAGCCCCACTCCCTGCCCCATAAATAATAGGGATCTTCAGCAGTTTCTGCTTTGTTTGCCTTTTATTGTTGTTGGGGTTTTTTGTTTTAAGTCTGTCATCATCATTAAGATTGAATCTACTGAATAAATGTAAAACTGATTTTCCCAGATGTGTATAAATTGGTGGGGAGATTTCCAAGCCAAGGGCAAAGGGTTCATCACAAAACTCACAATTACTGCTGCTTCTTAAAGCCTGGAATTCGTTATAATTCAGAAGACTTGGATACAGAGCTGGTAGATATGTCCAAAATAAAACCTTTGCAGGGAAAAAACGAGTAAAAAAATTTTGATCCAATTATTGTACTAAACAAACTCTTTGCACAAATTTCACAACAAAAATCGTATCAAGAATTTAGTTTTAACTAACTGAAAAAGTTGCTGCCTTGCTTTAATTTTTATTTATCATTTTTCCATCAGAGGAAATGAAGCTGGGCCAGGCAGCTGAACAGGAATGATGAGACACATCCATTCTCTTTGTTCATATGCTGTTTGGGAGAATGGTATGTTTGGGTTTTTCTGGGCAAATGATTCATTCAAATTTTAACAAAACATCTGTTTTGAGTGGTGTTCAGTAAAGGCAGTAGAATTCAAGCAGCAAATGGCATTTAATCTTAAAAATTAAAAGACAGTGATATACAAACTGAAAGCTTTTCTAATCTCTCACAGTGGCACATTTATTAAATACTTTATAGTAGTGACTTTAAAAATGCAGGTTTGGCTTTGAAGAGTTTCACATAAAAGCTTATTCTGTCAGCTGAATATTCCTAAAACTGAGCTTCCACAATAAGTTTTCTTCATCCATATTGAAATATCTGCATTTTGGTATTTTTAAAGAGTACTTATGGATATGTGCTATTATTTTCATCTCTTAAATAAAACACTCATAGAAAAACAAGTACTTTAGAGCTGTACAAAGTCAGAAGAAAACTTCAGCCTCTGAGATTAAGGAATTAATTAATGGCAGCTTCTTTAGGAGCAGTGGCAAGTTTTAATGATTTTATAACCTACTTCTAACTAAACAAAAAAATCCTTACCGAAGTTCTGCAGATTTGTCTAATAAACTTGAAAGTTTGTTTGGGATATTTTCATTACCTGCAAAACCTCAAAGATATGCTGAAACTAAATTTATAAAAATATTGATAAAGATTTTGAGAACAGAGATAAAGGATACTATATAACCACCAATATTTATTATTTGAACAGAAATGATGCCTATTAAAATGTTTGTGTGTCATCTTACTCTTATTAGGTCCATACTACAACCAAGTGGAGAACAGTCAATCACTACTTGCAATCCTCAATTCTTTGTGATGAGAACTGTATGAGGCTTAGATATTTGCACACAACCACAGCACTTGCAGTTTCTGATGGCAATAAGAATGCTAAAAACATGCCTTAATTGCACAAAAATAAAGAAAACAAAAACTCCCAGCTATGCTGAGGCCATGCCAGGTCTCACAATAACCGAGGCCTGGAAGGGGCGTTCTTGTCTCTGTAACTAAATTCATGTCAAACAGTAGTTACAGAAGGTTATTTAATGTATTGTACCTGTGCCTACTAATATCAAACAGGTACAAGAACAATATTTATGAAAGTTGTTGCTCCAATGGCCCTTTGAAGAGCCCAAAGCCAGCTGGGAAAAAAAATAATCCTTTGTCTTACTAAAACCACAGTGATGATGCAAAATAAGTCTTTGATCTATTATATATTTGAAAGCACTAAGCTAAATGCAGACAGTAATTGCTGACAAATCCCAGTAGTAAACAAACCAGTCTCACATTTTACATATTATCAAGAGGCTACAGAATTAATGGTTACAGCCAAAGAAATGTTGACACAGTTGCAGATTGAGCCTTAACATGCTGATCATGTTAAAATACTGCACAAGAAATATTTTTCCACTTTGTAAAAAGCCAGACTGTTTACACGTGTAAGTGGCTGGAGATCTTGTTGTCTGTGTGTGGTCTTCACATTTCAGTATCATAACCATGAATATAAAGAGAAGCAGCATGAAATAACCCATTATGCTTACAATCAATGCCAGACTGCAAATATTAGAAGCACTGAGATTTGAGTTCCTGAAAATGAGCATTACTACATACATATAACTACATCTTTAGCTCCTTTTCTAAAAGTAATTAATAAATGGAAACAAAGCTTTTCTAAAAGTAAACAGAAGACTCGTATTTCACAAAAGCTAATTTTTCTTCCCTTTACATTGTTTAGAAAGGAAAAAAAGTCAAGAAATTAAAAATAACAAACATTGTCATTCCTAAAAGCCAAGACATTCTGAAACTATGTAATTTCGCTTGTATTCATTTATCACATAATATGTACTAAAGTACTGTAACTTTGATACAAGTGTAATTATTCTATCACAGCTCTAGTGCATAAATGTCTTAAATCTCTAACCTTCTGATTCTTAGCTAATTTTTGCTGCAAACTGCTGTTGCTAATTTATTTACAAGTCACTGGAAAATCTCCTACAGCTACTTTTTTTTATTTTTTAATAAAACCCAAAGCATTATTGTTCTCATGGTTTACTGAGGAAGAGAGAGCACTGTGAAATAAATCATTAGGGAAAAGAGGATGCAGCTGTCAGCAACACAGGGAGATCAATTAATACTTACCATTGACACACTTACAGCTAAAGACTGCCACAGGTAAAGTATCAAACTGTCTCATCTTCCCATTGTCAGGCAATCACATACACAATTTTAAATGGCAAACGTGCAGCATAAATAACAATATTTTTTTCAATTGCTTAATACAAGAACTCTTGAGATTTTGACACTGAGATTTTCTGCCACAGCCAGCAATGAAATGCAGAGGCAAACACCCTTCCAGCATCTATTTGTGTACCTCACTATCCATGGCTGAAATTCATGAGATCTCATGGAAAAAAAAGACAGATTGAAAGTACAACACTGTTATCAAGGTGTTAAAATCAAGAGAAAAAAATCCTGATCTTACCTGCCTTTTTCTCCCCTAATATTCATCTGAATATGTGGGAAGGCAAAGGGGGAAGGAGAAACTGCCCATCAAATTTATACCCTATTGATATTTTCAATGTGTGCACAGAAAGCAAAGCTCTTCAAAACAGTTTCTTCTCTAAAATTACAGCATTAAAGTTAGAAGAGAAAAATTCAGGAGCATACTGGATGAACAGAATTAACACTGTGGGACCCTTCTAATTCCATTTGGGACACACACGCCTCATGAGGTTGCATTTCTGTGCCATAAGCATTTAGGAAAAATAAACATGTCACCAAAAGTCTTTAAAAGTACACTTCCCAAACTAGAGAAATGATGAAGGAGCCAGTAGAAAAGAAATATGTATGAAGGGTAATTCACTACAAAAACAAACAGTAAATGACCCTTGGAAGGGGTCCTTCTGAATTTCCTGGAGGAAGCAGTACAGCTCTGTAACCAGGCACAACTTCAGGGCACCAACACCACTTTCCACTTCTCTGCCCTGGAAGAGGAGAGCTCATCAGCTGAAGTGTCCCAGAGAGACAGATCCCAAGCAGCAGTACTGGGTACCCATGGCCTCTCAGGCTGGCAGTTGGAACCGGTTTTTTTAGCCAAATAAAGCATCATGCTCCTCATTTCTTCAGTGGAATTATTTGTAAACATTAGGCTTTTGCTGTAGTCCTGAAACATTAATGGATTGGTTGAAGACAGCTGCAAACAACACAGGCAGGCCTGGGAATTTATTTTTTTTTTGTACGATGCCAGACTGCAAAACCTTCCTGTGGAAGTCACAGAGGGGAACTCCAGGATACACAAGGACTCAGTGGCAGGTTGCACTTACTCATTCCAATCCCATCACCTGTTCATGCACAATCTGTTCCTTGGAAAATAAATGGCACACTTTTGCATTTTCATGTTTATAATCTGCATTTAGCTGCAATTAAAAAAGTTAGATGTACTCCCCTTGCTACTTAACAACAGTTGTACAGGAGGAAGCTTATGCCAAAGTTGCTCCCGCTCCAATGGGACACTGACATTCCACAGTCTGTTCCACAACCCTGACACTTCTCACTTTACTCCTTTCCCCAGTTCTGTCTGATTTTTCAGTCTCTATACAGTGCTGAAGTAAACAAGAAAAAAGCAAAAGAGAGACCTTTGCTGCTGAGAATGAGTGCTCTGAGAATGGAATTTTCATAGTCTTTTTACTCTGTGGAAAAGCCTGGAATCCTCACCTTAAATACATGGGAACCTCCGTCACAAGCCAAGAGAAACAGAAAACCTTGCTGTTTTCCACCACACTAGTAAGGCACTAGATAAAATTAAAATGTAATGTAATTTAAATGCTGTGTTAACAGATTTGGACTAATGTCTTACTACTTTAATATTTAAACACTTAGCATACAGACATTTTGAAGAGATACAAAGATTCACTGAAAACACAAGGGAACTAATCTAAACATCCTGAGGGTCACTGAACTGACTTGCAGATGATCATATGAGAGAAGGGAGTGTGCCACTGGCTGCTCCAGGGCTGAGCCCCAAATCTGTGGCAATCCAAAGAGAAAGAAGTGGTATTTCAACACCAAGTACCAACATGATGACAGACAGCAGCAGCAGAGATGATATGGATTTGGGCATGAGCTTCCCTTCTTAAATAACATTACGTGGCCTATTCTGAAACTACCATTTATGTCAATTTAAAGTCACCAGTGTCTCTGTAGATACAATTCCAGAAGGATTTTCTCCTTCTAAGCTAGTTTTCAATTTGTAGTCCACAGCGAAGATCAAACTTGCTATTGTGTTTTAAGGATTCGTGATCACCAGTCTTCACTTTGTAACAAAGGGCCTGTCCTACTTACAAATCTGGAACTTGTGTTTTGCCACCTTAATTTTCTCTGTGTGGAATGTGAATGCTGCCTCATAATGGTGCATGAATAAATTACCTCCCTTGTCACAGCACTGGCTGCCAACAACAGAGCTTTTAGTGATTTTCTTGATGTACAGCTTGAAATATTCTTGATGTTTTCAAAAGACACAAAAAGGCAGGTTGTAGCAATATCTCAGTATCGTTTCACTTCTGAGCTTACAATATTTTTTATTGTCTTCTTCATCACTGGATTTTTCCTTCTCAAAATCTGTATTATAGTTCAAACAGGAATTCACAAAACCAGATTAAATCCCAACAGCTCCTACATGCTCAATAATGTAGGCCTCTCCAAAATAACAACAAGTGAACCATCCCTAATAGCCCTACAGAAAATGGCTCCAAATTAGCAAAGAGTTTCTGAACTATGTAGAATATGCTGAGCATCTGTAATTAAATCTCTTTCCAGTTCATAATCAGCAAGTACCCCAGTTATATCCTCCAAATATTCTATAAATCAAAATTCCTGCCAATTATCAGGGTGAAGGGATATAGACAAAGAATTTTTCTTAGACAAAGACATTTTCCTTTTTTTTTGTCTTTTGAGGTCATCTCTAAAGACCACTTTGTTTTCACCAAGCAATAAAAGCAAAATTAAATATTCTATTCAATTTACTGAAACATGTGTAAATTGACAAACAAACATTTAAAACTAATGACATATTCTATCAATTCTCTGAAGAAATCTATAAACCAATGTTGCTCTTTTATTCCAGCCATGGCAGCCAATGATGATTTAATCACCACTCTCTGCTACTCAGCTATTTCATGTTCCACTACAAACACTCAGTACTCACTGTTTGAGATGAGAATATGTTGTTGTTTGATTGCTTTTTTTAAATTATGGGTTTCATTTTCTACTTTTGATGTGTCAGGCTTACTCCTATCATCCAAGTTGTTTGCAAATTCCCTGAGCCATGGATTGTGACTGTTGTCAGTTTAACACACGGCCAAATGAGAACCAGAGACTTGCAGACAATACCTCAAAGGGAATAACTCTTAAGTTTGTTTTCCACTGCTGAAAATTACCTTATTATGGCTGGGCAATGCACTCTGATAGAGCTACTTAGATTACTCTCCTTCCTATTTTTATGCTACAGGAATGTCAGAATAAAGAAGGGAAAGTTATATTCTGCATGACCCCACCAACTGTCAAATCCCAGGATCTTGGCATTGAACAGATCCTCTTTAATGGCCCAAGACTTAGCTCTTTCCCAACTCTTTAGTTCAGCAAATATTTTCTGTTCAGAGCTATATCCCCCTCTTCTATCAGCCTTTATCTATATGATACAAAGCAGGATCAACCACAACCATGTATATTTAGTCCATTAAAAGTGCTTTTAAATCACTGGTATATTCAAAGACAGTCCTCTGAGTTTAAAATAGGAGAATATTGGCTTAACAAAAGGCTGTATTTAACTATATCTTACACAAACTATTGTTTCACCAGCTGAGTGGTGTCAGAAATGCCAGACACTTTAGTAACTCCTGGAAACTAAGCAGGACCTTGCAAAGAGGACTTTGCACATCAGACAGAGCTTAGTTGAGCTTAGTTTAGCTTACTTATTGCATAACTTTTTAGAGTAAAATGAGGATAGAATTGTTGAAGTAACTTTAGAAACCTCAGTCATCAATGATATGAAAATGCTGAGAAAAAGTTCTGTGGCTATGACACATTTTGTGTGGAAACCACCATTGTCATTCTTCCTTATCTCTGTTCTTTTCTTCACTCTCCCTTAAGACTAACAACTGACTATTCCCCAACCAGCTTTTGATGCAACATTTTTACAGTGATTCTTCACTATTTCACATGTGCGTGGCAATTACATAGAAAAATGAATAAAATCTCTCTTTTGCTGAAGCTTGGAGATTGAGGACTTGATACACGAGGACTGTGTGTAAAACACACCTATACAGAACCAGCTAAGAACTCTCAAGGAAGCTCAAATGCAAAGTACAAACTCAAGACAGATGACACTTGCCCTTAAGGCTTCATAAATGGTCTGTACTTCCCTGGCAAAGTGTACACAGCCAACAGGAGAAGACCACCTTGAAACACTCAAATCGAGGATGAGAAGATTCTGGTTCAAAAACATCTGCACATGATCAAGACCACAAACTATTGTTTTCCCACTTTCCCAAGTGAAAAGCTTCAGTCACAAACACAGTTTTGCAGCAAGAAGGCAAAGCTGTCTCTTGTGTAGACCTCATTCAAAGTTGTCTTTCATCAATTAAGATACAAGCCACAATATAGAGTTATTTCAAAGGTTTTTCAAACATTATTACCTAATTTCTTTATTAAATCTGCAACATTCTGCCCTTTCATTACAATACTGCTTGTGGTAATAAAAATTGTGGAGAGGTATTCAGGGTAAAAACACAACACACAAACAGGCTATGATTTTTCCATTTGTAATTTGTTAAAGTTTGTATGACAGATATCGCAACACTAATAAATGTATCTTGTTTCTACTTTTTTTACTTTTTTCCTTAATACCTAAAATAAAATAAATTTTCAATTCCGATGAGACCATTCTTTTCCAAACTAGACAAGTCCCAGTTTTAGACATAGAATAAATACATAATGTTAATTGTTTAAGTTGAAAATGAGTCAGTTGGAAAATAAATGGGAAACAACAAACAAAGGTACATAAGTGAAAAACAGGTAGGAGTCTGCATGTTAAATTTTAGAGCATTAATTTTGTTTAGTCAACATCTGTTTAAAATGAAAATAGTATTTCTATATTTGTCACTATCCATTCTAGAAAAAGTTTCAATCATATATATTTTACATCCCTTAATACGTTAACTTTCTTAAGCACTGTGAGTTAGAAGTATTTCCAGTCAAAAGAGGTAAGCCAGTGCAAGACAAACCACCAGCTGAACTCCTGATCATTTAAAGAGTGAAAGAAGCCAACCCACACTATCCTACATTCCATTACTTGTTGAGAACATTTTCTGCTTTACAACATAAAATCCTACACATCTCAAGTCTAATACAATGTTTTTTCATAGTTCTGCTTGGTGGGTTTTGAGCTTTTATCCACCTTTTTTTTTGAGTAATCACCAGTTGGCAATGCAGGGGATTCAATTTCACTCTTTTCATACTGGAATTAAAACTGCTGGTTAATTTAATTTTCGGCTGCACTGCTTTTCCATATTTTACAACCTAACTTCTTTAGACACGGACATTATAGACAAACACACTGCATTGAAAACACAGATAAACTGGACTGAGGAAGGCTGGTCATGGATTAAATTAAGCTGCAATGTGCTACCAAGACATTCCTACAGGCTCTGACCCAAAGCCATTGACATCAGCGAGGTTTGGGTCAGATCCACTGTAAAAAGAACTTAATGCAGTAGTGGTAAATGAAATCTAAAATGTATAATTTGATTAGAAATCACTCCAAGTAACTCTGTGAACAAAGTTGGTGACTCCTTCACTGCTCATACAGATTTTAGTTCCTTAAACTACTATTAAAAAAATCTGGAATTCATGGTTTTAGCCAACCACACTGTCACAGCTTAATTGAGCAGCTGCCAACTGTTAGAAAATAACTGCATCATCATCTTTTTTAGAAGAACTAGTGTGGGAAGTGAAACACTTACATGGGAGCTAAACTTTCTGGAGTCATGGTAATGAATCTGTTTTCATCAGGTGACCATGAATCATCATTTTATCAGCAGTTCAGAGGGTTTTCACAATAGCTGAGCCTCACTCAGCAGTGACTGCAGCACAACAGTGAGACAGGGGGCCACGTCTTGTGCTACCATTCCTAAGGAAAAGTTTGGCTACTGACTCAAGAAAAATACTGCCAAGTCATGGTTGAATAAGTGCTGTAGAGAACACAAAATGTCCCCAGACTGGAACACAAGATGTCCACAAAAGTTTTTATTTGAGAATTGAAACTAAGCAATAATTTTGCTTGTAAAAATAGATGCCTTTTAAGGAAGTCATGAACTACATGGATGAAACATCAGGAAAGACTAAAAACATGTTGTCAGCCACTTGTCTCCCTTTTACTCCATAATCCTGTCAGAACACACTCTTATATCAAATACTCAGATAACTTCCACATATTAGAATCCATCCACACTGTCCAAAGTGGGCAGAGGCCACGTGAAGCAATGCAAAAAAAAGAATGTACTAAATTTCCATGGTTGTAAGGCCAAGAGCAAAAACTGCACTACTGCATCATTACACAGTTTGTACCAGGTGCTACGTGGAACAGGGATCCCTTTACCTCCCAGCCTACTAACCTCCCTCTGAACCCAGTGGAAAGAATTGAAGAATTTCACCTACAGCACAAGCTGAAGCCTCTCCCAGGACCTAAAGACACTCAGTGACCCCAATGCAGCATCGCTGCTAAGCCCTGATGTTTTCCTGGACTCTGAGATTCAAGTCTAGGTTTCCCATCCCTTCCTCCTCCAGGGCCGGACTCAGGGGTCAGGGAGGCAGCACCAAGCAGAACAGTGGAAGTATAAACTCTGGTAGTGGTGGTCAGAAATGGAGCACATGGCAAATATCATGGAGTTACATCTTTGAATTAATTAAATTTTAAAAACAGTATTATTTAGTATGGTGTGTATTTAGAATCCCCTATCACTGCCATAGGAGTATAGTGCTCAAAATTAGCAAAAATCTAATTTTCAGGCACAAGTGGTACTTTTTAAACTAATCAGATTTGAATTACTAAATAAAGTAATCCAAGTTGAACCATCCTTTTATTCCTTATTTGAAGTGATCCCTATGAAAGCAGTGTTTTCACTATTGATGTTTATCCCTCTGGCTTCCTCCTTCTTTCTCCTTCAGCTAACACTTTAATCTCTCAACTCTTCTTCCACTCATCATTTCCCTAGGCTTGAAAATTAATCCTTTGAGGTCAGTGAGGAAACTTCCATTGACTCCAGGAGATTTAGAATTAGATTGTACACTTAATTTTTCTCCCCCCTCTACCTCCCAACTTCCTCCTTAGTTTCTCCTGGAACTTATTTACCCATCGCTTTAGCCATTCTGTATCTGGTCCCATGAAATTGGGAATTAAATGGAGCATTAAGAAAGAGAAGTAAATAGATGTCTCTCCATCCATTACTGTCTGCACTTCCTATTTTAAATCATATTCCCCCCCTGCCACTTTTTCATCATCTACTTTAAGGCTCCTAAGCCCTTTTAGAGAAATATTACACTTGATGCATTCACACAGAAACAAACATGACACCTGAGTGATTTGTGTGATGCTACTTGATAATAACAATTCCAACCACCTGTATCAGCTGTTCTGAGCAATGCTGCTTGAGGAAAACTCCATCTCTAGAAAATCACTATTTAAGAGTTAAGAGACCTATTTCTACACTTTTAAAGACCCAAACAGCAAATATAAGAACATACAGTACACATGAAATTCAACAACCTATAATCAGTTTGGAGAACACCAGTACCTTAGTTTTAAGACTTAAAATATTTTTATGAAGTATTAAATTCTATCTAATGACAGAAACCTAATCTTAGCATGTTTCTATTTAAACATTTTTAAGTATTCCAACCACAGGAATTTCACATAAAAATGTCTTGGTTTTTGAATGGAGAAAAGAAATGAACATAAAAAAATATTGTATTTATTAGCTAATTTCACCAAGTACTCTCTAAAAAACCCTAACTCAAGCCCAAAATCAGAATGCTAACAAACTTACAACTCTGTACGTAAAACAATCTATTATGGTCTAGGAACTCTGAGTACTCAATACATACAAACAAAACTTACTTTGAATACAAACAGCATTCCTTATTCTCAGTCTTCACTTGAGAGCACAGCACTCATGTCTCTATGGACTTAATACAGCACTAAACACATCTGACATCCCTCATCCCTCATTATATGGGATCAGAGATAAATAAAAAAAAAATCAGATAAGAAAACCTACTCCTCTCCCTAGTTTTTTTTCTCTCCAAACAACTCCCAAGAAGCAGCAAACACATCACTTCCTCACAAAATTATTGTTGTGGTTTAACCACAACAGTTTACAGAAATTTTGATCAGCTAACTCACTTCAAAAGGAACATGAACCCACGTCATGCCCACTTAGATGTCACCTAAGAATCACTCAAGCGTGCAGAACTGATACAGGAAATCTCTGACACAGTGTCACTGTATCACATTTCAACCAGGAGCTAAAAGAAGAAAGCATTTGAAATATCAAAATAAACTGCTCATTTTCTTACTGCAGACCAGAGACCATCTACAGGTGTGTGAGCAGACCCTACAGTGACCCTGACAGGGCTCTAAGTCCACACTGGCACAATCTGACAGAAAGGTGCTTTTCCATTTCATTCTTCTTACTTTTAAGGCCTTTAATCAATTCTTGCTACACACGCTTTCCTTCATGGAGCATTTCTAAGATGTCCAAAGAGAGATATTAAGATACCTTTGGTTGTAAGTCAGTATCTTAACAATTACATTGAGAAGTATGAAGTAGGAAGGATCAAAAAAATTACATCTACATGTCCAGCATTTAAATGGATAACAAAGGACCAACACTGCTGAAAAATCAACTGCAGAGAGCTGGATGACCAGAGGGAACACTGAAACTAATTACCTTAATCTAAGATATGTGCTAGCAAAGGCCTACGAATCTGAGGCAGAACAGAGCTCTACGTTTCTCAAAGTAGGAAATGGCAGAGTGAAAAAAAGCTTCCCTTTCAGTTATAGAAGTGTAGTAACTACTTAAAGTCTTCCATGTTTGGCAAGTGAACAAATTGCAGAAAACAGTAAATGAAATTTTTCTATTGCAGCCATAAAAATTACTATATTTAGTTCTGCAGCTTGGCATGAATAAAGTCAATTGACACAATTCTGGAAGAGCAATGCTTTCTACTTTGTCCAAAATTTTAAACAGGGCCCTAAGTGATATTATTTTTGAAATCCATATAGAGCTCATGATTTTGCTTTAAGCCTCACCAATTAAACTTAAGATTTCTTTCTCAGAACAGCAATAAAATATTTTTGCAACACACAGAGAAAGCTTAATTAAATTCATATGTTGGGGGTATTTTACCATCCAATGCTTTATGAAGTATCAATATTTACTAAAATTGAAAACCACTGATTACATGAACTTGCATAAAACATTATCTATTGCACATCACAAGACTGTAGCATCCAGCTGCTTGGCAGGTGAATAAAGTGAGTTCAGGACCTAACTGTACTTTTTGTGTTAAGGTTTAAAGCTATTTTACTGCATCAATTAGTTTATTTCAATCCCTCTTAATTGTCCATAAAGCCAGGTTTCGGATCATCTCTCAAAAACAGGCCAACCGCTCCCTCTACTGGAAATAACCGACCATCACAGGGGGGTGCAGAGGAAGGCAGATGAAATTGTTAAGAAGCAAAGTCATTAAGCGCTTTAGAGAGGTTTTCCACTTAATTACTTACCAGTCAGCGAAGACTTCACAGGCTGATAAGCTGTACTTTTCACTTTCTTACCAAAAAGACTGACATACACATTTTCATAACATTTAAATGTTAGAGATTGTACAAGCCAAGCAAGGCCTGTGCGAAACACAGAATCATGGAATGGTTTAGGTTGGAAAGGATCATGAAGGGCATCTCGTTCCAACCCCCTGCCATGGGGAGAGGCATCTTCCACTAGACCAGGGTGTTCAAAGCTCCATCCAGCCTGGCCTTGAACTTTTCCAGGGATGGGGCAGCCACAGCAACTCTGGGCAACCTGTGCCAGTGTCTCACCACCCTCACAGGGAAGGATTTCTTTCTGAATTTAACCTAAGCCTTCTCGGTCAGTTTAAAGCCATCTCCCCTCGTTCTGCCACTCCATGTCCTTGTAAATTGTCCCTCTCCACGTTTCCTGTAAGTTCCCTTCAGGTACTGGTCACCTTGAACCCTCTCTTTTCCAAGCTGAACAATCCCAATTCTCACATCCTTTCCTCATAGGAGAGGTGCTCCAGCCCTCTATCACATTCCTGACCCTCCAGTGGATTTGCTTCAACAGGTCTATGTCCTGAACATTTTCAGACTCACTAAAATGCCCCCATCAATTTTGAACACAAGGAATCTAAAATTAAGGATACAGTATTTTCTGTACTCCCCCTGCAGACAGGAGTGAGAATTTTTTTCCTTTTTAACGGAGAATCTTCTACAGAGACTTGCAAAAAGTTAAAAGTTGAACAGTCTTGAAAGAGAGAATATTCACATCAAATACAAATCCAGTGAATGTAAAGAATCAGAACTTTAAACACCAAATCCTTGATCTAACAAGTAAAATACTAGACATCTGTACATGAAGTGAATTTCAATCAGGTCAAAGTCAAGTTAATTTTCAGCATTTGGTACATGCAAAAACTTACCCTCCTTTGTCAGATACTATCAGAAGGAAAAAGTTGTCTCTCTCACACTAATATTGGTGATAACAAGAGTTCTCAGATGAGAAAAGCCAATACCTTCAGCCACAGCTCCTGTTGTTGCCCACACCAGTGGCATGCACTCAGAGCACCAGCTAAAAAGTGCTCAAAATCAAAGATATTTCCCCCAACTCCTACATGAATTCAGCAACACTGAATAGTATAGACATGATTCTGTCAATTTAAGGTTTACAATCCTCATTAAGCAGTAAAAAAAAAAAAAAAAATTAAAGCAAACATCCCACAGCAGTTTTCCTTGGAAAGAACAGCACACAGAAATCGGGCAGTAGTCCTGCTCCATGAACAGGTTGGTTACCCACAAAACCAAGCTTCAACAGCTTCCACAGCCTGATCACTCAGGAAGGGTTTTGTAGCTGCCCTCCAAAAAACCCAAGCATATCCACAGAGGAAAAAGTCTCTTTTGTTAAGAAAATTCCTGGGAAAAGTATTTCCAAGAGAGTAATATACTGTGCTAACCATAATTAGCCTTATTTATTGACAAACATTGATGAAGATATAGCTACAGAAGAAGAATTAGGAAGTGCTGTGTTTGTTATAGAATATTTTGAAAACCACCATTCTTCAGTACA
This sequence comes from Serilophus lunatus, assembly GCA_013399895.1. Classification (NCBI taxonomy): domain Eukaryota; kingdom Metazoa; phylum Chordata; class Aves; order Passeriformes; family Eurylaimidae; genus Serilophus; species Serilophus lunatus. The sequence continues at coordinate 188,766 of VXBA01002923.1, read as the reverse complement.
TAACCAAAAGTCTGGGACTGTTTGCAAAATAAACTGCAGTGGCATTTCACAGGATGTAAAACAACTCATTCCTGAAAATGGTACATGAGGCAAAAGAAGAAGAGGCAAATAAAGTGTGAAGTGTGATAAATAGTTACACCTTAAGCCAGGAATTCTCAGGTCACCTGGAAAGTACAGAACTAACACTGCAAGGTGACAGTAAGAGAAGAATCAACCCAGTATTCTATTTCAGCAAATAGTGTTTTCCTGAGAATTCATGCAGTTTCTAATTTTAGCTATACAACTAATCATTTTTAGTGACACAATTCTAATCTTCAGCTGACCTCAGACACACTCTGCTATGACACAGCAATGATTCCAAGTTTGCTTCCAGAGAGAAAAGGTGATAAAAAGTATGTTACTATGACCAGAAGCCTGAAGGATGCACCTCTTCATCATTCACTTTTAAAATCAGCACATTCTAAGCAATACTGGAAATTATTTTTTTAAGTGGCATTCTACTTACCTTAATGACAAATTTGTTGGATGCCATGACAGGTCAGTGTAAACTGGTCCTATAAAAATACCAATTAAAAGTGATCAGCACCACAGAAACACTCAACCCAACCAAGAAAGACTTTTACATCTACTACTCCTTTTTTTGCTCTTCAAACCCTACACTCTGCTTTAAGAAAACCAGGGGAAACTCTTATTTAAAGAAGAATTACTTTGCTCCCTGTATTGGTTTCTTTTAGTGAACCTCACAACTGTTCAGGCACTTCACATCCAATATAAGAAATACAAAGTTAGAACTCTTTTAATTGCCAAGATTTTTTTTTTAAATTGACAACTATTGTCACAGCACTGAAGATACCTGGGAAGCTCATCATCCTCCACATAAAAAGGAACTAAACATTCACTTTTCAAAAAGTAGAAAATGAGGTTAAACTCGTGAAAGCCTTTCCAGCAACCCCCACAATGTTCAGATTCAGAAGAGACACATATGGGCCCTATGGCACCAAATTGATATCTACAAAAAAACAGGAATAAAAAAATTAAGACACATTCTATTTTCACAGAGGATAGGAAGAGAGGCAACAGACAAGGAAGAGACTTGGACTGGGCAGCAAACCAGGTGAAGCAGGGTCTCCGTATACTGGCAGAACATACGAACACACAGAACCCAAACAATCCAGTTCAAGCTTTAAAATCAAAAAGGAAAATGAGTGTCAGCAGCTGCAGTGGATGGACTGCAACAGAAACCACATCGAGAGCAGAGCAACCTTTTATATTCTAAAAGTTTCCCAAATCATTAGTCTCTTAACCATGGGAAAATTTGGTCAGTTTTGCAGGAAATGGTATAAGAAAACACTCAAAACTGAGAAAGACATACACATTTGTCACTGCATACTTCAACTTACTGTAAAGTACTGTGGTACAGCTGTCAAAGTTTCAGGATACAAGTCAGGTTGAGGATGTATCTGTCAGGCACTACACTCAGACATTTCAAAATACAGTTATTACCATTATTTAACTTCACAAAAGTACAAAACAAGATAAACAGCCACTTTACAACAGCACAGATGATTTTAATCTTGAGATTCTTAGCAGTCCTGCAGGCAGAACCTGGAATACCATCATGGCTTGTGCTGCACCACTGCCATTCTCCCTTGCACAAAACAGTCCTGGAAACTCTTCCATCTCATCAGGATAAATCCTGTCAACTTCACTGCCAGCAATTTCAAGAAACAAACTGCAAGGAACAGTGCTCTGGACCACTTGAGACATACTTCAGTTCAGCCAGGTAGTAAGTGCTACTCTATAGAAGTAAACATAGTAGAGGAATATAAAAAGAATCTCAGTAGGAGATGAAACTCAGAAATTGCTGAAACAGCAGCTGCCAGAACTAGTTCTGAAGAGATGCTGAAGAAAAATGGCACCCACCAAGTGAAAACCAACCCAGCTTCTCACTTCCTTGTTAACACTGTTCCTAAAGAACGGCATTTGGACTACTACTGTGTTCTCATTAATCCTTACAGTAGCAATAATAGGAAGAAGAATTGCAACAAAACATTCCTGAGTATCAGCTCACCTGGAGGAATGAGCAGAACTTACCCTGCCAGCATCAACCTCTGTTATTGTAACGATTTGCCCTCCACAGCAACACTGTTACAACAAGGCTGCTACTACTGACGTGAGAGGAACTGCTGGCAGGCAGAAATCCCCTCCCAAACCAATGGACAAAATAATAGAAGATACACAAGAAAAGTTACTTCTGGCTCAATTTGCTTTTCCTGGGAGTTTGCCTACTTCCCCATTCTTTGCACTGACCATATAGACAAGGCAAAGGAATAAATAAACAGAATAAATGTAAGCAAACCATTAAAATTAATGTGAGCCATCAGGAAACTCACTGGAGTGACATAAATGCAAAAATACTCAATATTAGGACATCAAAAAATAGGAAAAAATCATCCAAGGCAAAAGAAAAACCCAAGCAACTAGCTCCAAAATACTTTGCCATTTTCTGTGTTGAAACAACCCACCAGAATTATGGATCTATTACAACTACTACTGTTTGATAACAAGACTGTTTTGGGGAATACCATTTCTGTTGCAAAACTCTAAAGGAAACCCTACATAAGGGAATGTGAAGATAAGCAGATAAGGCAGAAAAAAATCTTCTCAGAAACCATATATATATTAAAAAAATAAGAAGTACTAAATTCTAATGTGGTATGTGTAGTATTTCAGGATCTAAGATTTTGATATAACCTATACAACAAAACACGATTTAGAATTAAACACATATGTTGCCTGTAACTGGAGTGCAACACTCTTAAAAAAAAAAAGTGTGAGAATATCTTTCTTTCCTAAATTTGATGTCAAGTGGAATGGTAGACACTCAGAAAAAGTGTCAGAGAGACACTGGAGTCAGAGGGTGAGCTGAAGCGTTCTCTGCCAGCTGATGAACACCATCTTACCTTAGCAAAGAAGGGGCTTCCTGAGGGAACTCAGAAGAAATGCGGAACTGAAAACTCCTGCCACACACTCAAAGATGCAGCACCAAATTATTCACACACTGCTCATCTCTGGGTTGCTTCACCTTGAGTGGAGAGGGGTGGACATCTGAAAATAGCACAAACAAACACACAAATTATAATTAAGGAAATTTATAGAGTAAGTTGATGTTAACTATTTTTGCTTTCCTGAACTTTCCAGTCCTTTAGGTATCAAGAGTTAAATGCAGTTTCTGGGAGCAATTCCCAAGTTTAAGATGAGCAGTGCAATACTCAGCTACTCACAGCTCTAAGAAAGCATTCTTAGGTCTGAAAAGACACATCACAATCTTCGCAGTTTGGCAATTTCAGGATTTTTATGCCTGCTCTTGCTGATTTCTCCACTTAACCTCTGAAAACTACTCTTCCAACAAGAAGTCTTTTTGCCTCGTTACCTGCACTCCTTCATTCATGAGCACACATTCAACAATTCACTTTTAAAAACATTACCCACCACACCACTGCACAGAATTAGAGGAACGAGAGGTTCTGAGGAACATCAGGGGGCATCACAGACAGGGGCAGGATATTTTCGTTTTACACTGACCAACACCTTCTCTTTTTAACCTTTGTGGAACAGCCAAATGCAATGAACAATACAAAATATTATACAACGAAAAAAGTTACTGAGATTACTGTAATTTTTTTGGAGGGAGGTTAGCAATGAAATACCTGTCTTTTGATTATGAACTCAGCAACTATACATTAAACTGGAAACGAACCACCCGTTAAAACATGAATATAAAGCAAGATACAGAAAGACAAGAAGAGCGAATACAGAAAAAGGATTCCTGTATAGGACTATTTCATGTTCTTACAGGAGAGAATACAGGAAAAGCGGATACAGTAAAGTAGAAGAGCTAAGGAAAATGTAAGATCAAGGGACAAAGTTCGTTTTGGCCGGGGCACCTCTGGCCGCCCACAGGAAACCTCAGACAGGTGCACGCAGGTGTAAGGCGAAGCGACTGCGCCAGGAGGTAAGCAAGGAAGGAAATTCAGAGACACACATGTACACGATTTTAATCGCGGCCGGGGATGAGGTGCGGGAGGCGGCGCCGGAGCGAAACCCACCGAGGCGGCGCCTGAGGGAGGCACGGCGGGAGCAGACGGGCACCGCCGCCGGAGCACCAGCTCTCCTCGCGGCTCTCCTCACACGTTTAAACTGAGCACAAAGAGAGAGCCTGGCCGCCAGAGCCCGGCAGCACACGGCGCCCGCACCTCTCCCCCCGCCGCGCTCCCGCCCGACCCAAAATGGCCGCGNGGGGCCGGGGCGGGCGCGGGCCGCGAGTGACGCCGCGCTCGGCTAATGGCGGGCGGCGGGGGAGCGGCACGTCCGGGGCCGTGCTTCTCCTCCTCCTTCCTGCCGGGGCGCGTTTGAACGTGCCGGGGGGTGGGGGAGTTCTCGCCTTCTCAGGAGAGAAGCGCTTTTCTTGCCCCCTGGCAAAGGGGAGGGGAGCCTCGAGCGCGCCGTGCCCGCGGTCTGTGACCCGAGGGAGCCGCTGTCCCTCGGCCGCCCGCGCCTCAAGGTCGCCGGGACGGGCGGGAGCGGGAGGGGGAGGGGGCGGTGAGGGCTCCGCGTCGCGAGGGAGGGCGCGGGGCAGGGCTTTGGCACCTCTCGGGTGGACGGGGTGCGGTAGGTGTGGGGTTATTTGCTCTCCGAGTTGTCGCTTTGTAGATGTACAGGGAGATATTTCGGTGTAACGCCCGAGTGTACGCGCGTTTTCTTCTTGAAGGCGGTGCTTAATGAAATGCCACAGGGAGCAGTGTCTCCCCACCTTCTTATAAGGGTTAAATCACTCCAGTTGTGGCGATGCTGTTGTAGCTGCTGGGTGCCACCACTCTGGGCAAGGTGAAGTGTCAGAAGCATCCCAGCTTGTTTTGCCTGCAGTAAAAGTTCCATATCCTCGTAGGAGCTCTGTTAGTCATGGCATTTTATTAACTATGGGGGAAGGAATTAAAAAAAAAAAAAGAGTTATTTTAAAATTGGTTTAAGGCTTCAAATATTTACCATCTGAGCAGTAACGTTTGTAATTAGATAAAGCTTTGCTGCTTTGTTGTGTTTAAGGCTTAGCATGCCAAAGCTCGAAGCAAATGCAGCAATTAACATTTCAAAATGACTGAACTGAGGTTATTTTTGTGCCTTCTCTTTACGTTCACAAAGTAAGATTTTCTTGGTTTGTGTTTTAATCATCTGCTGCACTGTAATTAAAGGTATTAACGTTCAGCTTCGTCTGTTCAGTGCTGTTATTATAGAGTAAAAAAAAAAGAAAGGATTTCTAGAATATATTTCAAATAATAAATTATCTTTACCTAGGTAGATGCCAGTTTGCAATGGCTCTTAAAACCATCTGGAAGGACTACAAAGTTTTTATTGTTATGGGAACTGGCCTTGGGCTGGTACACTGGGGCTGGTTTTACATCAAGTCCAGTCCTATTTTCCAAGTGAAGAGAGAGGAGGACTTTGTTCCAGAACCTGGGATTGTGACATACATGATGCGAAGCGACCAAAAAAATAAAGAAAAATAGCATTAGTACTATGTATTGTAGGTAAGTTGCCTAATTAGTTGTACCTGTATCTCAGAGGGAGCAATGAGTCAATTAAATGAACATTTTCTAACACATGCAGCCTTGCTGCTCTAACTTGAGTCTTCCAGAGTTTTATTCTTTGCAACTGAGTTCATCTGGTAGCTACATGAACCCAAAAAGTGCACCATAAAACTCAAAAACTACTGTTAAATCCCATGTTATGGGATCAATGAAACGATGGTATTATGTGTTTTTAAAAACAAACTCCAGTAACTTCAAGGCAACTCTTGTGACTGGGTCTGTAACAGTGAGTGACTTTTCAGGCTGAAAACTGCCCAGAAACAATTATGACTTCACATAGTAATGTATTCTGTAGGGATAGTAATTACAATAGAAAATTAAATGTGAGAGAAGTGTGAATACTGTGGAGATTACATAGAAATGTAAAAATATCTCTTCAAGTTTGAAAATGTTTTAAGAACTGAAAAAAAAATTCCTGTTAGGCATCTTGAAGTAAGAAACTTTGAGTCAGATTTCTTAAAGTCGTTGGGACATCGAAAGCTTTTGCTTCTCAAGTGGTTGCATGGCAAGCAGAGCTGAGTAGTTCAGTTCTGTTGTTCTTGAGTGAAAATGGGTGAATGTCAGTATAGTTTTGACAATTCAGTGCGTTCAGTGAAGTTTGTAGTGGCCTGTTACTTGTACACCTGCAGGTAAAACAGTACAGACTGGTGGTCAGAATTGAAGTCATTAACAAACAGGTATAATTGGTGGACTGTATGCTTATGTTTTTCTTGCAGCAAATATCAGAATAATAGATTTTCTTAATTAAAAAGCATTCAGGTGCCCAGATGGGCAAGAAAGCTGATGGCCCCTGGCTTGTATCAGCAATAGTGTAGCCAGCAGGACCAGGGAAGTGATTGTCTCTCCATGCTTGGCACTGGTGAGGCTGCACATCAAATTTTGGGTTCAGCTTGGGGCCCCTCACTTCAAAAAGGACATTGAGGTGCTGGAGTTTGTCCAGAGAAGGGCAGCAGAGCTGGTCAGGGATCTGGAGCACAACTTACATGAGGAGCAGCTGGGGTGTTTAGCCTGGAGAAAGGGAGACTCGGGACAACCTCATTTCTCTCCGCAGCCACCTGAAAGGAGGTGGGGATCAGTCTCTTCTCCCAAGTATCAAGCAATAGGACAAGAGGAAGTGGCCTCAAGATGGGCCAAGGGAGTTTTAGATTGGCTATTAGGAAAGCTGTCTTCACAGAAAGGCTTGTCAAGCCCAGGAACAGGCTGCCCAGGGAAGTGGCTGAGTCACCATCCCTGGAGATATTTAATAGATGTTTAGATGTGGCACTTGGAGATGTGGTTTACCGGAGGGCTTGGCAGTGCTGGGGACTTGATCCTACAGGTCTTTTCCAGACTAAATGATTCTGTGATGCAGTGTTTGTCCTTATGTGACTTTTTTTTTGTTTGTGAAAAATAAAATAGCAGTTCAAGCCATGCAATGTTGTCATAAGATTATCCCAATACCTTCTTTTTTTTTATTGTAGGTGTAACTAACCTTGACGCTTTTCATCTGTGCCTGTTGCCAGAAAAGATGAAGAAAACTACCTGGAATAGAAAGAACCTTCTGCTTGTAGTAGGACTGTCAGTTATAGGTGTCCATTTAGGAAGCATGCTTGTAAACTATGTTGCAAAAAAATCTGCTCCCTCACATTCAGAAGTTAAAAAAGATCGTCATGAGTGAAATAGCTTCCTGCTGTCATTATGCATCAATGCTGCAACATGATTTAAGCCTCATTTTAAGAGACAGATGATGAGCAGTCACAGGAATGTTGTCACTGTATGTACTGTTTCACACTGAAAATAATAACCCTTACCTGCAAGGAATTAAAATATGTTGCTTTTAAATTTGAAAAGTGCTATGAGTTACAGATCCAAGTGAAAATGAATTGTTTCCTTGTGAGAACGAATTTGTCCGGAATTAAAATCTTACTTTGAAAATGTCTCGTCTTGAAGCTAAAAAGCCTCCGTTATTTATTAGCGAGCCTTTAACTAACGATAGGGCGAGTCAGTCGCTCTCTCTGCTGAGCAGCATATTTAAATCTTCCTATGGCCCTGCTGGTAGGCTCAAACAGCTCCACAACGGTGTGGGAGGCTGTGTTTGCACAACTTCCCAATCCTCAGCTATCCTTGGGCGCCTTTCCGTCAGCGATCCCGCGTTACGTGTCCTGACAGCCTCTGTGCAGAACCACGTCTCGCGCTTCAGCGACTGCGGCTTGTTCACTGCCATCCTTTGCTGTAGTTGGGTTGAAAACTTTAGGAGCCTGAATGTTGCATCTTGCACTGTCATTAAAATTACCAGGCATCTCTTGAGTTTGTGCACGGACTACCTTAAGTCTGAGGCTTGTGGCTGCAGAGTGTCCGTGGATTTTGGCAGCGTTGAGACTCTTGTTTGTTTGGTACGTAGCGTGTTGACGAGCAAACCTGCTTGCATGCTTAATAAAACAGAAGTTGATCATCTCACCACGCTGGTTTTAAAGGCTTTTTTGTTTACTGTTCCGTGCCATGTTGAGACTAATGCTATTTTAGGAAAGTGTGTAATAGTACCTGTGAAAGGTAGAAAAGTTAAGGATTCTACAGTTCTTCCCGGATTGCTGGTAGAAACACCAGAAATTCAGCTGGGGAAACCACTTGCTCTTAAAAGGACTGCTTCAAACATGATCAAGATTGCAGTTTTCTCTGTGTCCATGTCAGGAGATGGCTTCAACTCTGAGGAAGGGACTATAGCAGTCCAGCATGGAATTTCTCTAGAAATGTTAGAACTGAATCAGTTGCTTAATGTAGGGAAGCAGCTGGTTAATGATGAGGTCGGTCTTGTGGTGTGCCAGAAAGTGATCCATCCATCCTTGAAACAGTACCTGAAGGAGAACCATGTCATGGCTGTGGACAGAGCTGGGCTGTCTCTGATGGAGCCCCTGAGCAGGATGACAGGTAACAGGCGAGTTTTGTGTACTAAACAGTTGTCCTCAGGCTTTTATTACAAGATGAACATTATCTGGGGTGGTGTCATTGCAGACTAAGGAGTCTGTTACTTCCCTCTGTGTCCTACCTTAGCAGCTGATCCAGAGTGTTCTTTTCTAGTCTGAAAACCAGTTTTTAAGGTGAGGTTGGTCTTCGGCAGCATCTCACGATGACATATCACTGTGTGATTACTGCTTGCTGCATGAGGGATATCCCATTTTAATAACTTTGTTTTAAAACTCACATTTAATGAGAATAAATCAAAAATTGTTTCAATCTCCAACTATCGCCACGTCTTGCACTTTGAACCTTTTGGGTTCTGTTTGTGATTTCCCGTGTAGATTAAAATCTCAGGTATTGAAGAATGTATATAATACAAAAAGCCAAGGGAGGAAAAGTTCGACAACAGATAACTGCAAAAGATAATTGTCCTGCTGATAGGACTATATACTGTTCTCTGCTTTTCTTATTTGATAGGTGCAAAACCAATAGCTTCCATAAATTTGTTGTCTCCTGGTTGTTATGGCAGTTTGAAAGACGTGAGCATTGAGAGTTTTGCTTCAAAACATTTTGTGCATCTAATTCCTGAGGACACAGTTATCTGCAGCTTGATATTGTGTAACAGAAGTGAAACAGCGTGGGATGAGTTGAAGGTAGATGAATTTTCTTGAAACACTCTTTTGAAAACTCATGTTCTTAATGGAAAAGTGAAGTAATGAGAAATATAGGTATGGTGAGTTTAGAAAAGTGATTTTTCAGTGCATAAATGGAGTTGGTTTCTAGAATTTCAAAATCCTTGAAGTGCTCATTTAAGGCCTCTGTTTTAATGCAGCAAGTTGTTTAGAGACAGAATCATTTTTCACCTGTTCTGGGGGCCAGTGCTGAATAACTATTTTCATTCTCATTACTTGGCCTATTAGAGCATAAACATAAAAACTGCCCAGCAAAAGGCCAGCAGCAATACTTGCAATGGTAATGCAGCATAGTTTTGCACTGAATAGTGGCTCTAGAAATGTCATTGATATGGATTGACTTTGTATATATAACCCTGTTTAGCAAAACGAAGTTGTAAAATGCGGCTTGTTTTTATTTTCTGCTTTTCCATAGTGTGGACAAATAAAGACAGTTTCTCATTAAGTGAACATGGTTTTAGAAATCACTAAGCAGCTTTATATCCACATGTAATGCAAGTTTATTGGGTCTGTACCAGAAACGATTGGAAATTTTATTCCAGTGTTTTTTTCAATGGGGGCAAATCCTAATAATCATGGCATGTCTAACAAGAATTTTTTGTATGGCTTTCAGCGTGTTTGTGAAACTGCAGAACACGTGTTACAGTTAACAATGAAGGAACCTTTGGCACTGTTAGGAGGGGGCTGTACAGAAACTCACCTGGCTTCATACATAAGGCACAAGGTATGTAAGACCTAAGGGGTTTTAAAGCTGCTCAATATACTTGGGAAACAAGAATTTATTTAGAGTCACTGCTACAGTTAAAACACTTTTCTAGATTAATGTGGCATTTTTGCTGTCTAACTACTAATATAAAACAAAGGGGTCTATTTGAAGCACTGGGTGTTAATTGCAGCTTTCAGACTTTTTAATACTGTATTTGTAGTTGTTAGTCTTTAAGTATCTATTATAGTAAGTGCATGTTTAAGTGTTAAAAGTGTGTAGAGTTTTTTGTATTTAAAGATGATAATGCAGAACTGTGCTTTGACTTGTCTAGAAATCTATTGTGGAATAATCAAGATACAAACATTTTTTAGTTAGAACTGAACCATCTGTTTCACAAAAAGAATGCAGCAGTATGATACATGTGTAAAAACATTTCTGTAAAACCGTGTTCTAACTTTGTTTTCTTGGTTTTGGTTTCTTTTTTAGAGCTCTAGTCTTTCCACCAGCACGTTTAAAGACATGGATTGTTCTCGGACACAATACCAGTTGGTTGCTGATGGGTTTTGCCGTTCCCTGGAGTCTGTAGCTCGCTCTCTGAGTCATGATGGTGGAGAAATTCTTACAGACACAGTTTATGGACACTGTTGGTTTGTTCCATTAGGTTTTCCCTCTGTCTCAAACTGGTCAGATTTTGTTTCAAAATGTGGCTGTGGGATTAATGGCAGCACAGAGGACCTCAAATGGAGGATTTTGCAAGGCCAATCTTGCTGTCCTATTACACAGAGCTGCCCTAAAGAGCCCTCAGTAAAGGTTACTGACTTTCTGACATTGGACTGTTTTGCTGCAAAGTGCAGTGGCCTGCAAGTAGCTCTGGAGACAGCCAACCTGATTTTGGATCTCTCATGTGTAATTGAAGATCAAAATTAGCTCTGATTTTATGTGAATTGTGCTGCACAGCAAGATACTAAATTGAAAACAGGGTAATATATAATGTGTTAAGATCCTTCAATTGGTTAGAATGTGGATGAGAGAAGTTTTAAATCCTACAGTTTGCCATTAAATACTCTTCTCATTGTTAATCTGCTGTGTTCTTGAGCATTTTTAAATGTTTAACATGTTCCCTCTGCATTAAGTTTGGATGCTTATTATCTTCAGACAAATGGGGGAAGATGGATTCACTTGCTGTGAAAACATGTTATGGATTAGATTATATAGTTTCAGCAACAACTTTACATATTGAAACAAACTTCTGTAGTGCAGCAGAACTTTATCACAGGTATTTTTAATTCTGTGGGTAAAAAGGGCTTTCCTTAGCAGATACCTTGAGCCACTTGTTTATACACTTTGTCCTGAAGTTTTTATCGCTGTATCCTATGTGCAATTTCTGTTTCTAAATGGCTGGAAGATTTTAATTCATATGTGTAATTTACTTAGCAACTTACAAAACTGAACCTAAAGCTCTTAAGGTAGCAGGTAGGTAATGGAAGATTTGAAAAGAAATGGATGACTGGGTGGAAAAAATACTTTTGTCAAGTGCACTTTGTCATCTCTGGAATAGAGGACAGTCTGTAATGAAGTTTCTACGATTTAAACAAAGCTGCAAGAAAGAATGTCCCACTTACCATTCAATTAACTCTTTGACTGTGTGTGGCTTCTTTTAACGAAGTAAGGCTTTAAGCAGCTCAAGCTTGTTTTGATTTTTAAATAAGACTGTAGACTAAAGGATCAAAACTTCTCATTCTCAGCTTGCATTCAAGATCAAAAGGGGTGTTACAGTTTCTTGCTAAAACTCACTTTCTTTGCTACTTTTCTTCTCTCTTTTTGTTTTCAGTCACAAGGGACAAACTGATCATGATGTGCTTTTCCAGAAAACATCCTAGTCAGTTGTAAATGTGTCTGCTTATTTCTTTGCTGGCCTCTTTAAGTTTTTAATATATTTACTGAATTTAAGCAGTAGAATTGTTTTGTGTAAATCAGTTTTGAAATATCCAATTAAAACCAGATCTTCCCAGACCTTTTGTGCAAAGTCCTTGTAATTTTAAAAGTGTAAATAATCTTTTTCTCATTGGGGAAAAAAAAAAAATTCTTTATCTTTTTATGACCTGGAATGATTGTTACAGTGGTATTAAGTATCCTTTGGGAACTTGTGGAAGAATGTTACAAGGGTTCAGAATGAAGGCTGTTCAAAGCTGATTAATAAAAAGGCTGCTTTCATATCTTGATCCTCCCATATACCATGAACCATATGAAAGCATCAGGAATAATAAAGCCAACTGATGGTGTATTTCTTAAGGCACAGAAGAATCTTGGTAATACTTCATCTAATTATGAGTCTCTAACTCAGAGTGCTGAATTACAGTATTTTACTTCCTGTAATAGCAGCTTGTTATGCATATAAAAATGTTGAGTTTAGTGACTACAGCTGTGAAGGGGAAATTAAAACAATATCAGAGTAGTAGTTGTGAATGTTCTTTTGTCTTCGTATCTGAAGGTTGGTTCATAGCTCTTGGATTGGAGCTGACAATGGTTCTTATTCTCCCCAAAGAAAATCACAGATTAGAAAACTACCAAAAAAATTAAATTCAATTTTTGGTAAGTAGCTGAAAATAAATTTATACCTGAAATAAAGGTTGTTTCCTGTATAGATAGTTTTAATAACAGTGAATTTTGGTTTCCCACTGATTGAGAAGCATAAATAAGCAGCTGGTTCTGTTGCATATGGACAGTCCAGGTTCATTTCTCAGTTGTGCCTCTTGAACCTCTAGTGGTTAGTGTAACTTCATCTTTAATGGTAACATGAGGAATACAACTTCAGATACTGTTTAAAATGTAAGTAAATAGAATTTTGGCTCCCAGTTCAGCAGGAACCGTTCCATATTTGGAAGAGTTTCTCCATGTTTTGCAGTTGCCAAAATGAAATATCCACAGCTGTAAGGCCTCTAAGAAGCCATTATGGTTTTATTCCCGTTCCCCTTGGCATTTCAAGTTTGTTCAATGGGAAAAATTAGCATTACACAAGTATTATTAAGAGACAAGTGTTTTCTGATCAGGACCTCAGTCATGTCTGATTTCCACAGATTGCTCAGAAGCTATTAATTTAAACTTTAGTAATACTACTGATAATGCACAAGAAGTAATAAAATTCATCTTCTCAGCTGTGTTAGTGCTCCAGGCCTAGTAGGAGAAAAAAAGAAGTGCTGATATTATAATCAATCAGATCAGCATATTCAAGATTCCAATTTAATATAGTTGTTTGTCAGTTCAGTGTTTATTGGTTCCTTCAGTTCTCATTTGGTGTTTAAAACTTCAAAGTGAAGACCTGAAAAGGCTGATGAATTTAGGGGTCTTTATTTCCATTTTTGTGTCCTATTTCAAGCAGACATAGAATTAAACATTACTATTTTGGCATTAGCTACGAAGGCAGAATACCTGCTTTTCACTGATTCTGCTACTGATTTGTGAATTTGTAGAATCACTGAGGCATATCCGAGGTCTTTTGCTATTTATTTTCTAAAATGGGAACAAAGATTTGTGGGTGAAGAGTTCTAAAATCCAGATGTAAAGTTAAAAACCACTTGCTGCACAGGATCAAAGATATTTAAGAAACCCTCAAATGATTACTAAAATATTGGAGTAATTTCATTAAGGGAACTTCCACCAGGATTTATGTAGACTCCTTAAACTGATCTGCTGGTTTCTTTGTATTTTGAACCTGGATGCATTTTCTTTTTTTCTGAAGTTACAGCTACAATATATCACTGTGGCTAACAGTAATCTGATTTATTGTTTTACATCTCCAATACACACGCTCACACAGCAATGTCACCTAAAAGCTCTGTGCAGGAGTGGTTGAAATTCAAGATGAACATTGCCAGAGACATCAGCAATCCTTTATTTATATATATATATATATGTATGTCTTCAGAGTCTGTGCTTTGAATTTTGGAGTAGATGTTCATATGGTGCTAATCCTCGAAGACAGAATAGAAACAGATTTATGAGACAAGGAAACCTAACCTTGCTATATTGGTAGCATAACACTGGTTTGTTGGGTTTTGATTTCTTTTTTATATAAGCATTTGGGCATTTTTAGGCTGACCAGCTGTTAAAGCATTAGGTCTGTCCCAATAAGGGAAGAGAGTATTTATTGCTGTCAAAGCTTGCAAGAAAAATACTGCCTGGACTGTCACAAGCACAGAAGAGCATGTACAGGTTTTGGGTAAGGTGAATTATTTTGAATTTCTGAATTTTACTTGTGGCTTTATTTTGCTGTACTGAGTTACAAAGTGTAGTATTTGTCGCATTTTCATCAGTGCTATGTGAACTGAGTCATGTAAGTATTACACTTCAATCTCAGAAAAATCAATATCTATGAGTCAGTCAATGTAATAGACTGAAAAAAAAGAACTTTAACTGGATTTGCATTTACTGCTGTTCTGAAGATGCAGAAAGTGTGTGGTTTTGTTGCAAAGGGACTACCTCCAGCATGCTTATAATCTGTGCAGACAGGCTTTTTGAGAAGCCAAATTGCAATGTTCTTTTCTAGAATATTATAGCTTTTATCCATTATTGTAAATACAAGTTATTTCTGACTGTTTGCCAGCAGAGGCGAGTTGCACAGCACTAATAAATAACTTTTTGACCATTAACACCGTGATCTTAAATTTTCAGTTAAGAAACGCCTTTACTTTTTGTCTGTAAGCATTGCATGGTATAAACTGTAAACTCAAAAGCATATACAGACTTATACTTTATGCTGGAAGCAGAAATGTAGTCATGGCATATGTAGGTAGAGGTACCATGTCATTACTCCAGACATCAGTAAAATTAATTGCAGAATATGTCCCAGGATTGGGCACTTTGTATCTTTAACTGTGCTGACTCCCATTATTCCTGACCTAACCATTAAACACAGATACAGATCTTGTAGACAAATCTCCTGCAGCATTTTATTTTCGTGTCTTAATGCAAACATCTTTATAAACTTAAACCTTCGAATCTGCTTGCACATGAAAAGCTTTTATTCAAGCTTTCATCGTGTGCCTGGAAGGCCCCAGCTGTGTGTCTGCCTTCTACAAACTGATAAGTGGTGTCCTTGTTATTTTCTCTACTGACAAGATCAGCTCTATTCAGGTATACATTAAATACACATGAACCGCTTATTATAACATTATTGCATGTTGTCTGCTAAGCATTTGTGTGGCAGGGTACCTCAATGTCAACAGCTGTTCTTCAGTGTACCTTTTTTATAATCCATTAAGCCTAGTCTTTTCTCTCTTAAAGCTTTGTGATGTTGGTAGTGTGATATGTTTTATTTGGTGAGTATTGGGTAAAAAAAAATTAAGTTTGGGGAAAAATGTGTTCCCTGATCTGTGGTGGTGACTTGGAAAGACTCTTGAGTCGCTACTTGCATGTGGGCTGTGCAGGCTCCGTTGCTGATGGATGGCGCTCTCAAGGGCGAAGGCTGAGTGGTTTTTCAGGGAACTGTAGAGACTGGGGTGCTTCAGTTCTTGGAAGACTTTGTGACTTGGAGAGGCAAGCAGAAGCAATCTATTTCACTCTTATTACTCTCTATTTAATGACTCCTGTCAGGCACCTGCCCAGCTGCTTGCTCACTCTTCACCTCAACAAAGGGATGAGAAACTGCCTGGATTGAGACAAATCTCCTCCTGCCCTGTCTCCCCATGTTTTCCCACTCTATTCCTCACTGCCAAGTGGAATTTTGCTCTTTGTTAAATCTGTTAAAGCAGAGGTACCACAGGCATAGGGCTGAGGGCTGGGCTGGGCCTAGAGGTGCAGCTGCTGGAACCAGCAAGCAAGTACCTCACAGGGAGCCATTTTGTGGCCATTTTGTGAGGATACTCCTCAAGGGCCTCACGGGGAGCCATTTTGTGGCTGCTGAAGCATGTGGGAAAACTGCTGGTTTTAAAGAAACTCAGAGGCAAGGAAGAGCATTAGAGATGTCAGCAAAGCCAGTGCTGGGGAAGGTGCTGGGAAAACGAGGGTTTTCCTTGTGCAGTGAGTGGCTCAGGAGGGAGAGGTGCCACCCCTGGGGGATCAGCCAGCCAAAGGGCTGACCTCAGAAAATGGGCAGGGGCAAAGAAAAAAAAACAGCTTCTCTTTAACGTGGGTGGTATAAAGGTGTAGTTGCTGATGGCTGTTATCCAGGGCAGCTGTGACAGGTTTCCCTGCTCCCCTCAGAGACTGATCACAGGGAACTACCTGTGGAGAAGCAAGGCTCAAAGACGCATGTAAGGACTGCAGAGATTCTTGAAAAGGGCGGTTTCTGGGAAGGCTGAGATGGCTTCCCAGCACCTTGGAGGAGGGGATTGGCCCAATGACACTTCACGAGGGAGTTCAGATGGGAAGACCACCTACTCACATGCATAAAAGACTCCTTAAGAGTGGTCTGGGGATAGAAGCCTGTATGTGATAGGGATAAAGGATCTACCCACGGCCCTTCCATCATCATGTGAATGTCACAGTCCATGAGGTGACTCCAAAAAATGAGTTTTTCTGTTTTTACTTTGCCTCAGCACATTACATGGATGTCTGTCTGCCAGCCTTTTTCTCTTTTTTTTTTGCTTTCCATTGCTTTGTTTTTAAGCAAGCAAGAAAACAATTCTTCTCTAACTAACAAAGGCAGGACAAATTCCTCATTTGGTTTTGCATACCTTAACCCTGGCATGCTGCTTTGCTTCTTTGGGGTCACCAACAGAGGAAAATTAGGAGAGGAAAATTAGATTTTTACTTCGTACTTGAGTTCTTTTTGGTTATTTAAAATCATGATCCTAGAAAGCATCTCCTGAACTGTCTGTCCCTGTATCAAATTTAAGTGTCACGTAATTGTGATCAACACCACACTGACTTCCATGTTTTATGCTTGGCCCAGATAACTTTGCTAAATGAGGTTTTGAACTGTCCTATCATGATACTTCACTTCTAAACATGAATCTGTCCATAAATTATTCTTTTTCAGGCATTGAAGTATTTGGTCTGGTGACTCAAAGGTGTCAGTGTTCCACAGCTGGGAAAATATTTAATTGAAAGGTGTTCTCAGCTGAAACATGATTTATCAGGCAGTAGTTGAGGCAGCTGAAGATATCCTTGCTGTTTCTTACCCCTGAAGGTAACTGTTTTATATATTGGTAATTAGAAGAATATAATACATAATGCTAAGAAAGTGGAATACTTTAACAGTGCATTGCGTAATCCAGTCTTCTTTTTTGTTTTTACTGGTATGGTGTGAGCCTTTCCAAATAAAGAATTCATCTCCAAAGCAAGGCAGTAGAGAAATTCGTTTAGATTTCTAATAACAAAAATTGCTGTGTTAAGTCACTCCTTTGGGTACTGAAATACTAGTGTCAAAAAAAAGAGCTGTATGCACGTGATGTCTTTGTGAATGTAAAATCCCTTCAAGGAGGTCTTTATGTCAGTGTTCAACAGAAGAGCAGCATTCTGAGAAGAGCAAAGTGAGTGTGCGTGTCCTGTTGTAGGTGTTAAGATCTGTTGCATCTGTTAAATCAAAATGGCTGCTAAATGAAAAATCTTGTTCCTAAAACTGCACACAAAACAGCAGATGTCACTCCAGTTTTTATGTTGGACAGAGAAGAATTTACTTCAAGAACAATTCATGTGTAACATGATTGCTTATGTTCAATACAGTGTGCTAAGGCATGGATGGAATACATCACAGAATTCCTGAGGTTAACTGTGTATTTCTGTTTTAAATACTGGAGAAACATTTCTGGTTTCCATTTGGATCTATATAGGTTGGCAGGGGGTGGAACCAATTTATGGAGAGATGTGGGCAATAAGTAGCAACACATACCTAATGCATGGCTTACGTTTAAGACACTGGGGTTATCCACGAACTGAAAAAAATACACAGTTGCATGGTTGAATTCTTCTAAGCATTTAAGACTGCATTATATTTAATTTTAAGCAAACTACAGCAAGTAGTCTGAAATAGCAGTTTGTTTCAGTGATCACAGTGGTCAATAACAATTGCTAAATTTATACTAAATTTGTCTGTATAGGAGCCCAGAACAAAAGCATAAAGTTTCTAGAAGTAGTGCCGATTTTAAGTACGCACACCTTGTATGTGTGCTGCAAAATGCAGGCAAAAAATCTTATGGCAAGGTGGCAAAATGAGTTTCCTCTATCACAAAGAGAATCATAAGCTTCCACAAACTCCATAGTGGATGCTGTGAGTACTCAGTGTCATTTTAAGAATGTGATTTTGGTGGAATTTGCACACTGGTAGAGGATCAAAAGCCTACCTTGCTCTTGGCCTTAAAGATATGAGCAGAAAATAGGTATTTCTTTACTATAGGTTACTTTTAGTTGCTTAAAACTCTGAATTGTGGGCATAAAGTCACCCAGGACTACATCTGTCCGAATCTAGAGCCTGTAGGGAAAGGAAGATCAAGTTGTTTTTACACTGAGGGAAGAAAAGAAAAAACGTTTTATGATACCATAATGAGTTTGATAGGAAAAGAACTGTGGTGATTTGTTTTTTAATTAAAATAACAATATAGCCCCACATGATTCTATTTTACTCAATTTAGACTCAACAAACCTGTATTGTTACAGAAGACAAAAGCTTAGGAACACACTTTTGGCACTGCATAAAAATGTAAATTTCTTGTTTACCTGTAAATTCAATCCTCAATTCTTAATTTCTTTCCTGAGACTTGGACTTTGAGAATACTAAAAGTTCTGCTGTTTTAAAAGCTTTGCAAACACATGCAGCCTCTGCTCCAGTAAGTGCAACATCTGAATTTTATTATTGGGTCTTGATATTTTAAATACCAGAGGTGAGTTTGCATTTTGCTGACAGGCATATTTCGCCTGAAGCTTTGAATAGTGAAAGGTGTTGCAGATAGTTGTCTTGATGACAGGTTAATATTAAACATCCCTTTAATAAGCCTACCAGCCTTGGAAAGATGACTTGAAATATTGGGAAATAGGGATTTATTTTCCACGATGCTTTGGACATACCTAGCAGTTGTTGCAAGGTGCCAGGCAGATCATATTGAAGAATTCAAAATAAAATACTTATCTGTATTTATAGCTTCAGATAGGCTGGCAAATATTCTCTATGTGATGACTGAGCATAATGACAGAAAAAGTCAGCAGCAATTGTAAGGCACAAAATTAATTCTGTAGCTGTAACAAATACTGTTTTAAAACATGAAGCAGAGGAGTGTGGATTTGGAGCCACAGGCCAAGAGATTATTCCTGTACAGAAGGGAAAGAAAACACTAAATTTCATCATAATTGTATAGAAAAACTCCTTGAATAGAGAATGAATGTTTTGAGGTAATAAAAACATAGAATAGTTTGGCAAGTACCCTATAGTCTTAAGTGTGTGTTTAGTGGAAAGACTACCTGAACAAAATATTAACCTATTACGTATATAAGCTTGAAATTTATTGGGTAAGGATGGGGCATCACTTGTGTTCAGTAATGTTTAATCAAGAATTCATCTAAATTCCTGCACAGATGGACGCTCGGTAGCTGTCATGGGAACAAAAGATTGGTCCTACCCAGGGATTTGACTTTCAGCAGAAGTCCAGCAGAAGAAGGTATTTGTCTTTGTTATGGGTAAGTCACTTAGATGAGAACTTTGTGCCATAAGGAGACATCCAGAGGCAGAAACACTGTGCTTCAGCCTCTTCCTGGCAGAATCCTCAGGGACATGTTGGTAATGAATAGAGTTATATAGAAATAGAATAGAAATTATCTCAACAGAAGGTTCTTGGTGTGAGGAATTTGAAGACAGCCAGAGGTCTATGTGATTCTGGTTATTGTCAGAGTAAGGCAGGCTGTGCTCTGCCTGCTGACCTGCAAGGGAAACCTGGAGATTTTGTGTTAAAAGTGAATGTCTTCCACAGAGCTTCAGCCAGATGGTAGGTGTGGAACTGCTGCATTCCCAAAGCTCCCACAAACACTTACTGGTTTCTTTTGGCCTTGAATTATGTGCCAGGAGGTGGTTGTTGTCATAGTGCTGAATACTCAGCTTAGCTTGCAAGAGCTGGAGTTGATGAAATTCTGGCCTTCTCAAAGACTAATGTGTTTATTTTTATTTTGATTGTCTGTGCTAGGCTTTTTTTGCATCCTTTTATTTTTTTTTTTAATGAGGGGATTAGAGTGATTCATAAGGTAAGAAAACCTGGGAATCTGATTTTTATCCCAATTTTTTAAAATGGGAATACTCAAAACTTAGGCCAGATCCTAAGAATGTCAAGGACATTTTTGTGACATCTTTGTCCTGAGAGATGAAAATGTGTCATTTTCCCACTACCAACTTGAGAATTTGGTTTGTTCCTTGGCACTGTTTGAGTACAGAAAGCACAAAATATACAGACCAAAAAGACTCTCCCTTATCTCAAAAGTGATGATGAGGCAAAGTAAGAACACTCTCAGATGAAGTACAATTATCTTCACTCTCTACAGCAGCCTTTAAGTGCTGAAGGAAGAACAGCAAGAACTCTCCTGGACTGTTCTTTTAGCTTCTCGCAATCAGCAATTTAAGGACTTCTGGGTCAGGCTGCATCTGGATTATCAATTTCAATAGGCATCCTTGGGAATATTTCACAGTTATGCCTAAATGTGTGTTTCTTTAGGTTTGTCTGGTTTTGGAGCAGCTGTTTAAAAATCTGGCTCAACAGAAAGGAAGGGGGCAAAGCAAACAAGTGCTGAATTGAGATGTCAGATCCTGAAGGAGTATGTCCTGGGCCAGTTCTAACAGCAGTGCCTGAAAGCCATGGTGAATATACTGAATTGGCAGGATAAGATCCAAAAGTGTTTATATCCAAAAGTGTATCCTCTCTGAGGCTCTGGGCCACACTTCAGTGAGAAGTTTTTCAGACTCTCTTTTGATCATGAGTCATGAGATCACAGAGGTCACTTTTATCTGTGCTGGGGACAGAGCGGGAGGGCTCATCCTAAGAGCCAAAAAGATTTATTGTGTGCCAGCAGGGAAAGAAATACCTAAGATTTGTGTGTCCTTGAGTTCTCTAGATGTCCCTTTTCTGCCCACCTATGCTGAATTTCACCTCTTCTAGGACTCATAGAATCAGATAAGTCATAATACAAATGATTTACAAATAAAAAAGATTTACAGGTGAAGTTGCCCAGAGCACACACTTCATAGTAGAATATACCAGTCTGCAGTGTATTCAAAACAGTAAATATTTGAGGTGGTTTATGTTCCTGATGTCTAAATGGTCACATTGCTCTGAGTAAACCAATGCAGTGAGTTGCTATAAGTATGCAAAACACAGATTTAAAAAATACAACTGCAAAGCACAGCTGGACAAACCACCCATGATGGAGTACCGACCTCTGCAGCAGGAGCAGCCTGGAATTATTCATAATGGAAGTGCTACAAGGTGAGTTCAACAGATCTTTCAATTTACACTGGAGATTTAACTTTGGACTTGTTTCCTGTTGTGATAATACAGAAAAATTAGCCCATTTTTTTAGACCCACTTGTGTGGTTGATGTTATACTGAGTAGAGCATAAAATCCTTGTGCTGTGTGGCAGAATCCCACAGCCCATGGGAGTGCCCTAACTTCTAATCTGAGTCTTACAAGAGTAAAACCCACATATTTCCTGTTTTCATTTTAAAAAGCAAACAAAAATATTCTTCAGTCAGAACTGCCTGCATGTAAAAAACAAGGGGTAGAATCAAGCTCACTTAGATAATCCTTACAACTGAGCAAGTGTTGGGAAATGTGGCTTCCTGATAGATTAGAAGAGAGGCCTAATTTAGGATGCTGTAGGTCACACCTTAGGTAGGAAAGGTTGGTATTTGATCTTTTGTCTCATGAGTCCTAAACTCATGTCTTGCCTACAGAGGGCCAGAAATGTTCTGCTTTACATCCACATCCTTATAAATTAAAGAGTAAGTGCTTGTTTGATCTGGGCATTTGGGATTTGGCAGCTCTATATCACAGTTCTCCTATACCTATCTGTGAAGTTAATACTGAAGTTCACATTGCATCAAAGGCTGAGACCTTGAGATGCCATTCTTCTAGACTTAGCTTCTTTTGCAAATTGTTAGGCTAGGGAAACCATAAGTGAGGAAATCTGTGCCTTGCTGAATTTATGCCTGGAGAAACTATGCAAATCAAGGAAAAGATTTGCTGCTCTGCTTTTCTTCCCTCTGCTATTTGTATACTTTAACACTTTTGTAAGCTGCAGATGGGCAATAAGTGAAGGACAGAGAAAGTGGCAGGTGTTCAATCCTTCCAACCCCTATCTCATTTTAGCAAAATTAAAAAAAAAAAAAAACAAACAGAATTCGGTTGCTATGATAAAGCTAAGTCATCAATTACTCTGTCTTGCTGCAATGCTGTCAGGGGACTGCAGGCAGGCTGCTGTGGTAAGGCAAGCACCTCACCCCCATCCTCTGGTTTAGTTTGCACAAAATGCCTGTAAAATTTGGAATGATGATCAAGTTGTGTTGCAAAAGTACATTTCTCTTGATATTGGACAGAGCAGCTCAGGCCTTAGCAGTGTTCCTCCCAATACAGTAGTGAAACACTTCAGTCTTGCTTATGTTGGGAATATCACATTTACAGAACATGCTGTTGAACATAAGTCCTCTAAATATTTCAGTTCTGGCTGGTGGGTGGGAAAAGTGAGACCAAAGAAGTCAGAACCCCCCATTATCTGGCCTGTCCTTGTGCTTTCACTGCTGAGCTCCAGCAGTTTAACCCATGGCCTTTACTGCACTAAAACAATCCTTTGCTAGAAACTGAGTACTTCAGTAGCTGTTTTGTAGCTGTTTCAGTCTTTTGTGCAGTAGGTGCGGGTCAGCCATCGAATAGATGTCTTTATGCCGTTGTCCATGCCAACAGCCAGTCTGCCCTTCCTCTCTCTAGTTATCCCCTTTGGAATAAACAAATGTTTGTGTTCTCAGTGGCTTTTTTGCTTTTCTGGTTTTAGGGGGATATTTTTTAACATTTGAACTAGATTTAAGTTAGAGAAGAAGAGCCAACACACTGAAAGTAATATTGGGAGCGTGACACAGTGGTCAAAGACTGGTTTTGGAAAAGGGGAGCCAGAGCAGTATAAAGTCAGTTTTAAGCAAACCATAATGATGCTCTGTAATAATCTGCATTAATATTCAGCCATTGGCTGTCTGTGTGGTACACAGTGCTTGCCTGGATAAACAAAGGAGGTAAAGCTGGAGAGTTTTTCACACTGAATGCTCTTTATGTGGAACTATATTGATAACTGTTTTCTTTAATAAATACCTCTGTTTAGGAGGTACTGTTGTGCCATATGTTTCAACAAATCTCACATCTAGCAAGTCCAGATGGACCATTTTATGAAATGTCTAATCCTTTTTTTTTGACTGAAAAGGGTGAAAGTAATACATGAAATCATGCACAGTGTATCCAGATGTTCTAACAAGATCTACCTAAAACACATGTTTTTTTCTGTGGTTTTAAAATCGGAGAAGCTAGAGATCCACTTTATTGGTCTGTCCTGTATAAATGCAAATAGCTCTTTCCACGATAATAGTGGTGTGAATTCCATCTCTTTTTTTTCATAAGGCCAAGCTAATCTGTTGAATGGGATGACAGGCATTATTTCTTTCACTCCAAGTTTTTATATCAAAGATGTATCTAATGAGTTCACTTTTATTAAAAATGCAGTGCATAAAGAATGTTCCACCAAAATTATCAGTTTTCTCTCCATAACTTGCCATGACTGTGTCTCATATTTTCTATTTTTAAGGCAGATTTTTAGTCTTGGCTTATACAAGCAATGTGTCCTGGATTATGCCTGAAAGTGTTCTCATCCAATTACTTTATTTTCTATCATATCTGCTCAATTAACTTATTGATCTGTCCTACTTTGTCGGGGGTAGAGAGTGTGTTGAATTACTTTCTCTTCCATGAAATCAGCAGGAGTGATCTCCAGCAGCAAAAGCCAGGAGTGTAGTTTCTGTACTCACAGAAACTGAGAAACTTTTTTCTGACTGTGCAATTCAAGTAAGTGTCAACAGACAAGCATTAGAGTGTGATGACATTCGGAGGACAGGTACTTACATGTCCCATCTGTGGAAGTGTTCAAGGCAAAGTTGGATGGAGCTCTGAGGAACCTGGTCTTGTGGAAGGTGTCCCTGTCCACGGCAGGGGGGTTGAAATGAGATGATCTTTAAGGTCCCTCCCAAGCCAAACCATTCTGTGATTCTATGAGTGTTCAATGCTCTCATGTGAAGGATAACCACTTAGTGTCACACAACATGCAGCATCTCACTACTCCTGGCTCAAGCAAACCATAAAATAGAATTGTGGATTGGTTTGTATTGAAAAAGACTATTTAAGGTCATCTGGTTCCAACTCCTCATGGACAGGAACATGTTCCTCCAGACCAGGCTGCTCCAATCCCCATCCAACCTGGCCTTGAATACTTCCAGGGATGGGGCAGCCACAACTTCTGTGGGCAATTTGTTCAAGTGCCTCACCACAGAATTCCTTGCTGATATCTTAATGTCAACCTACTATCTGTCAGTTTGAAGCCATTCCCCTTTGTCCTATCACTACAAGCCTTTGTCAAAAGTCCCTCTCCAGTTCCCTTGTGGTTCACCTTTAGGGACTCAAAGGCTGCTATAAGGTCTGCCTGGAACCTTCTCCAGTCTGGACAACAATCCCCTCCACATAACCCATCACTTGTTCTCTGTTTGAAATGTATGTTTCTGTACTAAAAGAGTCTAGGGTGACTTCAATAGGTGCTTGTTACTGTGGTTCAACACTTAAATTTGCATATTTATCGCAAAGACAAGTAGCTGATCATAAACTGTGTCCCATCAAGGCTCATCTCACATCGAGTCTTTTTGGCCTCCTGCATTTCACAGGTTAAATGACTGTGACTGTAAAGTCACCTGTCACAGCTAAAGAGACCTGATCTTCAAAAGGTGCCAAGCATTACATTTTAAAAAGAAACAGCAGCATTCAGATATTTACCTTAGGCACCAACTGGTCTGTAGCAAAAATCACTAGTCATCTCTGACAGTCATCATCCTGTGGTAGGTTTGTGGTTTTCTAACTGTTTCACACCTACTCACAGCTCCCTGGTGCTGTGACTCAACACCAGCAGTGATCCTGTGCTTCTCTGCCTGGCCTAGAGCTACACTAGTCATTGTGGTTTTGTCAATTCACATCTAGGCAGTCCTCTGCTGATTTTACTCTGTTCTCTTATAGCTAGCAGGGCTAGACAACAGGTAGTTTCCTCTGGAAAAAAGAACTCTTCCTCTCAAATTTCTTGCATATTTTCTCTGTGTGCACTTCTCCCTTACCAGGATGTCTTACCAGTGTAGCTGATCCAGTGCTCGGGTGTCTTTGGCATATTCTGTACCAGTCTATTGTGTCAGCAGAATTGCTCTACAAAAAGAAGTATCTTTATATTTTCCCTGGATAACTTGTTCCACCAGCTTGGTGAATCAAATGTAGGAATCTTAAGGGCAGAACTGACAGAAATAAACTATTCAATCAGCTCTCAGAATTCAATGCTATAGTTAATAATCTGCTTGCTAAAAGAAAGCATTCTGGAGAATAAAACATTTTTGTTACTGAAGTGTTCTTGTAATGAAAACATAGGAGTTTTGCACCAAGAAGAGGAAAAAAATGTAAAATTCAAATTCCTTTTTGCTGCTGCTGGTTTAGAAGCATAGAGAAAATGAATGTTTAATATGAAAGAAAATACAGATAAGATTAAAGTAATCATCAACTAAACCAGTTTCACTGCAGAAACTTGATTGAATCCATTTGAGATTATTTCTTTGTGATATCTGACTTTTCAGAGTGTGTTCTGGGATAAAATACAATGAAATGCTGCTCGATCACCCAGGGATTTGAAGAAAATAGGATTACTGCAGGGTTTTTGAGGAAAAGATCTGGTGCTCTGTAATTTGAGCATTTAGACACTTTGAATGGTCTCATTAAATTAAATGTTGTTTAATGTGATTGAGCATTAAGTGTCAGCCTAAAATTACTACATAGCAATTACAAGGATTTTTTTTAAAAGATACTCTATAGGTATATTTGAAAGCAAGGGAAAGTTTTGGTATAATTCTGTTTAAAAGTTAAGCAAGAAACCTGAGGACAACAGAACTGTATAAAAATAGAAGGAATAGTCACAGATTGCAGGACACAGAATTGTTTTAGTTTTGCCTTTCACAGGGCTCTTGATTCTGCTTGGTTAAATAGTTGATCAAGAGATTTCTAGGCTTATTCAGCCAAAGCAAGATGGGTTTGTTTTCTGGAGACAATTCACCAAAATAACTCGTGCCACAGTCTGTGTTATTGATGTTAATTGTGTTCTTCCATCTTAAATAAGAAGAGCAAATGAAAAGAGCAAGCACTCTCACAAACACAGGGGGAATTCTTTGTTTAGATTGCTATGTGCAAAGACACAAAATTCCTGGGCTCACATCCTCAGGAATACAAAAACTCATGGGTGATCACAGACTAAATTACTGGGCTTTCTGTCCCACTTATTTGATGGAGAAGTGACTGTTGAGCATTCTTCAGTCAACTGATTTCCTATATTCCCTCAGCTATTTATCCAGATAAACCTAGACTTTTCAAGCAAAATGATGCAAAATAATACTCTCTATTGGTGACCTTGTGAAATTAGATACATATTTTTAAATCCCACAGTTCCTTCTCTAAAGTAAATAAGATGTTTTGTCTGTTTTGGGACTTTGTTACTTCCCATCATGAATCCAAAGTCAGCATCCTCCTTTTCTTCATCCATACGTTGTTCTGACTTTGTGAAAGACAGTCAGAAGTACAGAAGGCCTGAAAACACTGTTGGAGCTCTCTGAAGATCTGATACACTTCATGTCACTAGTGGATTGACTATTGTTAGTCCAAGCCCTGTTGTACTGATCTTTGTCCCTTGATCTTTTTAGGGAACTGCTTCAAGTGACGTTCAGTCTCTCTGGATTCTCAGATGCCCATTGTGCACATATATATATTGTTGTTCCTAGGAAGGCCTCTGAACCATTGTGGTGGCAAACACAGCAGAAAGGTGCTGGAGGAGTCTGATAAAGGGCAATAGTGTGCAGGCAGCTTTTATTCTATACACAGCAACATTTGAGGCAGTAAACGACTTGCCACAACTGTGACTGTACAGTAGGGACCTGCAGAAGGCCTCTGAACATTAGACTGCCCTGAGAGTTAGGACAGAGGATGAACACTGAGTCTCCGAGATCTGTATCAGGAAATTGGGAAAATTGTGAGTTTGGGTGAGACATTTTGCTTTCTTTAAGAAAGTTCTGTTTTGGAATCAAAGAGCAACATAAAAATCATAGTTTCTGTACTCTGAGTTAAAATTAAAAAAAGCCTGGTTGCTTGAATGATGGGAACTAATAGTAAAGATACAAATCAACCTCCAAGAAGCGACAAGTGAATTAATTTGGACTCTTTTCCATTAGAAGGATTCCTTCCATTTCAGATTTACTTTACTGCTTTTCTTTACTGTTGTTTTGTCTTGTCCTGTCAGTTTTCACATCATC
Source organism: Serilophus lunatus (assembly GCA_013399895.1). Taxonomy (NCBI): domain Eukaryota; kingdom Metazoa; phylum Chordata; class Aves; order Passeriformes; family Eurylaimidae; genus Serilophus; species Serilophus lunatus. The sequence continues at coordinate 161,243 of VXBA01002923.1, read as the reverse complement.
AGCCAAATTCATTCCTGGGAATTCATCCACTGCAATGGCTTTCCGAAGTTTTGTTTTACTGTGCTTTCATATATGCACATGTATATAAATGTATATATGTAGTTTTTTGCTTGAAGCTTTATTGAAGAGAAGCAGCAATCACAGGGAGTTAAGTCTAAAGTTGAGTGCAAATCATCTCTACAGAAGTGCAGTGGAAAATCAAATAAGCACTTGTTTATTTCTCTGCTCAAAATTGGAATATTTTTGGCATATTTGGATTATAAATAATGCCTAGTTCTTCATTTACATGTCTGCTTGTGCAGGTAATATAATTATAGTGAGGATATTGTATGTGAAACAGAGGGCAAATACAGGCATCATGCAGCAAGAAACCTGTCCCAAATACCTAGTTTTGGGATAATCTGTAACCTTAGTTTCTGATAAAATACTCTTGCATTCATGCCTATTTACTCATCTGAGCATCCTCTGGACTTTTAGAGTCTGCATAAAGAGCCACAAGTGGATCCACCCTTTGGTAGCAGGAGTTTAGTTGTGTGTCTTGTTAGTTCTTTATAAATCATGGTGAAAGTGTCCACTCTTTTTGTCTAGGAAGTCTGGAGCACTCCTCTACTGGAGTGATAAATAAACAGATAGAGGGATTTAGCTTGGCAGATACACAAATTGTAACTCCCAAAATTTTTCTTTTGAAGCAATGGAAGTAGGCATACCTGACCTTCCTGCAAAATCTTCTGTAAGCTTGGCTTCTTCCTGCAGTTGCAAACACTTGAAGTCCCAGTTTTCAGTTTAAAAATAAAAAAATCCATGTGTACTGATAGCAGTGCAGAGAAGCTTGAAAATATGAATCTGACAGTTTCCAAGCAGGCGAAAACTGTAGCCATAAAAACAGTATTTTGCTCTATCTTATTGTGAGCGGGGGGCACTGGAGGGAGTTTAAAGGTTTGACATGGCTAATAGTGGTTTTGGAAATGTGGGTTAGGTTAGTGTACGTATGCTCTGGGGCACAAGTGGGGAATAAGGATGAGTTTTCTCCCAGAGAGGCATAGAAGGAACACATCTTCTTTCTCCACTGATGTGCAGAGTGAGTCCTTCCCTTAGCACACGGCAAACTCTGTTGGCTCTGTAGCTGCTCTGGGGCTTTTAATTTAATTTTTTTTCCACCCCCAGCCTTCACACTTTCCAACTTTGCCATGTCCATCCCAGCTTGAAGAATTGGACAAGCCACCTTTCTTCCTCCCCGTGGGCAGTGAGTCCAATTCTTCCTGGAAGTGTGAGCCATAGGAAGCCTAAGGAACAGGCTGTTCTCCTGTGCTGTAGTGTTACATAAATAACAGGCTCCTGAGACCTCTGCCATCTCTGCAGTGAGAGGACCAGCTTTGACATACAGCCAAAGCAGTAGCTGTGTTTTGTACAGGGGTAGAGGAGAACCCTGCTGGTTTGGATGGGATGGCAAATGCCACTGTTATCCTGATGCTGTCAGAGAGGATCACTGGGTTTTTTAGGTCTTCAACACATAGTTTTTTACTTTTTCTTTAGAATGTGCAGAAATTAAAAACAGAATGAAGAAAGAAAACAGCCAGATCTCGGTAGCTATCCGCTGTCAATCCTTACTGCTTTTCCACATCATCTGTGTGGCGAGGGAGAAAGCAAAACACAGGTACTCAAATCTGCACTGAGTCTTATATTTTTTTTTTCTTTTGAGGGAGAAGTTGCTAGTTCTTGAAGGCAAAAATGGGTCATGTAGCTGCAGCATCTTAAAAATAAAATCATTGGCAGACTTCCCTGCTTGCAACATAGTGTGCTGAATTTCAATGAAAATCACCCAAATGTACAGAGCTCATAGGCAGCTCAGAATGCTGCAATAGAAAATTCTGCAGAGTACATTTCTAGGCAACTTCCGTGCCATTTGATTTGCTTGTTCATAAATCTTTTCTCAATCAAAGTACTATTATTTTTTTCAGACAAATATCTAGATTCTGAACTCAGCAGCATTCATAATGTTCTCTATTTCCTCTTTCATGCTCATACAGGGGATGAGTTTCTTTGCAAATATAAAATATATTCTTCTGAAAACAGTCAATTTGAAAGGCAAAAAACCAAAACACAAACCAATGGCTTAGAACTAGTAGAAAAATAGTTTATTGTCACAATTTATTTATACAGACAGGTACAAAGACTTTGTCTTGCTCCAACTGTTGAGCATTTTCTTTTCCTTTTGATCTTTCCTTTTTTTTAAGTGCTTTGCCAAACTGTCACAGATGTGAGATAAGCAATATAGGATTATTGGATTATTGCTGTTAAACAGCTGCTGTGTTGATGCTGGCATTGTTTTCTCTGCTAATTAACCATTAGTTTATTACTGCCATGTTATCCTTCTATCATAGAAGGTTCCAGGTAACAGGTGTAAACTTAGTGCCAAGCACATGTGATCAGATCCAAATCTTCAGCTGGGCTGGGGTGAAATCTCTAGAGCTTCTGATATCTCTGTTAGTGTGAAGTTCAACTGAATGAAGAAAGGACTCATTTTAATTCTATGTTCTTCTCACCAGCCTCAGACTTTGGCTGTTTTCCATCCACAAACTGATCTTATTCAAAGGAGTAGCACTAATAGTAAATTGTTCAATCCCAAGGAATGAAACACGTGCATATGGCTTAAAATATGTCTAAGTCCTAAAAGAGCAGGCAGAGGTTTAATTCTGGTGCGACCAGTAACTGAATTTCCTAGTGGAGGATACACATCCTGTTCACAGGGAGGAATCTCTCCAGAAGAGCTAAAACCATTTCAGTACATTCCACTAAAGCCCTGCCACTTGAGTCTGGCAAACACACAGCAAGTTCTCACTTTTCCTGCTGCTGGATAGTGCAGCAGCACCACCACAGATGAAGATGTGTGTCTGTCTTCTCTCCTCTGACAGTACATTAGTGTATTTCCAGTTCTATGCCTTAGCCTAAATCCAGGCAGTGGCAGACCTGAAGTGTAAGTTTTACAAGAACTGGTGTCTGTGGTTTGGCAGGATCATTTATGAGGTTGCTCAGGAATGAAAATCTTGATAGTGATCATCAGCCAGGGAGGATCCTGTGGCTGGTCCATCTACCAAAAGTGACGGTAGAAGGAAAGGGCTCTTGCCTGAATGCTCAAATCAGGGGATTTTACCTGTCTGTACAGAGTAACTGTCTGCCTTTGCCATTTTACAGGGTCACTGCAGACAAATCGTTCATTGTGCATTTTTACATCAGTTAGCACTTGCTTGTGTGAAGTTTGCCTATGGTAAGAAATGTCTGGTATCACTGGTCTCTGGGTCATATTCTCCAAAATTAGCATTTTCATCTGTAATATCTAAAGGGGATGTTTACCACCTTTCAATCTAAATTAATCTCATTTATATTTGTTTTGAAAACATTACATATCCTGTCTTTCCTTCTTCCCAGTGGTTAATTTTCTCATATTTATCCTTGCTGGCTGGTGAATATCTGTGATAGTTGTTTAATTGGCGGATGGGTTCATTTAAGTTGATATAAAACCGAACTCTGAAGAGAAACATGTTATCAAAATGCATAGGCTAATCCTATTAGGTGAAAGCTTTTTTATTTAAATGGAAAAGGATTAGACTGTGTTTTCAGTATCTCTTCGGGAGTGGCTGTAGCTGATTGCTGTTCCTGGAGGCTCATATGGTATTTCCTGAGTCATGTAACTGTGAACAGAGAGGCAGAAGAAGATGATTTCTCCTAATTGTAAGTGGTAAAATCACTGTATTGTGTGATTTTTCAAATATCATTGGAATAAGCAGTATGATACAGTGCAAGTTGGGAAGTATATGAAAGCCCCCTTTTTTTTTTTTTAATCCTCCCCTAACTGAATCCACTGTATTTTATTCCTGGCTGTGCCTGCAGCTGAAGTCATGTGGTAGTACATCTGCTTTCCACTAACATGACCATTTTACATAATTCATTATGTGCAACCGCAATGTCCGCTGCTAATCCAGGCTAATCCAGCACTTTCCTGAAGAGCTGCATTAACAAATCTTGCTTCGGCATTTTCAGATCAGCCCTGAACAGCTCATGGTCCACTGGATGGTACCCAGAGCTCAGAGATCAGGCCAGGGTGTGCAGAGCCACCACCAGTCTCTGTCCTCCTGGGTGTCTGCAGCCCTCCAGGGCAGAGCTGCAGCAGGAAGCCCCGGGATGTGTGGCTGGACATGCTCCTCATCCCTCCCTCTGGGCAGGCTACAGCAGCACAAGTAGGAGAGGTGCCTGGGAGAGCCAGCACTGACAGCCAAGAGCTGATGTGCCAAGACAGGCAGAGCCCCTGGTCTGCATCAGTGACTTCTAAACCAAATCCTGATGAGCACATCCCTGGGGGAGTGCAGGCTGTGTCCTTGCATCCCTGCACAGCCAAACCCAAGACCTTCAGAGAGATCTTGTTTGTTTCCCTGATTACAGTAATTTCTGCAAATTGGAGGTTTAGGGGCAGGGGATGTGAAGATTGAGGGTATTTTTATTTCCTCTTTGTTGAGTTTTCTTTTTTAATACCTGGGCTGTTAGAAGATGCCTCCTGGTATCTGGGCAAAGGCAGCTCTCCTAAATGGCAGTGGACACCTGCTCCTGAAGCAGAGCCAGCAGGAGCCTCAGCTGTACTCCCACAGAAATTGTTTGATTTCATGCTGCTACTTTAGAGCCTCTTGTTTCACTATTACAGGTCTTAGCACCTCTTCCTTGAAAAAAAAAAAAAGACTGAATTGAAACTGTTTCTTTCTTAATTTACCCACAAGTCCTTATTTCCTGACTGAACTTTTCCACTTATGTATTTATATTTTTCTACTTTCCTGATATAGACTGTATATCCTGACCCTACCTGAAAAGAAAAAATGACATTATTTCTATATTTTCTTTTTTGGCAAATACACGTTTAGCTCTTTTATCTCGAGATTGTTCTGATGGAGATGATGACATTGTGAGGGTAGTTAGGCACTGGAATGGGTTGCTCAGAGAAGTTCTGGATGCTCCATCCCTAGCAGTGTTCAAGGCCAGGTTGGATGGGGCTTGGAGAAACCTGGTCTAGTGGAAGGTGTCCCTGCCCATGGTAGAAAGGTTGTATCGAGGTGAGCTTAAGGATCTCTTCCAACCCATACCATTCCATGATTGTAGGATCTTATGTCTCCAGAGTTAAGAGAACACAGTCTAGCATAAAGCCACACCATGGATAAGGGTGAGGAGAAGCAATCCCTATCCTACAGTATCTGCTGTTAGGAGCAACTCCAGGTGCATTTTTGAATAGTACTTTGCCCAGAGCCATACAGACCTTCTGAAAGTGTTCCCTGTCCAGGCACCCTTGGAGAAAACTTAGATGGAATATCTTTGTGCTTTCTCAGTGATGCTCTTAGTTATCCTTACATCCATGTGGTTGTGATATACTGTAGCATGTGGGGATCAACACCAGAAACACATTGACAGCCAGAGACTCTGTGCTGTGTTTAAACACTTAATACCACTTAAAACACTCTGATTTTATTTGGGCTGCTTGAGACTGGGAGAAATGTTCTTTCCTCTTCTGAAGTATTTGTTCAAAGAACAGCAACAACAAACAACCCAAACCACAAGCTGTGGTAGCATGACTTCATCTTCTCAGTTTTCTCCACGCTGTGCTGGGCAGAGGAACAGCAAAGGCATTTGCAGATGCAAAAATACACTTTTGGGACTTCTCCCTACGGGAAATCATTGCTTCACAGAGGAATGATTTAAACAGCTGTAGTTTGTCTTGACAGCATATTTTCTTTACTCTGAGCTGCAAAATAACTTTTTTGCTGAAGTTATTCTCGGCTGCGAAAATCAGATGCTGCAGTATATGCATTTGCAGGTGTTGGGTGTTTCTTGAAAGAGACAGAGTAGGTTGAAAAAAACCCAACCTTTTCCTGCCCAAAATCCCAAAATTTGAATTTAAAGGAAAAGATGTAGGTCACCTAGAAGCCAAGATAAAATTTGCAGAGGGAAAAATCCTAACCCACAACAGTATTTAATCTAGGAATGCTGTAGTTTTGTTCAATGGAAATTGCTGCCCAGGTCTTTTGGGTACTTTCTGGATTTTGTGCCTTGCTGAGGTCTTGGTTTTGGGAGGGTTTGGTTGGGTTGGGTTTGGTTTGTGCATTCCCACACCCTGTTTCCCTACCTTTCCCTGAGGATGTTTTTTTATTCCACAGTACTTCCTATTACTTATGATTGCGCCAATGCTGTGTTAAATCCCCTGTCGGCACTGAAATTCATCTCAGACAAAAGAACAAGAACCAGGGATGGTACTTTGAAGTTTTGAAATGACTAGACTTTGTTTCAGGCTTGTCTAAATAAACTGCTGGGTTTAGAGTTTTCTTCGATTCAATAGAACAATGAAAATTCTTCATGGGGGAACATTCCTTACAAGAAGAAAAATGGCTTGAAGGACTTAATTTATTTAGTGTAAAAATAGATTTAAATTGGCTGGTCATTCAAGTAGAAACAGATTTTATAGAAGGGTGGATATCTGCAAGGATATTCTGTAAGAGATGGACAAAAAAACAAAGACTATACCAGACCCAAGAGATTTGGAGTTCGTGTTGTCCTTTCAGTGTTCAATTCAGCCACTCCTCAATGAAAGGATGCACAGAGCTTGTTTAGAGAGCTGTCCTGTCCTCACCTGGCTTCCTGCCTTTTTTCTATATTTTTTGTCTTACCTCAATCATTGCCATTTTCCATTTTTGTGCAACTCACTGGCAGCAAGTCAGTGTCCTTGTGTATCCCACAACCACTTGTACATTGCCATCATATTTAATTCTTGCAATTTGCATGATGTGTTGGCTTTGTGTGCTGTCTGAATCACGATTTCATAAAAAGCTGATGGTATCACAGTGTTACACAACATATAGAGTGGATTCTTAATCCTAGAACAGTGACAGTTGTTCAACGTATTTTTGTTTGAGAAGGTGCTGGTAAGGACCTGCATCTTCTTTGCTTTTCAGATTAATTTTACTGTTACATGTACACTTTATTGACTGAAGTCACATGTCCTAGTTTCCCTTTAAGTAAAGTAAGATTGAGTAATCCAATTTCAGAATTAATTTTGAAACTGGCTAGTTTGCTGTGCTGGCTCAGGTTTGACTACTTGACTAGCAGTCCCTGTCAGAAGACTCAGGAAATAAAGGAAAACAAATATTCTGCTTAGTGCTCTGTCACAACAACAAACCCCATAGAATCTCTAGTCCTGTCACCCTCATCTTGCACTTCCTCTACATTCTGAAGATTTTCTGTATTTCAAAAAATTTGTGGAAATAATTTTTGGATTATATTCAAGTGATTCCTATCCCTCATTGTATGGCTTCAGGAATTTGTCTTAGGCAAGACCTACCAAACTGAGCATTTCTAGGCACTGTTGTACAGAGACTTGCAAAACAAAGTACACCTCAAGTATTTTATTCTGGCTGAACCTCCACTCATTATTTCCCAGTTTTCCTTAGTATTTTATTGGATTGGAACTTTAAATGACTCATGCTTAGTTGCTTTGGACAGTTAAATAAGAGATCAAAATCAAAGCTGGTATAGAGCAATGGTATATTTTTATGTATGCCACTCTTTAGTAATGAGCTCAATTCTCAGCAGCCATTCTCACTTTTAAAACACTCTCTATGTGTTGGACCATAAATAGCAGGTGGGTTTTGATTAGCGTGGGCTGACTTGTATCATTGCAGAGTCTCTAGATAGCCATGAAAAAAAGAACTGTGTTCACTCAGACTCCTGCACTGTCAACACATTTGCCATCCAGACTCAACTAAGATGAACCTTTGTCATTAGAGATGGCTGAAAGAAGGTATCCCTGTGCCGCTTCAGTTTCTCTCCCTGATGTGGGGATATTGACTTGAGCAAACCTGCCTCTATACAGCTCTTTTTTCCTAACTACACCCTTGCCTGTCTTGTCTGCTGAGGCTGAAGCTTTTGGGGGCAGTGACAAGCTGTAAGTGCCTGGAGCAGAGGATGCTGAGCTCAGGAGGAGCCTTGAGGTGTTGCTGCAGAGGATTTGATGGGCAGGGAGAACATCTGGCTGGCACCTGGTGCATAACAAGTCAGGCCCTGGCAATAAACTGCTACTGGCTGAAGTTGGACTACAGCTTTTTAGTTCTCCTGATTATCTTTAAAAAGGAGTATTTTAAAGGGAATTAGAAGCAAGTATTTTGAATAGGTTACCAAGATACTTTAGTAGAGTTTTCTCCCTCCCCCAGATTGCTTTTTTTGGTTTAGCTTTTACTCTTGAGTGTAGTCAGAAGTAATTACAGAGTAATTTCATAGCACAGTAATCTGCAGTCTAGAGGTTTCTAACTTAGTATCACCAGAGCCCCTGATCCTACTCAAGTCTTTGTTCACTCAAAGAAAGTGTCTGTGTCCTTCCAGTGGAAGGTGCCCCTGGCCATAGTAGGGAGGTTGGAACTAGGTGATCTTGAAGGTCCCTTCCAAGCCATTTTATGAGCCTTTGTTTACAGCAGTCTCTGCAATCGAGTCTTTGCTGTCTGTTGTCTCTCTTTGCCGTCTGTTGTCTCTCTGTGCCTTTAAACGAGGTCACTGTGGAGCAGAAAGACATCACACGCCACGAGTTCCCACTGTGTCCTCACATCCTCCGCAGCCGCTCCACTTCCCAGCGTGTGTTTTACTGTCCATTTTCAGCTTTGATTTCTCATCTTCTGTGCACCTTCCTCTGGCCTCAGCCCTTTCCCCTTCCCCAGCTGTCTGGCTTACCAGTGCTCCTGGTGTGTGCTTAGGGGTTTAAAGCCTAATTTTACATTAGTTTGAGGACAAATAGACTTTCTCTCTTTTTCACCTGCAGACCCAGCAAGAGTCAGTGATTATGGGTTGACTTCTAAGGGTAAGGCTGCAAGGATCGCCTGAAAGAAGCAGCAGTTCATTAAATTTTATGTTTCTGGTTAATTTCTCCTCATATTCTATTTTAATCTAAGGAACAGAAATGTGCAGTGGGCAGTGAATATATGGCTTAAGATAAGGGCTTAAGGCTGAATGTCAGAATTTCATCTGCTGTTTCTTCAAAACTAACTTTTCAGCATGTGTTTTCATGGAGTTTATAAACTCTAGAGCCACCTAGACTTTTAGGGGTCCTGCAGAGTACCAAGAGTGAATAGAAAACTGTCATCAGCTGTGATTACTATTGTTGATTCAGGAAATCTGGGAATTGTGTAAAGTCAAAATAGGTAAGGTTCTTAAAAACATTTTGCTCAAGTTTCTGTACTCCCGGTTTTGATGCCCAAAGATAACATTACCACAGTGGGATTTGTGCATATTTATGCTTTGGAAATCTAATCAACCCCCCATGAATGTGGAAAAGAACTATTTTATTCCTTTTAATGAACTTTTGATCAGAATTTGGATGGAAAACCTACTGTGCTGTAAGTGGAACTTACAGCTGCCTGTATTAAGTTAACATTTAGCAAATTAACTTAGGATTGCCTATAGTGAAGTTTACTAAACCATTTCTGATACAGTACTTAATTTTAATTATTTCTTTTTATGCCAACTTGAGCTGTTCTGACTTTTGGATTAAATAACCCGAACCAAAACCAAAGTCTTGGGAGTTTAATGAATGAAGTTTGTAGGAAAAAGGTGAGAATTTTTGCTTCTTTTAGGAAAGATTCTCCAGCAGTCTTGTGGGGAAGCACTCCAAAGGCTGGGGACCAGAGACATGAAATTTAGCAGCTGAAGGGACTCTCAGTTGTCATCCTCCTTTGAAATACCTTCCCAGTGCTTGCCTGCCTCTCCTCAGCTATCCCAACAACATCTTTGTTTGCATCGCCCTATGGAGACTTTTTAGATCCTTTTGGATAGACTATCCAAAAAATTAGTTATCCCATTATGTACAGGTTTTGCATGGGCATCAGTGATCCCAAATGTGGGGGCACATCATTGTCCCAAACATGGTTTATTTTGATTTCCCTCCCCACCATCTTGTGGATGGAAGGGGTTTTTTGAGGGAGAAAGGGGTACTTTTTAATTATAAAATAAAATTCAAAATTGCTTGGTATTTTACAACACAAAGATAATTTCTCTGAATACTCTTAGAGCAAGGATCCACCACTATTTGTCAAGTGCTTTGCAAAATAAGTCATCTACAACCTGCCCTCCTCACCCCCATCCAACCAGCTCAATGCCCTGACTTCTCAGCAGGGTTTCTCTCCCATGTCTGCAGTTCTTGTAGCTGTTTGCAGGTTTAAAAATACTCTGTGTTCCACTAACTTCCAAACAAACTGTCCTCTCTCTAGAAAGGCAACAACATGGCTCAGCAGACAGCAGTCACATCCTACACACCTACACCCACGGCACACACAGCAGCCATGCCTGTACTTAAGCTGTCTCTAACACACATAATTTTCCTCATTGCCAAGTACTCATCTCTTCCTTTTTCAATGCCTTTGAAATAAAGATTTCTATGTGCACATGTACACACAGGAGAAAGAAGAGAAAGGAAGAAAAAAGGTGTCTCTAGATCCCACAAATAAAAGCCTAGAGTGGTCGCTCTGGGTCTAAATCCAAAGCCTGAGCAGCTTACCATTTAGTATAGCACACAGAATATTGTGAACAATACTTATCATCTATATTTCCAGATTTAAACTGTATCTGTAATATGTGTGTTACATGGCACAGGCATCTCTGTAAGGGGTTGCTTTAGAGTTTGCCATGCAAGTCCTGGCATATTTAGTTTTCTTCAGAAATGAAGGATATGTTGTATTTCATCCATATGAGCCAGTAAAATTTGCATTTCTTAAAAAATTAAACCAAAACATCATTTTTTAGTTATAAGCTTTTGTTATAGAGAATAATATCACCAAATCTTCAAGACTACTAATCCTTTTCCACTTTACCATTGCATGAAATACATCTTCTTAAGATGTGCTCCATCAAACCTCAAGCTCCTGTGTTTCTTTTCTTGCATTTGTGTCAGTCCAGAAAGCTGTAACGTGCTCCTTTCAGTTCAGAAGCTGTGTGTTTATGCTCAGATTGGGAATCATTAGCATCCTAAAAGCTTTAAGGTTTCTTTGACTTTTACTTATCGTCTCCAGTTTTCTTTCTTAATTTCTCACTGCTGAAATCAGGCCAAATATTTAATGAAGATGATTTTTTGTTGTTTTTTAATAAGTCATTAAATTGTGTATGAATTTTGTTCTGTTGAGGAATAATGTGCAAATATCCATCCTTGGGGTTACTTTAATATTTTCATTTCTAGCCTAGGCTAGGAAAGGAGGAGAATGCATGCTAAGAAAGAAGTCATTAATTGTAGATTTAAAAAAGTTATTTAGTTTGACTTCAGATTTTTAAACAAGTTTGAAGTAATCCAGCTGTGTGGTTTATTCAGTTATGGCAGTTGAGAATATTAAAAAACCTCTTCCCTATGACCACTTCCAACCAACATGAGGATCTTGCCATGTTACAAACTGTTGGTGAAATTGCACTCTAAGTCTAGAAATAAGTGATATTTTATGAAACTTTGTGTCTTTTATCACTGTCTTTTTTTTTTTTTCTTTCTCCTCAAACCTGGTTTTCCAGATGGCACTGCTCCAGGGGCAAAAGAAATTACTGATTGGAAAATAACGATGTGCTCAAAGGGAAATTTATTACCAGTTTTGCCTTCAGAAAACCTGTTTGTTATTTTGTTTCCATGATCAATATGGCCCTCTTATCTTATGGGAGTTGTAATTCCAGCTTCTTTCTGTGTGCCTTTCCTTCTACTGAGCCTGGGCCCTCAAGGGGGAACTCTGCATTGTCCTTGTTCAGCCTCAGGGAAAGTCTGCAGTGTATCAGGGAATCAGGAGCCAACAAAAAAAAAAAAAAAAGGGAAATGCCACGTTTGAGGCAATGTTCTGTTTAAAATGTCTTTTTCTTCCCTATTGAATCAGCTGCTACATCAGGGATTTGGTGGGCACAAAGCTTCTAATGACAAACTGCACAAGACTGAGCCTTTCCATGAATTATTTCAAGAATAATTAATCCTACAAAAGTCAATTTCCAAAAACATCAGGGAAATGCAATATATTAAACTTACTTATTGAAGTCACTCTTTGCCAACTCCTAGGAGACCTTGCATGCAGTGGAGGAGGACACAAAGACAGATGCAATGAAACATTTCAGTATTTCTATTCTTTAAGCTTTCCATTTGGCAAAAATTTCCAATACTTGGGGTTTTGGTCTTTGTTCAAGATAAAAACAGATGTTAAAACATGTTCCTTCACAGCGAGTTATATTTTTGATCAGCTTCATATAGGATGCATTCTTGTCAAACATGAAAATCATATCTCCATTAAAGTCTTCATTGCTTTCTTACATATTTCTTGCACTTTGCAAATATCCTTGTATTTGTATGTTCCCATTTTGATGCATTTTTCCATATGATTATTGCCCTCCCTCAATTGACTTTGGCATTGAGAAAGGATTGTGCTGTCACAAACTGCAGAATCCTTGAACAGACAGGATTAGAAATGGTCAGCAGATTAAAAATGTTTGCTTGAAGTTTATTTGTTGGTTTGAAGTAGTGGGGGGAAATATTTGCATAAATGAATTTTTAATAGGTACTAAAAATAAAAAGCTGCTAAAGAAAATGTAGCTTGTCTGCATTATCATGCAATTTTAATTATGCAAGTATTTATAGTCTTTGTGTACTTTGACTTATGGCCATGTGAGACACATGAGTGAACTGCCACTCATGCAGAATTAATTATAATTTGTCCATATAGGGGAAAAAAACCCTGGGAAAATATGATAACACTTTTCCTTGGCAGCAAACCCTAGTTGTTGTTAGTCATTTGAGAAAATTATTCTTAGCAGACTATACAAATTGTGTAGTTCTAAGTGTTCCCTAAAAAGAGGTGTATTAGCATGTGACTACATCCACTACAGGAATAGATTTCAACAACTAAGCAACTGCATCCTTTTGTACCATAACATTTATTTCATTTTTTCTTTTCCTTGAACATGAGAAAAATATTTTGACTCAGCGTTTGGCAATCCAAGCCAGGTAATTTAAATAATATTCACTTGGAATGTACCGAGTGTAAAATGCTGTTTTTAGAGTAGTTACTTTTCTACAGTATTGCAAACCAAAATCTTTAGTTTCCCGTGTGTAATAGAACCAGTGTGTATAGAGTTTTTAAGCTTTGCACTTCTCCTTTTCCCAGGTAAGTGGCAAATAACTAATTGTCACTGACACATAGGGCAACAAATGGATAAAGCAAGCATGGATTCTGAGATCTATAATTTTTAATAATTTTTAAACTAGCTACAAAATGTCAATCACTTCACAAACTGACAGGAGACATAAGGAATTTTCATATTACATGCTGTAAATTATATTTATCTCACAGTTTATCTAGAGTTCATTCATTTAGGTTTTTTAATTATTTTTTTAATTGTCAGCTACTAAACATCTCAGCGATTTGGTGTGCATAGCTCTAGGTAAGCAACAGAGAACTGTACTGATAACAAACCACATGGGGATAGCGACTAGTAAGAGAGAGCCTTATAAAAATTACTTTTCTTTGCACCATTTCATATGGTAGTTGTTTCCTCCAAAAGATAGTCTTCAAAAGCAGCAGACAAACCCAATATATTACACTTATTTCTTTTTGTCTTTGACATATTTTCAGCCAAGCTTTTATTTTGCTGGCAATGGCTAAATGGTGAGTGCCAAATCCCTCTTTTTTCATAATTAAAAAAAATGATCATGATTAATAACTATATATATATCAACAAGAAAAAAGTGGCACAACTGCAAACTTGCTGGTATAATAACATAGTCCCAAAAGAGTCCGAATACTGAGCATGCTTTTGTTGTCATTGTTGGTGTGCTACTGCCATGGGAAAATTCTTGTTTAAGTAGGAGTCTAAAAGTCTATTTATTCCTCATGCATAAATGCATAAATCACATCACTTTTTAGTGCAATGCTTGTTATAGTAATATAATTTCACATTGTCTAATCATGAAATCATAACAACAGATAATGGCAATGAAGAACTGAAGACAGCAGGTTTAAGTGCTTAAACATCATGATACCCAAAGACAGGAGCATGGCAGTAGCTCTGTGGAATGTCACAGTTTTACAAGAACAATACTGTATATTTAAAGGTTAACAGCACGTTTAGCATTCCAACAGTGTTGTCATTCAGCAAACATCATTAAAAAAAGAAAAAGAAATGAGGAAAGGGAAAAAAAAGGAAAGGAATCCAAAACAGAAACAAAGAAAGGAAAAACCCCAAAAACATCATAGTGAGCTATAGCCATCAAATCAGCACTATGTACAACCTTTGGAAAGAAAGATATCTAGAAAAAAATAATTACAAGTATCATTTTTGGAAAGCTGACAAACTACACAGGACAACATTTACAATGGGGCTGATATGTGCATGTGTGCAAACCTAGTAGATAAATACCATGATAAAAGCATGAAGGTGCTGCCCTGCTGGGCAGCATTAAAAGGGAAATGCACTTCACTGCATTTAACCGCTGCCCAGCATCTTTGTTGCACGCTGGTTGGCTTCATCAATCCTGGTTTTGTTGGAATCAGCCTAGGGAAGCACAAAGGAAAGAAACAGATGAGTACAGGGAAGAAAGAGAATGTCTACAATGCCGTGTGGATACTTCTGTAGTTTTGGCTGGGTCAGAAAGAAAAACAAAACAAAACAACAACAAAAAAGAAGCTTGAAAGTTCCAGAGAGCTGCTTTTTATAGTGGTATTAGGGACCCAAAAGGAAATTGCAGGTTTGCTGGGTCTGTGACGCTTCGTGTAGCCTTTGAGCAAAGCTTTTATTTTTTTATTCAGCTTGACTGAACTCTTGGAGAAGCTGTGCCAGATGTGTACCTGGTGCTGTTGATAGCCCTAGTGGTATCAATTGTAATGGATGACAGCACGAGAACCTGATGGTGTGCACATGGATTTTCCTGGTGAAAAGCTTCAGTATCCTCTAAAATTCAGTGAACCTGGACTCTGCTCTAATTTAGACCAGCAGGCAGGCACTCAAAACTAATATTCTGGTCAGTGTAGTGAATCTCTGGAGCAGAGAAGCAAGATCATCTCATGTAGGGAATGCTGGCAAGAAATTTCTTTGAAAAGATTGTCCTGGATATCTTTGCTCTACATATGAAAGGAAGGGAATAGGTGGGAGTGATGCTAGAGCTCCAAAAAAGTTCACCGGTGTAGTTGCAAGATAGAGAAGCTTCCCTCATTGGGTAGCAGTATAAAAGGAATTGAGAAAAAAGCAGGGATTCTACTGGTATTTGAAACAATCAAACCAGAATTTTGACAGTTGGATTGGATGCTCTTAAAGGTCTCTTTATAGGTTTCAACATAAAATGCTGTTAATAAAATGGCACCACATGGGAGGTTTGGGAGTTCTCTGAGTGGGAAGATACTTTGGCCATGACTTTCTGCAGCTCTACAGAAATTGGTTTGGGTGACTAAAGAAATTGTTTTAGCTAACAAAAATTGGCAAAGCTCCATTCCAACCCCACGTTGCCATGCCTACTTATTCTAGCAGAGGGACTAGATAGAAAATGGCTTCAATTATTTAAAATCAGACCTGTGGGAAAGGTGAGAATTGTGTTTCTGCTTTAAAAGCATGAACTCAAATAGAAAACTCTTTTCTGTGGTTTGATGGCTGCATTTTGTTAGCTTTGATGATTGTTCCCACATCTCTGGGGTGTATCCAAATTGTACAGATTTATTTTAAATTTCCAATTTGCAACAACAGAATGGTGAAGGCAACTTTCCCACATGCATTTAAAAATCATTTAAAAATGGATAACGTGATGTGCAATAAATCATTCTGAAATATCTTGGGGTTTTCTCCATAATTGTTTTGGAAAATGCTATGTAGATGTGTATTTTTAGTGCAGTGGCACGTGCCAGATCCTCAACAACCATAAATCAGCAAAACTACTCTTTGCAAGCCACACTCCTTTATTTTAGCCACCAGTCTGACCTTGTCTACCACTGTACAATTTTGTGTGCTGTTGCCAAAAGGATACCTAAAAAGTTAATGATTTTGGAAGCAGATACATTTGTCATTAAATGCATGGATGTTCATTTAATATTGATGAACCATCGTGTTTCTAATGATGTTTTGACCTTAGTATCTGGTGGATAAAGTTGCATTGAAGGCAGTGGGAGTATTTGTGCAGACCCTCCCACTTAGGTCAAGACAGAGTGGTCTGAGCCCTTCCTACTTTACTCCCAGCTTCCTATTTATGGTTTGTTTTAGGGCTTTGCCCTTCTGGTGGTGATGTCCGTGCCATTTCACCTACTCATCACATCATCATTTTGGTTTTTGTCCCTTTCTCTCTGATCTTGAGGAAAGGATAAAGCCTTTTATTCATTGCTATCCTGATTACTGTTGATAGATCAGATTGCATCTCTGTCTTATGAGATTGCTCTGGTTTGGAAGCATGCATGCAGTTTAACATAAATTCTCTAGGAGCATTTGGGTTAGCTTTGTGATGCACCCCAGCTTTTGCAAAGTGTGCCAGCCAAGGATCTTTATAATGATCACAACTGACCCAAAGCACAATGTTCCAACTGGTCAGGAAAAGAAAACAGCCCTAGCAATGCTGTACACCCGCTGCCAGCAAGGGATGATGGCCCAGTGGCATATTTCATTGCAGATGGATGTGTGTCCATTTGTGGTTTCATTATTTTCCAGCTAACCATCATTTCTGGTTTTTATCGAGGTTTTCACTAATATATTGTGTTTCTTGTTCCAGTATCTCATTGCTGTCTTCTTGCTCTGAGAAATTTGGCAGATTTTCACTAAGACTGAAGACTGTCTTATTTTTGTGCTGCTTTCATGACGACTCCTCTGTGTACAACGCAAATCCATCTTTCACAAATGTGCCACTGTTCCTTAGCCAAGGGCCCTGGGTGGCAAGGCCTTTCTGAGAGGCTGGATTTAATGAATCCCATCAGCTGCCAATGTTATTTTGCCATTTCTGTATGAAATGGAAAACTCCGCAAGAAGAACACATGGACGTGGAAGGCTGGTTCCTCAGTGAGCTGACTGCTCTCAGCACGTACTGCTTGGAGGTTTGGCCCGTGTGCTTTATGTGCACAAAGGACTTGGTCAGTGTTTTCAAATTCAGATGTTGGTAAGCCTGAGCTGGTAGATAATAGTGACTTGTTAGGTTTGCTGCAGTTTGTGACGGTATTGTGCAGACACGAGTAGGACACCACTGATTTCTATCCACATAGCACCTCTCCTGCCACTGTGTTATGACATGGGTAGGGGAGGTGGTAACAAAATACTGCACATCCTTGTACTTACTTTGAGAAAATAATGTGTGTCCTAGACTTCTTATTTAAAGGTAGTTATGGTGTAGGCTCTATAATCTCTCAGTCCCTTTTCACAATGTAGATAGATTGCTGCTTTCTAGTGCTTTTCCTATGCATAACAGCAGTAAATCCTTCCCCCCATTCTCCTAGTTTTCCCAGGAATAGGAAGTACTGCAGAATGGTATACCAGTAATCCTATGCATTTTCCAATACAAACTAACAGATGCAGCTTTATAAAACAAAGCTTTTGATCAATGCAAAGCCATGTGCTCTGTGGTGCCATGTGACGAGTGTCTTCCTGACAGAGACAAATGTCCCACCTTTAAGGCAATGTATGCTTCACTCAGTCCTCTCTGGAATCCAACTCCAATAAGGAAAGCTCTTGGAGTGAATCCCTCAGTGCAGTATCTTATTCACTTTTTTTCACTAAGTTCTGATCTAGTTAATTGACATGAAAAATAAGCATGGGCATCCTGCTTGTGTGAGGGTGCTGGCATGTGTAAGCAGGCTAAAGAGTGCAAGCTCTACCACCTAAGGTCAGAATTAACTCTAAGCACCACATGTCAGTCCTTGGGTTAGATCTTCAGGTTGTGTAAATCTCAGCGGAAGTTGTGTTGTGTTGATTTTATACCAGATGAAGATCTAGCCTCTTATGTCACTTCAGCCTGGCTGTGCCTGGAGCTCTGCCAGTATGGATGCAGATGGCTTGCAGATCTTGGGATCTGAGGATGGCAGTGAGCTCCCAGCCGGGTTTGGAGGGGGCTGCTCTCTGCTTCAGAAATCTGCAGTGCAGGTCTGGCACTGGAATGCTGCTCTCTGCCTTTGGAGGCATTGATTTTGCAGTAGTAATGCTGAACTTTTGTATTTCACTAAGGCCATGTGGGGCCCAATTATATTTAAATACACAATTATATAAATATATATACACACACACACACACACCCCCCCCGCAACAGGAGAGCAGGTCTAGATCTCTGTCTAAATTTTCTAAGGAGGCAGCACAACAAAACTGGCCGCACTGTTACCATATGGCAAAGCCTTGCTTAATACATCCCCATCCTTTTCTGGGGATCTGATCCTCCAAGCAAGTGATCTAATCCTGAATTGCTCATGGAGTTTCCAAGGAAGGGAAAGTTCAGGAAGATTTAAAACTTTCCAGGAAGGGCCAGGGCATTCAGACCGAAGCCTCATGGTTCTGCTCAGGGCAGTTCTCCTTTCATAGAGCTGTTGCAGAAGGAGCCTTGATGTGTGCTAGGCCTTGCAGCTGTTGTGTACAAACTCCACAGCATGGCTTCAACCCAGCCTGCACTGGAAGTTACTGAAGACCCACAGCAATGAGCTGTGGCCCAAGGATTTGGAAGGAAAGGAGAGGAGCTCTAGCAGCTAATTCTGTCCCCTGTCCTTCTCCAGGCTGAAGAGAAACTGCAGCATGCACAGCCTGTGCTTGCAGAAGGGAAAACCCTTTTGGGGTCCCCTTAGGAATGTCAGCTCTTACCTTCTCCATGATCCTGTCAATCTGGCGATTCTGTGTGTCGATCTCATTGCCCATGTCCAAGGCCATGTGACGTAAGTTGCCAATGATGCCGCTGACCTGCTCGAGGTTCTCATCCATTTCATTTTCCCGAGCATCATTTGTTACCCTGGGAAAAAAAAACAACAATTCTTTAAAGCAGAGACAAGAGATTCTCCCTGAAATTGTGATACACTTGAAACCTCCCCTGTGTCTGAGGAGCAGCTGCTGTGCTCAGCTTTGAAGAAAAGGGATTAATAAGCAGCTAACCTGAAAACCACTAGGTGCTTATGTTTTGGATGCTGGACTCAGTTGTCTGGGTTCATCACTGCTCCATTTATACTGCTTGTCTCTGCTGTTACTCAAAGTGTTGCTGTCTAAGCTTGTCTGAACCACATACTGCACCTCTCTACAGTGATCCTTCTCGAACAAAGAATGAACATGTGCTCCATTTTGATCTGTGTGTGATTAGAGTTCATGGGAAATGCTGGAGGGTGGTGGAATTACAGGTATACCAGGTCCTCTCCTTGAACTGCACACAGCTAATGCACACTGTCAAGCCCTCCTATGCTTGGGGCTCCTAGATATGTTGGAGAAGAGCAGCTTCAGCTGTGAAATTCCTGACCTAACATCCTGTTTAATTAACTGAATTTCTGGTAAATGACAGAAGCAGCTTCTCTCAGATTTACTGTCTTTAGTAAAGACCCTCTGTCTCTTAGTACTGTCTTTTGCAGTTGTTAGCTTTTTGGAAAATAAAACTTGTGCTTGAGCCAAGGCCCAAGTGAACTCTCCAGTGACTGAAGAGGCATGTGGTGACTGACACTGGGGAAGGCAAGGCCCATGCATGAGTCTCACTCAGAAAATCCTTTGCGCCTCTTCTGTAATTTGTGTTCACGAAGGTGCCCAAAGGGTGCTCCAGGCTATTTGCAGAATGATTATGGTGTAGCATAACTTCCTTCACTGCTATTCTGTTATCATGCCCCAGCCTTCATTTCTGTGGGGCTGACATCCAGAAATTAAAAACAAGTGAATGGCAGACCCAGCAAACTTAAATGGCAACTCCATCCCACACTCCAGATTGCATGACAGCATTGTTTCTATCACGCTAATTTCCCTTTATCACACCAGCCAAAAAAAATAAGTGGATAATAGTTTTTGGAAAGATAATTACTTATTAATCCAGTGTCTTTAATCTTCAGAGATCAAAGCTTTTCCTACTGGAATGCTGTTATCCATTCAGCTGATAGCATTGTCATCTAAATACTGTAATCAGTAGGTTCTTATTGCTGGATGCCTATGTATGGTGGAAACTTTGCAGTGTGGTTGCCGTTAGTGTAGCTGAGTGCTTCAAACCAGCTTTCATTTGAGTGCTCAGGGGTTTTCACTATGTTTCTTCATAGTTGGGGCCTACAGCAGCTGAGGAATGGGGCATCATTCCCTGTTCAGTGAGGTTTTCTGGAAAGTCACAATCAGGCACCTCTAGTTAAAAGTGAACTTCAAGTTCTGCACTTGGCTCAATGCTTTGACAGGAAACCTGAGGCTCTTTTCTTGTTGAAACAAAAGGAAGGGCTGCCGGGTGCTTTGGTACATCTTCTGGCAAGGATGGACAACGGGCACTACAGGCCTTGAGACATAATGGCAATAAACTAGTATTCATCTGACACTTCATTTCTTAGGCATTTGACAACTGTCATTAATGAGACCCATAATAAGGCCCCCAGGAAAAGCATTCATTCAGTGAGCTGGAGTGCAGACGACAGTGCTGACTGGCCATGAATGCTGCTGTGAAGTAAATAAAACAGATATTATTTCTATTTTGTTACTGCTCAAATATGGGCAATCTCAAGGAGAAAGGTTTGTGGCTGCATTTTCAAGCATCTTCTGGTTCTCAGGGCCAAGACTTCCAGGATTTCCAGCAACCACTCTTTGCAGAAACTCAGGTGACCCACAGGGCCAGCGGAAGTCACTGGACACAATAACCCTTTAGTGTATGTCTTACTCACAGTCCACCTGAATGCAAGCACCTAGCACTTGGTGGAAATCACTGGCTCCATCACCTTACCCAGCACCACTGAAAGAGTTAATGAGCATCACAGAACGTCTGACCATATGGAAGAAATCTAAATATATCAGTGACAAGGAGAATAGAGAGAAAACAGTGGATCAAAAGGCTCACCTGCGGATAAAGCCACCACTGATGGCCATCTGCTCCCGCTCATCTACGACACGTGCAGGCTGGCTGGCTACAACACCATCCTGATTATTGCCCCAGGCCTTTTTGTAAGCATCACTTGATTTAAGCCTACGCAAAAAACATGATGAGTAACAAAGCATCAAGTGGACAAGGACAAATGCAAAACTCTTTACCTCTCCAAGCTAAAAGCTGAATCAAGCAAATGAGTTTTCAGATAGGGGGTCATTGATTGTATACCGATATATCATAACCCTGAACAAAAGGAGGGCTTTGTTTTTTGTTTATTTTTTGCTTTACTGCCACAACAACAGTGATGGTCAGAGGTTTAGTTTCCAATAGGGTGAATTGCAATTGTCAAGTCTACAACACTGCACACAGGTTTTTTGGATGTTGACTTAGTTTCCAGAAAGAAGGAAAATTAAAATAATTAAAAAAAAGGGAAAAGAAAAAAAAGAAGAGAAGAAATACAGAAAAGTAGAAAACATTGTTTCATTTCAGTGACACATATGTTTTGACATCAAACACAGAGAACGTACTGGCAGACAGACATAAAAACAGAACTGCCAAGTATAGTGTGTACATCACATCACAGCAACACACCCTCTTAGAGAAAAACAGATTTGGCTACAATTTAACATTTCACCATGCAAAATATTGGGTTTCTGTTGATATTTTTGCAATATGTATGTGGCATGGTAGGCATTTAAAGCCACTGACCTTTCCCAAGGTGATTTGGGGATGGTTTTATTATAGGGTTCATTAGATTTTTCAAATAATATATCGGTACTTGAAAATAGTAATCATACATCGACAGTTGATGTACAAACCTTTGTCCACAGAGACAAAAAGTAAAATAGGCAGAAGTGAAATGAGTGCAGGAGAAAATAAAAGATGCGAGCAATCTAGCATCAGAAAGGGAAATTTTTCTACATTTTTCTTCATGCACCAGCTACAGGCATGAATAAGAAGTAAAGCATTCTCACTAAGCACAGTTCCCCCAATAGTTCATCATACCCTTAATGCATCAGCAGTAACAGCCTTCACAATAAGCAAGACAAGGCAAAAATGGATCATCACTTCCTTCAGGAGTTTTAAACCACAGGACTTTAAAAATAGCCTAGCAACTTGTTATATTTGTTCTTTATGATAGTTACATTAGATTTCAGAGAGCCATTTTCGACTGAGCTGCCATGGACAGAAAATTAAAATCCAGGCACACCTACAGATTAACATTATTTAGGCCTGCTGTCATTGGGATTATCAGATTAGACCGAACAATTTAACAGGAGAGTGCGAGTGTTTGGGATCCACAGGTATAAGGCCTTGATTTTATTCCGGAAATGGAGCAGTTTCCAACAAAACCGTTGGGAACTGCAAATCTCTGTGGCTTCCCTGTACTTCAGTCAGCTCCAATCAGTCATATAAACAGCCCTGTGGCTTGGATTTTGGGGGAGGAACTGGATGTGCTCCTGGGGGATTTGGGAAAGGACACAGCAAACCTGTCTCTGGTGTCATGTTCTCTCCATGCCCCCTGCTCAGTTTTAAATGAGCCTGAAGATGTGTTGTATGCTCCAGAGTGGAATTAAAATGTAGATAAAAATAGGTTCTTTCCTACTTATCTTTTGTTGCTTATTTCCTGTTAAAGTTTGTGAAGACTTAAAAAGATGATGGTTGGCTTATGTAAACTTAGTTGTCTGAAACTATACATCAGCTTTGGAATTCCTAGAAATGGGTGAAATTAGTTCTCTTGCTGCAGGTCTGTTACAGGGTTTTGCCTGCTCTTTAGACCTGTGCAACTCTGAGAGTGAAGCAGTCTCTGTGTTTGAGGTAAATGATTTTATCCACCCAGGACCCGATTTCTGTTTTCCAACTAAAGTCAACAGGTTGAGTCTGGCCATGGTCAATAGCAGTTGTCCTTTTGAATGCAGCTTGATCAAAGTTTCATGCCATGGGCATTTTGGGTCTCCTACGAATGTAGGATCAAGACTTATGTATTGATAAGGCTCGCAGAGTTGTACTTTCATTGTATATCAGGTTATAGTTATATGTGAAATGGTTAATCTTTTTAAATATATGCCATTAATCTCCAAACAGCCAGAAAAGCATTAAGGGATCATGGTGATTCTGATGCCCAGAACTGTGTGGATTTCTCTCCCTCCTACACTCCACTCCTCAGAACATCATTTCATTTGTACCAGTTGAGTCCTGGCATAGCAACTCAAGGAACAGTTTCCTAAAGCCTTTTTCGTCCAAACTCTGCTTCTGAACATAGATTAGCAATGCTGCTTTGTGAAATCTGGCTGCAGACTGCCAAGGTCAGAATACTGCCTTGCAGAAGGGAAGAGACACCTTTACAAATGAATGTTTCCCATATGGAATGCACACAGTGTCTTTCTGTTCTTACAGCCTGGCACTGCAGTCGTAGTGAAGTGGCAAATGTTTTAAGGCCATGTGTCAGGTGCTAATCCCATCCCTGTCACATGTCTGGCTGTCAATTCTGAGCTTTTACAGCTTGTACAGTGTGGGAGATGTGAAGTTTCTGCTGCATTTGTACCTGCAGCATTGCTGCATCAGGTCCTCTGGTGCAGGACAGCAGGGCTAAAGCCTCTGTCAGATAAAAACCTCGTATCAATAGCAGGGAGTCCTGCTGAGACAGGCTGTGTTTGTGTGTAGCTCTTCCCATTCCTTCTTCCCTCTCTCCCATTGTGCAGCCAAAGGCAATAGCACACACATTCTGGGCAAAACATTTACCCCAGCAAAGTATTCGGGGCACAGTACACAGGAGCAAAATTGATTTTTTTTTTTAAGTATCTGCATTGTGTCCCAAGGGAATTAACTTCAAAATAAATGTGACTTTTAAGGTAAACACCCAATCCTGCTGTTCTGATTTTTGGCAAAATACCCCCTGAACTCTATGACAGCTCTCTTTCCTTTGGTCTTGACAATAATGGTAGGATCAGACTTTGGCTGTGAACAAAGTACCACACAGAAAGGGAGTTTAATCCTCAGAACTACTGCTCTCTGCTTTGTTTCCTGCACAATCTCTGGCCAACCATTTCTGAGTGTTTTCACTGTAACCCTGGTTGGATACCTACTCAGTGCTGGATTTGCCATTCCTCAAGGACTTGGGGTTGGTCCACTTTGTCCCCGATTTCCTGCACCCGCATAACCGCACATCACATTTCCATTTGGCATTTAAAACAAGCTTTGCATTACTTGGAGGACGGTTTCGTTCAAGTGTGATGGCATGCAAGCAAATTCGATGCATTTCAACATTTCTGCTTAGTGTACGTGCTACCCAAATGAGAGAAATTTGGCTTATTCAGGCTTTCTCAGATTTGTTGCCTCTGGCAGGATGAAAACCTTGGGTTCCAATTATGCAACATCACTTTTAAGAGCTCATCAAGAGCTATTTCTGTTGAACAATGAAAGAAGGTGTGATTTTCATCCATAATTTTGAGTAATGCTTAATACAACCTCTTTTCAGCTCTTTTGCTTATTAAACTTGTTAGAGAAAATACATTTTAAAATTTAGGTTGTCCAGGAATAAGGTAGCCCCAGTGTTTTGGTTTGCTGGAAAATGGAACCACTCAGTACACTTTGTGTAAAATGTTGAAACTTTTACCATTAAAAGGTGTCAACAGTGAAGCTTTCACTGCAGTATGCCTGATTTTAATGCATCTACAGTAATTCCCAGTCAGTTGTCTATGCTATGAGATGAATGCATTTGAACCAGAATCGTTCTTTCTGCATGCCACATGCTCATCCTGTCCATGTGCCTAGCAAGGATGAGCTTCACAAGGCCTTTGGGATCAGCCTTAAGTGCTCAAAGAGATGAGGCAGGCAGCACCTACTTGTTACATGGACAGACACAAAGACCACAGAATTTTCCTAGGTCCGTCAAATTCTTTTCTGCTTCTTTCATGTCCTTATTGATTTGGTCCATTCCCTCTTCGATGCGTTCCAGTTGTTCTGATTAAACACAAGTATTTTATCCCCACAGAATGAAGCAGATGGAAAAGGACAAAGAAAAAAAAGACAAAAACTTCAGACATTCACTGTGACAAAAAAACTGGACACCACATAGCAGAGCCGGTACCCAGTACCTACTTGTTACAAGGACATATGAAAAGGCCACAGCATTTCCCTAAATCTTTTAAATTTTTCTCGGCCTCCTTCATGTCTTGGTTGATATGGTTCATGCCTTCTTCAACACGATCGAGTTGTTCTGGTCAGGACAAAGGGATGACAGTGTGGAATGAATTGTTTTTTTGCTTGTTTGCTTTTGTCTTCAACAGAACATGAAAAATGACCAGGTAGAACTGAATTAATAATGACATTACAATGCATTAATCTGAGCTGATGCATTGCTGAAAGGATGTGTGCCGCACTGGATGCCGAAGATTTTTTTTTTTTAACTAGTATGGGAAGAGTAAAACAAAGGAGGAATTTATTTGAAATATATTAATATAAACAAGATGTAATGATGTAGAAAGGAAGGGTTATAAAGTTCAAGGCCCAGAAACATAATACAATACATCCACTTACTAAGACAGTGACATCCAGGAGAAAGAAAGATAGTGTTATTATTTTGCATTTTCTTATGTTAATGTAAGAGAAAAGATGTCCTTCCATGGAAAATATCCCGTTCCGTTACTTACGCTTACAAATGCCTTGGAATTAGGTGATTTGGGGCAGCATAATTGCTTTGATTAGTGAGTGAGAGAACTGGTAATAACAGTACAAAAAACAGAGCAAGCAGTTAAGGGCTTGTATCCATGCATCCCTTTTTTCAGAAGCTGAGGAAACTGAGATATGCCACTTTGACTGGCATTGGATATTGATCTCTAATCTGAGTGTGGCTTCAGGGAAGGTTCTCTTTCTAGTGTGGATGCTGCAAATCAGGAGTATCCCCAGTGAACACCGAGCAACTGAAACCTCTCCAGGAGCCTGATGCTCCCTGGAAGAGCACCACCGACTGTGACATTCATTGTCCCTGTCCCCAAGGGACCTTATGAAAATAGGCAGAAGACCCATGTTTTCAGTGAGGTCACTGCTGCTTTGCGCCAGGGCAAGACAAGAAACACCAAGCCCAGCAATCAGCTCCATATAGACACTGTATCCCCGCTGCATCAAACAGAATTTGGTGTGTGTCTACCAATTTGGTGTATTTCCACCTATCCACTTCTCCTGATGATGGTGTTGGGTTTTCTTAATGATTCAGTTGCTCAGAATAATTTAATGTGTTAATTTCCTCCCTATTAAATCTGTGGAAAATGTCCTAGAGGAAAAGAATGCCACAACGCAGAAGCGTAGGAATGGATTTCCCACTAATATAAACAGATACAGATCCAGTGGGATCTGTAACTGTACCTAAAGAGGCGAAGTCAGTCAATCCCAGTAAAACATAAATACATCCCTATGCCCCATTTGGAATAGAAAAACACAGAATTAGACCCTAGAGGAAGGAACTAAGAGTACTGGTTATAGAAGTTATAGTGTTACCCCTGATATTAACTGAGTCCTAATCAGAAGGGAAAAAAAAGACATTTTAGATGAAAAATCACATGCATATTGACGTCAGTACAACATTCCTCTTGACTTCCTTGGGAACATGAATAGGCCTAATTTCTTACTCGAGTTTCTAATAACAATTGAGGTTTAGATTTTCAAAGCTTTGTAGGGGATTTGGATCCCCAGTTCCCATTAAAATTAATTTTATTTAATTAAATTTAATAGGAAACAGGCACCTCACACCTCGAGGGCCTAGAAAATCTTGGCCTAAATTATTCAAGCTGAAATAATTTGAATATTGAACTTGTGCTCTTTGTTTAATTCTTGCATGCGACTGGGACTGAGAAGAAAAGGTGTCATGTCAGGATGGGGAGACACATCTGCTTTTCAGCTGTCAGTTCTCATTCTTCTCAGCTGGATGGGCCTGTCTCCTGATACCACAGGAGTTATTGATCCCAAATCCAAGGATATATTTAGAGGATCAGAGTCACCCGGTACTGTCCTCTAAAGGGGGCACATATCATGTAGGCAAAGGATTGTGAAACTAAGAAGGAAACCTGAGAGATGGACTGCACAAGTTCTGCCAGATAAACTGCTGAGCCGAGAACCAGAAATGCAAGGTTGGATTGTTTTAATGCACATTTTAATTTAGGCTTTAGCAGAAGCTTTGGTTCATGTTTGTAGGCGTAGATTGTCAGTCTCATCAGAAATGTGAGTCTGTGGTAGAAAGGGATACTCCTCTCAGTGCTCCTGCTCCTGACTAACTCAAGAGTCCTGCCTGCTCCTGCATAGCTGGGCAACTCTTATTCTTGCTCTGGGAAGCAGCTGTGGGAGTGTGAGCTGGCTTTTATCCTGGTTCATGCAGCAGGATGGAAATTGCTACATTTCTGCCGCAGACTCCCGCCTCCTGCTTGCAAGAGCTGTGCTTGCAGAGCCCATTTTCAGGACTCAGTTAAAAGGCAGCTGTAGCTGTACCCACATGTGCCTTTAGACACTAGACAGGACAAGAGGTACTGCTGACCTTTCTTCCACTGATTTTCCTTCCAATACTTCTCTAGACTTGTCTGTCCAGTAGAAAATACCAGGTAATTCTGCAGGGATCAGCCCTAGATCTGGTGCCACTGGTGGCTTTCAGTCTAAGAATGTTTCTTTGCCCAGATGCTCATTCTCTGAACCTACATGTGTAGTAGGGCCTTTTGAACTTTCTTTCCCTAATTCCTATTTGGCCCAAATAAATGAGTGCTAATTGAGGAGTATATTTGACATGACTCAAAGACTTCCATTTAAATTACAGTCCTCTCTAGAAACCTGATTTAATTTATCCTGCTTCAGGATTTCTGAATAGAAATGGGACCTACAACTAATTTATCTTCCATTAATGGAAGCTTCATCAGTGTAAAACCCCATGTCATACTTGTAGCCCAGAAGTCTAGACAGCTGGCTGCAGGTCCTAAAACCATTTGCTAGTTGTTAATGTTGTGGGCTGGACTGTTCACTAGTTTAAATCAGCATAGTTATGCTGGCTTTGTTGAGCAACACCAATTTATACCTGTCAAAGACATGGTCCCACAGGCAAGGAAATAGATTCATGAGTCTAACCACAATTATTGAGTCATAAATATTACAGTGGAATTAACTTAATGGGGTCACACTGGATTTGTTTTGGTATAACTGCTATTAAAATCTGGCCCAGAATGAATCACTGCCGGTAGGAAATCAGATGGCTATCGAAAGGTTAATTTAATGTTTTCATAGATCTTCCCTATTCCAACATTTTGTATTGTATTAAAGGTTTTAGGGAAGACAGCCTTTTGGCACATACTGCCATGAACCTATGCATATTCACACCTACAAATGAACATGTCCTTTGTCTCCCATTTAAAGAAGCGCTTCAAGGTCAGACTTTGAACTCCTTTTGAGAATTGGTTGCAGTATTCTTTGAATAGACTACATCTATCTATATGTTTAGGTATCATATGTAAGAAAATTGGTGCTGTCTGGCAGCAGAATAGAAACATATGTTTGATTGTGATTTCCTCCTTTTTTTTTATTCCCAGGAAACTGCAAATTATTAGCCCTTGTTGCATATTGATACCCTTTGATGCCTAAGAATGTAATTTTTGTTCCAAGGCAATGAACATAAATCTTCTTCCAGATCTCTACACCAAACTAATGGCCTATCTTAGAATATAAAAGAAATATATTTGTGGATTACTTCTGTAAGGCAACTAAGCGAGTCCTGTTAGTTTGACCATTGCATGGTGGCCTTTTGCCAGAAGGTCTTTGCCAGGACCATCTGTAACATCCTGGCAACTCCCCGCTCTGTGATCGCTCTGGGAAAGTGGCTGGGAGAGGGAAGCTGGAGCAAGGGCATCCCTCAGCTGCCCCTGTGGTCTCTTGAGCAAACACAGCTGTAAAAGCATCTTACACAGCATTGGATGCAGGACCAGCACAGGGAAAGTGTGGTGTTGCTCCAACTTTGCATCCCTATCTGTAATTTATGACAAACACTCTGTGACTGATGTCAAGGATCTGGGCTCTGTGCATGAATGTCAGTTAAATGCCTATGGAGATGGGAACTTACTCCTTTGCCTGGAGTATTGTGCAGTGAAGCACTTTCCACAAGGAAATATTTTAATTAAAAAGAGAAAAAAAGAAAAAGGACATCTTAAGAACACATTGTAATCATAATTGCGTACAAGAGAGATGAATTTGAAAGGGAGTCAGCAGAGCAACTGTTTCCAATGCTATTCCATGATCCCATTTTCCATAGAGGAGAATCCTATCACAGTGTAGTACATTTCTAGGACAGACTTTTTAGAAATCCTGAGTCTTGACCCAACTGTGCTCAGAAAGGCACTGCTGAGCACAGGTAGCAATGGCAAAGAGCTGGTGGGGAGTGCTGTGAGCCCACATGTAACTCTGCTCAAAATAACAGGAGACAAGGCACACCTGCTTTGTGGGGGTTTGTTTGTCTTTTGTTCTGTGCTACAATTTCATCACCATAAATACCACTTTCCCTGTAGAATCTGGAACAGTCTTTACTTACTTTTTATTTCATTAATTAGCCAAAACTCATACAAAACTGCAAAACTCCTGCTAAAGAGATCAGCTAGCATGGCTACCATCGCATGGTGCCAGTGCTTTTGTTTGTGGGGTTGCCCAGTTGTTTCAAAGTTTTATCTCCTTTATCAACTTGATCTAGAGTAAGATCTGCTGGGCACATTAATTTGCTCTCTGTGCTCACTGGTTGTGGATTTGCAGTTGCTGGTGCAGGGAGAAAATCTTAATTGCACTGACGTTTTCTTTGTTCCTTATCAAAGTTGTGGCTATTCCTCTATCTTGTCTTGGATGAAAAATGGCTGTGCTGCTACTGTTGCTACGGGAAGAGTTTCTCCCCTTCACCTCACTTGGAATACAATAACAATTTGAGCTTATATTCATATCTCCACTTTGTCCTCTCAGTTCAATTTCTACAGTCTGCTTTTAACCAACAAGCCTCTAAATCAATTTTTCTAAGTTAGCATATTGTAAAGACATATTTAATGAAGCAGAGCAATTGCCACTGCTCAATAATACTTTGCGGCATGAAATTTTTAGTGTAAAATGTAAACATTTTAAAAAGTTATAAATGTATTTATATTTAAATCACTAATTAAGGGAGCTTGACTCAAGACCACATTTATAAGAATGTAAGAATTAGGGATGCACATGAAATCTGGGAAACACTTTCTCACTGATGGAAAAAAAATCTCAAAAAGGAGAATCTAACCTCCCAGCTCCTTCCTGTGGGCTTAACTATGTTGATCTGATTTGGGTGACAATACCTGGCTCAGAAAATGATAACCTGGTGTTGCAGAGGGACTACCCCAAAAGCCCACTCAGAATCCCAGTGACCTCAAAGGACACTGGAGGAGAAATCTAGTTTTTATGGCGGTCTCCTCCTCTGTGAAACAGAAGTAATGAAAGCTCTTGTGAAGCTCCAGATTCTCTGAGGGTCATGGCAGCCTCTGTAATCTGCTGTGCAGCAATAGGAGCTCGCCAAGCTGGATTTGTTGTACAAATACCTGGTATTGTGAAATTACCTTGACTTTTTGCCTTTTATGATCCTAGAGACTTTTGCTTACTGATACCAGAAAATCAGTTCTCCTTTGCTTTATTTAGATGGAATTGGCTCAAAGAAGTTTTCCTTGTAAGGTCTGTTTAACTTCAAAACAAGCAATTTTGTAAAGAAACCTAGAAATAGAGCTTCAAGCAACTGCAGAGATTAGATATTCTGCTTGCCGCCCACTGGAAAGATCAATGTCATGTTTTCTGTATATTTAACACCTAATAATCTTAAGTGACTTGTGCAGTCAGCTGCAAAGAGATCACATGGCAGTGTTAGCAAATTATTTCCTTAATCTGATAATCTGCTGAGACATCCGTGAGCTGCACACATTGCACTAATTACAGAGGGTTCAAAGCATATTTTGCCCAGTAGTGTAAGTCCTTTGTCACTAAAATAAAAAGAAATAAATCAGGAATTATTGCACCTACATATTGCTAAAATAGAAAAAACTTAATTAGACATTTAGCATAAGACAGTGGTTACAACATTCTCAGAGCTGGTAGCATTATTTGGCTGTTTTCCTTGAGAAACCCACACTGCATAGTCATAAGCTAAATTTACTGAATCACTTAAGGCATGACCATAACCAATTTAAAGAGGCTTTGAAACTGTCTGATTCTTTCCTGTGTATATTGACTCACTGCATCTCTGACTGTACAATGCATATTTCAGGTTTCACTGTCCATAAGAGTTTAACACTGAGTTCCCCGGACTCCAAAGAGGTAAGTGGATCCAGTCTCAGCTCCTTGGCTCATCCAGATTGTCCTTCCTATCATGACTACAGAGGCAAATCAGTCAGACAACTTTTGCACACAGGGGTTTAACAATAGTAGAATTCCAAAATAAAAATAATTTAAAAAAACCCACCACAAAAATTCCAGGTTAAAATCAAAATAATCCTCCCTAGCAATCTGTGGAAAAATAACAGTTAAAGAACAGAAACATTCTTTCCCAGGAACCACTAAAGTTTCTGCTGCTCTGCCTGTGAATTGCATTGCAAGACACAACTGGATATTTACAAACTTTCTTTGACAATATTTGTGATTTATTACAACTGTAAAACTCACTTGTGAATCAAAACACATTATTTAGACAGGTGCCATATCTGTTTCAACATAAATAATTTCTTGTTTTCTGTATTCAGTGATAGTTCTTTTACTGCCATTGTTTTTTGAAAACAACAAAATATTCCCTGTAATATTTTTCTTATCAAGACAAATCGATGTGACAAAATTTGGTTGGGTTAAATCCTTTTCCTTTATGAGGAGGGGTGAGGGGAAAGCAATGAGTCATGCATAAAAAAGCAAATAGAAGAAAATACTTTCCATTTGTGTCCTGTTACTGCTTTTCATTCATTTTAGTGCCAGAGGGGCAAGGACATCACAGCTGAAAAGGGCCTGTCCCAACAATACCATACCTGTGCTTATAATCATTGTCTGGGCTTGATCAGTAACAAGCAGTAGCTCTGTAGAAAACTTTTCCCAACACAGTTTGGTGTCCTGTCACATAGGAAATAGCAACAAGGGCCTTTAGAGGGTTGGTTTGATAGAGAGCAGCAGGAATTTATACTCTGCTGATTTATTGGAGACCGTTTTGCTGTGGGTCTACAGCAAATGAAGACTTATTAGTGAGGGGAGAGGGGAAGGTACCTACTTCTTTGTCATATTATGAAGGGCAAAATGTAATTTCCTGGAATGTATTGAATATATCAGGCTCTCTCTTTGTCATTGTCATCCACAGACAGGGAGTTGTCTAAGCCTGAAACCTCCTATATGATCAATTGTAATGAGCTGATTGTGTCGCAGCTTTTAACGTTAACGTTCTGTTATCCTCACTGCCATCTCTATGCAAAGAGCAACTGAATTTTACACAAACTAAACCTGTTTTACCTTCTCTTGGGATGCATTTAGTGCATTTCTTTCACTTGCGACTTAAACAAGTGGGAAAATTACGTAGCACCTGCATAAATAATGCTGGATTTTACACTTATGGAGGCAAATCTTCTCATCACATAGCTGGATCTTGACCCAAAGCTTGCTGAAATAAAATGATGATTTGGATGAATTCAGCCTGCAGCTCTCTTTGACATTAGTGGGAAACAGGACAAAAGAACTACAGATTCTTAGGCAGTTGTTGTACATTTCTCTGTTGGATAATGAAGCTAAAGGCAAAGAGGTTTTTTGGGTTCTCATGCACAACCACACGTATTTTCTGGCTCTCATTTCCAGGGTTGCACACAGTTAGTACAGTACTTTGAGAAGGGTTATACTTCCTTACTGAAGCAATCTGAACTTACCTCCTTGCTCATCCAACATAACCAAAGTCCTGATACCAGCATCTTTACTCTACATCCCAATAGTGGTAGCAAGGTAAGGAGAGAGAGGGGAGAAGAAAGAGAGAGAGAAAGAGAGATCAGTGAGGGAACACTCAGCCCTTGGTATGGGACACAGGAAGGCAAAAGAAAAACAGTGAAAGGAATGGCAAGGTCATAAGGGGCTGGTGGCACAGTCCAAAGACTTTATGTGCCTGCACACTGTGTAAGGAACCAGGTACCCTCTACTGCACCATCAGTCCTTCTGGATTCACTGGGATACTAACCTTGTGTGGAAAACACAAAATCATGGACCTTGAGATTAAAATAATCACTTTACACAACAGTAATTTCTGAAAAGAGAGGGTTTGTCTCCTTACTGATGCAGGAGAAGGGAGGATGGGGGTGTTGACATTGCAGGTGCATGTTAATCCTACAGGAGAAATTCCCAGGGAAAACAGATATGACACAAACATGTTTGGGAAGGAGGCGCAGTGGTTTGTACATAGCTCTTGCTGCTAAGAGAAGTCAGAAAGCTTACCTACTTAGGAAATCCATTTTAAAGAAGGCTAATATTTAATAGGATTAAGTTACATTTTTTGGCTCAGTGATCTAATAGATATGGGTTTGAGCCAAGTTTTAATTCAGTCAACAGACACCTTTAGCATTAATGGACTTTGAATTGAGCTTGAAGGTAGGATTTTTAAAACACCTACACACTGAATCTGCCTCCGCTCCCACAGCTTAGTGGGAATCTTATCACTGCCTTTGCTGGATATAGGGTTTGAGCAAAGCTGAGCCGTTCAGAGCTCCCATTTTCCTCAACCAGCAGCAGGGCACCTTCCACAGGTACAATTTTAGCATGTGTTACCCTCACTCCGGGGTGTGAGCGAGTGTCTCAGGTTTCTAGGTGCTGCGATACTGAACTGTATCACAGATCAGATCAACTCCTTTTTAATTAGGAAGGGGAAACCAGCTCCATTCTGCTTGGAGCAGTGATAACATCAGTGAATAATTAATGACCTCAATGATCTCCCGACTGTTGCATGTCAATAACAGATGAAGTAAATCCTTTGTGGCCTGACAGCTTGCCAGCAGAAACTACCTGGGCATATGCAGCAGTAATTTATCTGCTTCCATCAACATGCTCCTGTGGAACAGATAAAGGTGGTGGTGTCAATTTTGCAGGGGGCATTTCAGATGTTGGGAACATGAGGAATGTTCCCAATGCACCTGAAGTCCTGACCATCCTCTTACTTTTCAAGCCACACTCTCACTCCTTGAGGCACATTAAAGACTTCATATTATCCTTCCTCCCGGCTGCCCTGCTCTGCCATCACCCATCTCTTTTGCTGGGAGCAGTGAAGTGTCTCTGGCCAACAGCTGCCTGTCTGTGCTCCCAGGGCACTCCCAGGCAAGCTGGCAGCACACAGCCCACGTCCTCAGCCACAAGCCTGACTGTCACCCTCGAGGGCTGTTTGCCTGGTGCAGCTGGTGCTTCTCTGCTGTGCTTCAAGAGGATCCTGCTCAGCTCAAGAGGGATGCGAGATGCCTCTTGTGTGCTCTTGTCTGCCTCTTTCTGCACTCCCATTCTTGTCTTTAATGTCTACATCACTGTAGAAACTGGGAAAAACATCAGATGTGTGCAGGCTGATTTGCTCCCTCTTTTTGAAAAATCTCTGTGTGAGTTGCCAGATGGAGAGAAAAGGCCTCCTGCCTTTCCCCATGATCTGCTGCACACTGCAGCCCTTGACTCAACCATCTACCAGGTTCCCACTGCTGCTCTGTCTCCCTCCAGGCTCATACTGCATTTACTTGAATCCCAGCCAGCTTTTATTTTTGTAGCCAGCAGAAACTTAGGGTGCAAGGGTTATCTTAGATTTGCCTATTCAGAGTAAGGAAACCACTTTTAATTATCCTACATTTTCTGTGGGGCAGATCTGCTAAAAATGGATGTACAAGAGCTTTTCCTTGGGCTCTGGATACCCAAGCAAGTCCTTCCTTAAAAGATTTAATATTTATTTATTTATTTATTTAGATATTTTAACAAACAAATGCAAACACAAGAAGGGTATTGGGTTCTGAGTCATATTGTGTTTCAGTAAATATATTTTACTGATTCTGACATGGGACTCTTGTAAATATTGGACTCAGAAACCTGCAGTTGGTGCTGTGATAGTTGTTGGCTTTTGATGAATCAAACATACTCAGGCTGAGAAATATTTGCTGCTCCTTAACACTCTGACCTGACTTTCCTGCTGTATTTAACATCTGAGCAAACTACCTTTATGCAGCTAAGATGTCCAGTGAGCTGGATAAGACGTGTACTGGGAGATGAGCAACTAGATCTTACGGTTTGTATTTCATATAAAATCCTGACATAGAGTGAAAGAGCTGAAATTTTCTTTTATTTACCTGATCACCAGTGCCATTTAATTTTAACAGGCAATACTGTCTCTCTTAAGAGCAGCCTACCACAGCATTAATGCTAATGTGAAAATATTAGAGGGTGTGCAATGAATATACTTGCCTGCATCTGTGGTCTAATCGAAAGCATATTGAAGCTAATAAAGAGATGATGACTGCCAAAGATGAGAGGTGATTCAGACATCAAGTGACAATCTCCCGCTGTTCCAAGTTTTTATTAAGCATTAATTTTCAGATTTTCCACAAAAAATTATATGTGTAAAGCCAATTTAAAAAAATAATCACATTTGTGCATTTAGAACAGGTCCAGACTTTTCTAAAACTTTGGTATTTTCATTGTAACTGTTCTTTTAGGTCACTCCAAACCAAACCTGTCTGTAAGACACAACTACTCTAAAAATGTGTTCATCATCCAGGGATCTGAGCAGGAGAGAATCACTGGGTAAATGACCCTCAGTGACAACACACTCTGGAAACTAAAAAAAAACCTCTTAGATTAAAGGTTTCTGCACTAAAAGGATCACAGAAACTCCTCTTGGTCTCAGTGGGAGCAGGTGTCAGAAGACACACTCGAACTGGGTGCTTGGAGAGTGTAACAGGAGGTGACAAAAGCTATGTTTGTGACATGCCAGCCCAGAACAACATGCTTTACAACCACTGATGCTCAAACCTTGATGACAGACTCCCATCACCATGACCGTGGTGACTGTGCTTTAATTTATCTGATCCTAAGGGCTCAGGAGGGAGTCCCACCCACATCCAGTGCTCAACAAGACCAATAATATCCTATGTGGGAAGCCAAGAATGGGTAGAACTAGTGAGGTCCACCTAATTATGAAAATGTGTGCTAAAGGTACTCTTCCCTCTGGATTAGAGCCTTTCTTTCTTCTTGTAAAAGGGAGAAATCTCTTAAGAACCTTCAGCTCTTGCACAGGCAATCCTCTGTTTCATTTACCGCAAAACAGAGATTCTCAAAAAACAAGATGTGTCGAATAGGTCAGGCCAGAGAAAATAAAAGTGCAACTTTCACAGGACCCTAAAGAATTCATGGAGCACATGACATTTTCATCCAGCTCTTAAATCTCTAACAGCCATCTCTCTCCAGAGTTACTTCTGACTTTCCTTGTCTTCTTGTTGCACTTAAGAGGAGAATTTGGACTGCTGGATTTTGCCATGGCATAGAAAACCTCTCACTCTTCTCCTTTAGGAGAGAATGGCACAGCATGAATTGCTTATGTTGAGGCATTAAACTGGCAGCTCTGGCACTCCTGTTTACCCATAATGCAGATATACTGCAGATGGTAAAATGTATAACATATATAATAATTTTGCACACAAGCTGACCCCTGGGACCAGAAGACCAACCTCTAATTTAAAAATTTCTCACATTAGGCAAAATAGATAAAAGCAAACCAACAAGCAATATTGGTTTGGGTTCTATGTCCTTTATATGAAGCACATGCCTGGGTTCTCCACTGGGCCACTGGCTAAGCTGCTGATCAGAAAGCCAGAATATATGATTTTAAACCTCTGGGCTTAATTCAACACTTAGGTACTTAAGTCTGTCAGTGCTTCTGTGAAGCCAGTTTAACAGCGTAACTGGGAACCCTTCTGGAGGCTTTAATATACATTATCCTCAATCTTCTGTAATAGCTTCTTAAAAATTTGGGGGGGTTTTGAAGAGGGTTTCACTCAGAGCAAGTCAGCAACAAAACATTCACTGATATTTGCCCAACACTTTGGAGGGGAAAGGCATTGCTGTATCATTTCTTGCTGTTGCTGTTACATAACTTAATTTCCCAAGGTGGTTATAAAACCAGAGAGAGAATTGGAATGACTTCTCGAAGGGCCCATCAGTCCCTCCAGGAACACAGTGTGTTTTGTCCTTTCCATACCTCAAGCTACTCAAACTTTGGTTTAGCCTGAGGATGATTTTCCTAACAGTGTAAGGGATGTATCAGATAGAGAATCCAGATTCTAGAAATCATTTTCTCTGCATCTGTGGAGATACCTTGAAAAACAGATATATACTCTCAGCTATATGAAGAGCACACAAACTTCCACTTTGATGATTTTTGCTTTAATTGATACAGATTATAGAGTTTGTTTTGAATAAATTAGTAGAGACAATTATGTACCAATCAGGCTGACATTGCTAGCAGTTCCCACAGATACTAAAGAGAACTGTCAGTGCCCTAAAGACAAAAATGTGGTCAAAAAAACATTTTTTAGTCACCCATAGTAATGCATTTGCTCAGCTCCTGCTCCAAGTTACCTGTCACCCTGTTAATGCTCCAGTGTCTCTCTGTGCCTCATTAAAAAGCAACACAACTGCTCTGCCTGTTAATTTATGCTGTGGTTCATGATCCTCAGCCCATGTGAATCTGCAACCCCACTTGAATACCGTGTGACTGGTTTAGTGGAACGACCCTGACTCCAATGCTGCTGGTTTACACAGCCAGGCTTTCATCTCTCTGCATCATGGACAGTTATTGTAATATGGGCAAAAAAGGTGGTTTCTGATTTCCTTTAAAGGCCATGGTGGTCACACTTGAACATGGCAGTAAACTCACAGCTTTTTCCCTTTCGTGTGATATTCTGCATTGCATAATGTGGCCTTAGAGATAAAAAGCTTGAACAAGAAAATAAGAAGGTCAGCTACAAACCGCGATTTACTCTCACTTGTTCTGCCTCACTTCATTTTTAGTTTCCATTTTGGCCCAAACGCTTGACAGCATCATCATAATATACAGGTATTTATAGCACTGAGTGGCTTGAATGAGCACTGGTCAGTGGAGATTAATTGTGCTGCCTGGGTACACAGGGCACCACAGAGCAAACTGGGTTTTGGAATCTGCCGTTCCAGTACGGAGGTGCCCTAGAGCAAAGCTGTGGCTGCTTTTGTAACAGCCACTCACCACTTCTTGCTTCCTCTGTTGTGTCAGGCCTGGAAAAATCAGCTTCTTGCAAAGCTGGGTTATAAAACCAAGAAGCAGTAAAGTTTTACTTGCTGATGTTCCCTGGCAGCAGCACCAGTCTCCAAACTTTGACTAGTCTTGGGCAAGGAGGGCATGGTCCTCTGAGTCATGATTCCCAGGCAGTGACCTGCAACTCATCATGAAGGATGTCTTGTACTGCCACAAGGCTTCCCTGGGTGGACAACACCCTTCTGTCTCAGGATGGAGTCAAGTCAGTCTGTTTATTCTGTATTTTTCTAGTATCTAACAGAGCAGAGCCAAACAGGACAGGGATCCATAAATATATATACACTGACAATGCATAGACATGGAGGCATCCTTTTCCTAAGAAAGGAATGATAGATTTCCCCTAACAAGAGAATAAAGTAAAAAGTATTTTTCACTGAGAAAGAATGTTTTCTATCTCTACCCACTAGACAGGTTCTGCTAAGTAAGGGAGTCTAACTGGGTTTTTGCCATCTATTCAATCAGAGTAGTGCGAGTTCGATTTCAAAGACTCCCATCATTTGTCTTTTTGGTATAAAATCTCTCACTCCCTAAATGCTTGATTCTTTTAAAAGTACTCAGGAAATGGGATCAGAATAACCAACCAGCTGTTTGGACCACAGAAGAATTTTAACGGTCTTTTGTAGTCACACTACTGAAAATACTCAGCTCATTTTAGAAGAACTCCCTTGACTACTCAGTTCTAGTTTTAGCAACTTCTCTATTTGGACAGAGAGACATTGTAGCATCTGAATAAACGCTAGGTCCAGAGAGATGCCGAGCTCTTCCAAGGAGCTCTACAGTCCTACATAAATTCATTGGTAAATTCAGCAGTCCCAGTTCTCCTCCCACTTTGCCATTTGCCATGATTTAATATTGAAATCCCAGTGGCACTTACAATATGCTGGTTCAATATGTTAGGAAGACTCAAGCAGTGCACAGGTCACACAAATACGGCTCAGGAGAGACAGGGCTGATATTTACTGATGGCTTGGCCCTGAGCAAATCACTTCCTTTTCCTGTGCCTCTCCTTCTTCCCACTCATCATCTGCCTTGTCTATTTAGATCACAGGCATTTTGGGGCAGCAGGCT
This sequence comes from Serilophus lunatus, assembly GCA_013399895.1. NCBI lineage: Eukaryota > Metazoa > Chordata > Aves > Passeriformes > Eurylaimidae > Serilophus > Serilophus lunatus. The sequence goes on along the minus strand of VXBA01002923.1, from coordinate 121,791 downwards.
TTCCTGCCTTGTGTTGTGAGGGTACCCATATGAAACTCTCTTCCATGTGGTTGAATTGATTTCAGCAGGAGCTGCATCCAGCATGGAGTTGATATAAGGTGCTGGTTAGAAATGGTGTGTCCAGGGAATTGTGCAGCAAAAAGGGACAGATTGGTAGTGAGACAAGAGCGAGGGGCCCAGATCTGAAGTGTTGTGGAGGAGAAGCAATGCTGACTATACTCAATGACCCATCCGTCTGTCTGTACATGGAAATTTAATTTTATCTCCACTGGACTCCATTGATCTTCAGTCGTGATTGATTTCAAGGCCATACAGCCTACGGCTGGAATTGTGCTTGTTCCTGAATGTGGGACCTGATGTAATTTTCTTCCTATTGTCTCTGTTGGAGACTTCTCTGGTTGTCAGGAGTACTGGGGCTGTCAGTGCTGATGACCCTGATTACAAATGTCACCAACTCCAGCACCAGGGCTCAGATGGTGTCTGAAAATAATATGTCCTGTCAGGTGGCAGCAAAGTTTTCCACCACCTGATGGCTGAACACTAAAAACTAAACTGAGTTTGAGATTTTCTGACTTTTAAACCCCTTTATTGTGAAGGCATTGAAATAGAGCCTGACTGAGTTGGTTTTTCCTTTCTGGGAGTGACACCTCCAAGCAGGTATAAGCTGTTTTAGCTGTGAGGACTCAGCCAGGATTCCCTTCCTTAGCACTATGGAAAATAAGAGAACTCCCTGTTCCAAAGCGGTCAATCTAGGACATCTCACGAGCCTTGAAATCCTGATAAATATTTCAGAGATAAAGAAATGGCATTTAAATGCTGTGACCAGTGTTCTATAAATAGAACAAAGTGTTTATGGAGAGAGAAGTATTTAGAGACAACAGGGTAAATGGACCAAGGGCCTTTCTCGCTTTCCCAATTTCCAGTGTTTTGACAAGGACATGAGCGTGGTGCCAGCACAAGGCTCCTGGAGCTTCGCAGCAAACTCAGCCACTTGTCCCTGACTCCAGGTCACCTTCAGAGGCTGTTTCCTTGGTTTATCTGGAGTATGCTGTCTCAGTGGATATTCAGGTATGGGCAAATCAGTGCCTTGGCTGCTGTGGACATTTGGTAACAGTGTCTTGAATGGCCCTAGTAAGGGGTAGGGATAAGGAGGGACAGAGTGGCACATAAAGCCATGGCCCTGCCCTAGCAATGTGAGTTTTAAAAAAACCACTTCCAGTGTCAGACTCTCACCTTCGCTCACAACAGAAGTACAAATAAAATGCAAGTCCTTACCTCTTCAACAAGCTGCAGCATTCGACGGGTGCTTTCAAGAGACTGAAAAAAAAAAAAAAGAGGGAAAAACGCTTAGATTTGGCAAGTTACACTTTCCAACACTAATGGGCCGGCTCATGCTGACAGGATGTTTTTACTGCACTCTTTGCCTTCCCTCCAAATCAGGCCATCAGCAGGGCACTGGTGATCTCTCCATCATCTCTCCTTTAGGGCTCACTAATGCAGCAATTTCCACTGCATCCCGAGGCAGCTGTAGTCTCTAGGGCTTGTGCTCCCCTTGCTCACACACTGCGGTGATGCTGCTTGGAACAGCTGGTGTTCCACTTTAAAAATAGTCTGTGGTTTTCAGTTAAGACTTTTCAGAGACCTGACTGGTGACTTTTAACATTTAATAGGTATGACAAATCGAAGGAATCCTCAGAAAATATTAAATTGCTGCTTTTTGCTCTGAGGCCAGTCAAATCGATGCACAATCTAATACCTAAACCAAACTCACAATCAATAAATGCCTTAATCTAGACTAAACATGACATTAAATTTTACCCCAGCTCATTTAATTTCCAATTCTGCTTTCAGTGTAAAGCTGATGGAAAAGAGAATCAGCCCTAGAAATCCTTTGCTGGATCAGCTCCTATTTCTGGATGTGTCTTTCACACCAAAGCCATCCCCAAGTTCCCAGTTTAGCTACTGGTCTCACTTCATCAGCGAGCTGGTCGGCACGCCGCTGCATTTCTTCCAACTCATTGCGCATATCCGCGTCCTCTGCCATTTTAGCTGTGGGTGTGTTTGTGGACGCTGCAGATCAAGGATTTGCTCTCAGCTGCTTGTGAGCCTGGAAGGGAGAAAAGGAAAAGAAACAGTGTGGTTAGGCTCCCTGGCTGGCTGAGTTGTGCTTAAATGTCAGTCCCTCAAAAGTGCTTTAATTACATGAGTGTGCTCACCCAAACTCTCGTTCTGGAGACAGCACATGGGATTGTTCAAGGTGCTGCTTTATCCCTGTATTATTAATCACTCCTGAAGAACAAGGATGTATTCTTGTCAAGTTGTTTGAGGAAATTCCTTCCTTTTTTCTTAACCTTTCAAATGCTACTCATATCAAAGCTGGAGACTCAGGAGATGTTATTTGCTGCCAGAAACAGTCTTGAAACTCATTCACCCTTCATTAGAATTAAAAGGCTTATTGTGAAGAAGGTCAAGGCCAAGCCTATGCTCCTCATGTCCTGTGTTTCAGCTGCACTGCTCAGAGGGCTGGATGTTCAATTTCATTTGCAATGAAATTAAAGATAATGAAACTTTGCAGATTTTTATTGGCTACTGATTTGTCCACCATGCCATAGTTCAGGCTATAAAACAGTATTTACAGCTAGACTGAGACAAGTTGTCCACCTAGGAGAATCCTTCATTTCCAGGCAAGCGACAGCAGGACCTAATTGGAATTTTCAACTTCCCTCACTGAAGTGGGTCAGATTCTGGTCTTGGCTATCCCTCTCAGTACAGAATGACACCCCTGAGCTCATCCTAACCAGAGGTCAGGATGCAGCTCATTATCTTCATTTGGGCAGGGTTTATCTTTTGTTACAAACTTGAGTTAGCTCTGATTCCTGAGCATGACTTGATGAAGAAAGGCAGGTCCTCCTACCATCTGCCAGATCTTTATAACAACAACACTGACTTATTTCTTTGCTTGATTCAAGCATGGCACATTGCAAATTACTGCTCACTGAATGTTAGATTTGTTCATTGCAGGAAAACCTAATCCCAGGTGCAGAGGAGCTGGAGAAGTTGTGGAGGGCTGCAAATAAATAGCCATAAAGCAGATGCCATCATGCGCAATTACAGAAAAAGGACAGAAACAGCCCCTTTCTGCAAAGCTGCTCTAAGAAGGCAAAATCCCAGGGGCTGTTTCTGTCCTGTCTTTGTGGTATTTGCAGCCTTTATGAGACAAAAGTCAGGGCAGAGCTTGGCTCTAAAATTTTAACAATAACAACTCTGTTTAAATGGAAGTTACTACATATTGGAGATGAAACCATTCCTCACTTTTGACTGTGCTCTCCATCAGGAGCTCAGGAGTATGAACTGGACAGGTACAGCTGGATGGCAGTGATATTTCCTGGATTACACCCTGTTTGCTTAGAAATATGTAAGGCAAGCAGACAGCTCCTGTATTTCCTCTGCAGCTTCAACAGCAGATTTGCTGTTTTTCTCATCTAAGAGGGAATATGTGACCTTCATGCTTTTGCATTAGCTGTGCCCTCACTCATGGTTGCTTTTCCTCTTTGAAGCTATGCAGGAAGAAATCCATCTCGAAGAGTCAGCCCTGCAGCTACTGGCACAGCATCCTACTTTCATCACTGAGCACATCACCACATCCTTGTCAGAGGGAGACTGGCATTTTGTGATGGGTCACACAATGTTTAGGAGCCCAAATGTCTGCTGGAGAAGGCCACCTGGCTCTACCAGCTGCATGGTCACAGCAGTGAGAAGGACTGAGCTCAGACAATTCATCTGCAACCCTGGCTGATGCAAAGCCAGAGCTTAATTTCATTGCTAATACTCAGGCTGATATCAGACACTTCAAGGATGCTCACAAAATGAGCTTTACACAAAACGGTGCACTTGAAGGTTTATGAGGAAAAGATGAACCACGAACTGGTCTCTTCCTGGAGGGCATGTGAAACAATGGGGATACTCTCCATGCCACCCCAACCTCACACCTCCCTGCTGCGCTCATGGCGCTCTTTGTGGCATGCCACATAGCTCCAGGAGGAATACAGTGCTCCTGGACACAAATGGAGCACGCTCAGCTGGGACAAAAAGAAGTTATATCTAGAAAGAACCATGCTGCAATCTCCTGTCCCACTTGGCACAGGCTTCTACTACCACTGGTCACTGCTTCACAAACTGTGTTTTTTTCCCAGATTGAGGCAAAATCCAGCATTGAAATATTTCTGGCACAGCCTCTGTAACAGAATGCAGGATTAAGTCTGTGGACCTAGTTTTTGACCATCTACTTAAAATATTCTCCTCTGCCTGGATCCCTTACTACTTTTGGGCTGGCAGAACAGCAGCACCAGGCTTTCGCAAAAACAAGGACTATTTGGACAGGACGTTGGGACTCATCTAATTGATAAATACGTATAGCTGTGAGGGACAGGGAACTGGTTCTGTGCTATGTCTGTCTGGTAGCATCTCATGAGGTGTAAAGTGGGAGGTGATGCATCAGTGAGAGGGTAGGATGACAACAGGGAATTTGGTTCAGTCTCTAAGCATATCCAGTGTGAATTGAATGGCTACAGAGGCATAAGTGAGTGGAGGTGAGGTAAGTGCATGTACAGACAATAGTGAATAGTAACAGTCTGTTGGTCAGTCACTGCAGAGAAAAATTGCACAGAAAATTCAATTCTCAAGTAGATTCCAGACAGACTTTTAGCCTTTTCCCTTAATTTTTTAATCATGAGTCAGTGGTAGTGGTGAGTGGTGCAAAAAAAAGAATCAAAGAACACAAACTTTCATACAATCATAGAATGGTTTGGGTTGGAAGGGACCTTAGGAATTATCCAGCTCCAACACCCCTGCCATGGGCAGGGACACCTTTCACCAGACCAGGTGCCTCAAAGCCCCATCCAACTTGGCCTTGAACACTTCCAGGGATGGGGTCATCCACAACTTCTCTGGGAAACCTGTTCAGTGCCTCACCACCTTCCTCGTACAGAATTTCTTCCTAGTATTAATCTAAACCTATTCTCTGTCAGTTTGAAGCCACTGTCCCTTGTCCTGTTGTTGTGGGGATTTTTTAGAGTTACCCTTCTTGCTTAGTTAGAACCATCAGTTGGCATCTTAGTGACAGACGCATTTTATTTTGCAACAAGCTAAAAAAAAATGTCAGAGCTGGTAACCAGAGAGATGTTGTATAGCAAGTGATCGAACTTGACAGGTTTATTGAGATTGTTTGGTATTTGTAAAGCACTTAGAATGGATTGAGAAATAGCAAAAAGCATTCTTCCAGACAAGTCATTTTACATCAAGTTTTAGTCATAAACAGAAGTGCCCCACAGCTGTGCTGATTCAACTTTATTTAATAGAAAACCATGCACAAGAATCAATAAAAGTTACTGATTTGCACACAGTATGATAAACTACATATATTTTGTAGATGCAGGGAATAGGTTTAATTTTTTTGCAGATTTTGTGATTTATAATGTGAAATAGGACTTAGAGCCAGGATTTTCCTTGAAAAGTCCAGTGTCATGAATTTCCAACAACAAACCCTGTTATCAACAAAAATCCTGTAGAGAGAACTATGTTTTAAAGGGAATTTTTTCTGTAAAGTACAAATTCCCTCTATGATGTTTCTTACAAACACCTACATATAGTCCTCTTGATGTACTAAAACTGAAACATTTCAGGAATGGCCAAGAAAAGGCAAACCATAATGAATTTGCTCTCACTGATACTGGACAGACTTTCAAAAGATAAGGTATTAGTCTGGTTTGGACCCACTGAAACTTGCTCTTGCTGTGGTAGAACAGAAACAGGCCTAAGATACTATTGAGGACTTCTGGTAATAAATTCCATGTGGAATTTATATTTTTTACACTAGCTGATATTTTGCATTCTGTTCTCATTTAAGTTAATATGAACTAAGTATCAAAATCCTGTAATTGCCTTAGGAACCGCTAATATAACTGGAAATAAACTCTCCAAAATTTACTCCCTACTTTCAACTTAAACTACATCTTATTTTGTCTATAGTCCCTGCAGAGATGACAGATCAGAAAACCAAGATCTGAAACTTTGATTGAAAAAAACCAGTCAAATAGTGTTTATAGTTGCAATAATTCCCTACACAAATGTCCTCTACACAATGCAAGTAGCTTCAGGCACTTGGGTGACTTACATCAAATTCTCTGTGAGATGGTCTCATACGTTACACCAGTGCTCATACAGAGGCACAACAGACTAAATGTTAAAGAAAAATACAAAGAGAGACCAGCTAAAGAAAAGGCATTGCCTATTATACTTTGAATTCTGCATCTCCTACTTTAGCAGTGCTAAAATGCAATAAAGAATCTTATTGCAAGCACACTATATAATCCATAAGGAGTTATACCAAAGGCTAAGAGAGACCTACATCTATTCCCAGAGGAAGAGAGATATGAGTGACCTTTGAAAGCAAATATTTGCTTCACAGTGACATAAACACTCCAGTGCAATAGAGGAAAATGAAAATGTTGCAATTTACTGTGGTGAAGGCAACTCAGCAATAAAATGTTATTTTTGAAGCACTCTCCCTGTTATTAAAGGACACATCTATTCTTCCCATGGATGCCTGTAGCCAGAAAATGACTGCATTGGCATACTTTACTAAAAAAGTTGGTTGGTCAATACCACACTTTATACCAGCACATTGGTCATGTCTTTCACCACCTTCACCAGCCTTCCCTACAGGGACTTTTGGTGGCTGGATTATAGGAAATGCACTGGCATTAACCCCAAAGCTAAGTCTAGACCTGGAACTGCCTGCTAACACCAGCAGGAAATGAAATTACACTGGAAGCGAGAACCTGCTACAAAAGGATGCTTAGAACCCAAAACCTGTGTGTGTTGCTAATACCAGCAGGTTCCCCCTGAAATTGTGTTGAGGATGGGGTGGTCAAAGGCAGATCCCAACAGAAAGCCAGGAAGGGCATGAGTGTGCTGCCCACATTGTGTGACAGCAACATCTGGTGAGAAATGATTTAAGGAAGTTGGAAGCATAATTTTATAGATAATGGGCTCTAAGCAATGGCCCTCATAAACTCTAACTTTTCTGACTTCTGTCATCTCCATCTCCTTTCATCTAGAGCTTACCACAACTAATACTGTCTATAACTAAACATGCTCTGCTTTTGCTCTTATTGTACTTTAATTGATCTGAAAGCACTTGGAGAAGAAATGAGATAATTTTGTAATGAAAAATCCTATTTAAAGGTTTTATAATATGGCATAAAATGCAACAACGAAAAATTACTCAGAATTGTTATTTAAATTTAAATTCTTAACAGCTTTGAAATAAAATCATGAGGAAAGTCTGCTTTTTATACCAATTCTGCAGCACATACTGTTGCCTGGTTGTAATTTATTCACAACATTTTCAGGAAAGTTCTCATTTCCAAAGAAACACCTTTTTAATGTTCTTATTACTGACTAAGCCAAAAAGCTGCGCCTGTGTTTCCATGGGGTGTGTTACTGCTAACCTGGCACAAGCACCTCATCTCTCTTCTGCTGCTGTCCCAGTGTGTTGCTTCAAACCTTTAGGCCCAGCTCCACAGCCTAGGCTGACAGAGTACAGTGACAACCAATTTCACTCTGAATTTTTACTTTACAGATTATCATCTGTAAAGAATAATGCCTACTGGTGAAGGTCTGTCAGGGACTGACTTTGGAAAAGACAGGCACCGAGATCTTGCAACTCTGAATTCAGGGGAAGTGGGTAATTCCTAGTTTGTTACTGTCTTCCTGTATTGCCTTAGGCAACTTATTTTACTCTCAGGGCTCGTTTGCATTGCCTGAAGACAGGTCTCTAGAGCTGCGTGAACTGCTGTAGGTGTTTGGTTTCCTGCTGCTGCCTCTATCTGTCAGCATTGTGCAGATGTCTTGGTCACCCTCTGATGGGACTGCTTGTCCGTGTTTAACAACTGAATCTGTCTTCCATCTACACAACAGGGATAAAATCCTTGTTTTCCTTCCTATCTTGCCCTTTTATCCCTTACTTAAATTGCAGGTGTTTCAGGGCATGGACTGGCACCTGGTTTGGGGATATATGTGGTGCAGGACAACTGAGACTTCTGGATAAATGCTAGTGAGCATGATGTCATATTCTCACTCTGCATCTCTGTGGCAGAACCCATACCCAGCTGGAAAAAGAACTCTACAGTCAGAAGCCAAAATGAAGATGTCGACATGTAATTAGACAAAATTCTGACTACTTGCCGAATGCACTGGAAAAAACAGTTGGAAAACAGTTTTCCTACGAGCTCCTGTTGCAATAATGCTACTTCTTGTAGACATGGGCACCTCTGCCCCAGGTGTCCCCTGCTCATGAGTGGCTAAAGGAGTGGGACTGTGCATATCTGCAGTCGCTGTGCAGCACACGGGGCATGTTCACACAACCACTCCGTGCCTCCGGAATCTGCAGTGAGGATATGAGCAATACAGCCCACACTTCCCCACCAGGCGCTGCAGCCAGGGGCAATGGCAGGTGGGAAAAGTTTCTGCTGAGATCTCTGAGAAGAACAATCCATCACCAACGAAAGGCCCGCAGCCATCCCACCCCAATATGCCACAAGTCATTGTTGTCCTGTCAGCTCTCAGACAACTTGGCTGTTCCATGAGGATCCCACACATCCATGTGGCTTTACCAGGCTCCTGCACTGGAAAAAAACCAAAAGCACGGAGCAGCCATTTTGTAACAATTTCACCTCAGCGTACTAACAACTTGACTTTCTATCCATTTTGCAGCTAAAAGAAAATAAACCTTGCAATGTGTTATCTCTTTGCAGTTGTTTTTACACCTATATACCCACACATTTTTCCTTTTTTTGTTTTACTTTCCAACTGCAACAGAAAAACACCGAAGGCAAAACTGTTTGGTTCATTTGGGAGAGCAACCAGCCCAAGTGGTGGAGGGTGAAGAAAGAAACCTTCTTACTGGGAGTGGGCACCACATGTGCTAGAAGCACAGAGGGCTCTGAGCAGAGACCTGGACTGACCAGGCTGCTGTGAGTTTAATTCCCTGTTACTACAGCTACCTGTCTCATACAGACTCGTTTATAATTTAGCAAGCTACATCCTATGGTTCCCTAAGTTTACTGTGTTCCCACTAGTTCTGAGTTCAGACCCCACTTCTCCAGTAGCCAGAAAATATTTCACTTCTAGCACAAAATATCTCACAGCTGGAAAACAGTAGCCTGTTCCTGTGCTCATTGCAGCAGTGTTGTCCTGTGGCTTAAACAGTTTCTCTCCTTCCCTGTTCTCTCTTTCTCTCTGAGGTTTCAGCCTTTCTTATGATGTGAAAGATGAGACTCTGTTGGTCCTTTTCCTGGTAGATGGACTGTTTGCCACCCTGACCATCCTAGGAGCTGTTGGTTATGCCAGTTGCATTTCAATTAGTCTTCTCCAGAAAACAGTGGCTGGCATTTCACAGGATATTTGAAATTAGGACATGGGCTTTGCTCAAAGGGTTTAGTGCTTCCCTGTCCTTCCAGGAGCCACCTGCTTCAAAATATCCTACAACCTCACCTGCCATTCACATAGCTGGATCTTGGTGGCTCAGGGCAAGAAATCCAGGGATTAGTAGAGAGGATTAAAGAAAATGTCTTGATTTATGACAAAGCTATTTGCATTCTGTGGCCGGAATCTGGGAGAAAAACTCAAGGTATCTCCTTAGCTGGACAATGACTTTGTCATGATTTTCTGTAAAACTCACATCCTGAATTCATTCATGTCTTCAGAATATTCACTCGCCACCATGGCAGCAATGACCAGCAGTCACCCTCTCTTCTCTCTGCTTATATTCAACCTGGGTTTCTTTACACTGCTGCTAAGCCACTAAATCTGATTAATGGCCAATTTTAGAAGCCAGTGGTGAAAGTCACGCCCCACCTCAAGTTGGAGGAAGTTTCCCCACTGCAATCAGCGAGGTCAGACTTGCAGGTGGAGCTACCAGCCAGCAACGTGCTGAGAAACACAGGCAGTGTGTGGATGGGTGTGTGTGTGTGTGAGGGTGCAAACATCAGACAAAAGTGCTTGGTATCCAGAATGCTTTTCTGCTGAATTTTCCTGGGGTTCTACCTTGCCCCTTTCTGTTTCTCTTAGATGAACAGATGGATAGATACATGGAATAGAAATATAAAATGGAATTATTGCAAGACATTTATTGAGGGATTCAGGTGACAGCAAGGAATAAGAAAACTGCATGGCAGATTTTCTTGGGAAGCATAAAGGGCATTCCCACCAGCCTGCATGAGACTTGTTGCATTGGCTGTTTCTGTATTTGTAGAAAGGAACTCTTCTCTCTGCTCAATCTTCTCAAGAGTGCCCAGAGTTCCTGGTCCAGCCCCTACCTCCATATGCACATCCAAGCCTCTTGCACATCTCCTGGTTTAAGATAATCATTACCTTTGTCGAGCATCACAAAGCCAAATGATCATTTGGGGTGAGGGCAGGAATCAAACCTGGGCAGTGACAGTGAAATCAGTGTGGGGCAAAGGCAGGCACAGATTTCCTGGGAAGCTGACTGGGACACGCATCCACCCTTGGCTCATAGCACCAAGTGTTCAGAACCAAAGCAGTGTTGCTCATTTTCTGCACTGTTTAAGAGAGGCTCGTGGACCACTTCTCTGCCCTTGCACAGCCAGCACAAAATGCCACTGTGTCAGAAGAGTTACACAAACTTGTATTACACACAGATCAAATCAATGGTAGAAAATGCAAAACAGTAGAGATCATCCTCAAATTTCTTATAATGATCCAAGACAGCAGATTGACAACTGAAGAAAGACATTTTTAGGCTAAATGGATGATGAAAAGGAAACCCACAAATTGAAGAAAGATTTTTTTTTAGGCTAAATGGATGATAAAAAGGAAACTCACAAACTGAGAAAGATTTTTTTTTTAGGCTAAATGGATGATGAAAAGGAAACCCACAAACTGAAGGAAGTATTTTTAGGCTAAAAGGATGATAGAAAGGAAACCCATGAGTATTACAGTAAGAAAAGGGAGCACATTTGCATTGGCCTGTCACAAAGTAGAGCTAATTTCTGCTGCATTTTGTGGAAGTCTGTAACTCGGGGGAAATTTGGTGGTAACTTTATTTAATTTGAAAGTGATTTTTTAAAATTAGTTGAAGTGAGTAATGAATAATCTCACCATTAAAACAGATGGGAAATTCTTCATCTGTATCTTAAAGATGGGTGCTATCCCATGTTTACTAGTCCTTAGGACTGGATAAGACAAGCTGTGAGTCTAACTAGCACTTTTACAAGCTTACTATGGAAAAGAATTTTGTGGCAAAAGAGCAATAACTCGGTATTTTAATGTGAAAGATTGGCAGTGACATAGTTAACCCCATCAGCATCAATGTTGTCATAGCTTTGATTTCAAAGTGATAGACAGGAATAAAGTCTTCCCTTGATGGTGTTTGTTACAGGCTGTCAGCAGACTCAGCTGACATTTCATTTCTTTCTGCGTGGTTTGTATTTGCAAGATTTCTCTGCTGCACAGAACTCACACCTACCCCTGCCCCTGAGCTGTATTACACCAGTAAGGACCTTGTCTTCAACAGATATGAAAGAAAGACAATTAATGCAGCTATTGCTACATATAAACATTTATATAGGGGAGTAAAACCCTATTCACTGTGATCATGAGGGTATTAGGAATATAAATAAACAACTTTTCCCCTATTGACACCTATTTGTGAAAACAAAGCAATTCATTATGTTCATAATATTCATCCTTTCTGCCTGATGGTAAAAGCATGGCTATGTTTCAAGAAATGGGCTGATATATTTTTAGCAGAAATCTTCTTTAACTAAGTCGTCAGAGTCAAATAAGCAGCTGACAAAATATAAGCATTATGAAACTGGGCTGATGGTGTTATTTGTAGAATTGGAATTTAACTGAACAGCGATTTTTTTCAGCTATGAGGGACAGCAAAAAAAATTATATTTAAGGAATTATTGTCTTTGAGAGTCTTGGTTATCACTGATTATTTATGTTGTGGGGTTTTTTTTGTTTGTTTGTTTTTTTACAAATTAAAGAGCCTTTGAAACAATTCCATCATCCATCTATCCACAATCCATCTATCAACCTGTCTGTCCAGCCTTCTGTTCATTACATCATATAGCATTTGAAGCAGGTAGCAAGAAGGAAGGGGAACTTGGTAATTTGGGGTTTTTACCTTGTGCATGTAGCCAGTTGTGGTGAGGGCACTGTCATGTCAAAAGGCAATACCATAAGTAAAACTGAAAAGGCACAAGGGATTATAAGCCCCATCACCTCGAGGAACTGCCATCCAAAATATGCCTGAGAGGAGTTCAGGAGTCTGTCTGCACCTCCCCACTACTGCCAATAGGTTTTCTCTAGGGCAAAGGAGCTTTAAAAATGGACAAACAAAAGAAAGGCTGACCTTTCTGAGGGCACTCTGAGTTACCGCCGGGGATGTCTTGTGTTTTGCCAACCAACAGCCACTCTCTTGGCTCCGGACCCACTTTCTGCCACACCAGGGCAGCCCAGCCCCACCCCTGGCTCCACTCTCCTCTACTTTGTGCTGTAGTCTGCACCGGGAACTTCAACTGTGGAAGCAGGATTAAAAGCTGAAGGAAGTTCATGAACTTTGAAAAGCTTACTTCCTTTCAAGAAAAAAAGAAGTAGCTATAGCCACGTTATAAAAAGAAAGGACCCTACTCAGCTTTTAATTACCTTCACTCTGTTCATATACAGGTGACACACAGATGTGTGAGCATGTAAAATGTAGCTGGCACAAAGTAAGGACACAGCAGAGTACTTTTTTTTTAAATGTAGTTTATGTAACAAAAAGGGCAGAGAACTCAATTTTAAATCACTAAACCTTTTACAGATCTAAATTTTATTATCTCAGGTCTCTTTTACAGAGTCACAATAACAAAAAATCCTGCTGCTATTAAACAGCTCATCTCCCTGAACTGAAGCTGGACACACAACCAGTCCAGACCCACAGCCAAAATAACCCTGCAGTGCTGCAAATTCAGACATGGGAGAGCATCTGGCTGCTCCCTTCACTGGGCACAACTGGGAGATTAAATGGGAAGCTCCTTGTGTCATATCCACTGTTCATACTGGTGAATACTTATCTGAAAACCCAATAAATTGGAAAGGACTGTTTAAGATGTACACTTATAATGCACTTACAGTTGTACAAGTCAAATATTGAAAGCATCTGACATTTCTAGGCCAAGTAAAAAATTACTTTAGCCACAGGAATGCATAATAGCACCCCATGGATATGCAAAACTTACTCATTTTCAGAGGCCACTGCTGCTTTCTGATTCACACCTACAACTAATTCCTGGCTGCTACTCATTTTCCAGGAATCAGTAATACGGATTTGAAGAGGCCAAGGGCACACATGCACACAGGCTTTTTTTGATGCAGGGTATGAGAACTTCTCATTGTTTATTACAGGCTCACAAGGCTGATTTAGAAACCACTCTTTCTTCTGAAGTCCATTTCAGCCTTCACAGGCTGATGAAAAAGAAACCAGCACGCTCCTCCAGTGAAGATTACCCAGTCTTGCAGGGGAGGATTTAGCTGTACTAATGCAAGAGCACAACTTCTATTCCTTTTTTTTCCTCCTTTCTTTTTTTGTTGACCAATCAATTCAACAACAGGGTGGATAGTGTCTCAAGGGCATCGCTTTCAACCACGTGATCAGCAGATTAACAGAGAGGCTGCAAAATCCTTTCCGCTCAAACTGTTTTAACAGAGGATCAAAATCTTTCTCTCTGCATGGGGATTTTTATTTAGCTAGTTCTTTTTATTCAGTTTGCACACATTTATGAAGGAATTAAGGGCTGCAAGGACACGAAAGATGGTCTTGTTTGCTTTCTAAGTTCTTCCTTTCAATTTGTGTTTGGGAGTAGAAAGTTTTGCATTTCCTGTAGGAATGTTATTTGTTCCTTGGGTCTTACAATGACATCGTCATTGGTGGCTCTCATCAACCCACAGATGATGGTCATGAAAAGACAGAACTTAAAACACTTTGCAAAACCTTTTCTCTGCTGTTCTTGTTTGTATTAAGGGAGATGGATATATTGAAATAGAATGTGATACAATCTGCAGGGTGAGTCTTATAGGGTCACACAAGATTCATAGAGCTCTGCTGAACAATGAAACCAGAGATTAAATTTGATCACATAAATAAAATAAACAACAATTAACTGTTTCTTGGCTGTAGCAGTCTGGCCCCTGGAAATCTGATATGCAAACTGTTTGCAGCATAGAGGATTCCTGCTGAAATCCTTTACATATAATGCTCAGATGCCTGAGCTGTGCAGAGGCACAACTACTGCTGATGTCAAGAGTGCATTCAGTGTTGTAGCACCGGAGTGTTTTTACTGGAGAAAACAAGACTCAAAAAAACCCAAAACAGAACAGAAAATCAGACTTCCTTATATCCATCTAAGACACAAAAGCACACCTGGAGTTACAGAGACTGAGGATCACATGTGAAGGTCTGCACACAGCAAGGCTGAGACATTTCTCTGGCTCTGGAATGTGTTGAAACTAAACTCACTCAGCTGCTGGACAATGAACCACAGCAGTGAGCTGGAATGAGAGCAGTTCACATACTAGCAACAGAAACAGCAAGAATAAACTCAGCAAAAAAATTAATAGCTGACATTTGAGACCAATCACAGTCTGGTCACGAACAAGTTGCAGAATTTGGCAAATAGAGGATCTTCTTAGAACTGTGCCTGGATATTCCCAGAATCTCACTCTCAATATCCTACAGCTCTAGACTGCAAGCTGGGGAGCAGAATGTGTGCCACACAGCTGAGGGCAGAGGGATTTCGCCTCACTGCCTGGCAATGAAAATTCCAATTCTTTTTTTTCATTTAAATCCCTGACCCTTTTTCTGCCATTGCTGGGACCCACATGGGTTGACCTTGGGTCTTTAAGACCAGAGGCTTTATAAAAAGCCATACCAAAATGAAGGAAAAATGATTCCTTACAGCGGATAATTAGTGACAGCCAAATTGAATCTTCTAAACAGTAGAGCAGTACTTGGTTTATATCAGAAAAACAGGATTTGCTTTCCAACCTCTCCACCTTCATAAGACACATTCTATATCCATTCACCCGAGCAGAATTCCAGTGAATTTCTGGGTTCCAGCTGAGCCTGTCTGCTTTTCAAACTCCCTATATGAGTCCAAAGCTTGTCCCAAGCACAAGGCACTCTCAGCAGCACTGCCTTCAGAGCATTGCAGGCGTGACTCACCCACACTGGGAGCAAGAGGTATCACTGCTCACAAAGCTCAACATGACAAGGACCACAGGGCAGAGCCTGGAGACAGACAGAGCTGGAGATGCACAACTCACAATGCTGAGCAGACCTGGCCCTGCATGGCCTATGACACAGGGGAATTGTCCGAGAAAGAGGGACAGCGGCAGACTTGGACACCACCCAGAAGGTGTGTTCAGAACTGGTAGGTGGCTTCTGGAGATGTCACCAGTGAGGATTTAGGAGTTGAAATGCTGTGAGGCTTGTGAGATTATAAAATGAGGAAACTCGACCCCACAAGGTGTTTTTACACTTCTAAGAGGCCAAGCAGTCAGTGTTTAAGGCTCAGTGTCTCAAGCAGATGGTGCACACAAGAGTTTTGGTGGAGATGTTCAGGAAACAGTAAATGTTTCTCTCCTCTGAGACCCACCGGTACAGAGCCATCTCTTCAGGTTTGGGTAGATGTGTTCTGGTCTTTCAACATCAGTCAAAATCCCTTTATTTTTTCAGCTGGTTTTAGTTTGGAGTTCTCCCTTCTTTCTCTCTTGCAAATGTTTGAGGATCTTTAGAAATGGGAACATTTTGAAGACACGAACAATACTTGCTAATGAAGTCATTTGTTAGTAAAATTAGTTCCAATCAAGAATATTGACGTGCTTTACTATATATTTATAAATACTATTTCTGTAAGTAAAGACAGCAGGATGGGGCATGAACTTCATTTGAATGTAATCCAATTTAAATCTAAAGCAATCATTGTTTGCTTGACTATTTTATGTAATTTAAATTCCTGAAGAACCAGTGAGTCTTCATCCTTGACCTAAGAATAATGTGGGAACAATTCTGTGTCTGATATAGGGTTTGTTTTCTGTAAGCAACATTGCCCAGTTCAGATATCTCAGACTGAACTGCTTTCACTGTGCTGACACTTATTTTTCAATAAGTGAATAAAAAGAGAGAGATGACTCTTTCCTTCATAAAACCCCAATGGCACATACAGCAGAAAATCCACGTAGTGTAGGAGATCTTGTAGTGCAGCTGCTGCCTTCACACTTCACCCAAGGGTAAATTGAAGGCCACAGATTTAAATGAAGTTACCCTCTTAAGCTTTGAAAACACATCTAAAGAGCACATCTCAAGGACATAAAGCCCGAACCCATCTGGTAGATTAAAAGCCCCTCGTTCAAGCAACTGAAAAAAAATACCCATTGTTGAGGAAAAGGAGGAATATTTATGTCACTTGAATCAGTTAATGGCTTAAGAGAGCTGTGTGACTGTACTGCAGCCTCTGTAAGCTCAGAGTCCTGTGACTGACAGCCAAACGGTTGTCCAAGATTCCCCAGGCTCATCCTGGATACAACATGTGATGGGCAAAGACAGGGAGCACATCTGCGGCCACAGCCCCCTGGCTCCCTGCTCGCCTCACTCACGGGTGAAATACTGATGTGCTGCACTTCCAGGTGACCTTGGGCTCAAGAGAACAGGCGCAAGAGTTTTATTTAAGGAGCTCATGGGAGGGGCATGGTCTATTTTTAAAGAAAAATAATCCATTTTGTGGGTTTATTACACTTGGGGCCTGGGTGGCTGCCAGAGAAAAAGGAGCTTTCAGAGGGATTGTTGCAAACCCACCATGAGCCCTCATGTTTTCTGCAGCACCTGCCTGTCCTTTTTGGGTTCTTCTGCTCTACATCAGCCCGACATCAGGGATGCCTTTCCCCCCTCTTTCACCTCTCACAGCTGGGACCCATAAATCCTCGTTTCCCAGTGTTCTGCCTCATCGCAACATCCCCATGTTCCTGCAAAGCAGAGGGCACTGCAGTCCCTGCAGTCAGTGACTCTGCTGTGAATGCTGCCTCCAAGGTGGCAATGAAGATGCTGAGAAGGAGGTTTCCTGGGTGTTAAATTCAGGCAGGAGTGAAGCAGGGAGGGCATTCTGCAGTATCCATTTTAATATTTGATGCACTGAAGCCCTTTGCCTCGGGGATTTGCTGTCAGCTGCTGCAGCATTTGCAGTCTGCTGCAGGATCCAGCGCCAGAGCCCTGCGGAACTGGACCCGAGCACTGGCCCTGGGGACAGAGGGTAAGGACAGGGGTCGGGTTTGGCAGCCTCAGGCAGAGGGAGCAGTGCAGTTGTAAGTGAGGGTTTATGCTCTGTCCTGCATTTGTTCAAACCCAGGTGAAGGGAGGCACAAACAGCTGACAAATTATTTCCTTGCCTTTTCCCTACAATTCCCCGTTCTTCCCCATGAGGCTGCCTCAAATTCAGGCTGAATAATGCAGAATAGCAGAGTCACGAAAAGGACTAATTAATTCCTCAGGTTTCATTAGACATTGAGGGTAATTACTGTCTGAAACTTCAGACAGGCTCTGGATGAACATAAACCATCATCAATGCCCAGTAGACAGCTGGCAGCAGTCTGTGAAGCAAATTTAGCTCCAATCTGAATTTCAGGAACCCCAAAATACAGACTGTGATTTAAAACTTTGTCCTGGCATGTGGAAATAACTGTAGCTGAAACTGGCAAATGTGGAAAATTAATTTTATATTAATTCCGTACTTAAGCAAAAAAACCCACACCAGCTTGTGAGGAATGGCTCTGAATGCCTCTTTTTCTTCATTGCTGCAAAACAGTGAAATGCCTTGGGCTGGGTGAGCTAAACTAGTGCTGGGTTCATTGAGGGAAGGATTTAAAATCTGTGTCTCCTGAGGACTTGGCCTAAGAACCTGGAACAGGTGACTCTCTAATGAAACACTATAAAAATCCTTCTCCCTGTCAGGCTAAGGTGAGGGAAAAACTCCTGTACAATTTTTCTCAGAGGTGTTAATTTCTCTTCTACTGAAGCAATGAAAACTTCCTTATGAAGTAAACTTCATCTCATAAGGCTAATTTTGTAGTAGCTTGTATTGACTCCCCTGTCTAACTACAGATATTTATTCATAATGAAAAATCAATATTTATTCATATTTAACGATCATTCTCTGAAAGCAGAGATTTCCCCAGCTTGTCAATATCAAGTAATATCCCCCTTTCTCTGATATTGAAACATGGCACTTGCTGTGCTGCATCCCAAAATGAGTCTACTCAGCCCAGTCACCTGTCTCCATAATAATCTGTGCCATCTTCTCCTGAGAAATGTATAAACTTCCCTGAGATGGAAAACAATAGACCAACTCATCAGTCCTCACTTAGAAGCTGATTAATGTTAGGAATGATCATCCACTGGGAAATGTCTCCCAGTAGTTTTATGTGTCCGAGCCAGGCTTTTCAAGACATAGGATTCCTAGTTTTTTGGCAAGCCTTGCTGCTTCAAACCTCCTCTGACTTGAAACAAGGACAAGAATTAAAAACTCTCCCTCAAAGCTTAATGAGGCTCTTGCATTTCCAGGACATCTCAACAGGCCTCAAGCTAAGCACTAATACAAGCTCACAAATAATACAGGCACCAGAATGCTACATTTTATGGCATAGATATGGAAAATGGAATAGAATCCACATATCTTCACCTTGTTGTATCTCAGGGCAACAATAAAATTCATATGAAAGCTCATTCCTAGAATTAATAAACATGTTGAACTGCAGCACAGGGAGCATTAGGTCAGGAGCAAATTAAAGTCATTAATGCAGTGAAGCTTGACTAGGTGATGCATATGCCACATTTGGGCTGCTAAAAAGGCTCCTTCCTTCCACTGCTGACTAACACTTGCCCTTGGTTAGCAGAGGTGGCAATGGTAAGATGTGAAGGGAGCCTGTCAGAACAGCCTCCTGAAATTGGTATCAGGGCCTTTACAGGTCCCTGGCCAAGAAGTTACCAAACTCAAAAATCCAAAACTAGTGCTGTGGTGCTTATCCCCACTTAAGAGGAAAAGAGATGAGTTGCTAAGCCTACTCTCCTCTTTCCCCAGCCTTTGAAGCTTAAGAGGTTTGACCACTGAGGGAGGATTTGCTGCCTCAGCTGCTCTGGACAGCAAGACCATGACCACTGAGGAGCAGAGTGAGTCACACACTAAAGGGTCTGTGGCCAAATCATCAGAGGTTCATGGCATGAACAACTGCTCCCAGACACCCAGGAATGAGAGTAGATGTCTGTCCTCTGCCCTTCAGTGGCTAGCCACTCCCAGGGGAAGGGCAATTTCTAAACAGGATCAGCTCAAAGGCCATCACAATACAAGCCTTTCAGGTGTCTCTGAAATCACTTCCAAGCAGATGCCTTGGAAATCCTCCGTGGCTGACAGGTGGCCCCATCCAGAGCCACTAAGGAATAGCAGTGCCTATCAGCTTGTTTTCTTCTAAGACACTCCAAAGCCTACAGGCAGAAGAGGCACAGAGCGTCAGGAAAGCCAGGGAAAGGGGATCTGTTTAAAGATTTTCCAGCTGTTCTGGTGGGCAGTTTTGAGGAGCCTAAGACTTAAGAGGTTCCCAGAAGGTACCATAAGGGATCAATTGCATGTGTATGCTGTGATACAAGTAAAATACAGAATTCTGCAGGACACCAATATTTAAATATGATTTCTTCATGCATTTGTTGTTTTAAAAGTGATCCTTCTTTCTCAGTCTTGGAACAGCATCTGCTATTCCAAACAATATAAATTTCAAGGCCATATATTTTAGTTTTAATGCCAGTTCCAGAACAGACAGGAACCTGCATTACAGGCTGCCAACCACAGCTTCCATATTATCCCAGACATCTGATGCATCATCTCCAGAAATGGCTGCGCCATAAGAGGCTCAAATCAGTCTAAAAATGAGATGTAAACATTTCCCACTTCCAATACATTTCTGTCGCCAAAGTTATGAGGCTAGAAAGGCTTTTTTAACATCTCCAAAGCACAAACAAAAAAACTTTGTCCCCTTCTCTCTCCAGTTCTGATTGTATGTCAGTATTTCTTGGCTCTGAAGTCTATAATCAGTCTAAGTGCTTTGGGGGGGTTTGGACTAAACAATAGAACAAATGTCATTCATCAGCAGAGACTCTTTGGCAGGAGCTGAACTGAACTCATGCCAGACACAGAGACTGACACAAGTAAGCAAAGAAACAATAAAAAGTTTCCCATTTCATTAGAAATGTGCAATATACTGATTTTATAAACTACCCAAATAACGATCAAAAAGCTTACTAAGAAGATTAAGACTCTTCATTTCTTACGTAAATGGAAGCTTTGCAGAATATGAAAAAAAAAGTCCAAGTATTTCTTTCTAAAAATTACTCTTATCCTTTTCAAAGCTTTGACAAAAATTATTCCATTTCTTTCCTCTAGCAAATCAAGGGGCTGTTTTCACTGCCTGGGGATTTGACTACCTTGTCACACATTCTCTACACACACTTAGTTAGCCAGCTACTAAATCAGATGTAATAGGTTTTGTTACTTCTGGAGGGCAGTACTGTTCCCTCAAGCATTGGAATAGGCAGTAAATTGATACATTTCTTCTCTAAAATACTGAATTTCTCCCAATATTTTGCATTCTCAGCTTTCAGATCTTACCATAAATTTGAAATGTCCTCATGTAAGAAATACAAAGTAGTTTAATAAGCAATGGAGATTTATACAGAATGAGGCAGTTGAATTCTGAAACAAGTTAATTCCAACAGCATTGATTAAACAGTATTTCTATATTCTTTGTTGGTCTGATTTATTAAACAAATAATTCATCTCTCAGTAACCCGTATTTCACAACTATACGAGGATATCACTCAACAGGGCACAACAACAGCATAGAGGAATAAACTTTACTAAAAAATCCAATTAATCACAAACAACAATATTTCTATCTACCAGAACAAATATTTACATTTTACACACGCAAAACTGGCAATATTGGCTTTTACAGTAACAACAAATATTTGCAAGTCTTTTCTTCCATTTATCTTTTTAATTGAGTACTAAAGAACTTCATCCTTTAGCAACTTACTTCCTCAGTTCATTGTTTACCTCCATTCATTTAATTCTTCACGTGGCTTTACAATGTGCCTCCCATAAAAATGGCACTTGTCCTTTGCTTTCTTACGAGTTCTAGGCAGAAAACTTCAAGAGAAGTCAGAGATGTTTGCAGTAATGGCCAACTAAACTATCATCTGACCTAGAAATGGAACTTCTTGAATCACAAGCACAAGTGAGCGGCTTAATTTCCTATGACATCTGCAGTTACATCTGGACATCTCCCTTTGGCCCATCTGTATTCGGCAGTCCTGCAGTGTGTATCATTTGCTCAAAGAATGCCAGATTGCTGCTGACCCCCACAAATCCACATTCATTTGTCTTCTCTTCCTCTGAAGAGAGACAGGTCCTGGCAGTTCCGTTCAAAACTTTTAAATAGTCACATGGCTCTATCTCAGCTCAAAACAATCCACCCCTGGAAAACTAGACTGTCACCCAGTTAACAAAACCTTTTTACATCTCATTGCTTCAAAGCCAGTTTTGGGGATCTTCCCCATATTCCAACATATGGAAGCACAGAAAGGGTTTTTCTAAAATTTAGGTCGAATATACTTGTTCCAGCATTCTCAGGAACTTGCCTAGGATTTTTCATGTACAATATATATTGCCCTTCCTGCAGTGGCTATTTGTTCCTCTATGTTACTCATGGCAGGCCTGGATAGCCTGTCATCTTCCTTTAGAATGACTTTTAACAATGCTAAAGCCTCTGTGAGGAACATTATAATCCAGACAAGCTAAATCACTGTCCCAGATATTCTTCTTTGCTTAATGTGATTCTCTGCAGGCTCCATCTCTTGTGACTGTTGCTGTGACAGTTGCTATTTCTGCAGAGGTGAACATGATAACTCAGCTGAGGAAATGTGACCAATGTATACCCAGCTGCAATTCTCCATTTTCAAAAGCCTCAAAACAGTATTCTTTCACATGCTTCCACTAAGATTCCTGTCAAAAATCTTGTGGACAAAGTAACTGGAAAAAATCTTTCCAAAACATCACTTTTTAAAATATTTAGTTAAGAATATTCATAGAGAGCAAATTCTGGATTTGAAACACAAGCTTTTCACTCTTCCCACATTTTCCCACACCTGCAGCCCTTGCACACTCAGTAAGTGAGCAGGAAGCTCTGGGTACAAAATGGAAGGAATGCAGGACAGGTCGAGCTTTGAACATGTGCAATTTTCTGAGAAAAGATTCATGAAATAATTTCAGATACAGTCAAGGAAAATCAAAATTTGCAGTGAGCATTCCCAGAACACAGAAAAATGATGGGGATTTCACTGTATAATTGGTTTGCTGCAAATTGTACTCTGGCTTCTTCAACTGCATCATACCTTGAGAGGATCTCAGCCACGTGATTGCTGAGGTGCTGATGAACCACTTTTCTCAGCCCTTGCCTCTGTTTTGGACTTAAAGAACTGATTCAGTGGAGGTGAGTCAGTTCTGCTCTGCTGTGCTGGAGAGAGGACCTGACCAATTTCTCCTTTGGACATAGCAAAATTCTTATTATGCTCAACTGATTCAAGGTTTTAAAGAATGTGCTCCTGCCTTGTCTAAACCACAGTATGTTTGCATATATGTAACTTTCTGCCTAGTTTATCAGTCAGTGAATTAAATCACTATTAACACTGAGATTCAGAGAGGTTTTCCTCTTGGTTCTTTGTGTTGTGCAGACCACAGCTGCAGTCCTGTTTTCTTAGGGCATGTGAAGAATGGCATTCAATGCTTCCCGAGCCTCTGTTCTGCACTGGTTGCTCCACTTGCACACTGCACTTCTCTTGGAAAGGAGGAGCAGCTCCACAGTTTGTTCTCTGCATAATGCAGCTATGCATTATTAAAGTGTTTGTAGTCAAGACGTTTGCTTTTTGAATAAGCTCCTTTGTTACTGTGTCCAGAGAGCTAAAAAGTGCTTAATTATGGCCAAACAGATCTTCCTTTTCCACTGAAATGTTTTGAAAAATACCTACTCAAGAATTGCTTTCTTAGTGTAAGACCTGCCAGTTTTTCAGTAACAACAGTCTTAAACCTGGAGTTTTCCTGACAAAGCTCATTGTTGCTCTGGAAGCCAACTCAGATGGTGCTGTCCCAGCTGAACAGCTCAACAGTGATGGGTTGACCCTGGCTGGACACTTAAAGCTGCTCTATCACTTCCCTCCTCAGCTGGACAGAGGAGAGAAAATATAATGAAAGGCTCTTGGGTCGAGGTAAGGACAAGGAGATCATGCAGCAATTGCTGTCATGGGCAGAACAAACCCAACCTGAAGAAAGTTATTTATTACCAATCAAATCAGAGTAGGATAATGAGAGATAAACTCAAATCTTAAAATATCTTCCCTCTACCCCTCCGTCCTTTCTGGGCTCAACTGCACTCCCGATTCTCTACCTCCTCCTCAAAGTGGTGCAGGGGGACAGGGAATGAGGGCTGCGGTCAGTTTATCACATGTTGACTGCAGCTCTCCTTCCTTCTCAGGAGGAGAATCCTCACACTCTTCCCCTGCTCCAGTGTGGGGTCCCTCCCATGGGAGACAGTCCTCCTTTAAATTCTCCAACTGGGTCCTTCCCACAGGCTGCAGGTACTGCTCCAGCATGAGGCCCTTCCTCAGGGTGCAGTCCTCCAGAAACAGGCCGTTTCAACATGAGACCCCAAGTCCTGACAGCAAACCTGCTCCAATATGGGCTCCTCTCTCCTGCTCCAGCACAAGCTTCTTATGGAGTTACAGCCTCCTTTGGCCATCCACCTGCTCCAGCATGGGGCACTCCACATGCTGCAGATGGATCTCTGCATCCCTGTGGACCTGCATGGGCTGCAGGGGGAAATCCTGCTTCACCAGGTCTGCACCACAGGCTGTGGGGGAATCTGTTCCAGCATCTGGAGCATCTCCTCCCCCCCTCCTTCTTCACTGGCCTTAGTATCTGCAAAGCTGTTCTTCTCACATATTCTCACTCCTCTCTCAAGCTGCAATTGATGTTGTGTAGGGGCTGTTTCCCTTCTTAGATTTGCTATCACAGAGGTGCTGACACTGTCACTCATGGGCTCAGCCTTGGCCAGCAGTGGGTCCATCTCAGAGCCAACTGGCACTGACTCCACTGAATCCAGGGGAAGATTCTGGCAGCTTCTCACAGAAGCCACCCCCTTTACCCCTTGCCATGCAAACACAGTTCATACCCACATTTCTCTGTCTGCTCTGCTCAGCTCTCCTGTCCCGGTGATTGTGTGCCAGCTCAGGACACCAAGCTCTATGATGTTTAATTGTAGCTTGTCCTGCTGGACAGCTTGTCCCAAGCAAAGCAGTAAACTAGGAGATACGATCTTCAAAATGACTTTGTTCCTTCCCCTCCCTCGCTCCAGCCCATAAAACCATTCATCTGAGCAACTGCTTATGAGCATGAGCACAGTGTTCACAAATCCCACCTCGCAGTGGGATCTCATCGCTTCTGATGATGCCCTTTTTATAGTCTACCACTTTCATTCACTCTCATGTCTTCAGCTGTGAGGCAGCAATTTAACCCCCCATCTGGCACTATTAATTTGCACTGATAACTTCATGTCTCTTCTGAAACAGGCGTCTATTTCTAACACACTTGAAAAGAGTGCC
Organism: Serilophus lunatus; assembly: GCA_013399895.1. Taxonomy (NCBI): domain Eukaryota; kingdom Metazoa; phylum Chordata; class Aves; order Passeriformes; family Eurylaimidae; genus Serilophus; species Serilophus lunatus. The sequence goes on along the minus strand of VXBA01002923.1, from coordinate 96,965 downwards.
TTTTTTTAGGCTTCCCAGCAAAAAGGAAAGAAGTCTGGGCTTTGCCTTGTGATATTACAAACACTGGTTTGATTTTATTTTCAATATAAGTGCTGCAGAGCAAGTGCATGTCTCAAATACTGCAGTGAATGGATAGCAGTTGTTCAGCTATTTGTCTCTGAGACGCTACAGGGGGACAGTAATCACAAATACTGCCTGTATATGTCCATAAAACTGAGATGAGGAGTTAGGGAGCACCTCTGCACCCCCTCTGCATTGTGAAATGCAAAGATTGAACAGAAGGTTGTGGCTGCTACAGAGACACAGACTGGACACCACAAGAGGGAATGCTGTATAACCTAATGCTTCAGAGCACTTTTAACATGCCTCTATCTAAGTAAGTGGTGTGATGGTAGAGAAAGAACAGCAAGAAATAGAATTAATCAAAAAGTCCATCTTGTCTGTTCCCTTATTTTAGTCTGCTGATTTTTGTCTTCTTTTGTGTGTTTGGGTTTGGTTTTTTTCATTTCCCTAGTTAGTCTAATTTTTATCCTCTTATCCCCTTCTTTAACCTTACTGGTATAGTGGATCATTTTTTGGTTAAGACACGAGTGATCTAAGCCCAGGGTTTGGTCTACAGTGTTTGACAATACTGGAAAGCTTGGTTAAATTTTGAAAGAACTCTGACTTCTCTACTACAGGAAGTTGATTGTTTTGAGAAATAGATTCTGGCTGCAGGCATGAATGAAGAGCTATTTGTCTGGAGAAGAGCTGAGTGTACAACACATTTCTTGGAAATGTCACCACAAAAACAGAACAGACCACAAAAAGAAGGTAAAGAAATTGAAATCTGTAAACAGCTCTGGAGTCTTGCATTCTGTGCTTGAACTTCTGATCTCCAGGATAATGAAGTGTGCCCTGGCCATTGGATCTGTGACTTATCTCTTCACCTGCCAGGCTGGGGAATCTTGTGAAAGTTTTGTGAGTAATCTACATGCAAATAAAGGCTTTCTGGGGGCAAGGAAAGAACAGAAATATGGGATCCTGATTGGGAAAGAAGGGACCTCTTAAGAACATGAGCTCTAGAGAGGAAAGCAAGTATTACTTCATCAAGGAATAACCATGGGAAAATCAGAGTATGGCAGCAGAGCTGCTAATCAATCTAAACAGCAGTTTAATAACTCTGCAGATTAATGGTTGCATCCACAATAAAGAATTTATTGGATTTCACTGTTCAATTAAAAACCTTATATTGTCACATTATTCTTCACTGGAAGCAATTTTTGAAATCAAAACTGGATAATTGTACTGCTGGAGAAGCAGTTAATATGGGGAAGCCCTGTAGCCTGTGAGATGTTCTGTTTTACAGGGGGTTCAGTTCACCAATGGGTAACTTCTTCTGGCCTCTAACTCAATGAACCAGTCATAGGAGAGGGAAGCTCTGGGGGTCCTTTTCAGCTCAGGGTGCTTATTTAGCCAGGAACTGGAGTTAGCTCTTCATCTTCACCTGCAGCATGTCCCTGTCTTCCAGCTCTTTTCCTTTTGTCCCTCTATGATCTGTGTGTTCCATTCCCTGTAATGCCTTCTCTGTCCATACCTGAACACCAAGCTCCCTGTCCTGAACGGGGCTAAAAGGAGTCTTTCTTCACACTTCCCACCCATGAGACAGTGGTTTCCCTCAGAGCTTTTGGGGAACACAATGAGAGCAGAGAGCTGAGACTGGATAAATTGAGGTAGGATTGGGAGGAGAGCTCAAATTCCAACAACCTAAAAGGCAGCACAGGCTCCAGAGAATGAGGGATGCTGTTTGGCACCTTGATCACATGCTACCATCTATCAGCCTGCTTAATACTGTAACCTTAAGTGCCCTGGGCACTAATCTGGAAATTGGGGTGCTCTAGTAGCTAACACCCTTTTTGTGACGTCAGCAGCTCTCTTGCATTCCTATTTGTCAGCCTCTTAGAAGTGCACACCTGTTCTTGTTTACCAGGCTTACAAAATGATCTTCAGACCCTAAAAGTTGCTTCAGGAGCAGCTATTTTGTACTATTTAGAACAGTTAATTAAAAAAAACCAAACAGAATTAGATGACACAATGATTCAAAAATGCCTTGCTAATACTAAAAATCTAAAGCCTGCAGATGGTCCTACCGTTGTGTTACAAAGGCAGTCTAGAGCATTTTCAATTATACTTAGTGCATTCCTGGTGCCTCGAGGGTTTTTTCCACTGTCTCTTGATGTGCTCATCTCTAAAATGAACTAAACCGACAGGCCTCCGCCACAGCAAAGAACCATCCAGGCCTTTTTTCCCCTCCTCTTTTTTTCTTTTGTTAAATAAGAAAAACCTCTTAGGAAAATCAGAGTTGAAGAGACTCGTCAAGTCTAGTCCCTTTTGACCACCAATGGCTACACCCTTTGTGCATTCATCAAACGCCATCTTAAAGCTCTTTGCTGTTGGTCTTCCTGCCTCTTGCTCCTGTTGTTGGTATACCAAAACCCATATATTTTTAGGAATTGAAAATACTGTATCCCAAACCCATGTTTTTAATGGCAAAAAACATGTAGGAAATCCTTCAAAAGGCCAGGCAACTGATACATGTCTCCATACAGCTGAGCAAATAACACAAACGCTTCTCTGGGGAAAACGGCTGTTAGAAGTCAGCAGTGAATTCCAATTTAATTGGGTTCTCATCCCTTAGTTTGTTTCTTGAGGGCTTTTCACATCCTTGAGTGTCACTCAGGTGATACTCCCCGGAAAAGCAAATGTTTGGCTGAAACACTCAAATATTCACGAAACGTAGCTGGGTTGTATAATCATCCGTCATGTTATGAGTTTGGAACTGGTGCTGTTGAAGGGAGAGGGCTCAGTCCCACTCTCCCCTGCAGCTTAATGCAGCTCTGGTGAAACACACAGCTCTGGCAGAATCCTGATCTTGTCTTATGCACCATCAAATGTGTGAATGTTTCATCTCCCTTCTGGTCTGAGATCACTTTCTTCTCCTGCTGCCGTGAGTGCAGCAGGACTAACAAATTGCTACGCCCAAATATACATAAAAATATCTTTCCAAGGGGAAGAGATACTTGACTTACATCTGAAGATGAGGAATGCAAACTGAAGTTGTTTTAATCTCAGTTTTTTCTTCTGTGGATGGAAATAATTGAGGCACTTGACAAAGGTTAAATTTATTTAATGTGTGACACTTACACATGAATCCAGATATTCTGGGTGCAGCCTCAGTGTTTTAATCACTAACCTAAAATATCTGAAGTTCAGATGTTACTGAACTTCTCTAGTCTAATAAATTGCAAGAGACTTCTTAACATCTTCTGCAAGAACAAATTATTCCTAAGAGATGTCTGTGAAACAGAGAACAGAAATTTCTCTCCTAGCAATGTCAGTCACTGATGGAGCCTGCACTGCTCCAAACAGGCAGCCCTGGGATCGGGAAGGTTTGTGTCCATGTGTGCACGGATGGTGCAGAGGCAGGAGCAGCACTGGGCTGAATGAAACAGTAATTCCCTGGTGCCTGCAAAAACGCAAGCATGGCTAAATCCCTTTGAGGTGAATGGTGAGATGCCTAAGGATGTGAGACTGAACCAAAAAATACTAGTGCAGGGAAGAGAAAGAAAACTTTAATTTGCATTTAAAGCATAGTGAAGCTAATTTTAGTATCTTTTACTTTAAAAGATGTTTAAATATGCATGGAAGACTTCTGTTCCTGTTTAAAAAAAGAATCGGTGAATGGTAACACTATTTTGACAGATCAGCTCCATTTAAGTATACTTTTGTTTCGTGAAATTTTTTAGAGTAGCTGGAGGAAATGTATTTACCTCTGTAAGGCAGCTCAAGGAACTGGCATGTGCACAGTTCCACTGGGAGCTATAATTTCCAGGAGAGGTAAAAGGAACCAAAGGAAAGGCTGGCGTATCTTCCAAATAACTGATTTATACAAAAGAAAAAATAAAATTACTACTCCTGCTACAAACGTATTGCAATTCAGAAACAGAATTCCTCTCCTTTGGGTGAGGAGTAAATGTAACAAATACATCATGACAAACACCAGAAAGTGACTGGAGCCTTTAGACTTCAATACCCTCCACTTCAGTCTTCTAGTCTGTTTGACAGAACAGTAGTGACACTGAAAGCCATTGGAGATTTTCAGAGAGGGAATGCTACTGAGAAAATGTGGGAGATGGAAGCAGTCAATGTGAAATTACAAACGTGCCCTACCAAGCACTCTGCAGTGCCTTGTATGTTCACCCCACTGACAGCTGGTAGGTTTTGAGTAAGAAATAGCAAATCTTGCATTAATTTCCAAAATCACCTATATAAGGCATCCTTTTGTAATGGCTAGGACATAAATTTTAGTTGTTAGTACTGACACAGACTATGATAGCAATAATTCTGCTCATGGATTCTACCCGTAAATAACTTTGCCATATCAAAAGCACAAGGAAAACTATAACTATAGTAAAAACACATAAGAACACTTTCCCTCTTTCTGTTTTAGAACATATACAGTGAGTCTTGGCACTGCCTTTTTTCTTTTATACTTCTCCTCTACCAATACTAAGTCTGAGTAGTCAAACATTAAGAATATTGCCTTGTTGGAAGAAGCATAATTTTCCTGTGTATTTACTGGAATGTAGAAAAACACTACTTCCCAGTTCGAAAGAAAAATTAACGTCAACTGCTAGGAATTTCTGGCTTTTTCTGCACACGAGTGTGCCTTTAGGAAAAACTCAGCTGTGCCCTGAGTTTTACACCATATCAGAGTTCTGCTGGTGTTATGTACCAGCAGAGTGCAGCAGAACCCAGGCTGAAATAGAGGCACAACGTGCAGGATTCCTCCTCCGCTGCTTCATCCCTGCTCAGTGTCACCATTTCTGAGCAGACTGACTGCGGGAACCTCGGCTGTGAGGAGCTGTGACAATGGAACCAGGCTGCTGAAAAACAGGGTCGGGGGAGAATGGCATTTCAAGTGACTTCTATTTTTAGAAGAGCTGCTCCTTCAGCACATATACCCATTTCTGGTTTGAAACACGAGGGAGGAAGCCCAGGTCGGGAGCTTAACGCCACAGCCCTCAGTTATGCTAATCACACCAATCGACAATGGGGCCCAATAATAAGTTAAATCCCATTTAACAAGTGTAATAAGAGCATTGTTAGCTCTAAAAAAAAATTAATGAAAAGTCTATTCAATAGCCAGACAGAGCACAGATTGGTCAGCAGTAACTTTCAGCTTTCAAAGGCCAGGAACAGCCATGATTAATTACTTGGCATTTCCTTCTTCTCCTCTCTGTGCCTGTAGTAGAATTCAACTAAGATACCATATCTCTCATTGTTAGGAAAAAAAAAAGGGAGAAAGAAAGAAAGAAAAAGGTTACAATGCAATGTTTCGATTCTCTTTGGAACTACTATGTGCCACTGTATTTCAGAGGGGATGTGTACACAGCACTTGTTTCCTTTTGAAAACCTAAACTGCTAAATGTTCTGTTACAAATCCCACAAAATGATGTGCAAGGAACTATTTTGCTTGATTTCAACTGACTTTGGATCAGACTCTTTAGAATAATCAGTATCAGGAGTTGACACATCACCCCTCACACCAGGATTCTAATGCCTGCATTTGTGTGTCTTTCATTCTGATGGTCTTCAGCAGGAATTAAAAGAGAATTGTAGGTGAGCACAAAGATGAGGGAAGTGATGAGGAAGTAGCAAGTGAACAAAATGAAAGATGCAAAGGCAAAGCTAAATTTCATCCTAGAATAACAGGGCAAGTAGTTCAAACACTTCCTCTAGGCCATTCAATTCCACTTCTGAGCCTCACAGCATCAGCCACGGGGCCATCACAAAGCGGGAAGAAAAATTTTGAGCCTATGAAGTTGACTTGTCTTGGTGCTTGGTGGAAAGGAAAGTCCTAGAAAATTTAGTGGGATGTGGGACAGCATATTGAAAACTGCGATCTGATGAGAGGCAGATTTTGCTGGTGGGAGTGTGTGTATCTAAGCATTTGTGGAGGGAGTACCAAAGGGGTGACAGACAAGAACTAGGAATACCACTCGTGTGTTTTGGAGAACTGCAGGTTGCAATATGATGCAGCAAGCTAAATCTGCAAGGTCAGTAGGCAAGAAAGCCAGAGTTTATTGAAGCTATGGACAAAGACAGCTCAAAAATAATGAGCTAAAAAGAAATAAATAATTTTTTGACAAATTAGATGGGCCCTAATGCCTGCTCCAAAGTCCATCTTCTTAGAGGTAACCATGATCTGCCCGAGATCTGCATCCTGCTGCAGCTCTCAAGCAACACATAATTCTTCTCTCCGTTGGATGCTCTGAAGTGCTTGAACAAGTCTATTGTTACAGACTGCCTGGCACGGGCCCAGCCCAAAGGTGACTGCATAGGTAGCAGGGCATGAAACTCCACAGGCAGAAAAATGCACTCTGCCCTACGAAAGCTGCAAAGTCAGCCTGCATTTGTTGTGGTTGTACCCAGCTTAGAACCCTAGAAATCTCCGAAATGAGTGTGTATGTGTGTATAAATATGTGCAGATGAAAGTACTGTCCTTATGTTATAAAGAGTTATGACAGAGATTTGAGAAAAAATAATGAAAGTAGTTGTGTGACAACAAGCCAAGGTAAAGGTAAAACAGTTTTTTCTCTTCATTCCTGAGAGAAGATAATAACAAAATGAGCCCTACACTGTCCCATATACTTTCCATATTTCCCTGAGGGCTGCTACCAATAGAACAGCTGTAGCCTTGTGACACATAGACATAAAAATCACGGAAGTTGTTCACATTGACAGGAAAGTATTTTGTTCTGTTACCTCGCTCAGTTAAAGCAGTGCAAGCATTAAGTACAGACCATGCTTTCTTTGCCTTAGCATTTTATTCTTGTTATTTGTTGCCATACCTAAAGCATAGGGAGACAAATGAAAAGCTTTCGCTTGACCTGAAAAGCAGCTCCCACCTCCACTGCAAAAAATCTGCAAATTGGAGCTGCGTCTCATTAGATGCATTTTGAGGGTTCAGTACTGGCTGGATACTGCTGTTCTTTCTTTCACTGCCCCCATGAGTTCAATGGACATACAGCCTGGTCCCGAGTGCTCTTGGAAATGCCACTCTAATTTTCTAGTTAGCTGTAGAAAGTAAGTTAAGCTGCATTTATCTTGGGGGTTGCTATTTAGCTGCATTTTGTTTCGTAACGTGCCGAGTTTCTGCAACTCCTCCTGACTTCAGAGGTAGCCTCGAGCTTTTGCTTCTGCAGATCAGGCCTGCCTGCACCTTTGGTTGGTCACCTCTGTTATCTTTTTGGCACTCATCCTAGGAATCAAACTCTTCAGTGGTCACCTCCTGGCTGACCCCTTCTGCGCTACGCAGTAGCAATGGAAAACCACTGCTGCTTTTCCCTAGCCTGGCGTCTCTGCCCATGGTGCAGGGAGATGGGGGCCTAGGAGAGAGTCGTTTCCCATAACTATATCCCTCGGAACACTCATCTCCCAGACGGCTACATCCCTTCCCTTGCCGCCCACAGCAGTGGCTGCCCCACACCATCCTCGTGCTGGTTGAAGGGGAAGTTGCTCCATGCCCAGAGCTTGGACGAGGTTGGGGTGTGGGATCGGCACGTCCTTGCGGATGCTGCGGCCAGGGCAGGCAGCAGACGGCGTGGGTTATGGGGCTGCTCCGCCACCCCCGGGCTGCGCCACAGACCAGCCTCCCCCTTCCCCCCCGCTTTTCAGCTGGGAACGAAACCAGCAGCAATTATTCAAGCCAAGCACGTAAATCTGGCAGATCCCGCGGCCCCGGTTTGACGCAGCTACGCAGCGCAGTGTCTGGACACGCAGCCCAATCCCCCTTTTTCCCCTTGTTTATTCGCCCCGCAGAAAAATCAGCGAAGTTACCAACTTCGCCAGCAGCGCGCCGCACCGAGGGGTCTGGGGAGACAGGGGTGGCGGAGAGCGGAAAGGACGAGCCGAGGGAACATCGCCGGCGCCGGGGGAGCCGCGGCCAGGATCCGTGACGGGGCAGCCCGCGTTACATAAGGCGGCGGCTCCGCACCGCTCCGCAGCGCGGAGAACATGGAGGGGGGGCCGGGACGGAGCTCAGCCCCCAAGTCTCACTGTACGGGGGGCACCGGAGCCTGCGGCACGGAGTGCCCGAGGCGCCCGAGGGGCAGCGGCGCGGAGCGGTGGGAGCGGAGGGGCCGGAGCGCGGAGCCTCCGCGGGTGCGGGGAAGCGCCGGAGGCTGCCCATGGTCCCCGCGGGCAGTGCCCGGCCTCGGAGGGACACCGCGGGTTGCGCGTTACGTAACCCTTCGGTCTCCCTTACAGAAACACCTCTCCAGGGAGAGGGGCTAAAGTCCCAAACGCCGATTAATTTCAGGAACTAAAGCTATTTGCCTTTTTTCTTTTTTTTTTTTTTTNTTTTTTTTTTTTTTTTTTTTTTATCCTATCAATTTTATTTCTCCCTCTTCGCACTCCGAGCTGCACATCCACAACTGCTCCTGCCCGCGGTCCTGTCCTGGAATGAGCGAGCAGCGCCGCTTCCCAATCGGGAATCGCTTCCTAACGCCGTGCGGCGCGGCGGGGTCCGGCCGGGGGGGCAGCCCCGGGGCGGGGGGCGCGGAGCCGCAGGGAGCTGCAGCACGGCCGCCTCCGCTGCCGGGGGACACCGCCACGGGCGCTCTCCGCGGTGCTGAACACGCACACACACACAGATATCTATACATACACACATATATATACACATTTTTATATACATACATTATATATACACATATAGAGGCGCAGGCACACACATGCACACATACACACACGCGCACAACACACACCTCTCTCCCCGGTCCCGGCTCTGCCCCGGCGCTGTCCGCGGTGCTGAAGCGCCGCCGCAGCCCGGCGCGGTGCGGGCGCTGCAGTGCCCCGGGCGGCACAGCCCGGTCCGGCCCTGCAGCGCAGAGCGCCCGCAGACCCTTCTTCCCGCTCCGAGGTGGGAATGGCGCTGGTTCCCGTTCTCCTCCGACCTTCCCTTCTCCGCCGGGCTCCTGCCACCCGCACGGCCGGGAAACACAGCCCGGCTGCCTCCCGCCGGAGATGAGGCTGGCGGCTAAATTACCCCTCCCTCTCCCTGCTTTCCTCCGTCCCTGCAGCAGCCCAGAGGCTGCAGACAAAAAGCCGAACGGGTCCCTCTTTAAGTATATCCCTTTTTTTCCCATTTAATTTTCCTTAATATCATCCCCTCCCCGCCGGCGCAGCCGGTGCCCGCGGTGGCCGCCCACCTTTACCTGGGCTGTCGGAGCGATGCGCGGCGGGGTCGGTGGGTCGGTGCCGCAGCTGGACGGGAGGCAAGGACAGGCGCTGCTGACCTCCGCGGGTCTCCTTCTTCAATGGATCGGGAGCCGTGCCCTCATCAAAGATGGCCGTCCGCTCCTACGTCAGCAGCTTTTAATAGCCGTCCCCGGCGGGGGGAGCGGGAGGGGGCAGAGCGGGCCGGGCGGGTTTGAGTCATCGCCGCCGCACCGCTCCGCGCTCCGCCGGCCCCGCCGCCTCCCGCAGCCGCCCTGCCGCCGCCTCCCTGGGGCTGGGATCGGGGCCGGGGGATGAGCGAGGCTGCGGGAGAACCGCCCGGGGAGGGGGGAAGGGGCCCTCCCGCAGCAGCGATTTCCTCCGCCGAAGGGGTGGTCCGAAGAGGGTATCCCTCTGAAGTCCCCGGTACTCCATATATGGCAAATCTACGTGGGCTTCTATTTTTATGTGTGAATTCTTCCTTCTCTCCCCTCTTTTTATTTCTCAGAACATCCTGCCAGGGGTCTGAGTGTGTTGATCTGATTATTCCCCCTCTCCTCGCTCCCCCCTCTTAAGTAGGAGCAGCCAAACACAAGGAAATCCATGGCTGAGGACATGTGTTGTAACTGATCGTTCGAGGGACAGGTTTATAAAAGAGAGAAAAATTAAAAACAAACAAAAGCCTGGGCACGGACATGTGCACACACAGTAGAGTGAGCACATCCCACTGCTGCCGAGGAGGGAAACGGTAGCGCTGTTCCAGGAAAAAGCCTGGCTGATTTATCACGGATTAATTAAAGTATTCATTCAGAGCGTACCTAATTTGGAGCAAATGGAGCTGTCTCCAGTGTGATTTCTAATGGGAAGGAAATCCTTTCATTTCATACAAAACGATGTATGTTTGTAAAATTTATCTCTTAAGGAGGAATTTAATGAAGGATGGAGATTGCAGCCCAAGTGCGATGCTGTCTTCCGTAACCCCAGTCATCCTCTACCTGTCTTTCATTCCACAAGCCTTGGTGCGTTCGTTTATGGAACCATCCAGACCTACAGATGCTTCCCTCTTTCCTGTCTGAGTCTCTCCTGTGAGCAATAACCGAGCACTAGTTATGTTTAACTCTGACACCCCGCATAAAGGCTTTTCTAAATAGTCTGCAGATGACACAGAGTCAAAACATCAGTCCCGCATTAACGATCATTCCATCCTCATCATATCTGTTTTTTCCCCCTTTTTACCAAAGCAAAGAAAACCGGAAGAGAGGGAAGGCGATGCAGCTGTATTTTGGAGCGCGTTCATCTCGTGTTATGGTTGTATGGGCGGGGGGAGGGACGGCGAAGGGAGGGAAGGGAAAGCGCGGGGGAGAAGGAGAGAGAACTGCGGGTGATTCCTCCTCCCCTGCTCTGTAGTTCCCCACAGAAAAACGTGACTGTGGATCGTGCTTTGTGAGTCTCACCCTCTCCTACGAAAATATGTCCTTCGGTCTCATTTGGAAGGAAGCAGTCAAAAGTTTGCTAAATATACGACAAAGGAATTCTCAGGCGAGAGGGGCTTCCTGCTGCATTAGAGTATCTAATGAGCTGTGCACACAGAAACCACAGGGAAGGAGAGAGAACCTGTCAGGTTTAAGGACTGTAAACACAAACCCACAGATTTAACACTGTGCAGACATCCCCTTTCCAGGTGAGGGATCTGGAACAGCAGCCTGATTGGGAAGCAGGTTTAGCGTCATAAATGGCAGTTTGGGAAAACAAATCTTTTCTGACCAGCTCATGCACGGGTTAATCGTGCTCAGCACTTGGGTTAAGGATGCACTGCAGATGGTAAGAGGAATCCCAGAGTGAGCCTTGGTCTGAAATCCAGGCTGTCCGTGGGCACACATTGTCTAAGTTCCAAGCACACATGGAAAGTTAAAAAGGAATTTTCAGTCAGACAGCTTGTCTGATAGGTGGTTTTGAAATTAAGTATGATTTTCGAGAGAGCAATACTAGGACTTATTAATAATTCATATTAACGTTAGTTAAAGGAAGGAAAAGAGAAATTATAAACTGTTGTTTTGACTGAGCCACCAGCACTGCGAAATGCTGGCTGGGTTTGGATTCAGCCCAATGACGCCTTTGAGAAGAATTTCAGTCCATTGCATACCAGCAGGGATGAATTTGGCTCCTTGGATCAAAAGCCTGGGATGAAAATGCAGTGAAGGCAAAATAAAATGCAGCATAACTTGGGGAAAGAAGGATGGAAAAAGGAAGAGAAAGCAGGGAGGGATTGGGAGGAGGATGAAAGGTGGGTTTCCAGTGAGAAAACTGTGTTCAATTTTAGATTCATTTTCAAGCTCTGCTGCAGCAGAAATCACGTATTTTAATAAAACAACATAGGGCAGAATCATTAAATAGATCACAAGCACTGCCCAATACACTTGGTAGGAACAACTCCCTTTCCTACAGTTATTCTGAAAATGAACAAGGGCAGGGATATATATCCCGTGTTCTTCAGGCACACGGATGCCTTTATCCTGAGAGATGCAGAGGGGGGCAGCCTTTTGCACCACAGCACCAGGATTTCTGTCACACTCAGTGCTACTAAGCAATTTCAGCTGATTCTTTAGCATCTCTTGAGGATGATTTAAAAAAAAAAGAAGAAAGAAAAAGCACATGGGGAGTTTTTTAACTCTGTCTGATAGTGTTTGAACACTCATTTCACACTGTGTACAGGAGAGCTGTGAGAAGCAAAGCCTATAAATGAAGGAGGAGAGAGAAAACCGGAATTTGGTCTAAGAATGATTCAGCTCCTTCCTAATTATTCAGGCAAATATTCAGCAGGATGAACAACCGGTACCTGTGGGCACAGCCCATGAATAATGAGACAGGGAATATACTTTCCTGGATGAGAGGCATTATGTTGGCTCCCCTGTTACCGGCCAGGAGCTGGCGAAGGGCAGAGCGGGCAGAGCCTGCAGCAGCTCAGATGGGGAAAGAATAGCCCTTGTTTTGTCCACGACTTAAGGTCTGCAGGCAGTGGGAGCTTCCTGGCTGTCACAGCATCACCTTCAGCCTCCAACATGCACCCCTGCATGCTGCAAAGCTGGGCTGTGAGACAGCTAAGGGAGTGAAACACCACAGTGCTGACAGTGCCTCCGGGTCCTGGATGTTGATTCCTGGGCTCTCCTGGAGTTGGCTGCGATACAAAGACTTCCTCAATTCCCTCCACCTTCCTCAGACATTTCCATTTGTATTTTTTTTTCAGCAGAGAGCAAAATATCTTGTTTATCCCAGAGCTGCTCTTTTATGCTTCAAGTATGTGGCTGGGAAACAAATTAAACTAGCAAAAAAAAAAAAAAAAAAGAGGGAAAATTTACCTGCTTTGGCACTGAATATTTCACAGCCTCCTTAATTTCTGCATTTTCCCAGGCTTAGATGCCAAGACATGCCATAGTCTGCTATGGGCCATGCAGTTTGAAGTTTGAGCCCTTAATGCAGAACTCTTAATTATTTTCTGTCATTCTCTGCTCTTTATGTAACTACTGAATTTTGACTATCAGTGGTATTTGCAGCCATGTGCCCCAGGCTACTTCTGATTAAAGTTGAGGGAATGACTAGGCCTAATTTTTTCCCTGCATTTCCAGGATCTGTAGATATACCATTAAACTGGGGGCTTTTCTAAGGACCTGTCTATGATCAGATGTTCCAGCTCAAGCCAAACCAAGATTCCTCTGGGGTTTAGGTTCAAAAATAGAGAGATTTAAAATACAATTTTTTCATAAACCCTCACAGATGAGTCCCCACCGATTTCCTGATTACTCTCTTAGATGTGCAGAGTCAGATCCCCAAAGGCATTTTATTACCTGATTCCCAACTAGTTGCTTCAGGAGCAACCAGGATTTAAATATTCAGTGGGTCTTGAACTCTGCTGATGACTCCACCACCCCTGCCTTGGCTGGGTCAGTCCCACAGCACTCTGGTTTGACTCTGTCATTTCCAGCAAGGCCAGACTTTAACATCTATTATCTGATGTGCAGAGGGGAAGTAATTGACAACCTCTAGGGACTATAATCCGGCATGGAGGTGGGACTGCTCTGTGATCTCCAGAAATCTTGTCAATTGGAGTTTTAGGCCAAGCTCAGTTGTCATGAGAAGACTCTGCCCAAGTCCCACTAGACACAGAAAAGGGCACAAAGATACCTGACACAGAGGAAGAAGGAGTAGGAACATTTGGTCCCCTATTTTATAGAGGAAAAGGGATATAAACACAGGTGTCTCTGTGTGCCTATGAGAGAGAAGGGTAAAACTCTAAGGTAAGGGTTAAACTCTATTTTTAATAGAAAATAATCCTGCTTTACTAAAATAAAGCATCATCAGATTTGAATTCTGCTGCTGTGCATGTGACCTTAATTTGGGAACTATCCAAAAACCTGTCTAAAAGCTGAATTAAGGAAGGACGGAGGTCCCACAAAGAACAGGCTGAACTGAGAGATGTGAACATCAAACCATATGCCAAACTCCGTCTGGCTGCTGTGCACCTAAAGGCACCAGGCATTTCTGTTGGTTCTCAAAACACCCAGTGCTCCTTCAGCTGCATTTCTGCCCTGCCAGTATCATCTGGGTAAGGCTTGTTCTAATGAAGCTGTTGCCAGCTAAGAGTTACATTCAAGCCTGGGAAAAGGAGGAGATGACAAGTCCGTGGAGCCCAGCTCAGGCTGCCTCAGGCTCTGGGCTGCAAAGCCAGATTCCCAGAACGCAGCTCACTCCACTATGACCAGGCAAGTGGCTGGAGCAGGGACCAGAGCTCCCGTCAGCCACAGACAGTCAGTGCCTTGATTATTTATTTAATCATTTTTGAATGGTGTGAAGAGTGCTAACTTCATTCCACTTGTGGCTGATTCTACTGAGTGAGGTAGATGGGATTTAAGGAGGGGAATAGAAACCTCACCAATCTTTAAGCAAAAGACAAAAACATAAAGCAAACCAGAACACCCCTTCTCCTCACAGATACTGGTTTCTGTCTGGAAGATAGACAGTACTTATGATTCCCTATAGAGTTATAGGTTCAGGGCCACCAGCTGTCACAGCAAATGGTGAAAGACACAGCAGATGAAGAACTCCTGAAGATGCTGCCCCAAACCAGAATGAAGGCTAAGCTGCCGTGTCAGATCACACCATCAGGTCTAGTGATTTCCTCTGACTTTAGCAAATGAGACTTCTTGGGTCTTTTACAAGGAGAAAGATTGGCCATTTCCTTGGCATCTTGATGTGTCTTCCACCTTCACCTGTGAGGAAGCCTCAGCTTCTGCAAACTGGCTGAGCTTTTTTGGCCTCAATTTTTAACACTTGGCCCTGATTTGCTCCGTCCCCACCAGGGTGCTGCTCCACTCCTCCCTTACACAGGTAAAAGGGCTGATGAGAGAAGCACCCTCTTTTGTTGTGACACTTGCCCTACACAAGTTTGTCCTGGAGGAATACATTTGTAGCATGAATAAGAGCTGTAAGCCCTGAGCTTGTTCCTTTTCCTTGCTATTTCCTCTCCTTAGAGTGTGTGGGAAGGTGTTGACTGTTAGTAGGTCTAGTTCCTGCTCTTCCTTTAAACTGGGTCAACACAATTTACCCTCCTACCTTCTCTAAGGCTTTGGTGGTTTTTTTTCCTTCTCTCTCCCCTTTGATATTATCCTTCTGCAACTCTCCCTCTCCTCCCTTTCTTCCCCTTCCCCCTGTTTCCTTCTTACACTAAACAGGAGGAAAGTGGGTCACTCCATAATTGCACTTCTCTATTTCAGAGAAACCCAGGGGCATAAAATGGAACAAACAGGTAAGTGTCACCGATTCAGGGGAGCTTTAAAGATGTTTTCCTTTTGGCTATCTTCTTGGGCTTGTTTCACCTCCTCCTTTCCCTTTACTTCCAAACTCCTGATGTAACAACTACTGCTACTGTCTGGTTGTGTAGCTAAATTCAAGTTGAGACTAAGTGACTTGGGAAGCTGAAAGTAAGGATATTGGCCTTTTTCCTCTCCTTTTTATGTTGTTTTGGTTCAATGGAATGCCAAAGTTTTGTGAAGGGGATGGATTGTACTTAAATATGCAAAGGAGGGAGTGATTCAGTGTTGATGCAATAGTTTGCAATAACCCTGGGCACACAGAGAAATGATTCAGAAAAAGAAGGAAAGGCTTCCTCACTTATTAAGTTTTTATCTGTGAGCAAGGACCTTGGACCATCCTCAGTGAGATAAAACAAGAGAGAGATGTGTAGTCCAGCCTAGCATATAATTTTTAATTTGATTTTTTCAAATGTAAGTGCAGTTCCAGGGATTCTTTTGCCCCTGAGGCCTGGCTATGTCAGGGCTATCCCAGCTGTTATCTGCTGCTTTCCGTGAGAAACTTGATGTTACGCTGATTCCTTGTCTGAGGAGTGAGTTAGAGGTGTAGTGTTAGAGGACTTCCAGAAACTCAAAAGGTGAGTGTGAGAGCTTTGGCAGATGGATATAACATTTTTTCCTTTGTTTTTTTTTTTTTTTTTTTGAGATCCAGGGTTTACAGCTCCTAGGACTGTTCATTAGCTGTTACTTAAGATTAATTTTCTATGTTATATGTGTCAGACAGGTGGAATTACTGTTCCTTGTAGATCCCACAAGTTTTACTGCCCATCAGAACAAGGCTATTGTGTGTATTCAGGTTTGACTTTTGGGTGACACATTTTGCTCCAATTTTTACTGTGCTGTGCAAGAACAAATTCTCTCTCCTTGGCAAATTCTCTTGCTATTTGTTGTGCAGGGTGATAGAAGAGACCAAACTCTAGAAGAAAGGCAGGGACATGGGTTTTTCTCCAAGCTGGGATATTGAACACTGTACCATTCTGGAGAAAGTCACTTTGACCTCAAAATTTAGTGCTTTGGACTGAGACAGAAAAGCATAAGCCTCCCTGAGAGAACTAACTGGCACAGTCCTTAATGGTGTTTCACAGAATGTGCTGCCTTGGTGCAACTCCTTCTCCTCCCCTGTGGACACTGAGGCTGAATCTGTTTCAGCTGCAGTGCTTTTTCCTCCCCCATTAAGGTTGTAAATATTTTCATCTCCACCTGTTGTTTACTATACCTCTGCCCAGGGGGACTTGGTGCTGCCTCTGTAATTTACCTCTCCAAAGAGAGCCTGGATAGCCAACAGGAAAACTGCCTGGAGAGAAGGTTTCTCTTTGTTAGGCAAGGGGAAGACCTCAAGCTTGCTGATCGTGTTGGAGTATTGTTTCTGTCACCAAGGACTTCTGGGAAAGCCTGATGTGTCTGTTTAATCTCTGCCCGAAAAAGGGACAAAATCAGACAGGGAACTCACTCGAGAGGAAATGGCAAGTGCTCCTCTGGGCCATGATGTCAACTTTCTGTCACATGGATGTGCATCTGGAATAATTCAGGTGACTCAGAGGAGGCCAGATATGTAGCTTAAGGTGTTAACCTTTTTGCTCCTCAGCTTCCATATACATTGCAGTAGGTTTAAAATTACTCCTGGCAGTATTCCTCAACCTTGTTTGAAGCAAAAAAGGAGCCTTACGCATCTTTGGTCTAACAGGAAAACTATCTCTATGGATTTATGGGAGAATGTCTTAATATATCTCCTAAATGGCAGTGAAAAGTGCCCTGGAAACTTCTTGAGAGTTATTTCAATTTCCCCTCCTAGTGCTCTGCAAATAATTGATTTTTTCTTAATGGAGAAACTTGCTGAAAATTGCAAGTGAGGGAAGCTAATCTGTCAAGAACTCCTCAACTTCTGAATGGGGAATATTTTTTCCCCTTCCCTCTCCTGAAAAACTAATAAATGTCCAGAATGTTTTGAGGAACCAGAGATCATCTGAGGAAAACTCCACTTCTCTCAACTTAATTCTTACCCTTGGTGTTTTTAAGGTATTTTAAGGAGTGTTCTTTGACCTGCCTGTTTCCAAAACATGCACAATTAGACTCCTCTTGAGTAATTAGCGAGTCTTCTTCTCACATGAGATATATGCATAATATGAATCTGAATCTCAGATGTCAGATTACTCCTGAATGTACACTTTTCATGCAAACCAAACACTCGAGTGTGATAACACTTAGCAACCCGCACTGCTGAGAAGCCCAGTCCTGGCATGGCAGAGGGTGTTCCATGTCAGACTTGTGTGTGTTGGCATGCTGAGGAGAAGCTTTCATGTTGCCTGATCCAGGTTTGTTCTTGCAATCCAAGAAAAGAGGACTGAAGAAAGCAGAGGCTTGATCTAAAATCCAAAATTTCCTGTGGACTTCAATGCAGGTCTGCAGACAACTTTAGACTGAGGGACGATATGGATGGCTATTGGATTACTTAGGAAAATATCTGAGAAAGTATTTTTATGCAGGAAAAATCCTCATTACTTGTCTGAGCAGCCACCCACAAGTCAGATTGCAGCTCTCACGCTTGCCAAAAAAAAGAGACCTTTTATTAAGAGGAGTCTCTTGAGCTTGTACAGACCACAAATGAACACCCCAAGGTGCTCAGGATGAAGCCTACCCTGGGACCACTGTTAAGCCCATTACAGCCCTTATCAGGCTCAGCTGCCTCTCCAGGTCTCATCGGTGCCTACAGCAGTGCTGCCCTTCTTGCTCTTGGCCTTGGAGTGGGCCTGTGGCATTTTTGCCTCTGACTTATATCCAAAAATGCTTTTGAAAGATATTCAGAGATTTGGGCCTCCTCATGATCTCGCAGCACCTTTTCAAGGTGAAGGGATGGAGTTAAAAAGTGACTAGAGAAACAATCTATTAATTTTTTGTCTTATTCCTTCGGTGTTGTTACTACAGCTACAACAACAGTTCCTCAGTAATGTTTCTTGTGACCAGGGTGATCCAGATAATGGGGAGATTAAAATAGGCCTTTGCCTCTGGCATTTTTGCTGGTTTGGACTCAAGGGATGCTGGGGACTGCTCTGCTGAGATCTTGGCTGTTAGTTTGACTCTGAAACTCAGCAGAGGAGATCTGGGCTCCTCATGTTCTTCTCTGCAGGCAAAGTGGAAGGAAAGGCACAAGGTAAATGGAGCTGATGTCCCTTCTGTGGCTGCCTGCTTGGCCCTTTGTCACTGGTCGCCAGAGAACTGAGAGTGATGTGGGCCTTGGAGAACCTCCAAGGCACAGAGAGCTGCAGAGGAGCTTCTTTCCCACACCTGACCTGACCATGTCCTAGATTTATGATTTGCTGTTTGACTTTTCCTGCATCTGTGAGATGGAAGTTAAATTTTTGCAGTATGTCTGTTGCCCGGTTATTTTTTACCACTCCTGAAGAAAGGCCAAAAGCGAAGGGTTTAATGTCTGGGCTGACTCTTAGGTGCTGGATGATACACTGAGCAGAAAAGTCTCAGGAGTTCATCAAGCTGAGTTTTGGTGTGCAGGGAAGCATCTGAGAAAAGGCAGGAAGAAGTGAAGATGGAGTAGAGCCCTGCACAAACAGTTGAAGCTGTGAGGT
The DNA here is from genome assembly GCA_013399895.1 of Serilophus lunatus. Lineage (NCBI taxonomy): Eukaryota > Metazoa > Chordata > Aves > Passeriformes > Eurylaimidae > Serilophus > Serilophus lunatus. Next base: position 78,259 of record VXBA01002923.1, on the reverse strand, counting down.
CTGTGTGGTTATAAAAGGGCAGCTCATCAGAGGCAAATTGTTTTCGTCTTTGCCATGGCACAGTTTTTGGGCAGAGAGTTTGTGTGTTACCTGCTCAGGGACTTCACCCTGGAGTGCTAATGCTGCCTTACTTGATGTGCTTCAGTGTGTCCTTACACCGAATTCTGTGAGTGCTTTTGCTTATCAAGGGATCCCAAATAGAAAGCCCAACTTGTTTGTGGGAGAAGATTGTTCCTGAGGGGTTTTCAATTCCGTATAGCACACATGCAGACAAGATTAAGATGGTTTAGATTAAGGTTTATATCTGACTCTTGTTTGTAATAAATAGTTCAAGGGGAATAAGATGATTCTGCCTATCCCTGAAGCAAGTGAGGAGTGTCTGAAGTTATTTGCATGTCCAAACTCTTACATATAGCTTTGTTACAGCTTGACTTTTGCTGCTGGTGTGCAGCTGCATCTTGAGCTGTCTGAACTGAATGCATTCCTCAAGAGTCAGGATGCTTTTCCTGCCTCCCCAGCCATTCCCCTGGGTGGTCCAGAGATTCTGGCTGGCAGCACTGTGGCTGCTGTGCCACAGCAGGGAGTGGACCTGCTGGTGACAAAGCAGTGACAGAAAGAGAGGACACGGTTTCAAGCTGCACCAGGAGAAGTTTAGGCTGGATGATCGGAAAAAATGCTTCATAGAAAGAATGATTTGCCATTGGAATGGGCTGCTGAGGGACATGGAGTCAGTCCCTGGAAGTGCTTAAAAAAGACTGGATGGAGCACTTAGTGCCATGGTTTAGTGGATGAGATGGTGTTAAGTCATGAGTTGAACTTGATGATCTTAAAGGTCTTTTCCAACCTAGTCAATTCTGTGATTGTGTTCCCAGTGGGCAGGATCCTTGGAAGGCAATGAGCCTTCATGGAGTTGGGAAGGCCCCTGGGGATGAGTTAAGCTTTTTACTCTTAAGGCTCTTCACTCAGAGGGTGGTTGTGCACTGGAACAGAGTGCCCAGGGCATTGGTCACAGCATCAAGCCTGTCTGAGTTCAAGAAGAATTTGGACAATGCTCTCAGGCACATGGTGGAGTTTTTGCAGGTATCCTGTTCAGGGCCAGGAGTTGGACTTGGATCCTTGTGGGGCCCTCCCAATTCAGAATATTCTGTGGCTCTGTGATGTTATTTGGTTTCTGAGTGTCCCCTTGCTCCTGTGAATCACCTGGCACATGGCCCTGATGCCTTGCTGTGTGTGTTGCTGTCTGTCTCAGCACTGGAGTCTCTCTGCAGAATGTACCCTTCGGCTGATCTGAGATGTGCACAAAAAGCCCAGCAAGTTGGCGGAATCGATCATGTTAAGGCAGAAATAGCTTTGTGCTGGAGCCAAGGACCTTTAAAGGCAGGAGTCATTCATTTGGGTGCCTTTTAGCAGCGCCAGGCTCATAACTAATCTTAGCTATTTGAATTCATTAGGAGTCAAGCCCCAAATACATGGTACTCAAAGAAAAGAAAAATAATCTTTTTGGGGCACACTATTTGCTTTCTTGCTTTCGTCTATAAGAGCTGTGCTTCCAGCACTTACACCTCCAGCCACAGTGGATAGAAAATGGACCAAAGACTGTGACACTATGGAACTTGCCAGAGCAGGAGCTGCCTTGTTGGTGTCTGAGGAGCTGGATAATATGCTGCCTCATAAGCTTTGTAGGCTCCTCCCAGGAATTTTCCATTTTTTCCCTGCTCCCCACACATGTGCTTCCAGTAGGAGCCAGGATGTGGCCCTGCATGGATAGGGCAGTACTGCTGTGCCCTCTTGTGTTGGCACAAGGGCTCTCCAAAAGGTCTAGTTGTTGCTACTTTATTGCGTAGATCATCATTCATTACACAGCTTTGTTCATATTAGAACCTAGAGAAACTTCTGGGTGTGATAAAGGTATTGGATTTGACTCTTTCAATTGATCTGCTTGGTGATGTTGATTGGCTTTGTTGGGGGGAGGGTCAAGGCTCTGTCCAATTTGTTGTTTTTCTTGTCCCCCATAAACAGATAATAGAGCCCAGACTGAAGGGAGAAGCAGCCTCTGTGTATTAGTATCTGACATGACACTTCCTTGTGGAAAAGGAGATGCCTCTGGTTTACCTGTATGAAGAATTATCCCTGGCACTGTTTTCTTCCTGCATATAGAGACTGGGACTGCTGCCATCCTATGCACCAGTCCCACTGCTTATTTGGCAATAAGCAAGCGAGGCCCTGCCTGATACTGGGTATGAAGCCACAGCAGGGAGGAATTCTCTGACACACTGCCAGAGAACAGATTTATTGCCACGTATCCACACAAGGTGCTGAATTCACCTAAGTATCTTCTAATGTTCCATTTTAATTGCTCATCTCAGCCAGCTAATAATAAATCAGTCTTAAATTTGCAGCGGGGATTTGGGGGGCATAGAGATTGAATGGGATTTTATTGATATTATTGCAAAACATCTTTTCTATCTTTTCTGGGTAAATGAATTCTGTCTTTTTGGTTGCAATAAAGATTTTTCAAAACCAATCTGCCAGCATCCCCCTCTGCACACTGAGCAATCACTGTGCAGGCTGCTGCATCCTCAGCCAGCAAAGCTCTGCGTGCTGGCTGGAGCCCTCAGCTCCACCTGCCTGCACTGGAAATCAGAATGCAGGGAATAACTTGTGCTGGGAGCCTCTTGCTTGTTTTTTTTTGTTTTGTTTTGTTTTTTTTAATATTCTATAGTGCTAAACTGTAGTTTCGCAGTGCTTACAGGGCATCTCTATTTTGTTACTCTCCAGAAGATTTCCCTCTTTCAGTGAAGAAGCTGTTGGTAGGCCATAGTCTGAATCTTAGAGTTGCAGAGTTTTAGAAGTTCACTTTTTAAAACACACTATAGAAATCTTATTTTTCTTTCCTGGTATATAGGCTTTTCCAAGAGTGGTGGCACTGGGACTCTTGGGAGGGGTGGATGCACCCTAATTTGAATATAGCACTGCTATTATAAATTAACAGGGCAGTAGGGCCTAAAACAAGACTAATCCCTTCTTCTCTTGTGCTATATGCAAACAAAATTAAGATACTCATACCCCAATGAATTTGTGGTCTAAAATAGTCAAGACTGGCAAAAAGCAGTAGAAAATAGTAATTTCTGGTCTCTACTTTTCTGCCTTCAGTAGACTTTTTCTGTATGTTGAGAACTCCAAGACTATGCAAGGTAATGGTTATGATTAATCCAAGAGACCTCGCAGGTATTTAAACTGATATGCTTCAGCTCATAATTCAGCCTCTCTCTGAGTAAGAAATTATTTCCTGATCTTGACTTTTTTTTCCTAGACAGTCTCATAACTGCCTAATTGGGGAGATGATGGGAAGATAAAGCAGTTCATGTCTCCTCATTCTCCTCATTACAGATCCTACTTGGCATGTGAGGCAGGGTTGCCACCAGAGCTTTCCTGTGTATGCATGCTGTTTGTACAGACTATGTGGAATATTCTGTGATGGGCACACTTGGTAGGGCAGTGCAGTCCCTGCCCTGCTAAATGGCCGTGCAAACACAAACCAGAAATCAGGCAGTCCCCTGGGTAAAGATGCTCACTCCATATCCTACAAGCTGCTGGCATTGCATTGCAAGCTGGATGTGCTATGCAAAATAGAACTGCATGTTAGAATAGGACTTCAAGTAGCAAAACTTCCTCATCTTAGAAGCAGTTTTGTGGGGAACAGGGGATTCCTTTGGACAGTGGTCAGAAGCATTGTGAAAACTTCCAATAGCCCCTGAACTGAAAATTTCAGATGTAACGAATCCACTCAGCCTGTAGTGTCAGGACCTGAACCTTTGGATGCCAGTACTTTGTTGTGACAAATCTGAGCCAGTGTGCAAACTTGAGGCCTGTTCCAAAAGTCATTATCAATTTTGTTATTAACATAGGTGTTACAAAAATCTACTTGCATAGATCATTGAGTTTTGGCTCTGCGTAGATAAATATGTGCAAATGGAGTATCAATAGCTTAATGTAGATGAGAGAAAGGAAGGGAAGACAAACCAGGCAAGATTTTATATAGGAAAAACCCATACTGTTAAAGGCATTCTTTCACAGTTCTCAAAACTATTTGCAGGAACCTGATTTGTCAGGGCAAGCTGTGGCTCACTAATGTAACACTTTTTCCTAGTCTTAGCATATTTTTCGTTATTAGATCGAGTAGTTTTCATGTGAGCTTGTTTAGGTGCCTTAGTCAAACAATGTCAATGAACTCCTGAATTCTCAATGCTTATTGAGGCAGAGTTCAAATACTTTCTGATGGCTCCCTTCCTTCAACAATGCAGCAGTTCAAGATTGGGTTCAAAACTTCATTCTCTGTGGAAACTATAAGGAAATGGTAGGAATGAAATAATGATATTCCTGTTCTGCTGCAATGATCTTTGCAGGTAAAATGCTACTTATGAATTACCTTTTGTCATCTGAGAAATGAGGATTAGATTTCTCTTGACAAGTCTTTGCTTTCGCCATTCTTCGCATCTTGACTGGAAGATTAAATACCTCATCATTGTATGCAAGTGAAATTGAGAGCTCTGGTTTGGGGAATCCACCTGTGTTGCTACAAATTTTCCAGTTTTGTGCTCCCAGGACTACTGGTTACGATTCAGTGGACACAGCAATTATTTTATCTTTAATTTTTAAAAGTTTGAGCTAGAATCTCCGCTTGTTCAGTTTCCATTTTGTGCAGTGAAAGGGGAGAGTTCCCAAGACATTAGGCAACGTAAAGCAAGGTAGAGAACAAAAGTATGTGTTAGAAAGCGAAATGTGAAATTAAATTTTGGGTGGTGGGAGCTAGTGATGTTTGTGACAGTGTCCTCTGGTTTTGATGAGTATGAAGCTGGATATTCACCTCTGTTTTTGTACAGAAAATTATTGAGGTCTGGGGGAGGGCATGGAAAGCAGGGGCGAGGTTTTGTCTGCCAAGCCCTCATTAGGAGTCAAGCAAAAATGTATCATGATACTGTGGAATCATCATATCTAAGAGAAAAACAGCAATGGTGCACACATGAAGGGAAGGAGTTTGGGGAAGTGGGGAATACTTGGATGTTATCCCTCAAGGGTGGAGGCAGAGATCGGTTAGGACAAATGGCTGTTAGCTTGGCTTGATAATACAGTGGTACATTAAAAGGTAAGTAAAAATCACTGTTTTGTTCTCTAAAGGAAGGCACTAACCTATGAGGGAATTTTTTTTTGTCGTCTGGACTAGCTACTTGTTTTGATGACAACCCAGGATTGAGCCTTCATCTTTCACTAGTTTAATGAACTTTTGAGACAGAAGCCAGTGAGAAGAGGAGTTGTCTGAGCTGCCCCATCAGGCAGCACAGGGACAGGGACTGCCCTGCTTGGGCAGATGTTGTAATGTACTCCATATACAAGAGAATTTATAGGATAATGATCTTATCTCAGCCTCAGTGGGAGGCTGGAGGGAATCACAAGGATTTATTTGTGGCAAGTTGTTAAAGCTGCTCCTCCACTGTGAGACACAGTATGGTTAAAAGGCATAATATTGCACAGCCTCGTACTTGTAGGTGCTGCTGTCTTTCCATGTAATTTTCATCGAGGCTTTGATACATGGTGTTTGATAGGGGCTAGAAAATATTTCCTACAGTGCTTCAGGCAAAAGTGTGAGAGACAACAATGATAGTTACAAGAGCAGAGGTTGCTTGGTGGCAAGTTTGTTTTCAGGTGGTGTATTTTGCTCTTCCCAGAGTCAAAACCAACTAGAAATATGATATTAAAAAGATCTTGAAGCCTGTTCCAGGGAACATGCTGACTTCTTAAACACAAAGGTGAGCTAATTAGGAGTGATATAAACAGTAGCTAATAGGATAAAAGTCCTAAGTGGAAGCAACTAAAAATCGTAACTCCCCCAATGATCCTGTCATCATTTCCAAGGCTTAATTGATCTGATGGATAAGTTCTATTGAGTTATGTTTGTCATTTTTGAGCACATGGTCCAAGACCAGCTTGTTGACTTGTGATGAGGGAAGGGATTGGCTCTAGTATAACTTGTGCTGTAGCGGCATGGCCTAACCAGCATCAAAACTCAGGTCAGAAGAAATAGGACTGTGTGTACAATAAGGCCCTGCTGTCCTTGTAATCTTGTTCAGGGAAAAAAAAAGTACTTTTCAGAAGCCTGGTGAAAACAAATACTAAAGAGGGGGACTGAGATAAAGAAAAATAATGTGTCCTGACATTTCATCTAGGGATACTTGAAATATCACAAGAATCTGAAATCACTGGGGGAAATGAGTGTGAAATGACAGGGCTGTGCAGGAGTTGTTCTGAGAAATGGAGGAAGACACAGAGTTAAAAATAAAACCAAGCAAGGGAAGATGCTGCAGTAACTTAGCCCACTCTATATTACTTTTCTATAGGTGTGGGGGAGATGGCAGGCAGCAGCTGGCTGCCTCAGAAAGCCTATTTTTATTAAGTCTTGCAGGTATTCAGGGCAAAAGACAACAATTTCAAAAAGCTAAACCGGTCAATATTAGGTGTAAAACCTTTAAGATCCCTTCTGTTGTTGAACCATGTATTTTGTTGTTTTCTCTTCCCTTGCAGTTCCTGTCCCAACAGGAAAGAACCCAAGTGATTCTTCCTCCAGCACTATTTTTCTGGAGTTCCCCTTGGTTCTCAATGTATACATGTTGCTGAGCTTCCCCTTCTCCTGGGAGAAAGCAATTAGAAATCTGCCCCTGAATGAATTCTTAATTGCCAGTTTCAACTCAGTGTGAGGGGATCTGATGTTGTTCATTTTCCCAGGAAGGGGAAAAAGCACCAATAGTAATGCCAGCTTGTGATGTCAGTTCTCTGCAATGATGACAGGAAGCTTTCCCAGGGAAAGTGGGGGACAGCAAGGCTTTCAATGAGGGACAGTGGCCTCTTGCTGTGTGCAGACCCAACTGCACTGCTTGGGCTGGCTGTGGTAAACTACATGGGATATTGCAGATATATATTTGTCTTCTCTGTTTTAAGGGCTCTGCAGCTCTTAGCTGTAATCCCACACCAGCTGTAGGAGTGTGATACAAAAAGAAGAAAAGTGTTTCATGATCTCCGTGTACCCTCAACAGGTTTGTGTAAAGATCTGCTGGAAATAGTTTAAATGAGCTTTCAGGAAAACCCACTGGCAGTTACTAACTGGTGTTGGGGAAGGATTCCTGTGTAGTTGACTTTCTGGGAAAATCCATCATGAGAGCACCTATTTCTGTGACTTCTATTTTTAGCTGTTTTCTCTTTGCTTATGTTTGTCTCTGAAGTGCTCTGTCTACCTAACAGGTGTCTGTCTGCTCCCTGTGGTTCAGTAGAGCAGATCACACAGATTACTTCACTTGCAGAGTCCTTGGAAGCAGCGTGGTTTGAACAAGCCCATTGCTTTGCTCTCTCTGAGCAAAAGAAGCTCTTTAAACCTCAGATGTTTCAAAGCAGAGTATTGATGAAGAACGGTATCTAGACAGATTGGGGAAAAATATGCCCAGGAAGGGAATAATCTCCCTCTTGAGGGAGGGATGTGATGTTGGTCCTTTTGTCATCATTCTCTGACAATGTCTTATCCCTGTTCTCCTCAATCCATAAAGTGAGGAGAATTCGCTTTAGTGTTAGGCCTCTTTCAGAGGCAGCCAAGGCTGGTAACAAATATTTCTGTGTTGCAAATGTCTTTCCTTTCAATTATCTCCAGATAATTTCATCAGTTAGTGAATGGACACAATGACCTTGGACAGTATGAAGTGTTGTCACAGATTAACGATCCCTGTCCTCTTACCAGCTTCCTTCAACAACTGTTTCCTTTATAGAACAGCCCTGTATTTATAACTACAAAGAACATTAGTGTTCTACTGAACAAGAAAAATTAAGATGCTGTGATAGTTTCTGCTGCACAGATGGCATCAGGTGGCATTGGAACTGGGCATACTGTGCCCTCTGGGGAAATGGACTTGGCGAATTGGCTCCTCATCTGTATCGGAAGAGAGTTGAAAGCCCCTGTACTGTGCAGGTATTAGTGTAAGGAAATATATAGCCCTCAGTTCAATTGGACTGGCCTAATTTCCTTTGGCTGAACCAGATCTTAACCTTTAGGCTGGGTTATCAGGCAGACCAAAACTAGTCTTGACAACCAGCAGAGCGATAGTATCAATGTTTGACACCTGTCCTTTTCAGAGGACAAGACTGATTAAGCTGGAGCTTTATCTGGACCTCAGCAACCAATGTCCCTGGGCATAGTGGGCCAGTGAGGCTGAGCTTCCTAAGTAGCCTGGGCATTTAAACCTTTAGTGCCCTTTACTGCTCACCTGGGCACAGGTAAATCATGTGGCAGGCGGACGCACCAGGCTACAACTGCACTTATCTAACAGTCCATCTCTTTTGCCTTTTTTAAAAGTTGTATTTGCCTTTTAAAAGGGAATGGGAGTGGATAGAACAAATTTCTTCCTTATTTTGCACCCTTACTCATCTCCTCCCATGTGTTAGAGCAGCTGTCCTGTAGGGTGGTGAGAAAATATGCAGGTAAATATTGATTATCTCTTTGTAGCAATTCAGCAGAGACACTTCTTTACTTTTTACCTGCATTCCATCCTTTCTCTCAAATGAATTAGTTCCTTAGGAGTATCCTTAGGAGAGAAATCTTTACATATGTGAATGAAACAGCCCTTTAAAATAGGTACAGGATTCCCGATAAATGATCCCCAGAGTCCTATAACCATTTGGTGTCTTCATTAGTGCCTAAACAACAGAGGATGTTGTGTGGGGGAAGGAAATTAAGTGGGAGGGAGCTGATGAGAGGAGCTATGTACCCTGCTAACAAAATTTGTCTGAATCCAGGACCTCTGCCTTTCACTTCAGCTGCCTCATTCTGAGCAACCATGTTAAGAAGGAAGAAAAATATTTAAAGCTGTACTAACCAGAGCCCCCATGGAAAAACAAGATAAATATCTCCAGAGCTGGTGCTGCTCTGGCTGGGAAACCCACACAGCACTGGAATCAGCACATCCCTGCCATGTGGCAGCTTTGATCTGCTGCAGACCTGACTTGGCACATGTGAAAGTGCTCCTTTGCACCCTCCTTCCATTGCTCCAGTGCTGTGTTAATCCTTTTTTCCCAGTGCTGAGGAAAATATGTACAGCTGGAGGGGGAGAGGAAGGGCCTGCTTTAGACGCCAGATATGGGGAGATGCCCCCCTAGGATTGCTACCTGTCCTTAGAGACTTTCTGATTCTCTTCAAAGTGCAGCCCTTTCCCACGAAGAAGCTAATCCTGTGAGACATCAAGGGACATCAAGGGCCACCAAGGCACTGGCACGGGAGTGTGTTTTGAGGCCAGTGGTGCAGCACAGTTCAGTACAGCTCAAGACTTCTCATTCCTCTTCCACCCTGTTCAAAGTCAAGGCTGCTTTTCCTGCAGCATTTTCTACTGGCAACTGTGAATCTCTACTGCTTGACATAACCCAGGTTTATCATCTGAGGATGCAGTAGTTAAATAACAGTCTGAGCTTCTGCAAAACAACTGTGGTAGTCCCTCAGGCTACTGCTGCTGCTTATTCTTCCCCAAGATCCCAAGGGAGCAGATGCAATGACTACATAAAGGATTCTGAAGACAGCCATGCAAAAGCAGCTCGTGCAGTGGTGAACAGGCTTGCCTGGTCCTGCATCAAGTTCCAGTGTGGGGAAGATGTTTGACCTGGCCTTTCCTGGTTTGCCAACTTCATCTGTCTTGTGAAAGAACTGGACATGAGGAGAAGAGGTGGTATCTCAGTCATTCTGACTGAAAATAGGCTAAAGTAGGGATACTGTTTTAACCTACAACTCTTACTGTTCCCCATGGCAGTTGTTCTTACCAGGATTTCTCCATCAATCAGTTCTCTACTGTTTTCAGGAAACCATTCTTTGCCTGGTGCTTGTGATGGAAGCTGTACTCTCTGCTATCTGGAAATGGTTTCCTCTGGATGGAGTATTGTCTTCCCTGTTTCCTGAAGGATAACCTTTGTGTGCTGTTTGCTTTTCTCTCTGAAAACCTTTTTCCAAGGAAAAAAAACTGGTTTATACTTCACTCTTGTCAAGGCCCTGGTGAGGGCTGTGAAGAGGCCTTCCCAAACTGGTGATAATCACAGGTGATGTGGGCTGCAGGCAGTGGCTGCTGCTTACAATGGGTGCATTTTGGAGCTTTCAGCAGAAACACAATTTTGTGAACTCCAGCAGAACAGAAGGCTGTATTTTGAGGTAATCAGCATCCTTGATCTTCTCCTCTGAGAGCCAGCAGTTAGCTTATTTGCACTCAGTAGTGGCAAAAATACAAAGAAAAACAAATATGAAAGATTATTTAATGAACTCTGAAAATGAATAATGAACACATCATTTTTAAGTGGTTCTTGAGTCCGCTACAGAGTGCATTCCTGAGATATGAGAGCATGAATCTTGGCTAATATGAAGGAGGGCAGTAATTTGTTTTCTGAATGAACAGATCACAGGATGAATGGGAAAGCTAATTGTTTCTTGAAGCAAACTTTTTAGATGTTTGTGTGTCTGAGAATGAAACTTGGCAGGGTGCTGGACCTTAATTTTTAAAGAGCATGAAAGATGGACTTGACTTACCGTTGTTTTGAGTTGGTGTGATGCCATTGGCTTCCACTGAGAATTTGTAGCCATCACATATCACTTCCCTGGATATTTGTTGGAACTGCAATGAGAAATGAAAGGCTAAGCCAGGTTTTGCAACAAGATTACAGTTTTCCGGAAGATCCCATGGCAATAGCAAAGTAGAATATATGACTGACTTAAACCTGATTTGTTTTGTCTTGTATTGAACATATCGTCTTTGCCATGATGTCTTAGTTTAGTCTTTATCTAAAACCTGAGAAAGCTGTTTGAGGCCTTCGTCTGTTTAGGAGACTGGCTCGCATTTCAAGTAAGTTTTACAGCACTTCCTCCTAGCCCAAAAAGGCTCTTACAGGTTGATCTTCAGCTGTTGCTTACAACTCAAAAGATTTTTAGGAGAGCTGTACATTTAGGGCTTGGTGTCTCTTGCTGTCCTAGGTGGATACACTCAAGATAGCAAAAGCGTTTTATAGGTAGATGACTCAAGAAGTGTTTCCTTTTTAGCGTATCTTTAAATAACCTTCTTTGAATGAGAGAATCTGAAGGATTCTGTGGAGATTGGAATGTGTGTTTAAGTATAGTATGAGTGTGAAAACCTATAGATATAAAAAAGCCAACTTAAAAATTAACAATCCAGGAAAATTAAGTTCTGAATTTGTATAGCAAAAGTGCAAAGTTTTCAAGCTACTGACAAGGAGAAAATATGCAAGCAACAACTCAGCTTTATCAAGAGAGCTATTTATTGTAAAGGTGTCTTTCTCATCTATGACTTGCAGACTTGTGAGGGGACTGAAGTGAAGGTGATGGTTGATGGAGGTTTAGGAGCCCATGTTAGTTCAATTCTCTGATGGTTCTATGCCTTAACCCCATGATGTGATAGCTGTGTCTCTGAAGCTTTGGCAGGAGTTTTAGGTAAAAAGTCCTTACTGATGCTGTATTTCATTTTCACTCAATGGAGCAGGCATTGGTTAGACAGTGTGGAAGGAGGTACATCCTGTAGGGCTCCCTGCCAAGCTTCCCGGGAGCCAGATGTTAGTGGCAAGTGAGCTTAAAGTAAGCTCTTTGCTGAATCTTGTATGATGTGAAGAAAGTTTAACTTTCACCTTTTTTCCACACCTGAGAGCCTGTTACAAACCACTAAACTCTTTGGGGTAACATGTGGTGGTTGTGTGTGTGACATAGATGCGTTCCACAGCTTTTCTTTTGCATCTTGTTTAGAGGTCAGGTCTGTTTTTCTTAAATCTTTCTGATTGCTCTTAAAATTCTTTTCCCCCAGCCTAAAAATAAGGGTTAAATTTGTATTGTTACATGTAAAGACAGGGAAATTTAATTTTTAAAACATGTCAGACATCTATTTGAAATTGGGAGCTAGGGCCCTAAATATCTTTCAAAATCTGGAACAGTGCAACAGATGGAGAATCAGCATTTAAAGAGTAATTTCACAAAGGAAGCAGAGCATCTTGGTGAAATTATTTCCTTTAGCAAATAGTTGCACAGCATGAAGAAAGCAAGCAGAGCCAGCATCTTGCACAGGGAAATCATTCTCCCTTTCCTCATGCCTCTTTTCTAGTCCTTTTTTTTTTTTTTTTTAATGGATACATCCAGGCCACATCAAGGCACAATGCACAGTGTGTACCTGGCTGGTATTGGCTGGTCTCTTGTTGGCACCACGTGGCAGGTCAGAGTGAACATTTTGGTTTGTCCCTTGAAAGCTGAATCTTTCTAATGTCCTTAAGTGATTTTAATGTAGATATAAATGTCACAGACACACTGAGCAAGAATTACTGGCCTGTGGAATTAGTTCAAGACAATGTCAGAGGCTCTTAGAGGCAGACTGCTAATATGGGATGTCAGGCTTATGTAATGGATGTTGACTCATGTATATAATGTACCTCAGGTTATGTGCAAATAGAGGGGCTGCAGTTGGGTCAGTATCCCAGGAAATGGGTGGGAAAATCTCATCAGCTGCTAATGTCAGAGTATCAAAGCCTGGCAATGTACCTGGCAGAGAAGATCCAATCCCTGGTCGTCTTTGAAGACAACAGTGACACTGCAGAGTCTGTGTAATCAGGAATTAGTGACAGTCTAGAGCAGAACTCCAGAGTTTCCTTATCCTGGGTGCCAGGGACATGTGCAGTGTGCAAATAAGTTTTGCACTGTCTGGGAGGGAAAGGCAACTTTCTAGACAGGTGGAGCTCATCAGTTTTCAAGAAAACCAGCTTCTGCTTAGAGATCAAACAACTGCCATATGGTGTTGTTTTTTCCTATAGCACAAACATATTTAGCTCTGCCAGGAGAAGTCTGGGGAACTGAGTCTCGGTGGTCATGTAGGATATGGCTAAAATTGGAGTAAGACACTGCCAAACCATGGAGCAGCTTTGGATAAAGGAGGCTGATGGCAAATGCAGGAGGGAGAAATGTAGTTGTCGCTTAAGGAAGGAACTACAGTTCAATTTAACCTCAGTTTTACTTTATGAAAGCCTGGCAGGTGCAAAGATACAGGTATAAAAAAAAAATTAAGAACGCTAGAACTTTTTATATAATTAGTTCCACCAAGCTCTGAATCAACATTATTTCAGTTAGAAAAAACAAATAATTGCATGCTACTGCTCTGATTCTCAGCTATAAGACCAAATCTCATTAGGAACTGCAATAACAGCACATCTAAAAGCAAAATTTGGCTCAGAACGCTTTCACTTTCACAACACCCACTTCTGATTTGAGTGTTCAAAGTTACTGTGAAACATTTCCAAAAATTAGCTATTAGCTCCACACTGTAGTAATTTTTCTAGTGAAAACCATTGCATAGTACATCTACACTGTAATAAACTTTTTGGAGTACCTAAAGTTTGCCTTGTTATTGTCTATCAAGTGTTGCTAATGCTAATCTTGTTCCTGTGCTGACTCAGTTGATGAGCATAATTTTGTGATGTAGGCAGCCCTAATTCTCAATGATGTGGAGTTTCACAGAATATCTAGAACCTTCCTCAAAAGCCATTTTGCAAGTGACTAAGACAGTCTTGAAAGATCTTTGCACTTAAGGTTGTGCTATAAACGCGAAGCAACATTTATTATTTGAGCATTACAAATGCAATTTTAATTTTGGCTTTATCAATACTTCATTAATAAAATGATGCATGCAGGTATCATTTGTTACTCTGTGATCCTGTGCAGCTTACTGTGTCACATTAAGAAGAAAAAGCAAAGCTGATAGCATTCAAGACAGACTGAACAATTTTTTTTTCCTTGTTCTCCCTTCCCCCTTCCAGGCTTTCTGCTCCAGTAGCTTGTATTGTAGTCATACTATGCTTCAAGTGACTTGAAAGCATCTGTAATGCTGCATCCTTGGCACTGTAAGCAAATAAACTATTTTTGTGCAGCAATCTGTAAGCTGCATTTCACAAAACATCTCCTTCTCTGCTGACGGATATTCAGGAAGGCTCAGTGAGGATTGAGCAAGGAGGGCACTGGCAGAATGAGGAAATTGGCCTCATCTTCCTTGATGCACTAAATCCAAAGCAACTGGAAGAGGGGTCTCCTGGTAATGGGTTTTCCCTCTCTGGCCCTTTGGGAATGAGTGGTGCTGCTGCTGTATTGAGCCACTGTTGTCCATGGTTTGTGTTCGGTGTGTGACCCACAAAGGGAGTACAAGAGGAGGAGGGAAAGGCAGTAGCCTTGCAGGATGTCTGGAGGCCACTGCAGACACATGCCATGAAATAGAATGTCAGGGGATGGGACCTTGAAAAGCAGCTTGGTGATACCCAAACTCTACTTGGTTTTACGTGAGTCCTATTCCAAATGTGATCATTTTACAAGTTAGGAGAAAATTCTGCATTAACATGCTCTGAAGGATAAGTGGCTTTCTCTCTTTGCCCCTTGAATCATGTCTGGTGATGAACATGGTTTGTGGAGACTTTCACGCCTGTTGAGGTCAGGCAGCAACAAACTTTCCCCACACAGAGTGACTGCCACCAAGGTTAACTGCAAAGATGATGTCGGGCACCTGCAAAATGTAACTGATGGCAGAACGAGATTTCATGTTATGCTGGATTTGTTTGTCCTTAGATCTGTCCCTCCAAGGCAAAATCCTCTCCTCTTTGGAAAGTTATGAGTCCTACTGCCCTGAAGTCACATCTGGCATCCAGGAAAGCTGCTTTTTCCTTTGCTTTCATCTCTAAGCAGTTTCCTGTAGCTCTCTTGGGATTTAAAGCTGGGTTTGCTGAAGTCTTATGTTCTTTTCCTCCCCCTCCAGTATTTCACAGGAGTCTTCAGGGTTTTTCCTGCCATTTGCCAAAGAACAAATTGCTTTCCCCTGCACCATTGGAGCTGCAGTTTGCTGTGCTCTTTGTACAAGATGCTTTCAGAGACTGGAGGATTGGATCAGACTTCTTGATGATTCTCCCCATACACCACTTTCAAGGCTCACCTGCTTTTTAACAAATCAGAGTTGACATTGACTCACTTCAATGCTGATGGATGCTTTTCCCTAGTTCTTGGGCTTTGTGGATGGGCTGTTGGCAAGCACTGCTGACTGCAGCTGCTAAAGCCTTAATCTCTCTGGATGGAGATGCAGAAGTTGCCTTTATTGAGTCCCTGAGGTCTATTGCTTCAGTGCCAGAAGATTTAGTTCATCACAGGAACGGGGGCAAGGTCTGCAGGAGGCCAGTTCACTGGACTGATGTTAGAGCTGGCTTTGGTGGGACCTATGGGGGATCAATACCTGCAGCACCTTGCAACATAATGTGCGACTTGTAATCAGAGTTCTGGTGTCTCAGTTTGCTCCACTTAATGTGTGAGAATGGCAGTACTATTATCCAGGTTAAACCCACCCTGCACCCTATAAAAAAACCCTGCAAGCTTTCCCTCAGATGAGGGAAAGCCAATTTAGGCTGAGATATTTTTATCACTTGTGTTACACTGCAGGTTCTTGGGACTGATTTGAACAGCAGCCTAGGGAGGAGCCAGGAGGTGGTGGAGAGCCACTCTCCCTTCCAGAGTGGTCTGGCCTGGGGTGGAATTAACCTCTTTGTTCAGTGCAGAGGAAAAAAATGTTCAAAGCATGCCAGCATTGACCTACATTTGATCCTTAAAATGTTCAAGTCCTGCTTCCTGCACTTTTCCTTGTGATGACCTTTTGTTCCTAGGAGGCAAGAACTGCTTTGAGGCATTGCTGTGTGTTTTGTACAGCAAAACAGGAGAGCTTTCAACAGGAAAGGATAATTTGAAAATCGTTATTTCTGTTACAGGAAATCCCAAAGTCGAATTAAAAAAAGGAAACTTGTTCTTGTGAAGTCTTCAAATATCATAAGATTAAATCTCTCTTCAGATTCTGACATTATGGATGGGATGATTGCCACTGATCTCTCATATGTGCCATGTGCTTTGGAATAGGATGTTTTGCCAAAGTCTCTCTCACCACCAACCAAATCTCAGTGTGTGGGGAAGAGAAACATGGTCTGCTTCAGTGCTGGCAGGGTGAGGGAAGGGCCAGGGTGCTGCTGTTTGAAATGTCAAATCATGTGGCTGAGAAAAATATGAACGTTTTCCTCCTGTATTTTGATCACCACATGTGAGAGCGCAGAAAGCAGATATTGGTTATTCAGAGGACAATAGGAGGTTCAGAGGAGCATATGGTAGTCCAAGGCAGAGCTGTGCCAATGCTTTTTTTTTTTCTGCTCCCTTCCGTCTGTTTTCTGGAGGATGAAGGCACGGATGAGGAAGGACATGAGGAAAGCTGCTTGGGGTTGAATAAGACTTTTGACCTTGAAAAAAAAAATCTTCATCTACCAAATTTGGAACTGAGAAAGAAATAGGGAGAGCCACTCACAAGCCCTAAGAGATAGCTCCCCTGCAACTTCCCCAATCCTTGCTTAACTGCCACTACCCTCAAGCTGCTTTAGTCCTTTAGTTGATGGAAATAAGGGTCTGAAAAGACCCTTCTTTGAGGGGAGCACAGACAGCTGCCTGAGGCCATGGGCCTGTCCAGCATCACTGCAGCACTGGTGTCAGGTACCACTTTCATGGCTCATACAGCAGAAGTTACTGGTGGGCTTGAGGCAGTATTGGGACTTCTCAAGGATGTGATCCACCAGACAGTGATTAGGCCTCTTGGTGCTCATACTCTGTGAGTCATCATGGGAGAAGGGCTTTGTGTGTTTTGTATAATTGAAAGTCAAAGCACGTGGATTTATGTTCTTAATGAAGAAGGGGCTGGAGAAGGTGCATGGAAGATGAACAGAATGGCTATTCCTAGTAGCCTGCCCACCTCTTTGGTGGCACAGGGTATGTGCACCAGCTGGTGCATCCTGGTGTTTGCAGACGTAATTCGTCACAGCTGACGCACTGCAGAAGGTGGCAAAAATACCGTGTGCAAACCCCAAGGTGTCTGTAGGCAGCAACATCTTCAGAGGGTTTCATCTTTAGCAGGACTCGGCCACAAAACTGAACTGACCTGTTTTACCTTACTGGCTCCCAACACAAGCAGAATACTACCCAGTCATAAATTATTTCCACAAAGGCACTCATTGTCTTTTGACTGGGTTTTGTCAGCCAGCACCTTTTCCCTTCTGTGCAACCTACCCAGGTGAACTCATCTGAGCAGCAGTAAATGCCTGGGGGCAGAGAGCAGCCTGACCTTATCCATGAATCTGCCCCTTTTCATTTGGAGGATGCCACGGTTGCAGAGTCAAAGGTAGGAGATGGCAAACAGAGTTTGCTGGAGGAGAGCATCGGCTCCTGCCGTGCTACCTCTCCTGCACAGCAAAGTGAAGCAGGGAGCTGTGACCAAGATGAGTGCAACTGGGCAACTCAGGGCTTTGTTATAATGTTAAGAGGGCTGAGTTCAGTTTACCTGTGCAGCCTTGCTTCTGGTGTATCCCAGCTTATGAGAGCTTAGCTGTTTAACTGTTAAGAAAAGATGATAAACAAGTCCATCTGTCCTGTTGTGTGGAATTTCGTTGAACACCTATGATAGGCTGAGACCTTTTGGTTAGCTTTCCTTGCTTTATGGATTAGCAGAGCAGTGAACTGTTGAATATCTGGGGCCAGGCACATGAGGGCCGAGAGTCTTTAACACTGATTTTTGTGGCTAACAGGGCCATTTTTGCCAGCCTGTTTCCACTCCAGGATCTAATGTGGTCCTGCAAGTTAAAGGGACTTTCTTATCTGATCCCTTTGAGGCCAGCTGTGCTCCTGTCTGTTCCAGGACTGTTCTTTTTTCTTTTTCTTTTTCCTTTTCCTTTTCCTTTTCCTTTTCCTTTTCCTTTTCCTTTTCCTTTTCCTTTTCCTTTTCCTTTTCCTTTTCCTTTTCCTTTTTCCTTTTTCCTTTTTCCTTTTTCCTTTTTCTTTTTCTTTTTCTTTTCTGCTTGCCCCATCCTAGGTTTTCAATCCTGCTGGTCCCACAAAGATGGCCCTGAAAAGGTTCCCTTCACTTGTATGCTGGCCCTGTTTAGTTTTCTTTCTTTCCATAATATCTCGTGCTGGGCAAGATCCAGGTTTGCTTGGATCCTGCACAGCACCCTTCCTGTGTCCAATCCTGCTGGATCACGAGCAGTCAGCACAATTTATTTGCTGTGGAATATAATCTGTCAGCAGTTTTTTCTCCTTCATTATGGAAAGGCTGAATCCAACTCAGACAGTGGTGCCACTGAACTTGCATTGTAAACTCTCCCAAGCAGGGACTTGCACTTTCAAAACATCTTCCTTTGTCCCGCTCTGGTGGCCATCACATGAGCAGAGATTTATGGACTTCTATCACCAAAACAGTTTGCAGGGTAGTTGGGCTTGCTATCAAATGTTGTGATTGCCCCTTGATGAGAATCATTCAATATGGAATATCAAGTGATGGCTCCAAAGGATCAGCAAGTCAGAGCCTCTGTTGATATCAGTCCCTGCAATCCTTCTGAAGGCAACACAGCTCCACCACTTCACACCACACATGGTGTGTGCCAGTCTTTATCTGGCATCTCCGGCTCTAATAGGAACATACGCTTTGCTAAATTAAGAAGGAATATTTTTGTGCTTTAGTACAAGCATACTAACAATTCCAGTTTATTTTAAGGATCTGTCTTAAAAGCATTAAAGGGGGCATAAAATAATAATATATGTGATTTACCACTGTGGAGACTGTCAAGTGTTGTCATGCTACTGGCATTGTATTTAATACATGGGCTGCCAAGAAGCATTGCTAATAGAATTTGCATTAATACACACAACTTCTTTAAAAATTAATTAGCCAAAGTAGAGCATTGTGTGCTGAGACTCTCAAGCAGGAGAGAAACATTGAAGCAGCACTGAAATAAGCAGGCTCAAAGCTGCTTGGAAAGCTGAGGGCGGCTGGAACTATTGCCCCAGCCGTTCCCTCCTGCCCATTGCTTCATGATGGGGATGCAGACACAAACTGACAGCGGGAAGCATTGCCGTGGAAAATTTTGAAGGAAATCAGGGATTTGAACTGGGCCTGGAGGCTGTTGTGCTGCTGCCGAAGGCTGTTGTGTTGTTTGCAGCTGCAAACTGGAGAATCTGCAAAGAAATACAAGGAACCTGTTAAGTCACGAAAAGGAAATGTGATCTTTGCTAATGTTTTCCCAGAGGCTGGGAGGTGCCAGCACTTCACAACTCATGCAACACGTGTCAGTGTGGGTCACGCGTCTGTGCGCGAGCACAGACCACAGACACGCGTGCTGAGGATTGGCATAGGTCAGAATGCCTGAGAGCAGCAGTGAGGCATCACAGAGCTCACCAAGGAAATGTCTGATAACCCTCATCCTGAAGTCAGTCCTGTTATTTCCATATTCTTCTATCAGCCTGCAAATGCAATGGCAGATTGGGATGCTGTTTACTTGACTGACTTAATAAAGTAGCAGCAGCCATACACCTTCAGTCTCCAGCACCTTCAGTTTTTTCATGTTCTGGAAATGGCTGGAGATGCATTTTGCTTCTTTACAGGGCAGAGAAAAACTAAACTTCTACTGGACATGTGAGCTGATGATACCTTTAGTCAAAAGCTGAACAAAGTTAATAGGTATTTGTGTCAACACTTGGGCAGGTTGAAAGGCCTGTTCTTCTGTGCTTTAGCCCTGCTGGGTTATAAATTTGTGCTATGGCCATGATCTGACCTCATTGCCTGTGGGCATCCTTTATTTCACTGAGTGAGGGGAAACAGGCCCAGGAGTGTGGTATTGAGCCTGAGCTGAGCAGACGTTCTTTCTTTGCAATGAATGTCTCTCATTGCTGAGCTCTTCCCAGCTTTACAACTTTCCTGACAAGAACTTTCCCCAGGTGTAGATATTTTCCTCCTTTACTACCTGTAAGTGAATTCTCTGTCTCAACTATCTGTTAAAATTGTGAATAATTCCCAGTCTTCTCATGCACTGTCACCTTGAAGATATTTATAAGCTGTGATCCTGTCCCCTTTGAGTCAAGCCAGTGCCATTGTTTCTAGTGCAGTCACGTGTCTCATTGTCCAATTTCAGGGTTCATTACTCGTCAGTGGAAGCTCTCGGCTGGAATTTGGAAAGTGGAATTTTGTATTGGGAGCAGTTTAAAAAAAATCAAATAGAGCTATTAACTGTTATACTTACGGAATAGGAAGGGAGATGAATGGCTCTAGCTGCAGTCTGGCTGCTTTTGGGAAGTTATTCTAAGTTAAATGAGTTTCAATCAGTGCAACATTTCTGATGTTGCTGCAGCTTTAATCCCCTCAGCATCTCCACTTGCATGATGTGCATGTGCTGCTTGGAAAAGGTTGAGACAGAGAAGCAGTCTTGGTGTTCAGCCTGTACTGGGCCAAAATACTGTAGGCTAAAATATAACTGAAGATCATAAAAGCTGCCCCTTTTAGGACAGATTCCTCAGTTTCTCTGAATCCAGCCCTGGTCAGTACTTGTAGGCTCTTTGATTCTCCACGGATGGAGAGGAATGCCAGGCACAGACTCCAAGAGTTGCATTTTTGATTTAAAGGAGGTTGTTACAGTGAGATCGGATATATTTAATGCATACGTGTTTTTCTGATTCATCATTTTGGATCTGTGTTTACTCATACGGTGGTCTGGGCTACCATCCCTCTCCAATCCCCAGGAAATCATGTTATTAGTGATAAATGCTCAGACTGCTGCTGGCATCTGAAGATTCACTGCACAGAGCGAGCTCAGGGGACATGAGTACCCCCTTGGGAAGGCTGAGGGGGTGGTTGGCAGTGAGAAAGCAGCTACGCTCAGTTCTGCAGCAAAAAAAAGCACTTGATTTGTGTTTCAACAACCAAGTAGGGAAACTCAAAGGGCTCCTTTGCTGACCAGATGTGCCGAGTAGCAGGAGGGGAAGGCAGAGCCCAGGGTGGGGGTGTCAAGGTATCCATTGCTTTCCATCCAATGATGGAATGAACTGTGGGATGAACTGGGAGTTGGGATGTGGTTATAAGCCCTAAAAAAATGATGGATGTTGAAGACGGGTTGAGCTGGACTCCAGCTCTCAAAGACAAGCTGAAATCTCTAGAGGGGGTCTGAGGAGTGGAATGAGTCAAGAAGCTCTAAGTCTAGGAAGGCTTTGCTTTTCTGTCAGAATGAAGAGTTACTTTTCCTTTCTTTCTCTGCCTATAGTTGTGGCAATGCCCCTCTGATGACCATCCTGAGGACTTTCCTTGGCTGTGCTACTTCACCACAGCCTTGCAGCCCTGTTCCTCCAGCCAGCATCATCCAGGGCAAAAGGGGATGGAGAAAGGAACGCTCTCTGCTGCAGCCATAGGAACTGGGGCTGTAACCAGAGTCTGGGGCTTGCTGCTGGTCTCAGTTTTTGGTGAGGTGGCTCTCTTGGGTCAGGCTGTTCTATGCACCTTCCAACTCCAAGATCCAGAAAGAGGAGGTTACAGTGCTGGCAACAGTTCCTGCCTAGAGGAAGATTAACCTGTTGAGGTCTGCAGATAGAGGATTTTGGAGAACTGCAGTGAAACAGGCAACTGAAAACTTTCTGCTATATTGTAAAAGGATGGAAGAGAGAGCTGAGATATTGAGGAGGGCAGGATGCTTTCTGTGTGGAGGATTTTAGAGTCTCAGGACAGGGCTGCACATCCTCAGCTGCTTGTTGTGAATGACTGGGGATGGAATCACTGTTATGGAAAGGGTGCTGTGCATGAAGAAGGGCTCTGTGCTAACATTAAAGATATTTGTCTTGTTGGTGCCTTACTTCTTTGATTTCCCCAGAAACAAAGTGAATCCCTTATGGAATTTCTTTCTCGCTTTCCTCCTGAAATTTGATTATTTGAAGAGATTGAGGAATTGCATCATTTTGGAAAAGCTTCCTAGGGAAAGCAGCTTGGAGAGCTGGGTATGTCAGCTTCTATCTGCCTTGTGCTGCACCCTGAGACTGCATCAGGAGCGCCCTGGGAAATACTGAGCTGATGCTGCAGCAAGTGCCTGCAGCTCCATGGGAGTCCACTGGGGTTTAAACCATCAAAGGACCTGAAGCAACAGCAAAATGCGATAGCAAAGGACTGAAGATGTAGCTAGTGAGAGGAAAATCTTTGCTTTCTCTCATCAGTTCTGCTTCAGGTGACTTCTGCTGCCAGGTCCCGTATTCAGCCAAGCCATGGGACAAGCCTCCTTTCCTGGCAGAAAGAGAAGCCTGAATCTGAACTAGACCTTGCTCTGTGTCTGGAGCAAAGGTGCTGATGTTCCCAAGGAAATCCCTGTGCTGGGGTGTCAAGTCCCTGTGCCATCAGGGTTATTGAAGTATGAGAGATTTGGAAGTGAGAGAGAGGTGGGGTTCATGGACCTGGTCCTTAGTTATATTAAGAACAAAAGGGTGCTACTGTATTTTTTCTGTTAATGGCAAAATAGAGTTTGAGTATTTTTATCATTCTCTTTTGTTTTACCTCCCAGCTTTTACTAATGCTCTGCTGCTTCTCAGCCAGGAGGCTTGGGGGGCTGTGTGACCCTGGCTGTCCTAGTCTCTCCTGTCCTCAGGTCATGGCTTTGCAGCTGGGACTTAAATCCATGTGCTAGCCAAAACCTCAGCAATGCTTCCCGTTGAGTCAGTGTCTCTGTGGGAGCGTTCTCCAATATAACTTTGGTACTGTAAATATTAGAGATATTTGCCTTCTGTTTCAGGGGAGTGAGAGCTTTGGTCTTCCAGCATGATATTTAATTCCATAGCTTAGCTTGGCCTTTATTGGCTTTGGATTGTTGGACAGGGGGAAAGGTGGATTTCTGCTGTTTTTTTCTCCATGGTACATGAGGTATCAACTGCACAAGTAGATGGCTTTGGAGGAGTCCGTCTCCAAGGAGCACTGCTGACATTGGATGTGGCAGAAGTCACAGTGAAGAAATATTAGCAGCAACTTCACATTGCAGATGTTATCCTCAAATCACCATCAGTTTCCTCCCTCCAGAAAGGCCTCTCTGATTAATGCTTGTAGCATAGGAAAGAGACACTGTAATACATGGATTTCATAAGCAGAGAACTTGTTGAATACAAACACAGCCACTGAGGCAAATATTGATCCAAGGGCTCTTGTTGCTACTTGCAGAGTGATGGTCCACAGCTCTCCTGGGCCAGCACAAAGCTGGAGGAGGTGGACACAGACAGCCAGGGATTGTCCCAGATGAGGGCAGGGCCAGACAAAGGGCATCTCTAGATTTATCATGGTCTTTTAAAGACGGCCATTAAAATATTTCTATTCTCAGTAGCAGCACATTTTTAGAGTTCACCAAACAATATTTGGATCTCTGAAAATAAAATTAATTTTTTATCAAAACCCAAGAGCCTCTATCATCTCTCCTTTCCTAGTTTACCATTAGAAATGTAGAATACTTGGGACAGAAACTAAAAGTAACCCCAGAGTTTTAATTTTGGTTGAAATTTGCTTGAAGGGCTAGTTTTCACTACTATTTAGCAGTTGCCCGAAGCAAAGCACATAGTTTAGTCTTGGCCTGCCCACACAACCTATTGTCATGTTGATCTTTTAACAGGTCTGAGCACCTGGTGCCCCTTTCCTGGCCATGGAAGACGAGTGCCTTTAACAAAATAGTTTGAGTATTTTTACTCAAATTGCAGCATGTAAGATGGAGATGGACATGGATGCCACTGTCCTCATCCTGACCTGCCCCCTGAAAACTTCTCCTGAAACAAATGGCTGACGGGAGACGAGCTCCTGGGCAAGGCTGAGGTGCTGCACAGACACACCAGGTGATTTCCCCCCTCGGGCAGAGAGTCAGTGGGCAGTGCCAGCAGTGAGCCAGGTCTCCTGATCCTTAAATTTAGACTTGTCAGCCCTCATCTCTCCCTGCAGCTTTGTGAAGTGTAACCGGATCCCAGGTAGTTGCAAGTCACTGTCAAAGGTGTTAAAATGATTACCATAAAAATACATCTGTTTTCTGCAGCAATGCCTTAGAATGCCATAGAGCTCTTGGAAACCAGGAGGGTGGCACCTGGCTGCCAGAGTGTGCCTTGGGTGGACTTGAAGTCTGTTGAAATGGTAGGATTTTTTTTTCAAATCGTTATTGTAGGCAGTTAGAAAAAAATCAATTCTATTTCCCTTGTGATGCAGATCTCGATCTGGCTTCTAAATCCCTCTAACCTGATTAAGGCCTTAAGAAAATCAACCATTGAAAAGCATGAGTTTTTTCATATAAATATCTGAGGTTTATCATCCCTAGTGCAGCGAATAAAATTAGGTGCCTAAGTCTTATTTTGAGAAATTCAAATAGCTCAGCCTGTGGAGATCATTCAACCCTACCAAAGGCTTTAACATATGTTTGTATGTAAATATAGTTTACATATATATATATATATTAAGCTTACATACGTATATGTAAATGTAGATTATGTACATAGCAGTTTGCAGCCAATCTCGAGATGGGATTTTCTTGATACCCTTTTATGATATGGAGTTGGGCAAACAGAGCCTGATCTAACCCAGGCAGCTTTGAGATGTCTGTTGTCTTTGTCATCCTTTGGATCACACCTTCTCTAAAGGGAGGTGAAGCTTGGGCATATGGATGGTGATTGCAAAGATGCATCTTCCACTTATGGTAATGTTTACTTTATAGCACATGCTGGAAAGGGTGTTAGTGCAGAAGAATAGAGATCTAGGGCTCTGATAAATGCGCATGGCATCTGTCTTTCTGTTGGAAGGGAGTCTTGCAACTTCCAGTAAATTTACTGTGCTTTCCTGGCTTGCCAGGTCCTTATGTGCAGTTTGCCATACTCTGGGATAAGTCCATTCCAGTTGCTCAGCTATACTGTGCTGGCTATGGGGGTCACTTGAGCTCCCAGAGCTGTGGGGACAGAGTGGAAACAGATCTTGGCAATGCCAACAACTGAGAGCAGGTGGGGCCAAATCTGGCCAGCTCTGAGCTCCACCATGGGGCTGATCTGGTCTTGGGGACCACAGACCTTGGAGGGCTACCACCCCTGTCAAGGCAGGAGTATTCAGCTTTCCTAGAAGCAGGAGACCCTGGACTTTTCACTCTGCACTGATGTTTTGTTTTTTTTCCACTACCCTTGATGGTGTAGCCCTGGGATTTGGCCTTGGACCATTGTGATTCCTCACATCTGCAGAGCATGGTCAAATTCAGAGCAGGAGAGAGGAGGTAGCTTCATTGCTGTCCATGCCTTCCCTTCCCTGCCTCCCATCGCTTTGTGGAGTTGTAAAGGTCAGAGCTGTCCAACTTATTGAAGGGAATGTGGTATGTAGTGTTTGACTTTTCAGGAATATAGTGTGGATTGTTAAACCTGTTTTGTTCTGTGCACCAACAGCTCCTGCAAAACGTGTAGGTTGGTGTTGACACAACCTGCAGATACATCCTGCTGGGCTCATCTGGAGGTGTGAACCCAAGAGTCTCCTGTTACAAGATACAAAGTACAAAAATGGGCAACACCAGTTAATCGCACATCTGGATTATTTAAAGGGTTACTGGTGTGCTTTCAGATGGCCCACGGTGGCATTTGCATTTTGGCAGCACAAATGCCAATTGTAATCCTGCCAATGAGACAGATCTTTGTGTGTGCCCTGGTGCATTCAGTGCAAGTTTCCTCGAGGCATTCCTGGTTGCAGCTGTGAGATAATCAGTGATGGCTTTTTGAAAGTCACAAGGTTCTGGCTGACCTGTCTCCCATAGAAAAATATTAGGATATATGATCTCGGTATGTGGTGGCAGCAATGGAGGAGCTATCGACAGAAATAGAGAATACTGCTGAGGACTCTTGGTAGTTGGCAGCTGAAAACTTACCTGCTGGAGCTCATTTTTGGGTAACTGAAGGAGACTGGCTGTGAGCGATGGGAATTCAAAACCCTACCCAAGGATTGTACTGAGCACTTCCTCCAGTGTGGGAACACCAACTGGCTGCCTGTTTTAGTGAAAGGAGGGCCAAAAAAAGAAGACAACTGTGGGGATTAACAGGCAGATGCAAGAGGGAGAAGCATACGGCGCTGGAAGTGATGTAGCAGAAACACTGCCTAGAGTGGAGGAGAAAACCAGAACGGTGCCTGTCCTGGGAAGGGGAAACCAAGATGAGGTACAGCCTGGGAAAAAGGGTGGGTAGATGTAGAAAAGAAGTGAAACAAGGCAGGCCCAATGGTTTTCAGTTGTGATGGGGCAGGAGGGCAGGAGGGAAAGAGCAATGCCAGAGGAAGGCTAAGTGCAGGTAGGAGAAACTGAGAAAGACCTTTCTCCAGCAAAAATTACAGCAGGAGAGAGGCCACTGTGCTTTTGCCATCCAGCTATGCTAGAACATTCAGAAAGAGATCCTCATGGATAAAATTTAACAGCTTTTTGGTTGAACTGAAATTGCCGGATTATTCACAAGTATCTTGAAGTGCTGGGTCTGAGTGTGGAGGGTTGGTTTTGTTGAAACACTCTCACTTCTTGTACTGTCTTCACATCTGTGATATTTGTGAGTAAAAATAATTCAGTACAAATATAGTTTGTGTCTGTCTTTGGGAAATCAAAGTTGTTGTGATGCCTGGGGCTGTGACAGATAGCGTTAAAGAAGTGCAGGCAGAAATCTGCTGCTGTAGGAAGGCAAAGAAATCTGGAGTTAAATAAAGAAACCAGCTCCAGCATCACTATTCCACCCAACCCCTCTCTGTTGGGCTCGTGGTTAATCAGCATGTGCTCCCGACAGCCCTTTCTGATACATTAATTAGCACAGCGCCCTAACGAAGAATGCAGAGAATTGTGTTTCAGAGGTGATAAGACAGGCTTTTCTGCTTGATTCAAGGCAGA
This sequence comes from Serilophus lunatus, assembly GCA_013399895.1. Lineage (NCBI taxonomy): Eukaryota > Metazoa > Chordata > Aves > Passeriformes > Eurylaimidae > Serilophus > Serilophus lunatus. Next base: position 51,439 of record VXBA01002923.1, on the reverse strand, counting down.
CTGTCTCACAGTGAGCACGGGATGGAAGTGGATGGTGAAAAGCTGGAGAAGCTCTGCTCTCTCAGTGGAGAGGTGGGAGGCTGTAAAGGCACACCCTGTGTGCTGGCAGAGCAGAGTGAGCCGAGATGTGGAGCCATCCCCCAGCAGTGCAGCAGCAGTGAGTTCTCAGGAGAATTCCTGCAGCAGCCTACTGCTTTTAAAATCTGGTCAATAATATTAGATAAAATGGATGTTTCTTTGTCAGTGCGTTTATCTGAACTTCAGTTACACTGGACACTAGCCAGGAGACATAAAATGTTATGTGCTGGTTTATTAAAGAGGAGCTTTAATCACCTATTAAGAACTGACCGTTCTTTTCCAGTACGTGAAAATCTAAATCTGTTGGTGCCATTCAGTGATGACTATTTGCATCCTGAAGAGCAAGGGGCTGAGATGCTCCAGTGTGCACAAACTCCTCTCATGGGGAGGGCATTTCCATGTCTCCTGTCTTCAGACACTGTCTGTCCAGTGTCGCTTTGTGAATGGGATTTGGAGTAAAACAAATGTGCTTGAATGGAAACCTATCTTTTGTGACTGGAAATGGAGCACTGAGCTCCTGTTTGGGATGTGATTTGGGTTTAAAAACAGCTGTAGAATAAGATGATATGTTTGGGGGTGGCTTGCTGGCTCTGGGATTAGGAAATCCTGCAGCACTGCCTCCCAGCCTAACCAGCTCAATTCGGATATAGGAGAGCAGAGAGGCAAAGCACAGGCAGTGCTGACCCTGGACTTGTGCCACAAACTGGCAGCTCAGCTTCTTAAAGGGAGACTTATTATTTGGCCACAGTCACAAAACCCACTGCATAAACAAAACAAAAATGCTGCTGAGCAGTTTGATGTTGATCTGGGATTCCTGAGACCTTCCTCTTGAGTGACTCAGGCTCACGTCCTTCATGCACTCAGAAATGTGCACACACAAGGGATGTTCAAGCAGTCTGCCTCTGGCTCAGAAGCTTGCTTTTTTTTTCCAATTATATGTTATTAATCCCACTGAGCTAAATGGTATGGATTTTACTGAAAGGGAAAATTGCTTGTTTCTGTCAAAATAATGCAGCCTAACAAAGCCTCAGAGGTAGAAGGTGTATTAACCCACCTGCTATTGACTCATCTCCTCACCTAATCTTAAATCCCATAACCTGGACAAAACACTCTCTTTGCCCTGCAGCATAGATAATTAAAATGACTCATTAAGGATCAAAAGATGCATCAGCTCAGAGAAACCCCCCACTGCACAGCCCGCTGGCCCTTCCCTGGGGTCCGCAGAGCAACACAGGCAGCAGAGCTCACAGGGGTTGTTGAACTGGCCACAAGTCGTAGAATGCCCAATGACGGGATTTAGGGGCTCCCACCACCTGTCACTTTTAACAGAGCTCATCAGAGAAGGGTATTCATCCTCTCAAGTATCACAGGAGTTAAACGTGACGCTGGTGGTTGTGTTTTTCACTTGTTGCAAGCACCTGTTCCAAGGGAATGGAACAAAAAGAAGGTTCTATCCAAGATCTAATTTAGACTGTAAATCCTCTGGTGATCATGGCTGATACTCCTCTTCCCATGCAGCTCTGAGTGCCAGGATCCTCCTCCAAAACACAACATGCAGAAGGTACTGGAGGGCCGGTGTTAGTTAACCGGTAATAGAGGCAGGAGCCATAGAGTCTGTGAAGCAAAATCAATGGAGCTGGATCTAAAAGCTCTGCTAAATAACTCCTCAATAATCATAAATCTTGTTACCAACGGCTCTCTCACTGCTTTACAGTGGAAACGATGCCCTCGCTTTGCGGAGGTGGGAATTCAAGCATCGAGGAATGAAGCGATCGTTCCTAGAGATGCGGGAGAGAAAAAAGGGTCTGGATTTCTGGGTCGGTGTGTTATCTACAGGGCTGCATTGCCTCCCTCCCGTGACCAGGCGAATCAGCATGGCAATAGCGTGCTGGCAATTTTCAGCTCTCCAGTGGGTGATTTAGGGAAGTATTTCCCTCTGGGCCCTGATGAACAGCGCTGGGCTATGGAAATTGGCCAGGAGGATGCTGAGAGACACCGAATGAACAGGCTCAATGCAGGTCTACCTCTTGAGCCAAGACTCTGCCTAATGGGTTTTTCCTCTCCTCTGAACTGATCTCTGTGCATGTAGGAGAAGCAGAGCAGTCTATGCCTGGTTTAAAGATCTGTTTCACAGCAGGGCTGGGAAAAGCAGAGCTTGGAAGAAAATGATGCCTGTTATAACACAAGCACTCTGTCCCTGCTTGCTTGTCTCAGCATTGATCTCAATAAAAAGGCAGCTTTTGTCTTAACTTATGTGGAAAGCACATCAGGCAGGGGTTAGGGAATATTGTCTCCTCTGCTCTTCCCCCCGAGCCCCACACAGGGTCTGGCTGAGACTATGCTGGAGGCAGCCTCTTCCCTGGGTTCGTGATGGGAAATAGATGCCTGATCTAAATCTGGGGTTGTAATCAGCAGTAGATGGGGCAGGGCTGAATTTCCCAGAATGACTCCTGGTGCAGAGAGAAATTTCAGTGGAAAATCTTAATTGCAGGAACCAGTTTCAAGCCAGAGTCTTTAACCCTCATCTTTTTTTTTTTTTTTTTTTTGCTTTATTAATATTTAAATATGTAAACTGATTAAACAAGTATTTGCCTGATGTAAGATAGTAAGGACGAATGAATTCCTAAATCATTGTGGTGCTATTAGACAAGAAATCCTTTCCCAAGTGACATGGCTTTGGAGTTTGTGTTAGGGACACAAAAGAGGAAACCACAGACTGTGACTATGCGTTTTAATGAGGATGAGAGTGAGATTTTGCAGCAAAAAAAATTGAGGCTTTAGCTCACGGCAGGGCTTTTGCATCACCAGAGGGCAGCAGAGATTGGAACAAAACATTGCTGTGAAAATCCTGCAGCAATGGCCAGAAATAGTGAGGAAAATATTCTTCCTATATGTTTGTGTTAGTGACTTGCCAGTGTTAGGTGGGGACAGAAATGGGGATACATTCTCCTGGTCCTTCGTCAGCTCAGAAGTGCCAAAGCCTTGGCCTTGTACCGCTGCTGCATTTTGAGGAATGCAAACAGATTTCTGTCCTTCTGGCCTATGCTTTGCACCAGGACCTGTCAGCTGGCTGGCAGAAGGAAAATGTAGCAGATAGATATTTGCAAAGAAGGCGAAAAGCAGTTCAGATTGACATCTGTGCCCCAAGTCCTGCTCTGGGCTGCAAAGAAAATAGAGCATGCAAAATGCTCTGTCCCTCTTGCTCAGCCGAGGCAAAAGCCTCGTGGAGGGATCTTTCCCCTGACAGTGACTTTTATTCACGGCATGTTGGCAAAGCGCCTCCTTCCCTCCTCCTGCCATCACTGCCACAGTGCCCTCAGCCCCCAGGGGCAGACCTTTGCTTCCCTTTGCCAGCAGACCTTGTCTGACTCTGATATCACCAGTAGGTCTTCTCTGCACCCCTTGCTCACTTCATGCCTTCCTCCCTGTGATTCAAGTCTGTGGGTTATAAACCAGTGGCGAGATGGTGTGAGCCCACTCACACTTCAGGTTCCTGCCAAACCCTGTCTCTGTGCCTCTCCTGCCTGTCCAGCTATCAACATCAGCAAACACCTGACTGAGATGGTGCTGGGAAGCTTTAATCTGCCTCGTTGGATTGTTCCCGGGCAAATTTGCAGTTGAGGGCCAAATTTCCACACCAGAGTTAAACCTGTAGCAACAGTGAATGCCAAAGGACATCATCATGGTTCCAGTTCTCAGGCTGCTGCAGAGAAGGAGACTCTGTGTGTTGCTTTCTGGGGGTGTTATCCAGCATAACAGTTAAATTTTACCAGAAACCAAAGTGAAGGGGCTGAGCAGATATTCCCCCTGTCCTGCTTCACTGGCTGCCTGCTACCACAGACATGGGGGATTTCCTCAAGGGATTCAGCTTCGTAGATGGGGAGAGCTACTTGCTGTTCCATGGCTCCCCAAACCAGGATTATTAGGGTTTCAATTATTTTTGTTGCATTGCAATTATTACAATTAACTTAAATAATTATAACTTGTTATTATTAGAAGCTCCAGCAAAAGAAAGGAATGAACATTTGCTTTTCTTTGAAGTGAATCTCACTGAAATGAAGCTGCCTGCTGAGGACTTGCAGGTAGATATTTGGCATGTATTTGAAGGATTAAATCACCCAAAATATCCACCAGGCTGCTGACTGCTTTGGCACAGTGTCTTCCCTGTTCAGATGTGACTTTCAACTGTGCCTTTCACTTGTGCTATAATTTTTTTGCTTAGCTTATTGCTTCCAGGCAAATTTCTGACTGTTGTCAGGACCCTGGGCAGATAACCCAGTGAAATAATACTGATGCCTCAGCTGCTCTAGCAAGTCTTTTTGAATTCTAAGGCTCTTTTTAGTATAAAAGGAAGGAGCAGGGTGTTTTTGCCTCACTGCGCCATGATAGTGTTTACCAGGCTGCCATCCTTCCTCTTCCTTTTCCCACGTTTTTAGGAGGCCTTTGTAGTGCTCCTGATAAGACAAGAGTGAGTGGGAAAGTAACAGGCATCCATCAAAGCACAAAGGAAAGGCAGGTGATTAGATGTGGTGCTAAAGCTTGTTGGAACTGTGCAAACTATTTTTTGTAGTGCCTCTTTAACAAAAAATTCATAAGCAGACACTAGATCCAGACCTCCCTACATGACATGGGCTCAACATCATCTTTACCGCAGTTTCTTGCAGCTGAGCTTGAGACTGAAAATGTTAGTGGATAAACTGAAGCCAGGGCTGTGGAGAGTCTCTGAGGCACATTTTGTACATACTCCCAAGCCAGGCTCTAAGGTGCAGTGTGAGATAAATGACCTGCTCTGGTAGATGGAGAGGCACATAGGGTCGAATGGTGCTTACTGCCATCTCAGAAAACTCTTTTGAAGATTCAGGCAGTGTTTTAAATCTGGGAGTCCAGCAAGGATCTTGCCTTACCTCTCTTTCAGCATATGTGTAATGGCACACACCAAGGCTCTCCTGGAAAGCACTAGGACCAAAACATAAGGAGCTTCATCACAGTGGCATTACACACAAACCCACCCTTCTGCTCAGGGCAGAAGGAGTGATCCGACCTCTCCCAAGCTCCTGAGACTGCTGCAAACACTCCCTGTAAACAGGCAGTAGTTAACATTCAGCCTTGCAGCTGAGGCGCTCGTGGTGATGGGTCAGACATGTCATGAGCAGTTGTTTGTCTTCCCTGACTGCATAAGCATACAAATAGAGTCAAGTAAACAGGCCTGCCCAAAGCCCATGGATTTGCTGTTATTAAGTGAAAACTATTTTTGGTAATTCTCAAAAGTCTTTTAGAACAGAGATATTAAGGATGGAGTGACTGTTCTTTTTTTTTTTCTTTTTAAATTTACAATCCTATCAGGAGATTGAAGGAAAACAGTCAGCTTTAGTTTTGATCATAAAGCCCATCAAAATTTTCTTTACAAGGACCATATTTCAACATTTTTCGCTGTTCCCCCAGCAGATCTTGCTGTGACTGCTCAAGGCTCACTTTAAAATTGGTTTCTGTAAGCAAAGCAACATGCATCTCTGAAATTCATTTTCACTGAATATTTTTTATATTCAGGAAAAGCTCCCTCCCACACCAAAAGCACACTGCACAAGGTGAGGAGCCTGGCCTCAGCAAATTCACTTATAAAAAGATGCAAATCAGCATTTCAAATGCGGATGGTGCCTGTCAGTATACAGAGGCTTGACTGTCAGAAGGTGGATACTCCTTGTTTACTGATAAATTAATATCTGTTCATCTAGGGAAGCTTTCAGAGCCACATGGTGATGACAAGAAACCACTGAATGAGCGGGCTGGGAGGAGATACTCCCAGCTCTTGGAAGTTCACAGATATTTTAAGCCAGCTGGGAGAGGTGGGGGCCTGCACCTTTACCAATGCGCCCCCCTCAACTGGGACAGGAGAAAATGGTGTGGGAGGAACAGGGACAAGCAGCTCTAACAAGCTGAGAGGGGAGTGCTGCCAGAAGGAATCAGGATTGTGAAGAGGGGCTAAAAGGCACAAGGGGATGAAAGTCATGATGAAATGATTCTTTAGCTATTTCTTTTAAGTAATGGTTATATTTGATTTCTTCTTTCTCTCTGTAGTAGATGCCAGGTCACTCTGGCCCATCAGATAATAACTGCTGACAGACATCCAGAATTAATAGGCAATTTGAAGCTACTTCTGGCTCATGTGAATGTTTCTGTTGGTCCCACTGTAATGGTTGTACAGCTCAACAGCAGTTCCCTGTGATGTGCCAGGCTTCTTTTGTCATCCTTAGTCACCAGATAGGAGTGGAATTGCAAACCTTGTGCTACAGAAGAGCTGTTGGGTTGTACAGGCACTGCTGGTAATGGGAGAGGATTTGCTCACCCTATCCTTTCTGTAAGATCACACTCAAAAAACAGTCTGTTATTTTATTCTTTTTTTAATTTTTTTTTTTTTAGTTCTTCCAGGAGGCCTCCAAGATTTATAATGCCCACATACCATGACTTAGCCTTGCCCCAGTGAAGCTCTTCTGGGTGAAGCCCTTACTTGGGGATGAAGAAATCCTCCTTCCTCCAGCCTTTTAAAGCAAATACAATTCCTCTTGCTGACACTCTTCCCTGTTATTACAAATGAAATGTTCCTTGGAGCTATGGCAAGGGATTTGTAGCAGTAGTAAGGCTAAATTAAATTTCCTGGGGTTCAGTATCAAACAATTGATAAGCTGGGCTATTCAAGAGCCCTTCACAGGTCTTAAACTGAACCTGTATTTTTTCCTCCACTACACTTACAGCAACCCAAGAATTCTACTTCATATTTTCTGTCACTAGCATACCAGCACAGATTGCTGAAATGAGAATAATGTTTGTGTTGCAATTTTCCTTCAAAAAAAAAATTTAAAAAATTGAATGAAATGAAAAAAAGTACATTGTCATAAATATGTATTTAATGAAATATATGGTAAATTGGGAAAAATACATGCACTGGATGTAGGAAGCCTGTAAGGTAAACTAGAACAGAGATGAGGGGAATTTTTGTGATATGTATGTTATTTTGTGCCCTTTATCTAAGCTATTGTCATATGAAAGTAATGATTTGATGTACTGTTTATTTAGCATGAGGTGACTCATCATGGACAGTGATAGTAGAGGCAAGCTGGGGAAACTCCAGAGTGGCTTAGAGAAGTCTTGGGAAGAGGGGAACTGCACAAAGGGACTCACTGTGCATGTCTGCATTTTGGTAGATATGTGAGGGCTGCTGAGGAGGGAGCATGGATGAAATGGGAATTAAGTGTGTATGAATCCAGCAGGAGCTCTAATAGCTCGGTGAGAGGGGGTTTCTTAAAAAAAGCTAAGCAAAATCAGTACAAGACAGGCCTGAAGCAGTTGATCATTCATTGACATCTTGTCCATCAGATATCTCTTGGTGCACTGTTACAATCCTGCCCTGTAGTATCTAATGACCTTAAGAGTCTTATTCAGCACTGGGACTTCCTACATAGTGAAGAGCTTTTGAAACACACTCCAAAGCTGAAGAGGCGAGTTTTGAGCCCATAAATGTGTGACAATAGTATCTACAACAGCAATTCCCAGCCCAGAGTAATTTCAAGTATTTTCCAAATGAACTTAGACTAGCACATGCAGGGAATGGGGAGGTGAGCATGTGAAGCACTCTGGGGTAGCAACACCAGCCAGCCTGAGGTACTTGTGTTTGTTGGAACAATACTTGAAGGCTTCACAAGTATCTTAACTTTAAAGGCAAATCACAGAGGGCAAGTAAGATTAGTTTACAGCCTGATTGTGAACCAAAAAGTAGCATACAACTCCTCTGGCCTTAGGTTGTGTATGTGTGCAGAGTTGATCTTCCCTTTTTTTTTGATGCTGCTGTCCATCTGCTTAACTTTTCTGCACTGCTTTCTCCCTTTGATTTATTTTTCACTTAAGCTACTCATCTAAAGAGATTGAGTCACAGTCATAATCTGTTTGAACTCCTACCTGCAAATTTTCTTGTTCTCTGTATACTTTCTGACACACAACTGATTCAACTTCCCAGAAGTATCTCTCACTCAGGAAAGAGGGGCTTTGCTCTCTATAACCAAGGTCTCTTTCTCTCTGACTAACCCTTGGTACTCTTTAAAACCATCCACGAAATGATCACTGAGCTTTTCCATAGCCAGTCCATTAGCGCAGTCTTTCCTCTTTCACAACTTGCTTCCAGCTCTTTAATATCCTTTCCTTCTGCTGGCATCAGTTTTATGTTCTGGAGCATTATCCCTTGAATCTCCTTGTGATATCTGCTTTCACATCCCTAAAATCTTCTTTTGCTGGTATTGTTGCTTCATGCAAGACTCTTATACTCCATTTCTGATGTACAAGGGGAGAGTCTTTAAACACATCCTCATTGCCATCCTTGAGAACAATCTTGAAAGTTGCCTCTTGACTCCAGCCAAGCGCCTCTATTTGCTCAGATTTTGCCTCTGGGCCACTGCTGCCCGAATAAGTTTACTAGTTATGCAAAAATGAGCACTGGATTTTTGGACCACCAAGGTCAGCTTTTCTCCTTTTCCTTTTGTGTGGAAGAACATATAAAGACTGGGAGAGTCCGCAGCCTGTTCTGGCTGGGATGAGAAAGCTCAAGGATGATGCTCATAAGGATTTCATGTAGAAACAGAAAATGGTCCCCTGTCAGTACTCACTCTGCCAAAAAACCTTTTCAGAGGCTACTCACCAACAAACCTACTTGTACAATATGCTCCAAACTGATGCAGGAGACAGTCCCTGCTGCTGGCCAGGTCAGCCTATTCCCTTTGCATTCCAGTTCTCTTCCATTTGCTCACAATTGCCCCAGTGAACATGGGCAGCAGAAAACAGTCTGTACCTTAACACAGCAGGAGTTCCCAAATTCATGGTACTTCCAGAGAGGAGAGCTGAGGAACTGGTTCTAACAGCAGAGAACTCTCCCAGCTAATCTCCACATCAGAACTCTGCCAGAACACAAGTCTTTTCCTGCAGCTGATGGATCATGCACCTGGCACACACTGATCATGCAACTGACATGGCCAATAACACACAAATCACAGTCACGGCTGCCCAGTCCAGAGATGCCTCAGGGAACAGGAGCTGGAACAGGCCTGGGCACAAGCACTGGGGAGCCTCAAGGCCCTGCCTGTTCTCTGCCCTGGCAGAAGAGCTGCCCCAGAAGCCCCAGTTCCAACAGAACAGGAGGAAGAACTTCTTTACTGTGTGGGAGACCACACACTGGAACAGATTGCCCAGGGAGGTTGTGGAATATCTCCCTCACTGGAGATGTTCAAGAACTGTCTGGATGCAGCTCTGTGCCATGTGCTCTGCGATGACCCGAGCACCTACGGGGGACCCCTGTGGACACCCCACTCCCCTCTGCCACTCCATTAATCCCCAACTGCTATCAGAGTGGTTCAGTGCCTTGTTCTCTTCTTGGCACACACAGGATGCAATTCCCCCTGTTGTCTTGCCACCACCTCATGCCCGACCTGGTTACCAGTGCCAGGGTGCAGTAATGTCACTCTTGGGTGCCAAACTGCATCTTCAGCTGTCTGCCATTGCGGGGGAGCTTCCTCTCCACCCAGCCCCGGGCCCGCAGCAGCCTGCAGATGATGGGATAGGGGCCCTGCACTGCAAAGATCTTCTTCTCCTACAGAGACCAGAGCTCAGCCTGAGCCAGAAATGCAAAAATAGAAAGCGTGAGGCATTTTGGAGGGAGTGTGTAATCAGGCCCCTCACCTTAATGGCCTTCTTCACGTGCTGCTTGGCTTTCTTCCGCAGCTGAGGGTCAACCAAGCCCTGGGGACCATCGTCATGGCTGCTGGTGGTGGCTGACACCAGGCCTGTGAGGACAGTCCCATCTGAGCCCATAGGCTCCACGTCCCCAGCCCCACAGGGTGGGCAGGGAGGGGGAGAAGATGCTAACCTGTCTGCTTTTGCCTCACTGAGCTTGGGGCCCCTGACATGGCATGCCCTGACTTGCCAAGCTTTTTGCACAGCCCTGGGATGCCCCACTGTGCCCTTGTCCCCAGCCTGGTGGGCCAGGGGACAGCTGGGATGTCACTTGCTCAAGCACTGCCCCTGACTGGAGGGCTGAGTGCCTGCAGTGCTGCTCTATCTGTGATGCTGTCCCATGGCACCCTCATGGCGAGGGGAGCTGTGGATGGTTTTGCCTTCTCCAGGCCAAGAAGGTTATCCTATTCCTTGGTCTTGCTGGAGACTGGGGTGAGTGGCCAGCACAGGACACACCCCACCAACCCCAGCACCACTGTGATGTCACAGTGCAGGACACTCTGCCAACCCCAGAACCACTGTGATGTCATAGCAGAGGGCTCACTCTGCCAACCCCAGCACCAGCACGATGTTGGGTTGTAGTGCAGGACACTCTGCCAACCCCAGCACCACTGTGATATCATGGAATAGGTCACACCCCAACGACCCCAGCCCCATCATAGTAATATCACAGTGCAGGATGCCTGCACTGCCTTCTATGACTTAAGCACTACTATTTTTTTACTTATGATCATCTGCAGCCAGCAGAAGTTTTATGCTGACAGGCAAAAATCATATGCTGATATTAAGAATTCCAAGAGAGCTGAAACTGTAAAGTCTTTATACTGAACTATTAAAATGCTACTCATAGCAGGATATTTTCTCTGTGTAAGCAACTTGTCATAAACTACTCTTGCACGGCCACCTTCACACAAGTAATATGTTCAGTAGAGGTATTTGAAGCTAGTATCTCACTAGATATAGCTACTTGCTTTGCATTTGCCTTGGTTTTCTACTAAAATATCTCATTTGGATGTGCAGCTGGAGACAGAAAGGAACTGCTGCACACAGTGTCACGAAGGCAGGGGTAGCCCTGGTTGTAATTCTGAACTTCCCATTGCCTCTGCAGGCAATCAATTACCTTTCTTAGGTAATTACTGAAGGCTATCTTCATATCTATAAGTTTAAATTGAAAGGGTAACATATTTTCCAGGAAGAAATTTTATATTGTGACAAAAATAGCCTTATCAGCCAAACCTTTAAACAGGACGTGTGTGTGTCACAACAGCAGCCATTCCATGTAGTATGCTGAGCCAGCTCCAAGTCTTGGAATCACATGAGAATAAACCTTTTTCCAGACTAAGCCCTTAACAGAAGATGGTGTGTAAACAACATGATGCATAGAAGAAAAATTCAATATGATTTTATCATAATCAAGATATATTTCCTGAGCACTGCACAATTCCTTCCTTGCAGAGGAGCAGCCTTTTAGATCTTCGTCTTCTAAAAATACATGCTGAAGTAGCTTCTTCCTTCTGGTGGGCTTAATACTTGAATTTTCTATTAAAGAGGGTCGTAAAGCTTTCTGAGTAACCACAAAGAGCATCTCGTTCACGGAGAAATTCTTGCTTTCTTACAAGCTCCAATGTTGCAGGATCAGGGCTCCATATCTACAAAATAAAGGTATTTGTAGTTAATTGGGATGTGACTTCTGCAACAGAAACCTTAAGAAGAGACTGTTAGTCAAATAGAGCCATGTTCTAGCACTCCCTTCTACCCTGAGACATAGAAGAGAACTGCTGGCTACCCAGCAGAAGGTGTGGCAACAATATGTGTAGTATAAGCAGGGCATTCTCTTGCCACTTCCAATCTATAACATGCCATGGGATCAGATAATGGATAATGTATGAAAGAAGATATTAAGGTAATTATTTAAAATGAATGACGCGGGCCCATGATCCTCAGAGGGGAAAACAGTAATTAGCTATAGTCACCAGCAATGCAGCCTCAGTGCCCTGGGACCATTGTGGAAATGATAAACAAACTTGAAACACAACTTCTCAGCCAACAATAGTTTTCTTTCCCTTTTTTGTGAGAAAAAACATTAAAAAAATACTTCTCTGAGATCACCTTTTTCTCTGTTATTTGTAATATTAATAAATCCCCAAAAGTTACATTTCCAATATTCTAACTCTAGGAATTAAATATTTAGTGTACTGTGATCCATCCAGTTCAATAATTGTCAGTGATGTAAGTCATCATGTGATAATTAATCAAGAAGGCAAGTTAGAAATTGCTGTTTAGCCTATGCATACAGACTCCCATCCTTTAAAACTAGTAATGTAAACCATGAATGTAATTGCATTCATATTTTACTGTGGACCAACTTTAATACTATTTTAAAATTTGATAAGAGCTTGATTTCCACAATAATTTGTTTTATAAAAATACATGTGTATTTATATAATACATTTCCATGAACTCTTTAGTTTACTGGTGTTTTGTGGAAACCTCTCCAGCCTGTGTCACATCACTTCTAAGACAGTTGAATTGTGAAATCATTTCACTGTGAAGTCATTGATTGTTTGGGGTTTGGATCTCAGCAAGGTCTATCTTTATGTGAAACTGCTCTTGTGTTTTTCTACTGCACGTACTTTTCTGGGTTTGAAGGTGATGTTTCCTCTGTCTTTCTCTGTTCTCACCAAAGACTTAGGAGCACTGTCCTTACAGGAACGCAATGCCAGTCCAGGAACGAGCTGTTCTAGAGCTGTCTGAGATTCCTCTGGAGGCTGGAAGACAAGAAATTATCAGTTATACCAATACATCATGTTCAGAAGCAAGGCACACATCCTGCATCATCTGATACTCTTCTACAATCTGCTTATTGCGTGTGTACTTCTCTTAATCTGTTCAGAATCTGTTTTTCTTAAAGTTGGTACTACTTTTTAAAACCAAAAATTGCAAGGGCAAACCTTTAGAAAGGTAAAGGATGCCTCTCTCTATCCTTGGGCACTGAAACATTAACTGCTCTTAATGATTCACAAGACAACCACCTGCTACTGCTGGTGATCCCATGCTCTGCCAGACCATGAATAAACAAGCCCCTAAGGTTATCATCCTCCTGTTTGTGAAAGTCCTGTGCTGTCCCTGACATTCAGAATGTTTTTGAAAGAGGGAAAACAACATTTAGCTGCTGGGACATATTTATTACGCTGTCCAGGGCAGGACTGCTGAAGGACACTTCCAGCACAGCAGACGCAATTGCATTTTCTCCCTAAACAGCATCCCAGGTCTGACTAACAAGCACCACTGGTAAATCAGAAAGGTCTCCTCCGCAATAAGAGAACCAGGATGTGGTTGTGGAAGCTGATGTCATCTTGGGAACTCAGGCAGTGCTGAGGTACTGGGGCCTCCCTGGAGGTGCAAGAAAAGCATTCAGACATACAACAGGCAAACATCAGTGTGGGATTTGAGAAACAGGACTTGGGTCAACAGCTGAAGAGGAAGAATATGGGACAAGATGGGAAATAAGAAGTCAGAAAGCCTGATTTCACCTCAATGAAATCCATCAGCAGAATGGAAAGACCTTTTTACCAATTTGAAGGGCCTTGTTCTTATCCTGTGAAGAAACAGGTGCTCTCTTTAAGAAATTATGGTTACCAATTGTTCAGTGTTTACCACAGCCAAGCTGGATGATCATAAACTTCAGGAGGAGGAAAAAAAGAAAAGGAAATATTTTTCTGTATCCTAGTAGTGATACAGGGCATAATTCTTACGTGGGTCTGGGAGAGACATGAAGTTCGTCTAATCAGCAAGACAAAATTTCAGCTGATTAACAAGGACTAGTACAGACAAGAACAAGTCCTGGCATCTAAAAATACTATATCAAAGCTGCCTGACTTATAGCTTTAGAGAGAGGTAGACAGCGAAGAAAGGAAAGAAAGAAGCACTCTACTATTAGCAAATCAGCCTTTTGTTGCTGTCTCTCATACCTCTTTTTTCTCAGGTTTCTGTGACCCTGATGACTTTGGCTTCCCACCTTTTGCTGTCCTTGCATCTTCTTCTGGTTCTGGCAAACTGTCCAGATGACTTCGGAGCAGATCAATTATTTGAGCATTTTCAAACACTTTAGCAATATCAAGAGCATTCTTTCCTGTATTTAAAAACATAAATACCCGTATAAACCACGAAAATTAACTTTGGCACTTGTTATTGCAACTGGATAATGACAATACAGACAATTGAATTTAATTTGGCCTCTATTTTGTCAACCATTCCATGTGCCAGCAGCGTGCCTGACACTGGAGTGAGGACCAGCAGTCATCAGCACTGCTTGCAGAAACAAGGCCTTGCAGAAACGAGCCTTGAAACCCAATATTACAGGAATTCTTGGAGTGGTTGCTTTGTTCTTAATGTCCTGACATTTGAAGCTTAATATACTGGTCCTGCAGGTTGTCATTTTGATCTCTGAGAGCTGAGAGCATTTAGCACTTAGAAGATGGCTGACACAGTACAAGGTTAGGAATGCAAACCAAGTGATTTTAGCTGTCTCCTTCTTCCTGTACTTGCTCTGTGGCTGGCAAGGGAAAGCCCCATGGTTTAAATGGGGCTGGATACCTTCAGTGCTTAACAAAGGTAAAACTCCTCCTGGGTCTATGAGACTCTGTGGATGTAAATTATCTGTGAGACTGAACTGCTGTGTGAATCAAAACTACACAGAAATAAGGAATACACATCCCTTCTACAAGCAGGGTTTCACCTACCAGGCATTTTGACAAGGAAAGTCTCCTTGTGTAGCAATGTTACTTCCTGTGTTGGAGCAAGAGCTTAAAATGTGATGAATGTTAACTGTTTAAATTACTCTGGAAACAGAGGAAGTAACACTGAATGAGGGATCTGCTGTGAGGAGGTAACACTTCAATATCAGTTCACATTTGTTTTTCTCAGGGGGTAATATATACATGTAGAGCAGCAAGGAAATTTTTTTAACCAGGGCTGCCTATGCCTGGTTATTAAAAATAAATCACTTAAACGGGTGGCAGAGCATGCACAGGCCACAACTGAAATCTGATTTTCCCTCAAATAATAATAATAACCAGATAGAATTTTTTCATTACCGCCACTTATAATTCTGTATGGATCTTATGAGGAGCAACAGTCTCCTTAATTGTTTAATTAATTATGTTACTTTGATTTCTAGATGCATAAATCCCAGGGAAGCTGATTATTTACAGTAGTGATTCCACACTGTAGAAAACTAATTGAACTTGTTACCTTCATCCTGATCCTGACAGCAACCCTAAATTCAGAACACTTCTCCAAGTGTGCCAAGAACTTAGTGTCTTTAGCAAAGAACCAGCCTTTTTTTGGAGACATTGATATTTACCATTCCTGTTTGTGATGTTGATGTCGGCACCCGCAGTGAGTAAAAAGTAGACCATGTCCGGCCTGCTGGCCTCAATGGCCCTCATTAGTGGGGTTGTTTTGCCTATTCCAAGGGCATCCACTGCTGCTCCAGCCTCCACTAGCAGCTCAGCAATATCCAGGTGTCCATTAGAGCAAGCGTGATGCAGAGGAGTCCACAGGAAATTATCTGTCACGTTTACATCAGCCCTGCAGAAAGAGTGGGAAGGTGAAGCTGTCACATATCCACAGGGACACGCCAAGCCTCAAGGACAATCCATGGGAACTGCCCACTACAAGGGCATATTTCATGTCATTTCTATTTTCATATTGCTACTGCTCCTCTGAAACCATGTGAGTCTCTGAGCTAGAGCTTGTCATGGAACAGTAATTGTAAGAAAGTGCCCGAGTGGTGAACACGTCCCACCCTCAGTCAACAGTGTGCTCTACTTGGAAGGTTTTCACGGGTACAGGAAAAACAACAGGCATCCAATGTAACACACTGCTAGTGTTTGTGCTCCAGCTTCACTGGGAATGGCAGAAAGCAGATTAAGAAATTCAAAAAGTATGTTTCTGGGCCAAGAACAGGTGCTACAAAACATGTGGCAACACTGCACAGTTTGTCGGCACAAGAGAAAGATGTTCATCCTTCAGTTGCTGCTGCCCTCTGCCTGCTTCGTATCTGTGCATTGGCTTCTCCCTTTGACAAATGAATTACACAAGCTCTGCCTCAGGAATGTGAGCACTGAAAACTTTTTCTGCCACTGTGTTGCTGGACTAGATCTATTACTGCCCCCAAATTAAAACTGGGACATTCTGGAGGATGCGAGGGCTAGTTCAGGGAAGAAACCTGCAATATGCTGCCTAGGGGTGAACCTGAGAGGAAAAGCATTACCAGCCCTAAAGGTTCTGAACTGAGTTAGGGTCACTATCCCACTTACTCTATGGACAAAAAGCTGCTGTTTTCCCAAAAGAGAAGGAGAAGGAAGAAAAATTATAAAGGAAGATGCTTCCAGGGAAAGCTTTTACTCTTCAGGCCAGGTGAATAATATGTAAGTCTAGATAAAAGACAAGATTAATCTGTTCTTCTTCCCTTGTTTATATTTTTAATGTTTTTCAGAATTCTACCTTTGGTGAGATCATATCACAGTAAATTCCCCTGACCTCCCACTTTTTACTTGTGTTATCTTTCAGTTGCTAAGTCATTATGGTTTATTCGTAGGCAGTCCTCATTTCCTTTATATTTCTCATTACAGTAAGTTGTTCCAGTTATTCCACTTTCTCTCCCAACCCAATCTCCATGCCCATACTCAGACTCTGTTTGCCCCTGAAGCCTTTCTTCCAACTTCACTCTACCAGAAACAAATGGATCAATGGGAACAGGAACAATGCAGCACTGACTTAATTCTTCAGCATTTTCTCCTGATCAAGCACTGAATTTCCCTTTAGCCCAAATTTCATTTACTTTTGTGTCTTTCTGGAGGAAGTCAGAAAGTAGATACCACCAATTTATGTTTAAACCTTGGCATTTCCTATAGTTCTGGATAAATGTTTTGTTTTGTACTTGATATGGATTTGTGATACTGAATTGAAAAGGTCATATTGCAAAAAGGATTTGGATGCCTGTGCCAAACTGAAAGTCCATGCTGCTGAGAGATGCAAAGCTAAACACTGTGGATAACTGTCCTCTCGGTTTTCTGATTTGTGTCAATTTAAAAATCTCAATTCTGGTACTATTTTCTAAGCAAAGCTATTGCATTTCTAGGTCTAACTGTTAAATATGGTGTGACTCCAGTGCTGTCTAGTGAGGCTTGGTAAAAGCAGTGGGGAATAATTTAGTAGCTCTTGGAAAACCTGAATATACACAACTTTTCACGTGCTCTAGGAATGTCTGTAATTACCAGGGTGTGTAGTCTTTGCAGGAACCAGAGCAACAACTACAGCCACTAATCCTGAGATATTAATGTTAAAATGAATTTAATCTATGGGTAGAGAACAAAGTTAAAGTAAATAACTCTGAAAAATGTTCATTTAAGCATGTTGTGAATGGCTGTAGTACTACAGCAGTGTGACAACAAGAAGAGATTATGCTATTACACAAGAATGACTGAATCTCTGAAATTGCTTTCATTTTTAAGCCATCATTGAGATTTTTCACAAGTGTATCTGTAGGCTACAAAATTGCTGAAGCACTTCTAAACTGAGGAACAGACTTCTGGTGTAAATCTTGCTGCCTCAGCCTGCCTGAGCTGCAGAGGGAAGTTATTACAAGTCTTAAAACATTTGCAGGTAAAACCCCTGGCACGTGGAACAGCGAAGTCCAGGATCACTTTGATGATTTCAGCAAGTCACTTGAGCCAGATTTACCCAAAATCATTCACCCAGTTTTGAGAGTTCGGTTTTGAGGATGCAGTTCCAACAGAACTCTGCAGCTGATCAGAGGTCAACAGCCCAGACACCAGAAATATCAGGGCTGGGGAATTTACCTCTTGGGTGTTTCCATTTCCCTGTTACTAAAAGGTGAAAAATAATATACTAACCCTCTGTGACTCAGGATCTTAGGGAACTAACTTTAATATTAAACATGTAAGCAAAAAGCAAAACTGTCGCATCCAAATAGTTACTGGAAATTTTTCCTTTTCAAAGCCTTTCCAAAATAGCAATTAAATTGAAATTATCTTACCCCTTTTCCAGAAGATACTGCACAAGAACTATGTTCCCACTTGCACATGCAACCATCAAAGGAGTTTTGTAATATTTATCTTTTATGTCTGCTGGCACACCCTCATCAAATGCTTTCTGCAGGGACATGATGTCTCCTGCTCTGACAAGGTAGTTTATATCCATGTACGTTTTCCTTGGCTCATCTATATACCAGGCACGGTCATCGTGCACGGGATGGTCAGAGGGGTGATCCCGTTTAAACTGGTCATTTTCAGGATTGCTGCGATAAGCCTCGACCATGTACACAGGGAAGCCCTCTTCCCTACGTGGGTATTCACTCTTTGGAATAACACAAATTGGCACTGGGATGCCTTTTTTGCCTTTTGCTTTCACCGCTTTTTTCTTCTTCACCCTGGGCCTGAAGGATGACATGAGGAAGTTTTTCTGCAGGTATTTTGAGCCTTTGAAAAATTCATCCATGTTGATCCTGTCAGGGTGAGACTCTTCATGCATTTTAGCAATGGTTTCTATTTCTTCAGCACCCACAAAGCCCCACAGATTGTGAATAATTGATACAAAATCAGCTCTAGCTACCATCCCATCTTCTTGGAGAACAGCCTCAAACTCCTTGCGGAGGACATCCTCCTTCTCCAAGGACCAGTCATACAGCTTCAGGTGCCAGGAAGTGTCCTCCTCACTGGGGGGTGGCTTGTTTTTAAAGGCTTTTTCCACATTCCGCAGTGCTGCCGCTGCTGCTTTGAAACCATAGCTCTTGGCAACCTCTCTTGGGGTCTGATGTAACAAGTTTCTCCACATAGGATCACAGCCTAAAAATATGGACACAATTTAGCTGTCAGTGCAGTGGAATTGCTAATTATGGAATATAAGAAACTTGCAATGTACAGGCAACTCAGGGGCACAGGTCTGCAATTTTATACTGTTTCAACTATAAATTGCAATGGTAGGTGGAATCACATCATAGATCCCAGACTGGAAGATCAGCCACACGTCCATGTTTGTTTTCCAAAGAGAGAAGCACTGTGTGAC
Source organism: Serilophus lunatus (assembly GCA_013399895.1). Lineage (NCBI taxonomy): Eukaryota > Metazoa > Chordata > Aves > Passeriformes > Eurylaimidae > Serilophus > Serilophus lunatus. Next base: position 32,497 of record VXBA01002923.1, on the reverse strand, counting down.
CAATTTATCCATCCATCCGTTCATGAATATGTACAGAAAGGCAGAATTTCAGTGGAAAATTTACATTTTCACTTAAAGTGGTGGGCAAGGTTAAGAAGAAACAAACTCAGATTAAAATATCACTCGGTGTTCTATACCCCAACACTACCACTTCGAATCACAAGAACAGAACACAGAATTTTGCATGGTCCTCTTGAATCAAATCTTGAAGTGATCATCTGATTAAGTCAGGAAGGGACCACACCTGCTTTGGAGTACACTTCAATACCCATAGGCATGGAGTTTTCGACAGGACTACACAGAGATTTTTGTTTTATCAACCGAAATTGATAACTATCAGCAAACCAAAAATTTATTTTCTATTGGAAGCTTCAATGCAATACATCTAAACCCAACTAAAACCAGAACCACTTAATATTGTCCAATAAGTTATACAAACCCCTGATGTTTCTGCTGCTTTCTTTGAGAAATGCTTTCCCACCACATGAGATAACAGCTTCTTTTAGGCACTTCTTAATGAGAATTACATTTGACACGTGGTACCTGAGAGACAAATCCTTCAGAGATACCCAAATGAGATCGTTCCTTTAGCACAGAAATAGAATATAGATGGTACCTCTTTGTCCTATGTACTTGCAGCAATCTGCAAATCCTCCCTCCGCGGCGTAATGAAGTGGCGTGTTACCATTCATAGCAATCAGTTTCAAGTCTGCATTATAAGCTGAAAGAACCCTCAGAATCTAGAAAACAAAGACAGTACCACCAAAAATCATGTCTGTTTCTAAAGATGGGAAAATGTGAGATTGATTTCCACAAAAAAGAAACATCATATATTCCCATTTGATATAGTGAAGTTCTCTCTCATGTCCAGCTGACCAGTGCACATATAACATCCATGATTTCTATAGAATTATGCTTATTTAACTAAGGAAACAGGAGCTCTGTGCAGTTGTAGACTCCAAGGACAATCTTCACTCCTGCCAGTTCACTGTAGGCCACTGTCTGGCCTACCTCTCACTGCTGGATTCCCTTTGATACTCAAAAAGAAGCAGCTTTTGATAGCTGATTATTATCCCTTGATCAGCTGAGATGTTGGACTCAAAAAAAAACCCCAAACCCAAGACTTTGCTTTAACATCACGATTGATAATACCTCAAAATAGCCTCCTTTGGCTGCAATATGTGCAGCATTGTGTCTTTCAAAGTCAAACAGGTTGGGATCAGCTCCTTTCTCAAGCAGACCACGCACCACCTCGACAGCCCCTTCTCTTGTAGCTTCCATCACGGCTGTGCGGCCCGTAGCCTGCAAGGCACCAACAAAACAATCCACAAGTTGTTCCCTGTGCTAATTCAGGCTGGAACAATATGATCTGGTGGCACGAAACTGAAAGTCTCCTTTTAGCTATTACTGGAAAAAGGAGACAAGCCTAACAGTTTCAAAGATTCCTGCAGGTAAACTCTAGGAATCCAGTCATGCTACGCCATGAGTAATCAAATCCCAGGTACTCAAGTGCATGAATAGTCCCTTCAATAGTGCCCATGAAAATCAACTCCTTAGTTAAGGAATCCTTTATTCTGTGTGCATGTTCTCATGCATATTTACAAAATTTAACATAAAATATCACCTCAGCTTATGAAATAAGGAGCTATGGCTATAAGAGTGCTTATGGGGAAGGCAGAACAAACAGGGAATTTCACTACTGTTCTGTTAGGAAAAGTTCACACTCTAATACATTAATACCATGTCTTTTTCAAGAAAATAATGTATGTTTGCATTTAGTAGTACCAATTTTCTTTATGATGGCTGACTTTGGCAGATTTAGTGACCTTCCCAAGAACAGAGCACATCTTGGATGAAGGATCACCTGCTGTTATCATGTTGACCCACAGCTATACTTTTGACTCTACAGAGGGGCAAAAAGAGCAGCAATCCATGGATTTTGTTCCATTGAACCAAACATTCTTCCCTGATATCTGTCTGTCTCAGCCCAGTAAACCATTCCTATTATATGACCAGGAATGTGCTCATCATATCACAAAAAACCCCCCATGTTTCTCATATTGTGGATACACTGAGTGCCTGACATGGAAGTGTGTATGAGAGCGTGTGATATGGATGTTTACTCACTGTTTTTTCTACAGCTACAAAGCAGGAAGGATGCTGCAAAGCTTCCTGACTTACCAACGGCACAGAGCTTCAGTCCTTCAGGTCTTTGTTAAATTAAAGAAGCAAAAAAATCGGTGATTAGGACATACAAAAGAAAGAAAAGCTTCTTGTGCCTCATCCCTGCCTTGAATCCTCATCAGGTGTTCCTGTTGGACTCAAGTTTTAGTGAATATTATTTTGACTCTGAAAAACCTAAGTACACATCGAGGCAAATCAGCACTGCTCCACTGAAGTAGAGTGAGCTGCAGCCCCTTAGAGTTGGCCCAGTTCCATTTTGGTTTTTTGAGGTATATGCACTCTAATCCAGCAAACTCTAAATCAGGATCAAGTGGAAGACTTAAATCCCTCTCCTCCAAAAAAGAAGAGAAAAATGGGTATGGCCACAGACTTAAGCACTCTCACTGCTTTGTTATTGTAATGTGAGGACTAAGGCCATACACTCCAGTCAGCTGGTAATTATTCTGTATTCCTGTGTATGTTCCTAGTTACAGAAATATTCATACCGGGTCTTTTGCATTGGGATTTGCTCCTCTTTCCAAGAAAGTCAGACACATTTCTTTAACATCACAAGCTTGTTCAGAGGCATATAGAAGCAGAGACCTCCCCTCAGTGGTAGAGTTGTTAACATCTGCACCATATTCCAAGGCAATTTGCATGCAGTGGGAATGCCGTGTTGTAGGTGAAAGGCAGTAAAACAAAATACCTGCAAAGATAGACAGCAAAGATGATGGTGCAATTAGAAATTGTTATTATAGAAATTATTACTGTGAGCGTCTCTGTTGGACAGTCTTTACAGAGACCTCTTAACCTCTCTTAGGGTACATACATGCAAAAAGGACTTCTAGTTTAGGGCCTTTGAACTTGGGGAGTAAACCAGAATTTAGCATGTGACAGGTCATGGGAAGAACGTGATTCTCAATTACAAGTTACCTCTCAGCTATGTACTGGGGAGACCTATTATTTAAAGGCCCAGGCTGTTCAGGGAGAATTATTTTACTTTTCATCAAAGCTGTTATGGCAAATATCTTCTGTTGGTCTGCAAAGATCACCCTCAACCTCAGCTCCTCAAGTGTGTCACACAGTTCAGGGATCGTTTTGTGGTGTTTCTGGTCTGACAAGGTTCCCTCTCACTCACCTTTCCCTTCATTGTCCACAGCAGTCATGTCTGCATTAGCTTTTACTAACAACTCCAAAACCACCTCGTGGCCCAGCTCAGCTGCCCTCATGGCTGGAGTGCGTCCCATTTGGTCGTGGATGTTTGGATGAGCTCCCTGTTCCAGCAAGAAGCGGCACATGTCGGTGTCGTTTTTTATGGAGGCCAAATGCAGAGCACTGTATCCTTCCTTGGGCTCTGTGTAATTAATGAGATTTGGGAATCCCTTCTGGACCAGCTTCTCTATTTGGTCCTTGTCTCTCTGGTGAACACACTGAAGAAGTTTGTAGATCTGCAAATTTAGAAGCCTTCTATCTACTGGTAACATCCTGGAATAAGGAAAAATGTCTTCTTTCAAGGAAGTACTTTCTGCGTGGGGAGAGAAGAGAACATGTAATCTCAGCGATGAGATTTTAATTACGTGCCAGTAAAACCAGGAAGCAAACTATGTTCACATCATAAAGAGATCCACTTTATCTTGACAGAACACTAAGATTTGAATTAATTTATCTTTATTATATACAGCATATATAGAGACTATATAAACCCATGTAGCACCTTGAAACATTTTTCTTTCTAGTCTCACAACTATTTCAAAGAAATCTTATTCAAGGAGAAAAAGAAGAAACTGTAGGGTAACTGCTTCCCATTCTAGGAACTGTTATAATCTACAATTACTTGGAATCCTAAGGGGAGCTGATCATGTTATTTTCAAAGAAAAATCACAAGACACAGTGTCCTCTTCACTTGCTGAAACATAAAATTGATATTAAAATTGGTACTAATACCACATCATCAGTACCTGAGCACCTTTTTTTTTTTTTTTTCTTTTGTAGCTGACCCATGGACTTCCTGCCAGGCCATGTACATAAAGGAGTAAGTTGAATTTCTGTACAGGAAAATCCTTGTGGAAAAAAAAATGCAGACAGCAGGGCACTGGCCTGGGAAAAGCTTCACCCAGGTGAAGCAACACCTGCTTCTTCAGAAAAAGACAGTGCTGGAAACCAGCTTTGCTGCATTCGCCTCAATTCTGGGGCTTGTGGTTTGGCTTTTTAGGTTGTTTAGTTGTTTTACCCTCTTTTAGCCACTCTCAGCATGTGGCTGGAGGATCAAGTGAGGGTCAGACACTGTAAGGACCATTTCTAAAGTTCACTAAGTGGATGAGAAGTTTCTTATCATCTCCAGCAAGCCTTGGGTCAGCCCATTCTCCAAAACTCTTACAGGACATGCAACAAAAAAAGGTGGAGGAACAGAGTCCTATCAGGGAACGGGGTGAGGTTGACTTGCTTGGAGTTGTTTTAATTAGCAGTGTAGTCTGTAAATGGGACCACTCAGCATCTGTCTGGATATTCAGGGGTGTTTTGTGGATGGCCATGAAAAGTTGAGATTTAAGAGAGAGATGCAGAAGGATGCAGAGTTCCAACAGACTTTTTGAGGCAAGACCTCCCATCCTGGAAAGGAAGGCTGAGAGAAAACTGCAGAAACAGCCTTGACCAGCACTCTCAGTTTTATTTGAATGACATTATTAGAAGCTCCTTGCTTGCAGAAGTGTTGAAGTGGGTACTAAAATGCAAAAGCTTTCTCTTTGCAATGAAATGTGGTCATAATAGGTCAGCTGCTCCCAGAGATTTGGGGCTTTCTCCATTTCAACATGACATTACTTAAATGCTAAATTCTTCCATCTTTAAGTCTTACACAGACCTCATTCTGACCATATGCAAAATATTTTCTTGCATTGCACCATTAAATCATTAAGTAGCAATAACTTAAATCTGTCACCTGTGGCTTGTTCATTCTCATCCCTTTCATGTTGTGCTTCTTGTGGCATTTTGTCCAGTGAAAGGAAATAAATGCAGATCTTTTTATTCTGCTGATGGAGGTTACAACTATAGCAGCACTGTAGTCCTAAAGTTTCTTGTTGAGGAACAAGGTTACTTTAGAGCAATGCCCTGACAGAACACTGGAGTCCCCTGCAGAGCCAGGCTTTTAGAGCCTGAAATGTTAGGAAGTTATTTCTGAGCAAATCCTCAATACAGGAAGTTTTTTTCTGGCTTCTGAGCACAGGGAAAGTAGTGGTGAAAACTCTGCAGGGGCTGTGAGGAGGAGCAGCAGGAAGGTACTGCAGGGAAGGCTCTTACAGTACTTACACCACCAAAATTCAACAAAAGAACTGTTTTTAAAGATACCTAGATCAAGCTGACACAGTTAAATGTTCCCTTCTGCTCTTGTTTCATTTCCCACCACCCTCCAGCAGCAAGGCACTTCCAAGAATTAGACCCTTTCTCCCCACTATTATTCACTATTTGCACCTGGGTTTTGCACAGCATTTTTTTCAGGAACTCATTTAGGACCAAAACTTGCCGTTTCTTCCCTTCTCTCTCCCCCTGAAGCTGCAAACACTGAAGGAATTACATTCTCCATGGAAGTAGGTTAGTAATGCCACAGAACATGGGCAGGACTGCAGCCAGCAAAAACCTGTCAGTCACATTTGATGGAGGCACAAATGCAGATAATATTCAGTGCCCATGGATTTGGATTATTTTATGGATTAGGATTATTTTATGGATTATCCTTGAGGTTCAGAGCAGTGCCAGTGTTCCACAAACATTACACTCTGTTTCTGATCTTCCAGCATGTCCCAGAATGCTGTCCCATGACATCAGCATGCCCCAGGGTGTTGTGTTTTCCAGCAGGTGAAAGTGAAATAAGCCCATTAATAGGTAATACTTACTCCCCAAGCAGGACATGAGACTGATGGCACACCTCACATTCACTGCACACTTTCTTTTTGCTCACAGGGTTAAGTTTTCATACCCCATTACAATCTTAGTCCCAACTCAGCCTAATCAGGTTTTTTCTGGTGCTTTTAGGATGCTTATCACAGTATTAATTTAATACTTCACTCACACAGTAATAAAATTATTTCCATAAACATGAAATTATTTTTATCACAGTAGTGAAGTCTCTTATCACAATTCAGCCACCAGTGAGACCCTGCCCAGTTTAAAGTCTTTGCTTCAAAGCATTAAGAACCAACGATTTACATGAAAATAACCATAACATTTTAACAGTGACAGTTGTTATTTCCTTGCAGTGTTTCTTGAAAGTGACTGGATCAAGTTTTCTTAGAAGTTTCTACTGTAGAAGAATCAAAGTAAGACAGATGGGACAGAAAACTCTACCCAGAGTCAGGTGAAGTTACAAGTAAGTTGATCAGGTGTCTAAAGTCAAAGTATAACTACAGATCTTGCAAATTTTCATTTGGTTAAATACTACCAAAGATACATTTTTTTATCACTTAACCTGTAACAGATGTTTTAAAGGAGAATGAGGGATTTTTAGTGTGGCTCTGGGGAGGGCTTCATGAAGCCATAATCATAAATCCCAAGCTTGTAAGACCTGCTTAGCAATATTTTATCTGTTGACAAACATCAACAGACCCACATTCTGCCAGCTTGTGTCATCGTTTGGGCTGAGAGCAGGAACTCATTTCAAATCCACATTAATCCTTTTTCTGGTGTAGCTAGTATTAAAAAACCCAAACATTCTATTCAGATTCCTGTTTTCCCACAAAGCTTTCCAAGGTTCATGGATAGAGAGGGAAGGTGTGGTACTCAGGGCTCTCACTCACTGACTCCCAGTCAAAGCCTGGTGCCTGATTGCTGCTGCAAGCACTTGGGACTCCTTAAAACTTCGCAACATTTTTCAGTTTCAACATCTCAAGTTGAAAACATCCCTTTAATTATCACTATTCACAAACCAGTAAACAAAATTTTCACGTGTTTTATCTTTCGTGAGAGAAAATAGCTGAGCGCTTTCTAAATTTAATCCCTTTGCATGCTGGCCACTGAGATAAGCATGAGCCCTATATGTCATTATAAAAGGAACCAATATAGAAACAGAGCCACGCTACATTTACAGCTCCATAAGAATAATTGCACTGGATTTTTGGCTGTGACTAATGTTTAATAGGAGTGATGCAGCAAAATTCTCCTAAAACTGAATTCCAGTATTATGAATAGCTTATAATGCTGGGTTATTTTGGGGTTTTTTTTCCTTGGCGTTAGCTCTCCAGAAACGCTTTGGCTTGGGCTGGGCAATAGCTGAGTGCCGAGGGACGGGAGCTTCCCGGGTTCCAGCGGAGACCTCAGCCCAGACCCAGCCCTGTGGGAAACGGGTTAGGCGGCCCCGAGGTCACGGCTGGGTTAGATCCAAACACCCTTCTGTCTTCAGTCCGCCTTTGCAACTTCCATTCCCCTCGGTGTTGGTCCAAGCCGGGACGGAGCAGAGCCCGGCGGCGCTGGGGCCAAGGCAGCACCTGCCGGGACAGGGGCTCGGGACGGCCGGGAGCGCAGCTGGGCTCCAGGGAATGCCGTTTCCAGGTGGGAATGAGGCGCTGCTGCACCCAGGAGCAAGGAACGCGGGGAGGGAGCAGCCGCTCCTGCCCAAGGCCCCGGGGGAGCCAGGCAAGGGATAAACCTGGTGATGGTCGATTTTCCTCGGGCTGGCAACCCAGAGGCACGGGCGGCCTGTAGAGGAGGCTGGTTTTAACGGGAGAGAAACTGCTGGAAAGGGAGGATGCTGGAGAGCTGGCTCTGACCCGCACAGTGTTGCGTTTTGCTGTGTGACCGTGCAGACACACAAACTGAGGTAACTGCCTGCTGAGAGAGGTGCGGGGCTTGAGGGGGTGGGGGGGGCGATGCCCAGCGGAGGTGCGGGGGAAGATTTCCTTTCTATTTCTTTAGTATAGCGGCTCTGTGGGGCCGCTCCTGCGAGGCTGCCCCAGCCCCTCCGCAGCGCTGGCCCCGCCGCCCCTTCACCACCGAGCCCGGCGGCGGCTGCGACCCTCGGCAGCCCCGGGCACTCACCTGAGGAGAGGCGGGGGCCC